>CM040121.1:129133980-129733980 GCA_022559845.1 Amorphophallus konjac
TTTACCTCAATTTTTAGCCTAAGACAATTTAACACTCAGCTATCAAACCACGAGCTCAGATGATATCTGTGAGAACAATATAAATGAAAGTTATAAGAATGCACTAACTAAGAGAATGCTATCTCACAGAATCCACTCAGATCAGACAGATCTAACAGAATGCAATACAACCACTTAGCGTATAGGAAAGATCAGTTCATACGCAAACCTGTGAATGGAGGAAGATGATAAGGTCCAATCACACCAATGCAAATCACGGCACACAGAATTTTTAGGTGGTTCGATCTGCCACGCAGATCTACGTCCACCCTACACTCAAACCTGAGTGTGGCTTCCCCTTGCAACAATAAGAACCGCAGACTCAGTCTGCAAACAAACACTGACTTACAGCTTGACCTAGAAGAACACCCTCCTCTCTTCTTCTGATCAAATCAAAAGGAACCATGAGTAATGATAAGTGCTATATTTTACATCATAATTTACATCACATCCATCATCTTTGAGCATTATTTGAGTATATTTGTGCAACATGAGCATTAATTACATTCTCACATATTGTTTGAGTCTTCATGTATTTTATCATCTTTTTGAGCCTAAAAGACCATGTGAGTAATATTTAAATATTTACACAATTATTTTAGAATTAAATAGATTGATATTTTAATTTTCAGGAAACAATGACCTAGATCAAGGCGCTATTTAAATAACGACAGTTTCAAGGGCAGGTATTCAGTAAAAAGCGACACAAGATCAGGCGTCAATTAATTTGAAGAAAAAGGAAAAAAAGAAAAAAAAATGACGACCGAGCTCAAGGCGTGATTTAATGAACGCCATTTTAAGCAGGCGTTGATTCTAGAAATAGCGACAACATGGAGGGCGTCAATACATTTTGATTGGAAAATAACAAATAAGAAAATAAGGAAACAACGCCCGAATGAAGAGGCGCTAATTCAAGAAATGACGCCCCAGTTTAGGTCGCTATTTCAAGTTGAACCAGAAATGGCAACTGCAGTTTCCCGATCGAAGTCTCCTTCCAATTTTCAAGCTTATCCATGCCATATTCAAGGAAAGGAGGACTCCAAAGATGGAAAGAAGTCTAAACGGATCAAGTTATATTGTTGGAAACTGATTTTTGGATGAAATTGGGAACCCACGATTGTGGAAGGGTTCTAAACCCTATAAATAGGATGCTATGTTTGCCCATGGAGAGGGAGCTAGTTGGAGGTCCGCCGTCGGGATTGATTTTGAAGCTTTTCCTTTCATCTTTTACAGTTAAGTTCTTCTTCAAAGTTTTTTATTTTTAAGTCTCCTACAAATTCATCATTTTCATCTTCTTCTAATTCTCCACCGTTTTTAATCTATTCTCAGTTTTTCAAGCATCTATCTCTGCGTTTTTACTGTTCATCTGATTTTTATAAACTCTGTTCTTTCTAATTTTTCGCCCCCTTCTGATCCTCATCTTTCTCTACGTTCTTCATGAAAGTTGTAGGGTTTTAAAAGTTCTTCAACTTCTTATTCTACCACTTCTTCCAATTCTTCCTAGTTGTCAAGTTATTTACTATTTTCTAAAGTTCAGATTTTTAAGGCTTTCACTGTTCATCCGCGACCCACCTCCTGTTCTTCCTAGTTTTTCACCCTCTTCCTATCCTCTTTTTAATCTGTGTTCTTCATCAACGTTCTTCGTTTTTCAAAGATATACAACTTCTCTTTCTTTACCTTCTTCTAATTCTTCCTGGTTTTAAAGATATTCTCAATTATTTAATGTTTTGTCCTGGGTTTTTCTGCATTGTTCATCCGTGACCTATCTCTGTTCATCCTCATTTTTATCCATCTTCCTCTCATTTTTAAACTCTGAGTTCTTCATCAATATTCGTTATCTCTTCTTCCTCTACAACTTTTATGTTTTCCACTTTTTCTAATTCCTTCTGATTTTAAAGTTATTCGCTTCTCAATCTATCTCTGTTTTCAGTTTTTATCTTCCTTGTTCTCTCTTTTCAAAATACACCACACACACATGTTTTCACAGTAAAATTCTTCTCTTCTTCTTCTCTATTTCCTCTCACATCCTAAGGCGGATTCTCTTAAAATTGATCCTCTCACGGCGTCGGCATTCAAGGCGGGGTGATCTTCATCCAAGGCTTGGCAAGGAGGCGGCGTTATTCTTCATTCATTGGCTATATTTTCCTATCTTTTCTCTTTGATATTCCTAAGTTGTAATTTTTATTTCATAGTGTGACTTTCCACTATCAGTTTAATGAAATTCATCATTTGAGTAAATTGTGGTCTTTCCTCTCTCTACCTCTTCCAAATTTCTCTACTTAAATCCTCTCATATTCTTTAAATAGTTTTCATGCAATTTATCTTTCCTTAGATTAATCACACTCAAAAATTCGGTTTTCAAAGCATAAGGTGTTTTTCCAACTTGTTCTATAAAGATTATTCCTCCTCGTGGGATCGACTCCGCTTACCACTATATATTTGATTTTTCCAATCTTTTAAAGTGAGTGAGTGTGAATATTTTGAAATTGTGGCACGACTTTATTAACGACACTAGTCGGTGCGCATCAATTTTTGGCGCCGTTACTGGGGTGAAAATTAATTTTTATGTTGAGAAATTCCTTGTGTTTGATTTGTATATAGTTTTCTTAATTTTTCTGTTTTTATTTTTTGTAGAAAAAAAAAATCAGAAAATCAGAAAATCCAAAGAAATGTGGACCTGAAATTCCAAGAAATAAAATCTGTCATAGGAAGCGTCGCCAAATCCCAGATCTGTCACAGAAAGCAGAAATTCAGAAAAATCCAGGAAAATCAAGCGTCGCTGAAAGGTCAGAAACGTAGGTAAAGGTCAAGTTTTGCTAATTTCTGAAAAATTATGAAAAAATCAGAAAAATTCCAAAAAATTCAGAAATTCAGAAAACACCAAAAACATGCTTTTAGATTTTATTTTGCAATAGTTTTACATATTATTTGGTGTTTTTAGTTTATAGCCTCTTTCATTCATATCTCTATTTGAAAATTGAAAAACAAATCTAAAAAAATTCTCTGAAAATAAAATAAAAATCAGAAAAAGAAAACAAAAATTCATTATGCTAGCATATCTCCATCTTAGTTGTATTACTATCATGCATGTGCGCATTTAGTTGATCTATTTGTTCATTCATAGCATTATTTGAAAAAGAAAAAAAAATTCTTCTCATCTTTTTCCCCTTTTTAAGGGCATTAGGATTTTTACACCCTTCTTGGATTTGGAAGGACACTCCATTGAGCATTCCGTCTCTTTGGATTTGAAATTCTATTTTCAAGACCTCCATAAGTCTCCGCACCCGTGGATTCCCTCACGGACGCCGGGCAGGTTGTACCACGAAGCACCTTGGAGTTAGAGTGCCCTTAGAAATTTTTCCATTAAAAAAATCATCATTCTTGAATTCATATAGTAAATCCTTGCATTTACATAGTCTAGTAAACCCATAACCCATTCATATAGGGATTCATTGCATTTTGAAAAAAAAATCAGCATTACCTTTTGGGCCCTTTGCATTGCATGCAAGGTAGGAGATCCCTCCACCCTCATTTGATAGGACCCATTAGTGAAGTTGAAAGGTTAGTGCATTCTAAGTCCCAACCCCAACCTAACCTCGTGGAGAATCAAAATCAAAACCAACAAGTGCAACAAGTCCCTAAGCAAATGAAAGATTATTTCATACCGAACCAATATCAACCGTCCTTCTATATTCAAGCACCTCAGAACCAGGTGATTCATTATGAAATCAAATCAAGTACCATCCAGATGTTGCCATCCTTCTATGGCAATACTAATGAAGATCCATACAAGCATCTAGATGAGTTCCTCCAGATCTGTTCAACTGTCAAAATTCAAAACTTCTCCGATGATGCCCTTAAGTTTACTCTCTTCCCATTCTCCCTTAAAGACAAAGCTAAATATTGGTTGGGAGCCTTGGGTAGAACAATAGACACATGGGGAGAGATGCAAAAAGAGTTCTTGAAGAAATTCTACCCCATTGGTAGGACTAATACTATGAGAAGGGCCATCACTGGATTTACACAAAATTCTGGAGATTAAATTCATGAGGCATGGGATAGGTTGAAAGATCTATTGAGAAAATGTCCCCATCATGGCCTATCTAGATGGAAAATCGTGCAAGCATTTTATGAGGGATTAACGAAAAATTATAGACAAATGGTAGATGCCTCATGTGGGGGGGCTTTCATGAGTAAAAGTGAGGATGAAGCCTATGATTTGTTTGAGATGTTAAGTGAAAATTCTATTAGTCATGCTTCACTTTCCTCCTATGAAAGGATGATTGGACCTTCCAAGAAGGGTGGGCTATATGAAGTCAAAAGTCAAGGAGAGTTGGAGAATATGATGGATATTAATGCGCTTGCTCAAAAGTTGAATAAAGTGGACTTGTTGGCGTAAAGGATGGAGAAGGTAGATTTGGTAGCACAAAAGCTAGATCAATTATTATCCATGAATAAACAAGAACCATCTTTTCCTTCTATCCAACAAAATCAACATTTCTCAGATTCCAACCTTCAAGAACTTTGTGCTTTATGTTCTAGCCCAAATCATGCTATCATTGATTGCCCTACAGCGGCCCACCTTCCCCCGTTCATTCAAGAACAAGTCTTTGCTGCTCAGAGAGTCTCCAAGCCTAATTATGATCCATATTCCAATACTTACAACCCGGGCTGGAGAAATCACCCAAATTTTTCTTGAAATCACAACAAGGACCATCTACTCAAGTCAATCCCTCAATTCCTAAACAATCTTTTCAAATTCCGAACCAGTCTCACCAACATCTTCAAACTCCTTTTCAACATAATCAACAAGAACAACTTCCATTTCAGCAACCATCGTTCCATCATGCTCAGGCCCCATATCAACAAGCTCCATCATTCCAGGGCCAATATAATCAATTTCCATCACATCGTTATCAACCTCAAGCCCCATTTCAAGCTCCTTATCAACCCCCTTAGCCTCATTTTGAGGATAAATTTGACCAACTTCAGCAACTTATTCTTTCTCAGCAACAATCAATTGCTAAGTTAGAAGGTCAAATAGGTCAGCTAGCGGCTAGTAATATGAGGAGAGATGTTGGGCAGTTACCTAGTCAACCCATAGCTAATCCTCGCAATCAACAACCTCCGGGTTTCTAGCAAAGAGCTCCCATTCTTCCTCCTCCCAATCAGCCCAATCAACCTCAGCCTCCCCCTCCTGTCGTTCCTCAATTCGAGAATGCCAAAGCTATCTTTACCCTTGGAGCAGGAAAATTCTCAATGATCCATATCAGGCTAAGGATGTGGGTGGTAGTTCAGGCCAAGATGACCAAGAAGAGGAGAGTGATAATGAGGAAGAAGAGCCAATAATTGTTCAAGAGAAAAAGAAGCCGGATGGGGGGGAGAAGACAATGGACAAAGGAAAGGTCAAGGTTGATGAAGGTTTTCAAGGATATGTTCCTAAGGTCCCTTTTCCAGATGCATTAAAGCCAAAAGCTCAAAAGAAGCCGGTCCAACAAGAAGAGATGTTGGAATTGTTTAAACAAGTCAATATTAATATTCCACTCTTGGATGCTATTAAATATGTGCCGGCGTATGCCAAGTTTTTAAAAGAGCTTTGTACACCAAGAAGGGAGCCGAAGGCGGCAACACAGAAGATCCATCTATCTGAAGATGTTAGTGTTGTTTTAATGAATTCTTTACCAAAGAAGTTGAAGGACCCTGGTGCTCCATTAATTTCATGTGATATAGATGGGGTGACATTTGATAAAACTTTGCTAGATCTTGGAGCTAGTGTTAATTTGTTACCCACCTGCATTTATGAGCAATTTGATTTAGGGGAATTGAAGCCCACTTCTATTATCCTTCAACTGGGGTATCGGTCTGTTAAGACACCAAAGGGTTTGTTGGAGGATGTGATAGTGAAAATTCATGAATGCTATTTCCCAGTGGACTTTTTAATCTTAGATATGGCCTCATCCCAAGAGTTAAAATATACACCAATCATTTTGGGACGCCCGTTTTTGGCTACGGCGAAGGCCAATATTAATTGTGCCACAGGGATGATGGATATTACTTTTGGAGGAGAGAAGGTCTCATTGAATGTTTTTAAAGCTTCACAATACCCAGATCATGAGGGAGAATGTAATGTCATTGATATTTTTTAGGAAATGATTGAAGAAGGTCCGGATATGAATGAGAATGTAATTGAAGAGGGTAGTTTGCTTCAAGATTCACCTCTTTCTTATTCTAGTGTAGAGCCTCTTCCTCCATTAAGATCTGAACCAGTTCTTCCATCTCTTGATCAGCCGCCCGTTTTGGAACTCAAGCCTCTGCCGGACTCGTTGAAATATGCTTATCTAGGCCCTGATCATACCTTGACTGTAATCATTGCTTCTAATCTTACCTCTGCTCAGGAATCTAAACTTTTAGATGTTCTTAAGGAGCATAGGGAGGCGATAGGATGGTCTGTGGCAGATTTGAAGGGTGTAAGTCCGGATGTTTGCATGCATTATATTTACTTAGGAGACAATGTCAAGCCGAGCAGAGAGATGCAGCGTCGGCTGAATCCAAATATGAAGGAAGTTGTGAAGAAGGAAGTTGTTAAGTGGTTAGACGCTGGGATAATTTATCCCATTTCTGACAGTAAATGGGTCAGCCCGACACAAGTTGTTCCTAAGAAGTCGGGGCTGACTGTGGTTGTAAATGAGAAAGGAGAAGAAGTGCCGATGCGATTACAGACAGGATGGAAGGTGTGTATTGATTACAGAAAATTGAATTTAGTTACAAAGAAAGATCATTTTCCACTCCCGTTTGTTGATCAAATTCTGGAAAGACTGGCTGGGCAACAATATTTTTACTTTTTGGATGGTTATTCCGGATATAATCAAGTTGCTATCTATCCGGAGGATCAAGAAAAAACCACTTTTACGTGCCCCTATGGCACGTTTGCTTTTAGAAGGATGCCTTTCGGGCTTTGCAATGCTCCCGCCACTTTTCAAAGGTGTATGATGTCGATATTTTCTGACATGGTGGGAGAGACTTTGGAAGTTTTCATGGATGATTTTTCGGTGTTTGGCGATTCATTTGAGGGGTGCTTGGAAAATTTGACTCAGGTTTTGAAAAGGTGCATTGAATCCAATTTGGTGTTAAGTTGGGAGAAGAGCCACTTTATGGTGAGAGAAGGTATAGTTTTAGGCCATATAATTTCGGAGAGGGGAATAGAGGTCGATAAAGCCAAAGTAGATTTGATTTCCAATCTTCCTCCCCCTACATCTGTTAAGTAAATCAGATCTTTTATTGGCCATGCGGGTTTCTACCGCAGATTTATTCAGAACTTCTCCACCATTGCTCGTCCCCTCACACAGTTGCTTGCTAAAGATACTACATTCCATTTTGATGATTCTTATCTCAAGGCCTTTAATTCTTTGAAAGCGGCCCTTATTCAAGCTCTGATTCTTCAATCTCCAGATTGGTCACTTCCTTTTGAGATAATGTGTGATGTCTCGGACTATGCTGTTGGAGCTGTCCTAGGACAAAGGATAGATAAGAAGCCCGTGGTAATATACTATGCGAGTCGCACTCTCGCTGATGCGCAGTTGAATTACACCACCACGGAGAAGGAACTGCTAGCTGTTGTTTTTGCCCTAGAAAAATTTTGATCCTATCTTTTAGGGGCTAAGGTTATTATTTACTCCGATCATTCTGCCTTAAAATACTTACTTTCCAAGAAGGATGCTAAGCCCCGTCTCATTAGATGGATTCTATTGTTACAAGAGTTTGTTTTAGAAATTAGAGACAAGAAGGGGTTGGCCAATGTAGTTGCTGATCATTTATCTAGGATAGTGATCCCTGAAAGTACTCCAATGTCCGATTCTTTTCCCGATGAACAGATTCTTTCCCTCTCTCATTCTTCAACACCTTGGTATGCTAACATTGTTAACTACCTGACGGTAGGTCGGATCCCGGGAGGGTGGACTAAACAGGAGAAGGATCATTTCTTTTCTAAAGTAAAACACTATTTCTGGGAGGACCCTGAGCTGTTTCATGTGGGTCCCGATCAGATTATAAGAAGATGTGTCCCAGAAGAAGAACAGCAATCAGTATTGAATTTTTGTCATAATTTAGCTTGTGGGGGACATTTCTCTGGAAAGAAGACAGCGGCAAAAGTGCTACAAAGTGGATTTTATTGGCCCACGTTATTTAAGGATGCTTATGAATTTTCTAAATCATGTTTGAGATGCCAAATTGTGGGCAATAATTCGAAGAGAGATATGATGCCGCTAAATCCCATTCTGGTGGTTGAAATTTTTGATGTTTGGAGAATAGATTTTATGGGACCGTTTCCATCTTCATTTGGTAATAAATATATCTTGGTGGCGGTCGATTATGTTTCCAAATGGATTGAAGCCATTGCTACTAGGACAAATGACCATAAGGTGGTTATGAAGTTTGTGAAGAAGAATATATTTTCTCGGTTTAGTTGTCCTAGGGCTATAATTAGTGATGGGGGTTCTCATTTCACTCATTTTCAATTTCGAGCTTTGCTTCGTAAGTATGGTATCACTCACAAGCTTGCTACCCCTTATCATCCCCAAACTAGTGGTCATGTTGAAGTTTCTAATAGGGAGATCAAAAATATTTTGCATAAAACAGTTAGGCCGGATAGGAAAGACTGGTCTGAGAGACTAGATGATGCATTATGGGCCTATAGAACTGCATACAAAACTCCCATTGGCATGTCCCCTTACCGTCTCATTTTTGGAAAAGCCTGCCACTTGCAAGTAGAATTAGAGCACCGAGCATATTGGGCCATAAAACATGTTAATTTTGATTTAACTCAAGCTGGGTCCCAAAGAGCCTTTCAATTGAATGAACTGGAGGAATTAAGGAACGAAGCCTATGAAAATGCGAAGATTTACAAAGCTAAAATCAAAGCATTTCATGATAAGCACATTCACAGAAAGAGTTTTCAAGAAAATCAAAAGGTTTGGCTTTTTAATTGAAGGCTGCGTTTGTTTCCTGGTAAATTGAAATCCAGATGGGATGGGCCATTTGTTATTGTTAAAGTATTCGACCATGGAGCTGTTAAACTTTTAAATCCTCAAAATGGTCACATTTTTACTGTCAATGGCCAAAGGTTAAAACCTTATTTGGAGAATGAACAGTTAACTGCAAAAGAATCAATTGCTTTATGTGATTTGGAGTAATTATTTGTGAGCCTTCATGTGTCTAGCTGAAGATGGAAAACTTAGCGCTTCTGGGAGGTAACCCAAAGTTTTTGTTATTTGATGTATTTGTTTCAGTGTGTTTTGGTTATTAGATTCAAGCCAAGGAGAGGAAGTTGTCGCCAAAGGAGGTTCTGCCCCGCACACCAGATTGTCTCTTCCCTACTCATCAAACTTTGCTGTTACATTGTTCTTTCATTTCAACATTACATGCCATTGAGGACAATGTCATTCAAGTTGGGGGAAGAGGGGCAGAAAATTTTCATTGCATATAGTACAACATGGTAGGGATTTGGCATGAATTCTTGCATATCATTTTTTTGTAAATTTGCATGAAAGTGAAAAGATGAAATCCCCGACAGAGTTTTATTAATTCATGCTTGAATTAAAAGTAATTCTGGATTAGAAAAGACTAGGAAAAGGTTGAAGGAAAATTAAGTGCGATCTAGCCATGGAAAACTGATATAAGAATCTTTTTAAAATTCATGCGCACTATTAGAAAAAGTATTCACTATGCACTCTGATAAAGTAAAATAAGACAAGCCCTCTGTTATTTTGGGAACTGTATCTGATACTCTGCATTTCTTGAGGAGGAGATCTATTTCAAGAAAGAACTTTCTGCCAAGTTTTATAGAAAAAAGAAAAGAAAATGCAAAGGCATATTGTTGAAAAAAAGAGAAATGGTGAAATAGAAAGATCACGCCATGAAAAATGCCCCTGATCTGAGTAACCGGGCCTGCTTCACCTAAGACGTGTTGAGGTTCGCGCAAAAAGGTGAAGGGTAGTGCAGCATCATGGTTGTGCAAATGAAAAAAAAAGAGAAAGTTCCAAAGGGACAAATGAAAAAGGTGTTGTGCATCCCTTGTTTTGATGATGACAAGTTGTATCTCATTGTCTTTACCATATGCACATGCCAAATGTTTAATATCTAAATGATCAATGCAGGTATATTGATGATTAAAATAGGCCAGCCAAAGGTCAAGGATGAACCAAACTCAATTCAGAAGCTCAGCCCTTCAAGATCTCCAAAACAGGTTCTGGACTGGCTCAGAAGCCGACACCTGAGGGCTCCGAAGCCGACACTTGAAGGCAGACAGAAACCAGGGAATTCTGGTTCTGTTCAGAAGCCGACCACGGAGGCCCTGGAAGTCGACACTTGAAGGCAGACAGAAACCAGGGAATTCTGGTTCTGTTCAGAAGCCGACCACGGAGGCCTGGAAGCCGACCACGGGCGGAGTTGCGAACTTTAAACCCTAAAATGGACTATGTTCTTGCAAGATCCGATACCCAAAGCTAAGATTCATTATGGCATACACCTAGAAGGTCCAGATAAGCCAGGAAACATGGATCTTTAGCAGAGTTTGATTCTTTTCATGGATCTGACTTGGTCTTCAACTTCCTTGCTGAAAAATAGGAGATTCCCCACCGTTTCTCCAACTGAACCAGCAGATGTTGTGGAGTTACTCAATAACAAGAAAATAAATGGTGGGAAGAGAAAAAGAAAAAAAGAGAGTAGCCAACCCTAAGGGGCGCAGGGGCTGAAGAAGGCTGAAGCAGACGTGGGCTGGAGATAGCTGCTGCAAAGCTTGGCTGCAGAAGATGAAGCGCTGCATCTAGGGAGAAAGCCACTGCACCACGAGGTCTGAAGAGGACCTGCTGCAGACCGTAGCTACTGGAAGACTGACTGCTGCATCTAGAGAGGAAGCAGAAAAGAAAAGAGAGGGCTATGCAACCTAGATCAAGAAGAAGAAGGAGAAGAAGAAGAAGAAAACAAGGGCAACAGTAGAAGAAGCACCAGTAGGAGAAGAGCAGCAGTAGGAGAAGCACCGACAGTAGCACAAGATCAGCCAAGATCTGAAATCAGAGAAGAAGCTCGGTGAACTCCATCTACAGATCGAGATACCCAATCATCAGGATAATTCTACACTCGATCTGTATTTATATCTCTATTTGATCTTTCATTTCATTCTTCTATTCTGGTAATCAAGCTGTTCGTCAGCGAAATATTCAGATTGAGCTGAGCTGCTCAGATCTGAAGTTGTTCAAGCTGTGAGTCAGTGGAGTGTTCAAGCTGTGAGTCAGCGGAAGGAAGCCTCACCGGGTTTGGTGAGGGGTGGATGTAAGCAGACTGGATGCCTGGCCGAACCACCTAAAAATCCCTGTCTCCTTTGTGTGATCATTTGTGATCTCAGCTAGATGCATGCCTAGGTTAGTCTTTGTTATGCATAGAGTATACGTTTTAATTTCCGCTTAAGCCGCATAGTTTAAATTGTTTACATAAGTCTGCAATAGTTTTTGAATTTGGGGGCGGATCTATTCACCCCCCCCCTCTAGACCGTCATTCCACCTGCACAACAAAAGGCAGACAAAAGCTAGTATGCTTAAATGCTCTAATCTAATAGGTGCAGGGTTGAAAGGTATTTACTTAGAATAACATATGGGGGATGCAATTGTCTTAACTGTAGATTTGGAATTACACATGCACAAGTGCTATTGAACTTTGACTTGTATTCTTAAGTCATGTGCTTTAATTTTTAATTTAAGGCTAGTATGAGCATTAATGATTCTGGATTATTAATCTTTGGTTGATTCTATGAAGGGAGGGCTGGATATAAGAGTATGGTCTTTGTGAACTCTTGTTGGTCCTTAATTTTAATTTAATTGCATTGCTAAAGGACTAACAATGTGTAAGTTGGGGGTGTGATAAGTGCTATATTTTACATCATAATTTACATCACATCTAGAATCTATGAGCATTATTTGAGTATATTTGTGCAACATGAGCATTAATTACATTCTCACACATTATTTGAGTCTTCATGTATTTTATCATCTTTTTGAGCTTAAAAGACCATGTGAGAAATATTTAAATATTTGCACAATTATTTTATAATTAAATAGATTGATATTTTAATTTCCAAGAAACAGTGACCTAGATCAAGGCGCTATTTAAATAACGACAGTTTCAAGGGTGCGTATTCAGTAAAAAGCGACACAAGATCAGGTGTCAATTAATTTGAAGAAAAAGGAAAAAAAAAGAAAAAAGAAATGACGACCGAGCTCAAGGCGTGATTTAATGTACGCCCTTTTAAGCAGGCGTTGATTCTAGAAATAGCGACGGCATGGAGGGCGTCAATACATTTTGATTGGAAAATAACAAATAAGGAAATAAGGAAACAACGCCCTAATGAAGAGGCGCTAATTCAAGAAATGACGCCCCAGTTTAGGTCGTTATTTCAAGTTGAACCAGAAATGGCAACTGCAGTTTCCCGATCGAAGTCTCCTTCCAATTTTCAAGCTTATCCAAGCCATATTCAAGGAAAGGAGGACTCCAAAGATGGAAAGAAGTCTAAACAGATCAAGTTGCATTGTTGGAAACTGGTTTTTGAATGAAATTGGGAACCCACGATTGTGGAAGGGTTCTAAACCCTATAAATAGGATGATGTGTTTGGCCATGGAGAAGGAGCTAGTTGGAGGTCCGCCGTAGGGATTGATTTTGAAGCTTTTCCTTTCATCTTTTGCAGTTAAGTTCTTCCTCAAAGTTTTTCATTTTTAAGTCTCCTACAAATTCATCTTCTTCATCTTCTTCTAATTCTCCACCGTTTTTAATCTATTCTCAGTTTTTCAAGCATCTATCTCTGCATTTTTACTGTTCATCCGATTTTTATAAACTCTATTCTTTCTCATTTTTCTCCCCCTTCTGATCATCATCTCTCTCTGCGTTCTTCATAAAAGTTGTAGGGTTTGGAAAGTTCTTAAACTTCTTTTTCTACCACTTCTTCCAATTCTTCCTAGTTTTCAAGTTATTTACTGTTTTCTAAAGTTCAGATTTTTAGGGCTTTCACTGTTCATCCGCGACCCATCTCCTGTTCTTCCTAGTTTTTCACCCTCTTCCTATCCTCTTTTTAATCTGTGTTCTTCATCAAAGTTCTTCGTCTTTCAAAGATACACAACTTCTCTTTCTTCACCTTCTTCTAATTCTTCCTGGTTTTAAAGATATTCGTAATTATTTAATATTCTGTCCTGGGTTTTTCTGCATTATTCATCCGCGACCTATCTCTGTTCATCCTCATTTTTCTCCATCTTCCTCTCATTTTTAAACTCTGAGTTCTTCATCAATATTCTTTATATCTTCTTCCTCTACAACTTTTATGTTTTCCACTTTTCCCAATTCCTTTTGATTTTAAAGTTATTCTCTTCTCAATCTATCTCTATTTTCAGTTTTTATCTTCCTTGTTCTCTCTTTTCAAAATACACCACACACACATGTTTCCACAGTAAAATTCTTCTCTTCTTCTTCTCTATTTCCTCTCACATCCCAAGGCAGATTCTCTTACAATTGGTCCTCTCACGGCGTCGGCATTCAAGGCGGGGCGATCTTCATCTAAGGCTTGGCAAGGAGGCGGCGTTATTCTTCATTCATTGGCTATATTTTCCTCTCTTTTCTCTTTGATATTCCTAAGTTGTAATTTTTATTTCATAGTGTGACTTTCCACTATCATCTTAATGAAATTCATCATTTGAGTAAATTGTGGTCTTTCTCTCTCTACCTCTTCCAAATTTCTCTACTTAAACCCTCTCATATTCTTTAAATAGTTTTCATGCAATTTATCTTTCCTTAGATTAACCACACTCAAAAATTCGGTTTTCAAAGCATAAGGTGTTTTTCCAACTTGTTCTATAAAGATTATTCCTCCTCGTGAGATCGACTCCGCTTACCACTATATATTTGATTTTTTTAATCTTTTAAAGTGAGTGAGTGTGAATATTTTGAAATTGTGGCACAGCTTTCTTAACGACACTAGTCGGTGCGCATCAAGTAACACCCAGTTACCCACAACCAGAGGACCGATCTTCTCTTCCTCTGAAGCACAGAGGGAACCCCGTGAGCAACACCAAGTTACCCAGAACCTAGAGATCAAGATCTCCCTTCCTCTGATACCACAGAGTGGACGATGGAGGAAACACCTCCACACACTCTGGTTACCCAGAGCAACACACTGACAGTATCTGTGAGCAAACACCTTGACTGCGCCAGGCACTGCAAGGCAAGGAACACAAACCGAACTAAAACAAGAAAGAACAAAACAAAAGGTAAAATGTCGAGCATAATCGACACAGTGCTCATAGATCTGTATGCAAGTCATGGCTCCATAAGTCATCCAAACAGCCATAGCAGAATGTTGTATGACTGGAGTGCAGCTTCAACTAAACCCAACAAGAACACGACGCCATGCATGTTCAATGATTTAACCGTTGAAGGCCAGCAAAATTGAAGTCCAAGTCAGTTTCTTGACTTTAAACAAGGATCATCAGGGTCGTTTGATGCTCAATGATTCTCCAGAATCATCATGAAGAAGCTGGGAACCTCATGGACAATCATTCTCTTCAACCAGTTTGATCATTCTTCAAATGTCATACCCATGAGCCACTTTGCACCACTGAACAGCCATTTGACACTACTATACAGCCATTTGTCTGCTTTGTCCACCCATTTTCACCCTTAATCCGCAGCTAAAAAGTCTTCTTTCATTCTGTGAATTCTTCTGTCAGAAGTCGACTTGTAAGCCCTTCCGAGTCGACTCCTCTTCTTGGTTTTCAGTTGTTTCACACCTGCTACCTATTATTCACCTTTGCACTGCTATTTGTCACCCTTGTTACCTATTATTCACCGAGTCCATCTATTTGTTACGCTTAAGGTAGTATCTGTCACCCGTAATGCACATTTGTCAGCCTTAAGGGATATTTTTCACCCTTATTCTTCAGCGAGTACAAAGTCTATCTTAAGGTGATATATCAGCTTGTTTCTTCAGCGATTGGAGGCTTCTTCTGCAGAATTGCTTCTAGGGCTGTTGTGACACTGCCATGCTTATGCTTAGCTGAATTCTTCAGATATTACAGTTCTTCAAACATACATTTTTCAAGCATACAAACATAACAGTTCAAGCATTCATAGCATTGACATTACAACTCTTCAAGCCTTCATATGAAAATGTTGTTCAAGGCATTAGCAAACATATGGACATTAGCCAGCACACATCAAATTCATGATATCGATAACCATGATCATAATATGATTCATAGTGTTAGACATCATCAAAACCACATGGCATAATAATAACATTACTACTTAGTTCAAAGAATTCAGCTTTGAGAGTCAAAGAAATCATCTTCATGTTATCTACTTTCGAATTTAAAAAATCAAAATGATTTTAACTAGATTTATTATTAATTATTTTTATTTAAATCTATTTATTAATAATACTTTGTGATGTAGGATCCTCCGACAGCCGGTGATGGTGGAGATGCTACGAATGATGAATGGAGATGATGCAGTGGATATCTCTTGATTTTTTATAATGATATTGTGAAAAAATGATACATTTCAATTAATGTAACTGTAACTTTTTCTATTCATTGAGTTATATGTTGTGGACGTTCTTTATTGTAATGTTCGACGGATTTTATCCTATTGTGTGTTGTATATGTTATTTATTGCGTGTTTTATGTTGAGTTGTGTAAATTGTGATGTATAATTGTAGCTTTAAATAGGTTTTTAAAATTTTAAAATATATAAAAAAATGTGGAGAAAGTTTTCGATGGAATTTTGACCAACAAACAATTCGTCGGAACTAATTTGACCCACTTATTTTTGACGTAATAATTTTCCGCCGCAAATACGTCGAACATTAACGACGTATTTTCGACCCATTTACGGTTCGTCGAACTAATTTGATCCACAGGTTTGTGACGAATTAATGCTCGTCGTAAATACGTCGAAAAGTTACGACGTATTTTAGCCAAACTAAAGTTTCGTCGGAACTAATTTGACCCACAGGTTTCCAACGTATTAATTATCCGCCTCAAATACATCAAAAATTAACGATGTATTTCCGACGGAATTAACTTTCATCGGAAGTACTTTAACCCAAGGTTTCCGACAAAATAATATTTTTGTCGCAAATACGTCGAAAAGTTTCGACTAATTTTTGACAAATATATATTTCGTCGGAAACCTATGGATGAACGTATTTCCAACAAAAAAAAATTTAGTCGCAAATACGTCTGTAATTTTTGGGTCATCGAAAATATTTTGGCCCAAAGTTTTACGACAGAATAGGTTTCAGTCGAAAATACGTCAAAATTTTTAGACGTATTTTCAACTAAATTATATTCCGTCGTAAATATTAACTAATTTCTTTATTATTAATTACCAACATAAATACCAACAATAATTTTGACAACATATTTTCGTCGGTAATTTCAGACGATTTGGCGACGCAATTATATTACGTCAGAAATTAGCGACTTGATCGTGCCGACGTCCATATTCCGTCATAAATACGTCGAAAGATCAATTTCTGACGTATTTTCGACGTATTTGCGACATAATATGGACGTCGGAATAACCTGTTTGAGATCATGATGAGTGATAAAAAAATGAAAGAATGATGAAGATGATGATCAAAATCACAATGAATGATGATAGAAGATCAACGAAGAATGATGAATGATTGAAAATGATCGACACCTAGACCGACAGATATCCAAAGATATTCAAGATATCCAATCGTTGGCGTCCAGTCTGACAAATATTCAGAAAAAAAAAAGAAAAAAAATCAAGATGTTCAAGATGGTCAATCGTCGGCGTCCAGACCCACAAATGTTCAAGATGTCCAAGATGTTCAACCATCGGCATTCAGGTCGACAGACGATTCCACAATTTCAAAGATGCTCAACTATCGGCATCCAGGCCGGTAGATATTCAACAAATATCAAAAGATACTCAAGATATTTGATTATCGACGTCCAGGCCGATAGATATGCACAAAAAAATGCTCAAGATGTCCAACCATCGGCATCCAGGTCGATAGATATTCCCAAGATATCCAAATCGGTCAAGATGTTCAGCAATGTCAAAAGACGCTCAAAGATGTTCAACTATCGACGTCCAGACCGATAGATGCTCCAAGATGTTCAAAGATGTCCAAAAAAAAAAGAGAAGAAGAGAAAAAATGATGTCCAACAATACCCAAAGACATTCAAGATGCCCAAAGATTCAAAAAAATGTTAAAAATGTTCAACCATCAGCATTCAGCCCGATAGATTTTTGAGGATTCAAAAGATGTTAAAGATGCTTAACCATTGGCATTCAGCCCGATAGGTGCTCGAAGATTCAAAAAGATTTTAAAGATGTTCAATCGTCGGCATTCAGCCCGACAGATATTCGAAGATGTTTGAAGATATGCCAAGATGTTAAAGATGATCAACCGTCGGCACTCAGCCCGACAGATGTTCGAAGAGATTCAAAAGATGTTAAAAATGCTCAACTATTGGCGTTCAGCCCGATAAATGTTTGAAAATATTCAAACATGTTGACAATGCTTAACCATCGGCATTCCGCCCGACAGATGTTCAAAAAAAAGGGATATTCAAGATGTTTAACCATCGGCATTCCGCCCGACAGATGTTCAAGATGTTCAAAAGATATTCAAGATTTTCAACCATTGGCGTTCAGCCCGAGAGATATTCTAAGATGCCCAACGATGTTAAAGATGTTCAACCATTGGTGCCCACGCCGACAGATACTCTTATGACGATGAAGATGTTGAAGATGTTAAACTATCGGCTCCCATTTCGATAGATGTTTGATGATGATGAAGATGTTAAAGATGTCGAACCATTGGCGCCCGTGCCGACAGATGAAGATGAAGATGTTAAACTATCGGCCCCCGCGCCGACAGATGTTCGATGAAGATGAAGATGTGATGATTAAGATGTTAAACCATCGGTGCCCGCGCCGACAGATGTTTGATGAAGATGTTAAACCATTGGCGCCCGCGCCGACAGATGAAGATGTTAAACTATTGGCCCCCACGCCGACAGATGTTCGATGAAGATGAAGATGTGACGATTAAGATGTTAAACAATCGGCGCCTGCGGTGATAAATGTTTGATGCAGATGTAAAGATGAAGATGTTAAACCATTGGCACCCACGCCGACAGATTGTTGATGAAGATGAAGATGTAAAGATGTTAAAGATGTTAAACCATTGGCGCCCGTGCCGACAAATGTTTTGATGACGATGAAGATGTTAAAGAAGTTAAACCATTGGTACCCGCGCCGATAGATGTCCGATGATGATAAAGATGTTCAGTTGTCGGCTTTCAAGCTGACAGATGTCCCGTGATGTCAGAGATGTGCCATATATTTAACCATCGGCGTCCGAGTCGGCAGATGCCAACGATGTTCAAAGATGTTCATGATACTCGAAGAGGCTCAACCACCGTGATGCCATGTGTCGACACAAATTCAGTGTCAACAAAAAAAAGAGAAAAAAAGAGAAAAATGAGGGAAAAAAAGAAAGGAAGAGAGATAAGGGGGTGTGCAACCCTTTGAATGCCTTGCCTCGGTGCCCATGGCCTTCCGAGTTCTTAGCCGAGACGCCTGAACTAGACCTTTCATCTAAGTCGGAGAAACTCAACCCCCTTGCTAAGTACCATGCCAGTACTGATGATATACTTGACCCGGTGCCTATGGCCTCCCGTGGTCTTAGCCGAGGGGTTGGCTCAGACCTTCCGTCTAAAGCTAGATAAACCTGATTCCTTGCATCAGCATAAACTCAATCCGATTGGTGCTGGGCTCTCTGTCAGGACCAATCCATCCGTCCCACTGCGATGTTCGATACAACCCAATGGCTTAGACCTTCCGTCTAGGACCAGGTGAACTCGATGTCATTGCGATGACCTGTACCCGATGTCATGATTGATGTCTGGCTCTCAGTCAGAACCAATCGATACGACCCAATGGCTTAGACCTTCCATCTAAGATCAAGTAAACCAGATATCTTTGCGTCGGCATAGACCCAATGCTGATGATGTCATCTTGATTAGCACCTGATTCCCCATCAGAACCAATCGATATAGTTCGCGACCAAGATCGTTCATCTGTAGCCAAAGATGTTCTGCCCCAATATAAACCGCCTATCGGGCAAGAAGCTACACCCGCAGACCCCGCTTCTCCATCCCTCACTCTCGACACCTGCGAGTGGCGGGCATTTGTTGGCACTAAAAAAAGGATGAAAGAGAAGAAAGAAAGAGAAAGGGAAGAAAGGAAGTAGGCCCAAGCATAAATGGGCCCAATAAAAAAAAGGAGAAGAGATGAGAATGGGCAAATGGAAATGGGCCAAGCCCAATACAAAAGGAACCAAAAAGAGATAAAAGGAGGGGGCAAAGAAAAAGGGAGAGAAATTTTTTAAAAAAAAAGACATAAAAAGAAAGAAAATAGCCGCCCATGTCACACCCTCTCCTCCCGTGTGTGAGTTTCTCTTCCTCCTTTCTCCCCTGCATAGGCATTAAAAGCCCATTGACCTACCCTTCGTGTGAGGACGACCGGGGGCATCCGGAGCATTGAATGCTCATGGAGCTCCTCCTTGCTTGGCCAACGGCGAGAACGCCAGCTCCTTAGGCTAAGGAGGGCGCCCTCTCCGCGGCTGCCACCTCCTCCTTGCCTTGTTGCGTCCCTACGAAGGAGGGGACACCAGCAGCAGCAGCAACCGCACTTGGACAGCACAACAGCAGTAGCACAGTAGCAGTAGGAGGAACAAAAAAAACAAGTAAAGAAGTCTGGAGGATTGCCCTCCGAACAGGGGTTCTTAATCCCCTATATAAAGGCCCCTACGGTGAAGATTTAGCCCCCCCGGATTCAAGTCTTTTGGGTGCTGTAAGAAGCAGAGGGAAAAAAGGAAGAACAGAGTGAGAGAGAGTTTGAGAGCTTGGGGTCCATCCGTGAAAGGGTGGGTCCTTTGTATCTTTCTCTTTTCTTTTTATGTGGATTGTAAGGCCCCCTTCATGGCCTAGATGTAGATGGTTGATTCAGAAATGAAAGAAATGGGTCTTTCGACCCCGATGTTTTTTTTCTATAAGCATTAGCACTCTCTCCCGATGCTATGATATTCTTCTTCTGTCTATCCCTTTTTCTTTTTCTCCTAGAAGATATGGAGAATTCCCCTCCAGTTTGAACTATGATAGCTATATAGTGGTGTAATTGCTAGTTTGGTGGCCACCGGCCCAGGGCTCACCCACACTCGTGGGGCGTGGTCCTGGGTTGCCAACCACCAATATCTCATCGAAGTTTTCTCTATTTCGTCTGAAACGTTTTCCCCGTTCTCAAACCTCATTTTGGGATTTGGCTAATCCATAGCCATGATGCCAAAGGGGTGAGGAACATAGGACTTAATCCCAGATCGACTGTTTCCCTCGAGAGTACTAGTTTCCGGGGTCTTGATTGCTCTCGGATCTCCGGGGGCTCGCTCCCTCATAGCGTGGTCCCTGAATGATCTTCAAAGGGTGAATATTAACAGCCATGGATCTTAGCGATAGATTAAGTCCATGTCTCATAAACATGATTGTGGCAACCCGCAGGTTTTTGGAGTCCCTTGAAGGCTAGCCCTCGGGATTTTCATGCCCAAATCTGGTCATGGGTATTGCCGCTTCCGTGCGGACCCTTTCGTTTTGGGGCCATCTCGGAGTCCTCTCTGTGGATGCATACCCGATTACACGCCCAAGCCTCCGGGTCAAGGGAGGTGCTGTCGGATTTTCGCTGGACAACTTGAAGACTAAAAAGAATGCACAATACATGAACTGAACTTAAAGTCACCACCATAGACCACTGAACAGGAAAATTCAGAAAAGAATCCTTCAGTGTGGACTGACGTATACAAAAAAAAAAGATAACGACCAATACAATTTTTTGAAATTGCTAAAGATCAGAACAAACAAAACAGAATTGAATTATGAGCATGAGATTCAAACTCCCAGATTGAAACTGAAAGCTCTGCATAATAGCATTTTTGCATATGCCATGCATTTTGCCCCTCGAGCATCCAATGCCTTAAGGAGATCACCAAAAAACCTCAAAATTTAAGGCTATTATGTTGGGGCCGACCTTGTGCAACCATCTGCACAGGGGTCGACCCCCATATCCCAAGGGTCGACCCCCCCTTTGAGGTCTACCAACCCTCCTCATGGCATTCATGGCATTGCATATATTTTAATGCATGTAGATGCATTGATATTTGAAGTTAGGGTAAATCCCCATGCATTCCTCACCCCTATGCGTCATATGCTCACTGGGGGCACTCATGCATTCCATGTCATGATTAATCATCTTTGAAGAATGAATGAAGGAAATTCTGCTTAATGCCATGAGGCAAGTCAACTTGCCTGGACAGCAAGTCGACTTCCTCATGTCCAGTGGCAATTTTCTACTGACTTGCCTTTCTCAACTTCATCTGAAATCTGCATATGCACATTGGCTCAAGCCAGATTTCTACTAAAATTGCATAAGAGCATTTTCTTGCATTGGCATGATATTTGATACATAAGAACATCCATCTTATGACTTCACTAGCATGAAAGGAATCCCATTTGCATCTTGCATGCATGAATCAAAAGAAATCCCATTTGCATTTGCAAAGTTCAAAAATGCATTCTCACACTTCCCATTTATATTTGGCATACACTTTGCCCCTCGAGCATTTGATGCTCTAAGGGGATCATACAATTCTCAAAACATAAGGGTCGTTCCCCCCATTTTCTTTTTTTTTGTATGTTTCTATTTGGGCTTCCCTATGTAGAAACCTACACAGGGGTCGACCCTTGCTAGCCCAGGCGTCGACCCCTTTTTGCTGGCCCAACCTACCAGTGCCTCATGCACATGATAAAAAAAAGAAGAAAATGAACATTACACATGCGTCAAAGCATCACATATGCATGAGGCCTACAAAAAACCCTTGATTAACTCTACATGAATAAAAAAAAGAATTCTGCATTCACTACAAATTTGAACATTGCATTCCCCTCATATGCATGTATTCCCTGCATCCAGCATGAATACCAACAAAACCTCATACATGCAACTCATGAATAAAAGAAATCATGGATCAATCCAAATCACATACATGCATTGCATGAATAAATCAAAGTCTTATGCATTTCATGAGTAACAAAAAAAAATCATACATCATGAATGCATTCAAAGTGAGTGCATCAGATTTTGCATAATACCCTCTGCTGGTCTCATAGGCAACATGAGGAGAATCCGCGGGCTGCTGGGTGCAAGAGCAGGTCGACTTGGCCTTTGTAGCAAACCCCCATTTCTTGATTTTTTCCTGCATGTTGCTAGTTGGGGCCTCCCTGTGCAGCAATCTGCACAGGGGTCGACCCCCTTTGCCCACGGGGTCGACCCCCCCTTTTCATCAGGCCAGTCTGCCCTTTAAAAAAATGGGGGAGAAAATGATGTGGCATGTTCATGTTTTCATGAAAATCGTCAAGCATGGCATATGCATACTGGTTATACCAGATCTTTGGGTAGTTGCATGAGCATAAGTATGTTTTCCCCTTTATGTTTATTCCACCCATATGCATGATGATTTCCCCTCACAGATTCAGAAATCCATGGTTAACTCATGATCACTCAAGGGCCCCGGGTTAGGATCCCCCCGTGTGTGGGAGTTAAATCCCTTGCATCCACTTTTAGAAGTTTGCATAGTGTGTGTAGTCTTAGGCGCTCGAATGCTAGATCTCATGCCCTTGGTACAGTTAGAGAGGGAGGAGACTCCTTGCATGTTGAATGCACGTTTTGTGCATTGAACTAATATTAAAGGATGAGATAAAAGATGGAACCCAAAAATTGCATAAAGGTCAAAATCCAATAAAAGTCGAACTGCATAGAATGACCAAGCACAAGTGACTCTCCCATGCAGACCCTTGCACCAAAACACTTAGAGCCCCGCGTCCAACACGGGTAGGTTGCCCTATAGGCATTTCCTTGCTGGGAGAATTGGTCAACCGACCGGACCTTTTCGGTCAATCGATCTACCATGGAGTCGACCCTCATTTGCTGCTGAGGTCGACCCCTTTAACAGGCTCCCCATGCTTGGGGATTCGGTCGACTGAAATGAACTTTCAGTCGACCGAACTCCCCTTTTCACCCAAAAAAAAGGGGAAAGCATCAACAAAAAAAATGCAATCTCGAATTTATTGAACACGATCATTCACCTCAAAAAAAAGGAAGAGAAATACCTAAATGAAACATAAACAAAAAAAACTTAACGACATCCATCCGGGGTTATTCCCCTTTGACCCCGCACAAGGGGGAACATCGAATGCGCCCTTGCAAAGGCACGCTTGACCTTCGAGGATCACCCCATTATGGCCATAACCCCGCTTTGCACCCCGACCGATATTCCTTTAATTTTAAACCGTTTGACCGGGATTTAACCGAACATCTCTATTTCTTCAAACAAGAAATTTATCGTGCCCCGACATACATATGCTCCGATCTTACCACTACGATTGTGATGTTTTCAACCCGGACATTCGTTCGAATATCAAATGGTCAATTTACGGCCGATATGACTCCAAATGTCCTTCTGCACCCCACTATGGGGGATTTTAATGCTTTTCAATATGCTATTTACTCCTTTCATAAAAATTTATGTTTAGGCCATGAGGCCCCTTATCTTGGCGATTAATCAAAGATTTTTCTCTCTCCGAGAGTATGTAATTAACGTCGTGGCCTTTATGACACGGTGGGTCTCCAGTTCTGACCCGATACTCATAATCGTCTGGTCAGTCAGATAGAGCGCACCACAGGCTTTGGACCACCTCAGTCTCGAAGCCTGAACACATTGTCACATATGCGACTGGCACACCCTCGCACTAAATAAAACGATAAATGATAAAAGGATGCCATGATATTTTAAAGAAATTTAGTGTGTCCACACACACCCTCTCATCGTGATGGGTCGTTGTTCACCATCTTCTCCCTCCCGCGCATGGCATTAAATGTCGTTCATGCATGTGTGCCTCCTCCGCACGACAGCAACACGTGAAGCACGGCCAGCCAGCGGCCGACCCATCCTACGTAGGGAAAGGGGCTTGCCCCTACTCTGCCGCGCCCAACAGCAGCTACAACAGCATCTACCGCAGTAGTGGAGCAACGTTTGCAACAGCAGAGTAGTAGCAACATCAGCAACGGCAGCAGCATCACAATGCGATCGACAACGCGACATGCAGTAAGGATGGAAATCTGGAGGGCTTCCCTCCGGAACAGGGGCTCCAATCCCCTATAAAAAGCCCGCCCCAGTGAAGCTTGAATTCCTCTTGGAAGCCTTAGAGAAAATTCCCTCAAGTCCTTCCGAGAAGCCCGCTGTGAGAGCCTGAAGCATAGAGAGAAGAACAGAGTGTGAGAGGGAGAGTGAAGAGGATTGAGAGCCATCCGCGTGAGGGTGGGTCTCCTTCATACCTCTTTTCCTTTTTTTTTCTTCTCTTGCGATCTGTAAGGCCTGACGCTGCCTAGATGTAGATGTCCGTGTTCAAAAAATGAGAAAATGGTCTTTTGGTCCCGATGTTTCTTTTATAAGCATTAGTGTTCCCTTCTAACCTCATGATGTATTATCTCCCTCTGCTCTCTTCTACTATTTCATTAGGTAGGGCAATCTTCTTCCATTTTCAAACATGGTATTTATATGAGGATTCAATTGCCAACTAGGTGGCCACCGGCCCTAGGCTCATTCGCATCTGCGAGTGTGATTTTGGGTTGCCAATCACCAATTGGTCACTGAATTTCTTCTTTATTTCACTTTGAAATGATCTCATTTTCTCCTCAAAAGCCCCGCTTTGGGATTTGGACCGGCTCTATGGCCATGATGCCAGAGGGGTGAGGAATACGAGATTCAATCCCAAAATTGACCGTTTGTTTTCATATAGACTCCGATTTCTGGGGGTATTAATCACTCATGAATCCTCGGGGGCTCACTCAGGGGCTCACTCGGGGGCTCACTGCTTCATAGTGTGCACCTCGGGTGATTCCCCTAAAGAGTGAATATTAATGGCCGTATAAATCGCCGATAGCTTAACTCCACGTCTCGGAAACAAAATCGTGGCAGCCCATGGGTCATCGGGATCCCTCGTAAGCTCGTCCTCAGGATGTCCATGCCCAAACCGGGTCATGGGGGTGTTGCCGCTTACGTGCACATCCTCGGGTATTGCCACTTCCGTGCGCACCCTTTTATGTCGGGGCCATCTCGGAGTTCTCTCCGTGGATGCGTACCAAATTAAACCCCCCAAAACTCCGGGTCTAGGGGAGGTGCTACCAAATTTTCACCGAAAATTAACTTGAACCAATGACAAGACGAAAGAAAGAGGTTGAATGAAGAAGTAAAATGAAGATGAATCATAGTGACTGGATTAAGCTAAAAGTCACCACAAACTTATGAGCAGCAAATGTGAAATTGATAGGAATAAGAAACTCATCCAATGGTGAGGGCAATTTTAGGGATTGCTGAACATAAAGATAAGTATGCAAAGATCAAGATATACTGATGGATCTAATTTCTAAAAATTGTTGAAGCAAAGATGAACAAGATATAAAAAAAATGATGATAATGTGAGGATGACCCCAGCTGCAGAAGGCTGATGGGGATAAGGCTGAAAGATGTACCTATGAAGAAGAAGACTCCTAGATAAAAAAAATCAGAAAATAAAAAAAATCTGAACAAGCATTGCATGCACATACACATGCATGTTGTGTGAGATCGATTAAGAACTCCTCAGGGTCGGGTTGTTGTCTAAGCCAAATTGCCCAATGATAACCGAAGAGGATCAAGATTGCATTCGCACGATAACTCATGCATAAGGGTTCATGATAAATCTCATGGGCGGGCTGAATTCATGAAGCCCCCACAAAGGGTCATATGCTGCATTTGCTCACTAAATTTCATAAACCCGGGCATGTCATGCATTCCCACATATGGATTGTTAAGCATAAACCAAACCCCATAGGTTGTTGATTCCTTGCTTTAGGGTTGCTCATGATTCCACTAAGATTTAGTGCATGTGCATAGTTGAAAACACACACACACAAAAAAGAAAACAGAAATGGCTCACTGGCTTGGGACAAGTCGACTTGGGCTGGCCCCAAGTCAACTTGCCCTCGGTTCCAACAGCAGGGGGCCTACTGCTGGCTCAGGCCAACTTGCCCATTGCCAACTCCAGGGCAATGGGACAACCCGGGCTTTTAGCCCCCGGTTTAGGGTCTGCTGTTGGCTTCGGCCAAGTCGACTTGGGCTGGTCCCAAGTCGACCTGCCCAGCCTACTGATCTCCCATTGCAGCAAGTTCCCTTCCCCCTTTGGGAGTCCAGTCTACCCTATGATAAAAAGGGAACGAAGAAGAAAGCATGTGCATTTGCATGATAGTCTTTAGATGGGGGAACCTCCCTTAAAATTTCACAAGCATGATTATAATTTTTCATTAAGTCTCTTCATGAAAATGATCATCTATTGCACATCTTCACATGGTATTCATATCCCTATGCATATGTTTGACGCATACAAATGCAGCAACATCTAAATATAAGCCAACTTGTCATGTACACTACACCCTTGAATGCTTGCAAGTTACGACTCCTTCGGTATATCAAATGGTGTGTGGAGGATCAAATGGTGTGTGGAGGAAATCTGGATTACGTCTGGATGGAGACCCTCACTATGCGTGATTAAAGAACTCCGCCTCGTACCGGGGAGCACCCTGCATGAATGCGTGACCAAAGTCTTGCATAATCATCATAGCGTGCATTACTGTATTTCATGATATTTCAAAAAAAAGAAGAAGGAAGATCGAAGGAGGGATTGCATTTGCATGATACTTGTTACAAAAGAACCTCACAATTGCATTTACATGCATAGACTCACAAGCCCACGTGGCCTCATGAATAAACTTCAAATGCAAGTAAAGTTTCATATGCATTTAGCTCCGCCCTTTGAAGTCATTCATGAGCTTTATTAAGATTTCATGCATATGCACGCCAGAATCACCCTGAACCCAGGCCAAGGCTGGAATGTCTTTGGCCAACTAGGGAGTCGACTCATGGAGTCGACTCCCTCTCAGCTGAGTTATGTCTGGGCCATGCCCAGGCAAACTCACCCCTAGGAGTCGACTCTCGACTCCCTGCTTTCTAGGCAGTTGTCCCAAGCAGGCTTGCCCCCTTTTTCTCATGCACACATCTGCATGTGCATCATGCATGATCTTGACCCATGTGCAAAGAAAAAAAGAGAGAGAAGAAAACAAGATAAATCTAATAAAAGGAAAGGAAGAAAGAAAATAAGACAAAAAATGAAATGAAATGCAAGACAAAGGCATACCATTCTTTGCACACATGACTTCAAAAATGCATATTGCATGCATGAGTCTAGGAATGCATTCGCATGCATGAACTTTGTTGTGCCCCTATGATCACTTGAGTTCATATGGTCACTTGGGTCATTCGACATCATTCTATGGTCATATGAGTTCTAATGTATTCTTGGTTTTGATAATGACTAAACACTATTAGTCATTGATGTTTTTCACCTTCATGTGATTGACATATGTGATGTTTTTGTTCATGACAGGTGCGCCAATGAATGGACAAGGAATCAAGTGGAAATGGTGAACGTGAACGCTGAATGTTGCGCCCTCGCACGCGGATCGACCTGCCCGGTCAGGTCGCAGGGGTCAAGGGGGCAGCGCCCCTTGCGGGGGTTTCCGGGGGCGGAGCCCCCAGAACAAAATTTGGATTGAAGACTCAGTAATAAAACTTCAAGACAATCAAGGTTGATGCCACAGACATGAACGGGCGGCTAACGGACTCAAGCGACGGAGTTGGTGCGGCCAACGAACCGAACCGGGCTGACCCGGGCCCTGCCCAGCTGGCGGTCGACCACCAGCACAGGGGCGGTCGACCGCCCCAGCCAGGGACTCCCAAGTCTGCACGTCTTTCAGTGGCGGTCGACCGCTAGCCAGTGGCGGTCGACCGGATTTCCCAGGGATCGCCCGTTTGCAGATGTTTCAGTGGCGGTCGACCGCCAGGAACCTTAGGTCGACCGCCAGCCCCGAGCCATCAATTGTTGACTTTGTTTCCAACTTCGAAAAGGGCCATTCAACATTGATTTGTTTAATCCTAAAGACACCTAATCCCCCACAAATTATGGATCTGGTCTAGGGGGTGTCCGTAGACCATTCAAGGGTTATAAAACTAACACATGAGGGGTTAGAAACCCTAATGCTTCAAGGGACTTCTTGTGAGATCTAGGGTGGCTGCAAGGGAGGTTACAAGAGAGCTTGGAGACGAGCTACTGTTCACGTGAACAGTAGTTCGTGAAGGTGTTCTTCATCCAATCAAAGGGGAATCAAGCTCAAATCAAAGCCAGCAAACCTCAAGGAAGATTACATCAAAGCAAGGCTATCAAAGTGATCCAAGATGAAGCCGGTTTGATTCAAGTTCTTCAAGGGAAATCATCTACATCCATTCAAGCTCTTTCAAGCTCATCCAAGGTGATCTTTCAAGCATTCAAACTCCTAGGAGCTAAAGAAACAATCAAGATTCAAGGTAGCTTCATCATCTCCTTCATTCATTTAAAGAAATTCAAAGAGAAGATCAAGAGAGAAGAATTGAAGGAAGAGGTACTGTTCACGTGAACAGTACTCCGTGAAGAACATTCATCTAATCAAGGGTGAATCAAGAAGATTGAGTTGAAGCCAAGAGGAGCCTTGTTGCTGATCAACATTCCATACAAGGGCCAATTCATTTTCACTCATAACTCAATCTCTTGTTTTAGTTCATTCACATTTGTTTCATTTTCATTATTGTTTAAACATTGAAAGTGTGATTCATCCCTACCGGTGGTTAGTAGGAAGGCAATTGGAGGGTGTTCCAATTTGCGGTTGACATCCCTACCAGGTGGTGAGTAGGAAGGCAATCGGTGGTTTCCGATTTGCGGTTCTGTGCGCTGCACAAGTGAAGCCTCACCGGGTTTTGGTGAGGGGTGGACTTAGGGCTGAGGATTCAGTCCGAACCACTTTAAAAATCCTGTCTAGTGTGGTTTGCCTGTGTGATTGATTCGTTCTAGATGCATGCTTAGGATCGAATTATTATATATCTTGCTTATCTTGTTAAGTGAATCATAGCGTACTTGGAAGCTAGTTTCTATTCCGCTGCAATTCATTTTAACTAGCTATATAGAGGGTCACATTACGAAAAGTGGGGCTGATCTATTCACCGCTCCCCTCTAGATCCGCTGTCCACCACTCTATGTAATATGCTCGTAATATTAGAGATGGCAGGAATAAGAAGCTCCCCCACTCTCTTCTTCTGTGCACGTAGGCCTGAGGCCGAAGCACGTGATCTCTCTGTCTCTACGGTATTTGGCTTGTGCGGTGATTCTTTTGCCTCTGCGATTGCAATTTTCACACTACTGTTTAGAGAATGAAATGTTATATATCTACTGCACCACTACATGTCCAGGCCAAGCAAAAAAAAAAAAAAAACGATTGAACTTCTGTACTTTAGGATAGTTGGCGCCCAATTAATGTTCACCTGTGAGGTATCCTATATGAGCATTTACGAAGAAGATGGCCCTTAACCTGGGGATTCTCTGTCAGCTATTCGACAGATTAATTATTTGGACTGCCTGTTTAATATTAGACTCTGGATCCATTAAGATGCAAGTTAATTCAAGAGCAGAAGCACGCAATTGGATTTCTTAACATACTATTCTCCTCCTTTTTATGACTTAGCCTTTGTATTATTATTCTTACAAACCAATTTAGATTATGCAACTTGTAGATATGCATGGGTTCAGACAACCGGTTTCAGGATCCCAACGCCGCCGGCGCATGGGGTTCGTTTGCACATGTGTGTTTCCTATTTAATTAGTCGTCTACTGTATATATTCCCATGGATGATCGTTAATTATATATCATGTTATATGCACATTAATCCAATTGCAACAACCCACAAAACATTAAATAGTAGGGATGATTATAGCATCCCGCTAGGTAGAATCAATATTGCGATCTACAATACACTCCTACGTACATTTTGCATATCGCCATATATGTCGTCATGAGAGCTCATACTCCATCATATATAGGCCAATCATCATATGTAATTTTTTTCAACTTAACTTAAGGTAAATAATCGAGGGAGGGAAAAAAACTAATATTTTCTTCTTCAATCTCAACATAACAAAATTGACAAAATACATACCCTTAGAATTATCTTTCAGATCGTTTATATGCCCCAACAAATCTTATATTTTACATTGTCACCAGAATGTTCCATCAGTTGTAATGATGTTAAAACTAGATGAAGAATATAGCCAAATTGTTACGTAGTTTGAGGGTTTATGAGATGACATGAATGAAGAACTATGGAGATGTAGGATAAAATATGAAAGTCACACACACACACACACACACACACACACACATATATATATATATATATAGTTCAATTAATTGATCTCATGATCATATAGCCGAGATGAGAGTGACAATTTAATAATGCGGTCGGTATAAAGAGTACTGGGACCACAATATTTATCTCTGTACGGTATTAGAACTAAAATGGTATAACCAAAGCACTATTACCTATGTATATATTACGAGCATATATGTGATGAGATATTAAGAACACGAATTACAGCGAGTAGATTAATCTGAAAGTTTCAATTATCCTTTATGGGTGCGCTGGATCAATGCTCAAGAAAGCCGCACATATGTGGCCAGGATCGATGTTTACTAGCATGCACGGGGTTTCACATATACATACAAAATCATCGGGAAGTCATTTACACTGAACTGAAGGAGAGTCGCTCAAGTAACGTAGATAAGCGTAACAATATGTAGTGTATGCTGATGCATGGTTGATGTATGTGCAGCTTCGTGGGATGGATGGTCTCAGTCTTTCTCAAGAGGGTTCAAGAGGCCAGCCCAGCCGGCGAAGGAGTGGGTGCAGCTTTGGCCAAAGTTGGCCCTCCTGCAACTGGTTTCTCAGTGGGGCTTATATATCATACCGCTGAAAAGAACGCGTTACGCACGTGAATTTATTTTGAGATTTTTAAAATAATAATAATAATAATAATAATATAATTGAGTATAAAATTTATACAACTGGTAAAATAAATATTCTATCAATCAGTCTCTTTTTTTCTTTGAAGGGAAGTTACAATCGTAAAATATTACTGTTTACTTGATGCATGCAAAAATGTGGATATAAAAATAGGGATTGCATCTCGGCGACAAACAAATAACGTGCCAACAAAACAAACATATGTAGGAGGTTGAAAATTATGTTCAAATATATACTCCTTTTGGACATAACTTATGACAACTTTTTGAAAAGATTAATAATTTTATCGTAAACACAGTTGTCGTACAAATAAGTTTATCGTTACGTCATTATCTATTAACTCATGTTTGATAGCAGTTGATTTTTTAATCACTTAGGAGGTAGTATGTTACAGATATTCTCTTATATTTGCCCAATCATAAATTATTTTATTGATCTAAAGATATGTTCCATTAATATCAAAGATATTCATCCAATATGTTATAATGTTGTAGACTTATGAGATGCCATTAACATTCGGGAGACTTTTAAAGGATAGTATATTGTCTCTCTGTTTTGTCTGCAAAACTTCTTTCATCGAAAATCCTGCTATCCACTTGAGTAAAACAAAATATTCTCCCAAAAATGATGAATTGAGCTTTTGATTGCATTTCCTTAGTTTGTGAAAGGAGTGAATGATTTTATCATGTGAGTCATTTTCAACTGTCCCCTTGTCAACTTATTCTTTTTATTATCAAAAAAAATATTCCATAATTTTAACATATTTCTAAGGATTGTTATTTTTGCTTTTGTTTTTGAGAGTGGTTATATTCCCTTTTGTTATTGAAGAAAAACGTTAGGTTTATAATTTTTTATCTTGCGAGATTTTTTATTCCTATTCCCGATGATTGGTTCTCTTATCAAAATTCATTTTCTTCTGGACGTGAAGAATGAAGGTGTTAGGATACCTATCATGATTGGTGATCGGGCAACCAATGATGTTGTTGTCAAATTGAGGACAGAGGAAGGCAGGGATGACTGGTTCTATTGCCATTCTCAGATTCTAACAGGGAAGAGCAAGTACTTTGCTGAACGTCTTAGCGGCGGGTGGTGTTGGTGGGGTACCGTAGAAGAGGAGGAGAGGAAGAGGGAAGCTGCAGCGACGGGTGGTGTTGGTGGGGAGCCATAGAGGAGGAGGAGGAGAGGAAGAGGGAAGCAGCGGCGGCAGCAGTGACAGGTTTTGGTGGGGAGCTGTAGAGGAGAGGAAGAGGGAAGCAGTGGCGGGGTGTGATGGGCGAAATCCTTAGATCGACGGAGAAACTGTACCCGAACAAAACACCACTTGAACCGGCGAAAACACCAAATCCCTGCCAGTCTCCATGGAACCACGCACGTTTGAAGACCAAGAGTCCCTGCTACAGCCACTGGGCCACCAATGATTTTGTTGTGGCTAGAGATATCCCAGTTCTTGTAGCAGGTGAAGATTGCAATAGCCCTGCTTTAACTATTGATGCCCAGAATCTTGTTGGTGTGATGATGTTGGTGTTTGCATTGAAGAAGTCTACTCGTCTACAACTTCTGCTCTGATTCTCAGCCTGTAGCATATGCTCTAACCCTAGGATTTGGATTTAAAAACAGAAGGGCATGGGGAAGGACGGCGGTGGGCTGGGGAAGGGGAAGGAAGGAAGGTGACGGGCTCGGCTACGAGACGAAGGGAATGGGGAAAGACGGTGGCGGGCTCGGGAAGACGGCGGCGGGCTGGAGAAGGGGAAGATTGGCAGAGGACTGAAGGGGAACGGGAAGGATGACGAGGGGCGTTTTAAAAAAACCCCAAAACATCCCAGACACCGACACAAAAACGTCCCAGACACAAAAACGTGCACCCGCGGGTGCTAAAAGGTGAACCGGTGATGAAAAAAACATCAACATCGCGATTGAATCGGCGAAATTTTTTTTTGCCATTTTCTCTTGTAGTGTATAATATAGATATATAGGCATAGCTAGAACCGGAGCCGTATTCATAAGCAGGGCCCGAACCACATCAAGAACCACCACCTTCTCCACTCCCTCTCTACCGTCACTTTCATTTTCCCAACCATGCATGAGGACCATCCCACGAGGCAGAACCACTTCCGAATCCATGCCCGGGATGCAGGACCACCGCCAAAGCTCTTCCCACCCCCTCCGGCTCCTAACGCAGGCACTTCCACTCCCATTTCCATATCGCTTTGCCACCGGCAGAACCCCGACCAGCGCTGCCACCACCACCACGCGCCTGCGCCGCCGCTGGCGTACTGGTCTAGCATGATCCTAGCGGCAGAGGATCGAGAGGCTCACACACAACAACTGCCATCTTGTAAAATGTTCTGCAGGAGTAGTACGTGGTATCGGATGGATGGATGGATGTGAGTTTTGCGGGGATCCCTACAGGCTATAGGGCATCTCGTACTAGCTATGAGTGTGTTGGGGTATTTATAATAGGGAGGAGTTTTGCATGGACGTGAGTTTGAGGCCCTGTGCATGTAGTTGCTCATGATCCAATATGTCTGACTTCATGCTTTTCGTCAGGACGGTCTACCTTGTTTTCGGTAAGGAGGAGGGTCAACCTTACTCCAACGTGTGAGTTGACTGACATTTCCGTACAATGGAGACGACGACATTGCCGTTACATTCTATATATGATCTTAATAGGATATTTGGTTGCACTTTTTTATCTCAAAATTAAAATTAAGGAAGAGGAGGACACTAAACACATTTGGTAAGATCTATCTTATTTTTTAGGGAGGAATCTTACTATGTGTAAACCTTCCTAAAAAAAAATAAGTCTGGAGCAAATTTTTTTTTGAAAAGCACTCACGACGTCTCGGACTCCCCCACCCTCCTATGTGTGACCCCCCTCCCCTCCCCGAGCGGCCCCCCTCCCCCGCAGCTCCCCCTCCCCCCCCCCCCCGCGGCCGGCGTCCCCTCCCCCGCAGCCCCCCTCCCCCTCGGCCGGCGCTGGGACCCTGCAGCCCCTCGCCACCATGGCACTGACGCCGTCGGCTGTCAGCGGCTGCTCCTACCGCAGTTGCCGCAGCCGGCCGCCACCACATTGGCTTTCGCACCGCAGCCGTCGTCACGCTCCCTCGGGTTTTTGCTCCATCCGCAGAACCCCCACGAGTAGGGTAACCGGCCTCGCCGGCCACCCGATCCCCATGCGGCCCTCGCCACAGCTCGCCAGCACCGCTGGGCTACGCCCGTCTGTGCTGCGCCTCCGTCCGCCGGCGCAATCGACCCCTCCCCTCCGTCGCCCCCTCGCCGGAGCAGATCGTGCCATCGTGCGCCTCTGCCGTCATCGCATTGCCCGCCATTGCCCCCCTCCCCTCTCTCTCTCTCTCTCTCTCTCTCTCTCTCTCTCTCTCTCTCTCTCTCTCTCTCTCTCTCTCTCTACCGACCTCTCTTCTCCCCTGCCAGCACGAGAGGCCACCATCTCTCCGGCCCGGCCATCCTCTCCAGGCATATGGTGCAGCACTCTTCCCCCTCATGTGCCTTCTCCCCATCCAAAGCATCAGTTAGTGGTGTGATGGGTATTTTAATATTAAAAACTTATCTGCCAAATATATTTACATAAAATTTAAAAATTATGTCACTATTGCCAAACAAAAAATGTCAACTTTTCTCAATTTTAAAATTTAAGTCAAAAACTGACACAACATACTTTTTTAGATAGAAATAATTTTTAAAAAAAATTATTCCCAAACACCCCATAAGAGTTTTCCAAGTCCAAGAAAGGAGCTGAGGTGGTGAAACATGTGGGAAATATTGTTGCTAAAACTAAAAATATCATACAAAAATAATCAAATCTGAATAAATAAAAGGGTTAGAAATATAGACTGTCGGGTTAAAATACGTAACTGTTAGAATTAAGAGTTCTATTGTCACTTGATGTGAGAGTCTCACGGTAATAATCTCTTAGAGATACGATATCTCTCGGATAGGCGATCCTCTCTCTCTCATCGACACGTCCTCAAAGAGAGTTATGGCGAACCTCAACCTTACTTTCAAGAACTCAATAAAAGAGAGAAAATTGTAGGGGAAGGATCAAGAAGGCAAAAACAAAAGGAGAACTCGATCAGAAGAGAGAAGACTATGTTGTATATGTTTTACGGCCAACCTACCTATGTATATATAGGCGCATAGGTCCGTTCTCAAACGGACAGGAAGGAAAATGAATGACCTCATGTTACGTCCACAATGGTCATAAGACTTTAAGGCCGATTAACCTATGTTATGTCCACAACGGGCGTTCACAACGGATGTTTACAGGTTTTAAATCATCTGTTTTAAAAGCACCGCATTTAACAATCCCCCACATGATTTAAAACATTCAAAGTCATTAAATAGAAAGAGTAAATAAAAACAAATAAGTAAATAGAAGGTTGTTGAATCCTTATATTATGCAGTGGGTGAAAATATATTTCGATTTGAATTTTTACTTAGTGACATTTGAAATTATATGTTAAAACGTTTGGTGGATTATACTTTGAATCAAGTCCTATATGTTGTGTCCCTTGTTTTGATGATGACTATTGTTTTGATGATGACTAACTATGAGTCATTAAAATATGTTTTTGAAATCTTGATAAGACAATTTCATGTCCAAAAATATCTCATTTTTGTTATCTTTAATGGACCCCACAGGTACGTTGAAAGACTCAAGAGAACAAGCTCAAAAGTCAGTTCAACGCATTAACGCAGCCAGTTCAACGCGTTGACGCGATGAACTGATGAGTTGACACAGCCTGCTCAACGCGTTGATGCGATGGCACATTCCAGTAAGCCAGTTTGAGCATAATTGAATTGATGAGTCGACGCAGCCAGCTCAGTGAGTCGACACATCAGAAGAACACATCAAGTTTCAGAGTTCTGTCTTACAAGGATATGATGGGTTGACGCAGTGGACTCAGTGAGTCGACGCATCAGCATCACGGGTTCTACGAACTAGTTACAGGACCCACCTTGGGCACATGGATTGAGGTCCAATGATTGGGGAAGCACACTTAACGATGCACCAAGATTTTGGGAGCATCTAGAAGGATCTTTTTCGAAGATATATCTCCCCAATGATTGGAAAGACGGAGGGGTGCATAGAAGAGAAATAGAAGCAGAGAGGAGAGCAGAAATCGCAGCAGAACATTGGAGAAACGAAAGCCCATCCCTGCGACGAGAGAAAGATAGCAGAAGGAGAAAGAAAGAGAAAAGGAAGAGGAAAGGAGTTCTTCCCCGGTTGTCCAGACTATAGTGGATCGAACAAGTCCAGATCGAGTTCTTTAAGTGTTTGAGGATTCTTTTCTTCTAAACTCGATCTATTATTTTCCTGTTATTTCTATTTTTGTTTTCATCCAACTATATCTCGTCTCCTATTGTGAAGTAGGAGGGTTCAGATCTGTGTGGTTGTGCTTAGATCTGGTGTTCAGGTGTGTTGCCTAAAGGCTACTTGGTAGCGGGTTGCAGAGAGGTGTTCTCTCTGTGGTGAAGCTATGAATCAGCGTATTGTAGTGATTGGTTCCCTGAAGCTGTGAATCAGGGACTTGCAAGCTGAGTCAGCACGAAGTCTCACTCTTGTTTGAGTGAGGGGTGGATGTAGGTCTGCTGGGTGCAGACCGAACCACCTTAAAACTGATTGTTCTTGTGGTGTGTGCTTTTGGTTGTTTGCATGCAGCTTGTGTGATTATCTCGCTCAAAAGATGAATGCTTAAGGGCCGGTGTTTTGTTGTCTATCTAAGTTCACATTAATTCTATTTGATATAGATTTGGTTATTATGTGCTTCTTTAATTCTATTTGATATAGATTTGGTTATTATGTGCTTCTTTCATTTCTCACTTGCTCTGCACTGAGGCTAAATTCAACCTGTTGATATTCTGCATTAAAATCTGACAATCTTTAATTAGATCCGTTTTAATTTGGGGTCAATCTATTCACCCCCCCTCTAGATTGTTATCTCTAAGATCCATTGGACACACAACAATTGGTATCAGAGCCTAGGCTCTTCTGTAAAGGTCTCACAACCTGAAGAGACCTGTTCTAATGGATCTAAGAGAATATATAGCATAGGGTCATTCAGTATATAGACCTCTATACTTTGATGGATCTAACTATCAATATTAGAAAAATCGAATGCAGGTGTTTCTTAGAGCTCAAGATCACAAAATTTGGAAAGTGGTGAACTGCGGTCCATACGAACTTCCCCAAGATGAAGATACTTGGACAAAAGACTAGATCAAACAGTCCAACACCAACTGGGGGGCTATGAACATGATGCAGTGCTCTTTGCATCCAACAGAATTCTCAAGAATATCCTCGTGCACAACTGCCAAGGAAATGTTGGATAAACTTGAGGTAATGTATGAAGGAACTTCTGAGGTAAGGTAGACTAAAGCCAATTTGTTAATGTCTGATTATGAAGCCTTTAAGATGGCTCCCTATGAATCAATCTCAGACATGTATGCTAGATTGTCCTAGTTAATTAATCAACTGAATCACTTAGGAAAGAATTTCATTGAGCAGGAACTAGTTAGAAAAATCTTAAGATCCCTAACTTCAGTTAGGCATACTAAAGCTACAGTCATTGAAGACTCACAGAATTTATCTAACATGACTGTAGATCAGCTCATAGGTTCCTTGATGACCTGTGAATTAAACTTGAAGAGGAGAGAAGATGAAGAGAACAAAAGGAAGCATATTGCTCTTACAGTCAGTCAAAGCCACAAGGGAGTCGTGGATAAATCCTCAACAAGTGCTGAGGAAGACTTCAAAGAGGTGGCTAGATTTTCAAGAAAATTCAAAGAATTTATGAAGTAGGAATGCAAGGGACTGAATAGAAGGAAAAAGTGTCAAGTGAGTGAACTTTCCAATACGAAATCTCCTAACAATCAAGTTTCTGACATAATGTGTTTTAAATGCAGGAAACCAGGGCTCCACAAGTTTGATTGCCCTAAGGTGGTATTGAAGGAAGACTCCAAGATTAGGAAGAAGAAGACGAAAGCCATGCTATGTACTTGGAGTCAAGATGCCGAAAGCAGCTCTGTATCCTCCTCCTCGTCAGACAGGACAATCCATGAAATGGGATTTATGGCACTGAGAAGTGATCATACAGATGAGGAGAAAAATGAGGTAATTTCTGACTATGAAGAAATAGGCATTGAAGAACTATTTGATGCTTATAATGAGTTACTTTCCAGCTATAAGAAAATTAAATCTGAAAATAAAAAATTGAAAAAGAAATTTGAAAAGGACATGTCTGAATCTTCTTGTGAAAAATGTTTAGAATTTGATAAAATGGATGAAATGCACTTGCATGATATTGATTTTCACAAGGAACATATTCAAACATTAAGTGTTGAGAACAAAGAATTAATGATGAGAATTTCTGATTATGAGAAATCGTTGAGCTCTATGAATGATGACAGAATTCTTTGCAATGAACTCATTCAAAACCAAGATCTCACCAATGAAAATGAAAAGCTGAAAGATGATATCAAGTACTTGAAAAAGAAGGTTAATTCCCTTGTCCACAATAATGACACTTCTAAAGATAATGGGAATAATTCAAGGGATCTGAAAGAAGAAAATGAATTTCTAAAGAATGCCATTGATGAGCTCAAATAAGAATGCAAAAGAATGAAGATGAGAAAAAAATGACAAATGAGAAACTCATGGCGGTTAAGGGTGTGAACACTGAATTGCAAAAGAACATTGAAAAGTTGCAAAAAGATTTGAATGACAAACAAAACACCCTTAAGAAATTTACAAAAGGAAAATAAAATCTTGATGCTATTCTTGGAACAAAGATGAATGCTAATAAGGAAGGATTGGGATTCAATACTTATAATAAAAAGTAAATTGGATTAAAAACAATCACATTTGTCTCTGTTGAGAATGTCTCTCCTTCCACACCAAAATCCAAGAAAAATGAAAAATAGAAAAAAATTCAAAAACAAAAAAATGAAAGAAAAAGGGGGAAAGAAAAGGTTGTTGCACCTAGGGCTCATGGTAGACAAACCCATACTCAAAAATCTAGGACAGGTCTACCCAACATTCAATATAGGTCAACTGAGCCTCAGAAAAATTGGGAGTTTAGAGGTAGAAAACCTCAGCTAGATCATCATCTTGCATCGACGAATCCCACATCAAGAAGATTTTACAGAAAATAAAATGAGACAGGGTACAGATCGAGTCGACGCAGCTATTACAGTGCATCAACGTGCTCATCATTCCAGAATTGGTTTTACCCTAGGTCACATGGAGCGGGTCGACGCAACCCTTATGGTGGGTCGACGCGGTCAACTAACGAGAATTGATATTGGTCTGGATTTGAGTGGGCAGGTCGACACAATCACCCAGGTAGATCGACGCAGCCTGTGTTTCATAACTCTCATTATCCTAATTCTCATTGGATGGGTCGACGCACCACCTGGAATGTGTCGACGCAGTCTAGGTTCATGCCTTATCATGCACAGACCTCATATCAAGATGTTCATCCAAGGTATCCTAGTGCCTCCATGACTCCTACTGCCCCATGGAATAAAAGGAACAAAAGAAAATACAAAAAACAAAATGCTAAAAACTATTCTCATGCATTCAATGGTCAACAATTGCCAAAGCAGCATGCTTCTAAAACGGGTAATATGAAAACTAATGTAGAACCAAATGCTAAACCCACTTCTGTTAAACAAACCTGGATTCCAAAATGAATGCTATCTATCTTGAATGAATTGAGTGACAAAAAGGGACCCAAACATGTTTGGGCTCCCAAATCTTTTGCATGAGAATCTTACAGGGAAGCCTCGCAGCCTACAACTGAAATCATAATGATACATTGATGGCTGTGCAAGGCTGAATAAGAAGGGAAAAGAAGACAGATTTTTGGTAAGTTTGTCATGTGAGATGTCTGAAAAATCTACAAGGTAACAATTGAATTTCATCTTTAAGCTTTGAAATTATTTGATTTCCTCGGTTTGCACACATTATTTCCTGCATATATCTGTGCATGTTTGGCTAACTTAGGGGGAGTTTAAATGAACATTTTTCATTAACAATTGGGATCACTTTAAGTTGTACCATATTTGGTCACACATGTTCACCATGCACTCCTCATGCATTTTATGATAGTCTCACACCTTGGTATATAAAATGGTGATCTGTGGAAGGGTATGTTAGGCTTGTCTGAAAACTCTCACTATGCAAGAGAACGTACCTCCACCTGGTACCAGGAGTCTTTTTATGCACATTTGTCATAGACTGCATATCTCCTTTAGCATATTTGTTGTTCAAATTTCAGTGTACATATCTGTCAGTGCTGCATGATGCATTGTTAATATTCCATGAAGACTTGATTTCAGATAACATGCATATTTTGAGGGAGAGTTAGTGTAGTGTGGATCTCTCGAAGAGTCTTCAATTGAAATCAATTGCACTAGTGAGGGGGAGCTTAGTTTGATGATTCTAACTATTTCTGATCTGGTATGCATTCTAGGTGTGCTCAGCACATACTTTCTTGTGCTTATTCAGACTGAGCCATCAATTTCTTGTTCATCTAATTTCCATGCTCATACTACCCCTCTATCCCCTTGATATAATTTGTTGTTGCATACACCATATGTGCAAAGCTTGTCTTACTTCTTGCACATAATTCTACTGATTAAATTCTGAGGGGGAGTAATTTTTGAAATTTGACCTAGTTCATATATTCAGGGGGAGTTAAAACCAAATATTCTCTTTTTAGAGATCATTTTTGGTCTGTCAGACGGACCCATAAAAGGTTAATGATTTGGGGCTTATAAACCTCAAAATTTGGGTCTGAAAACCTTGAAATGCCTATCTCCGTGTATGGAATAGACCTAAAACAACCTTTAAAGAAAGTGTCCTCAACTCTTCTTAAAATCTGAAATTTGAGAGTATTCAAACCACTCTGGTTGAAAATTTCTACACTGAGTATTGTTCTTAAACATTTGCAATGGTCTGAAAAATTCAAGAGTTTATGCCATGTAAAAGTAAAGAATGGCATAGCAATGGCTTGAGCTCATTGAGAACCGGAGTCCATTCATCAAAGAAATGAAGTGGATGCATGGCATGATATGACTAGCTATCTCTGTTCAAAATGAGGAAGAATGATTAGTCAGACTGAGTAACTGGGGATACTGGCGTATGATAAACTTGTATTCTTACATCAAAAGGTCTGTACTAGATCTCTAAGGCAGAATAGTAAGCTATATTGAGTAACCGGGGACACTAGCGTGTAACAAGCGTGTTTCCTCGCATAAAAAGGTATATGCTAAACCTGAATGCTCCTATAAAATCTCTCTATATATATATATATATATATATATATATATATATATATATATATATATATATATATATATATACTATATATATATATACCTCAAATAGTTGACCCAAAGCTTAAATTAGGACCTCTAGTGTGTTTAATTTCAATACTAGTTTAAACTTTTCCTAGAGGTGTCTATTGAAATCAATGTGTAAGAGAGTAAGGAATGGGGGCAAGGGCACTTGTTCTTGAACAAATTGTTTTAGTTCTATTAAATATGCTAGAAATGTTTTCAGGGTTTTTGCATTTAGATTTTGGGCTTATAAACCTTGAACCATTAAGGAAAATAAGGGTCCAAACAATTTGCTCTAAAAGGAGAATGTTTTGCCTTCAAAATAAAAACCCTGATGTGTGAGCCTTGTTAGATATTCTTCTGCATCTTCTAGCACCCCCATTTACCTCATACACTCTTGTGCAGTTTTCATCTCTTCAATATCTGCTTGTGCATTCATTTCTTGGTATCTTGGTGTCTTACCTCCCCAATATCCCTATGTTTTGATGATGTCAAAGGGGGAGAGATTGATGGAGTCATTATGGAGGGAAGAGATTCTTGAAAAAGGGAGAGAAGAGAATGATGGAGCATTATGTGCTCATCTTGGTCATGATGTGATTGGGGGAGGATTCTGTTGAAAGTTGAAATGTCATAGAAATGTTATTCATTTGTACTATCATGCTCATCTACTTAACTTGAATGTTATTTTACATGTGAACAATGACTCATAGTTGCCATCATCAAAAAGGGGGAGAATGTTGTGTCCCTTGTTTTGATGATGACTATTGTTTTGATGATGACTAACTATGAGTCATTGAAATAAGTTTTTGAAATCTTGATAAGACAATTTCATGTCCAAAAATATCTCATTTTTTGTATCTTTAATGGACCCCACAGGTACGTTGAAAGACTCAAGAGAATAAGCTCAAAAGTGAGTTCAACGCGTTGACGCAGCCTGTTCAACGCATTGACGCGATGAACTGATGAGTCGATGCAGCCTGCTCAACGCGTTGACACGATGGCACATTCCAGTAAGCCATTTTGAGCAGAATTGAACTGATAAGTCGACGTAGCCTGCTCAGTGAGTCAACGCATCAGAAGAACACATCAAGTTTCAGAGTTCTGTCTTACAAGGATGGGTTGACGCAGTGGACTCAGTGAGTCGACGCATCAGCATCATGGGTTCTGCGAAATAGTTACAGGACCCACCTTGGGCATATGGATCGAGGTCCAATGATTGGGAAAGCACACTTAACGATTCACCAAGGTTTTGAGAGCCTCTAGAAGGATCTATTTCGAAGATATCCCCCCAATGATTGGAAAGACGGAGGGGTGCATAGAAGAGAAATAGAAGTAGAGAGGAGAGCAAAAATCGCAGCAGAACATTGGAGGAATGAAAGCCCATCCCTGCGGCAAGAGAAAGAGAGCATAAGGAGAAAGAAAGAGAAGAGGAAGAGGAAGAGGAAGAGGAAAGAAGTTCTTCCTCGGTCATCCAGACTGCAGCAGATCGACCAAGTCTAGATCGAGTTCTTTAAGTGTTTGAGGATTCTGTTCTTCTAAACTCGATCTATTATTTTCCTGTTATTTTTATTTTTGTTTTCATCCAACTATATCTCGTCTCCTATTCTGTGCGGCTGTGCTCAAATCTGGTGTCCAAGCGTGTTGCCTGAAGGCTGCTTTGCAGCGAGTTGCAGAGAGGTGTTCTCTCTGTGGTGAAGCTGTGAATCAGCGTATTGTAGGGATTGGTTCCCTGAAGCTGTAAATCAGCGTCTTGCAAATTGTGAGTCAGCAGGAAGCCTCACTCTGGTTTGAGTGAGGGGTGGACGTAGGTTTGCGGGGTGCAGACCAAACCACCTTAAAACTGATTGTTCTTGTGGTGTGTGCTTTTGGTTGTTTGCGTGCAGCTTGTGTGATTATCTCGCTCAATAGATGAATGCTTAGGTGCCAATGTTTTGTTGTCTATCTAAGTTCACATTAATTTTATTTGATATAGATTTGGTTATTATGTGCTTCTTTCACTTCTCACTTGCTCTACACTGAGGCTAAATTCAACCTGTTGATATTCTACATTAAAATTTATCTTTAATTAGATCCGTTTTAATTTGGGGTCAATCTATTCACCCCCCTCTAGATTGATATCTCTAAGATCCATTGGACACACAACACTATAGTTCAAACTTTTCCAAATTCACACATAATATACCTTAATCAAGATTCTATGTGAGTTATGTTATTAATTAATGACCTTGCGCAGATATCTAATGTATGTTTTAGAAAATAATCCACATCTCATAGTAGTGGCCTCACGACTCCACATATGTCGATGAATCCTTTAGAGTGTGTAAGTAAGATACCACCCTACCTCTTGGGTCTTGGATTCATTAAGAGTATAAACTCATCCTAGCATCTTGCTTCTATATCTATGCACTATCGATGGAGGGATGGGAGCTTAATATATTAGTACTCTACATAGTTATCAATTAAGTTTGTTTATACCTATTGAACCTCCATGAGGTTGGATTGTTATCGTGGTAACTCTTCTTTTATGGGCTCAATCTCATCACCCTCGACGCTTCTAGAACCATCATTCTGGATAAACCTTTTATAAATATATCTGTATGATTTCTCTCTGATTTTATAAAATTCATGGCTATCAATTGTTGTTTCATTTTTCTCTCACAGATTTGTGTTGCACTTTCAAGTGCCTATTCATTTTCACAACAGTATTTACTTGCATGCATTTATCAATTGATGATTTACAATCACATAAAATAGATATAAGTGATAGAGTTCTTGCCATCAATGGAATATAAGTTAAAAGGTCTCTCAACCATTCTGTTTCTGTGTAGATTATGTAAAGTGTAATTATTTTAAATTCCATATACTTCTATCTAGCACAGTTTTTTTAGTAGATTTCCATGACACTATACCTCCTCTTAAGAGAAAAATAAACTCTGATGTGGATTTAACATCTAGAGAGTCACTAATTTAATTTGCATCACTAGTCTTCCAAAATAGAGGGATAACCAGTGAAGTGTAAACTATATGACATAGTACCTTTCAAATATCTAATTACCATTTCTAAGGCATTCCAATGACTCTCATTTAAGTTAATGCGTGGTGTATCTGCTAAGCCTATTGACTACGTAGGCAATGTCTGGCCATATGTAGTTTGTAAGGAATCCAAGTGATCATATGATTCGTGCATATTCACTTTACAATAGTAGATTTCCTAAGTTTTTCTTTAGATGAACACCTATGTGTGGACACTAAAAAAAAGGAGTAGAAAAGGGAGAGAAGGCCCAAACTTGAGAGAGGCCTAATTGAAACAAGATGGGAGGCCCAATGTGAAGGGGCAAAGGCGCAATATGAAAAGAGGAGGGGGAAGAGAGAAAGAGAAGGGAATTTCTAAAAAAATATAGGAAATACTGAAATAGGAGGAAATTACGTGACACTGTTCACCCAGTGTCACTCTCCCTCCTCCCGTGTCCTGCTTCCCCTTTTGCGCAAGTTTGACCGGCGGGGTGCAACACCACCTCACTGGAGTTACTGTAGCGTCCAGCCAGCCCCCCATGGTGACCAGCAGATGGAGTGAAGACCCGCGGTGGGTTTCCCTCGCCCTCCGGGCGCAACGGTGAGAGCTCCAGCCGCCACCAAGACAAAGAAGATCCCGTCCGGTGGAGATCTGTTCCCGTAACCTCGACCGCAAATCTACACGAGGTAGCAACAGCAGTCGCTGCAGTGGCGTGGCAGCAACAGCAGCAGTAGCAGGCCGGACGAAAGGAGAAGAGAAACCTACAAGGAGGCCTCCCTCCGAATGGGGCTGAATCCTCTATAAGAAGAGGGTCCCACGGTGCAGGAAAGGGGTTTGAGAGGTGAAGAATCTGTTCTTCGGTCCTGCCTTCAACTCCTCCGTTTCTGAGTGCTGAGGTTGCTGAGGGAGATAAGAGAAAGAGAGAGAACTAGGGGAGAGGGAAAAAAAACGGAAGTGTGTGAAATATCTGTAAGAGGGTGGGTTGCTCACTCTTGTATTTCCTTCTTCTTCTTCACCCTTCGTTCCATGATGTATGATGTTAAGTAGTCTCCTTGATGTAATTTTCCTTTAAGAAGAAATAAGATCCAGCGCTTTGCTCCCTGATTTCTTTTTATGAATATGGTGCTCGTTTCTTCAATATGCGTATATATATATATATATATAAATATATATATATATATATATATATATATATATGTGTGTGTGTGTATGTATGTATGACATGGGTATATATATTTTGTGCTACATTTAATTCTGCTCTCTTGGTAGATAGGATGAAACCCCCTTTTTCAATTTCTTTAGGCCACCCATACGGTGATTTAGGTATTATCAGGATGGCCACCAGCCCGAAGCTCACTCTGATCCATGAGTGTGGCCCCGGGTTGCCAACTATCGGAAGCCCAACATGTGTTTTCTTTGCTTCACCATGAGTGCAATTTTCTTCGCAAAACCTCATCTTGGGACTTGACCAATTCTATGGTCTTGGTGCCAATGAGGTGAGAAACATGGGCCTTAGCCCCAGATGTAATATTCTGTGAATAACCTTTTGATGCCACTGTTTTGAGGAGAAATGCAAAGAATGGCTTTAGGGAAAGGCCCCGGGTTTACACAAACCTATAAGTATGACTTGGGGTCCATGTCCACTCGGGCTCCTTTTAGGCCGCTTCCCTCGATTCTCTCTTTTAGAAAGGGTGTTCTTCCCGAATCCGGATTTTTCGAATCATACATTTCATTGGACCCGTTTATCCCCTCCGGGGACTCACGAGGATGATCCTATAGGTGTTGTCGCTTCCGTGTGCACCCCGCTCCTCGCGAGGGTGATCTTATGGGTGTTGCTACTTCCGTGCACACCTTCCTATTTTGGGGCCATCATGGAGTTTCTCCGTGGATGCATACCCGATTACACCCCCCACACGTTCCGGGGCGAGGGGAGATGTTGCCGGATTTTCGCTGGGAGATTCGAACTTATAACAAAACAAAAAAAAATGGATAAAGGAATGAATGGAATGGAAACAAGCAATGAGAAATGAATTGAGGCGGGCAGCCCTACATGGACAGGTGACTGAATTGAAGGGTTTACTACGAACTGAAGTTCAGAAAATGCAATGGTCAAATACAATTCTAAAAACTACTGGAAGCGGAATAAGCAAAACAGAAAACATGAATGTTGATCGTGAAACTTTCTGATTCAAGAACTGAAGTCTAGTTTGGACTAATATGCATCAAGAAAAATACAATGATCAAACATAATTTCTGAATTACTAAAATTAAAGTGGATAGAGAGTTGCTGCCAAGCACGAGATTAAAACTCCCTTTTCTCCTGGAGCCCAGATTGTTTTAAAGAAAAATAAAAAAAACATGTGGAAGATTGTTGCTCAGATAAAAAAAGGGGCAAAGTCAAGAAATCACAGCCCCCATAGGGAATAAAATGATGAGAAGACGAAATCAAAGAATGACAAAACTCCAAATGAATGCGAGCTGAGCCCCACACTCTCCCTGAATTCAAGAGAAGTAAGGGAAATCATATGAGATGAATAAAAGAGGGAAGAAATAAAACTAGTCCGCTGCACTTCAAAAAAAATGAGAATGAGATGAAAGGAGTGAGGAAATGATGAAATGATCATAGCAAAAATGTGAGCGAATGAAGATTAAAGATGGATCTAATTGCATGAGCAAAAGGATGAATGGACCAAAAAAAAGAGGGGAAAAAACTGATTTTTCTGTCTGCTGTGGGAGAGAGTCGACTCAGGGAGTTGACTCCCTCCCGACCCCCTTCTGTCTGGGATGTAGGCTGCGCAGGAGTCGACTCAGAGAGTCGACTCCCCGCAGACTTGCCTATGATTTACAACAAGCTGGCTCCTTTAACCAAAAAAAAAGGAAACAAAGAAGAATAGTTGTGAATTTGCATGGCCCTCCCCTTTCTCTGTAGTCCATTTGCTTCAAAAAAAGGGGGGGAAGAGAAGGACGAGAAGAGTCGAAGGAGGTACTACATTTGCATACTAAATTTCACCTTAGAAAGCCTTTCATGTTTCATGAACAGGATAAAACCTTACCAAGCATACATAAAAAGGGAGGGACCATTTAGGGTGATTTTCAATGGTTCATTTCATTGTTGCCTAAGTTGAGCATGCTTAACCCCTCCTCACATTCACGCACTAGGCATGACATTTACATTTAGCATATGCTCATGAATTCACAAAACCCCCAAAAAAGAGGCAGCTCCTGCAAGAATGATAAAAGAATCTCCATTGAATTTCTTGTTTAAACAAACATGCATTTTGTATGATTCTTGAATTTCCATGGGCTCTAAATATACTTGCCCTTTCATTCATTATCCAAATACATATAAAGCACGCATGCATGGCACTTCTCCCCAATCATGCATTGGACCATGGTTTCAGATGGAATTTGCATGAATACTTCTCCTTTGGGTGCTTGCGTGCCATAACCCCCTCGGGTATATCAAATGGTGGGTGACGGAAACCTGAATTATGTTCAGGTGAAAATCTTCACTATGCGTGAGCAAAACACTCCACTCCGTACCGAGGGATACCCTTCATAAATGCGTAATGAACCCCTTGCATGGTCACCAAAAATATGCATTAATGCTTTTCATGCCATCTACAACTTGTCTTTGCATATGTTCATGTACATGCTTGCACAAACCCTCTCAAACTAGAATGTGCTCCTTCTCATTTGCTTCCATGTCTTGAATTTGAACATGACTGGTATAAAAATCTCACGAACATGTACATTTGAATAACATGTGAATATTGTGAGCCCTCCCTTTTAAAACCAAAAAAAATACACTGAACTGCATTGGCCGCTGGGTTCGGTCGACCAAATCCAACTTTCGGTCGACCAACCCGCCATGAGGTCGACTCAATGAGCTGTTGGAGTCGACCTCTTTTAGCAGGCTCCATCCCTGGGAGGTTCGGTCGATCGAAACACCCTGCAAACACACAAAAAAGGGGGCTTTCACAAAGTAACAAAAATGAATGGTTGTGCATTTGCATGATGATATCCTATAAGGGGATTCCTGTGAACATGATAAGAGCTTCCCACTGGATCCCTCATATAGGCAAATGTTCGTTCTATTGGTTCGTTGAATTTCCACGGGCTTTGGGAATGTTTGCCCTTTCCTCCCCATATGCATTCGCATATACATCATCATTCATGACTGAATTCGAAAGGATAATAAAGCTTCATGAGCATTTGCATGGGGGTGATCTTCATGACTGAATTTACAAAGCTTCATACGCGTCTGCATGTGAATGATTCTCTTCATGACTGAATCTCCAATGTAAACAAAAAAATCCATATGCATTTGCATGTAAATGTTTTTTCATAAAAAAAGGGGGGGATGCTCAAAGATCAACCACTCTCTAGGTTCTAAAAGAAAACCAAAAGACCAAATAAAAGAAGGGGGATGTCTCTTTGGTCTGCTGCAGGTGAGGCCAACTCCCCTTGACAGTGGGGTCGACCCAGCCCCTTTGCCAGTGGGCCCTCTATTTATTCTTGACTAAAATCCATAAAACCCATGAAAACAAAAAGGATGATGGTGAATAATTAATTGTAATAGTCAGATAGTGATGAAAATATTCAAGCTCACAATACAAAGTGTGTCAATGATGAAAATCTCAAAAAAAAAATAAATAATACCCTCATTAAGAGAATTCAAACGGCAAGCTATCCGGATTTCTTTCCTTCGACCCCGAGTAGGGGAGATACTAAAGGTGCCCTCTCAAGGCATGCTTGGCTCCCGGGTACCATCTCGTTAACGCTATAGCGCGACTTCGCACCAGGCCGATAATTCACCGGATTTGACTTGTCCAACCGAGATTTAACCAAACTCCTGTGTTTCTTCAGATATTGAACTTGTCGTGCCCCGGCATACATATGTTTTGATTTTACCGACTTGCCTATAATGATTTTTGACCCGGACATATGTCCGGACATGAAATGGTCAATGTATATGACCGACATCGTTCTCAATGTCCTTTCGCATCCCGATATCGGGGATTTTAATGCTTCCCGATACGCTATGCCCTCTATTAAAAAAATCGATATTTAGGCTGTAGGGCCCCTTTTCCTCACGATCAATCAATGGTTTTTCCCTCTCCGATGGGATGTAATTAACGTCGTGACCTCTACGGCACATTGGGTTTTTATCCCGACACGAAACCCATTATCGTCTGATCAGTCAGACGGCAAACACTAAGTGCATTTCAAGAATGCACTTCTGAGCGTCGGGCTCAAACCGGATATCTAATTTAGATTCCGTCAGCTCTCACAAGTCACTTTTATCTCCCAGGCCGTGTTGGAATGATCGGCACGCCGATCAGACTGATATTTTAGATTTTGGACTCCCGAACCCAACTTCTTTAATTTTAAACTAAGTGCATTTGAAGAATGCACTTCTGAGCGTCGGGCTCAAACCGGATATCCAATTTAGATTCTGTCAACTCTCATAAGTCACTTTTATCTCCCAGGTCGTGTTGGAATGATCGGCATGCCAATCAGATCGATATTTTAGATTTTAGACTCCCGAACCTAACTTCTTTGATTTTAAACTAAGTGCATTTGAAGAATGCACTTCTGAGCGTCGGGCTCAAACCGGGTATCCGATTTGAATTCTGTCAACTCTCACAAGTCACTTTTATCTCCCAGATCATGTTGGAACGATCGGCATGCTGATCAGGTGAGTATTTTATATTTTGAACCCCCGAACCCCTAATTATCTGAATTGTTTTGAACTAAGTTAGTTTTGAAAACTAACTTAGTTTTGAATTGAGTATTGTGAGCATCGGGCTCAAACCAGATATCCGATTTGGATTCCGTCAGCTCTCACAAGTCATTGTTACATCCCAGGTCGTGTTGGAACGATCGGCACGTCGATCAGGTTAGTATTTTACATTTTGAACTCCCGAACCCAACTTCTTTAATTTTAAACTAAGTGCATTTGAAGAATGCACTTCTGAGCGCCAGGCTCAAACCGGGTATTCAGTTTGGATTCCGTCAGCTCTCACAAGTCACTTTTACCTCCCAGGTCGTGTTGGAACGATTGACACGCCGATCAGGTCAGTATTTTATATTTTGAACCCTTGAACCTAACTTCTTTAATTTTTAACTAAGTGCATTTGAAGAATGCACTTCCGAGCGTCGGGCTCAAATCGGGTATCTGATTTGGATTCCGTCAGCTCTCACAAGTCACTTTTACCTCCCAGGTCGTGTTGGAATGATCGGCACGCCAATGAGGCTAGTATTTTACATTTTGAACCGTTAAACCCCTAGTTATCTGAATTCTTTTGAACTAAGTTAGTTTTGATAATTTAGTTTTGAATTGAGTAATTTGAGCATTAAATCCAAACCAGGTATCCGATTTGGATTCCGTCAACTCTCACAAGTCACTTTTACCTCCCAGATCGTGTTAGAATGATTGACACACCGATCAGGCTAGTATTTTACATTTTGAACCCTCGAACTCCTAATTATCTGAATTCTTTTGAACTAAGTTAGTTTTGAAAACTTAATTTTGAATTGAGTAATTTGAGCGCCGAATCTAAATCAGATATCCGATTTAGATTCCGTCACCTCTCACAAGTCACTTTTACCTCCCAGGCCATGTTGGAATGATCGGCACGTCGATCGGGCTAGTATTTTAGATTTTGGACCCCTGACCCCTTAATTATCTAAATTCTTTTAAACTAAGTTAGTTTTGAAAACTAACTTAGTTTTGAATTGAGTAATTTGAGCACCGGTCTCAAACCGGGTATCCGATTTGGATTCCGCCGATTTTGGTGATAAATAGATTATCAGTGCTAACAAATAGCCAATAAGGGTAAGAAATAAACACTCACCCCGAACCCCGAACCCCTTGGGTCTTGTTACTTTGAATCTAAATTCATGTATATTCATTAATTTTAGAATTGAGTAATTCTGCCAAAATAAAAATATAATAAAGACTCACCTGAGGGGGCTGTGCCGTGGTTATGGATCCATGAGGAAGAATTCCCGCCAGGGAGAGGAGGCCAGCGATTGACTGCAAGATGCTCCCCTCCTGGATTGACATCTATATCCTCATCTGCTGCAACTACCACTGCAAATAAGACATCTCCGATCGGACAATTTGGATTTCGTCGCTGAACGAAGAGCTGGTGCCAGGTGGGGGTGTACAAAAGGCACTACTACTGGTCAGGGTAGCGCCTGAACTCACACACGATGATATCACCTGGCCAGTCTCCAGGCTCTGCCCAAAACCATATAGTCATCCTTTCTTCGGTAGGCCAGCTGCTGCCACCCATGCGGCTGGATCTAACTCCGGTTGTTGTGCGTCTTCCTCCCCGTACTTCTCTGTCAACTGTCTGCTATATGTTTCCTACAAATTGAATACAAAAACTTGTAAATTTCATATGAATGAATCATATTTAAATGAAAAGAAAAACTTGTCCATAGATATAAACTTACCGCTACTGAGCGGGCTCTGTCACTGATAAACTAGTCTGTCCCCTTCTTTTTGTGTGCTTTGTCGAACACCTCCCAGAACGACGGAGCTCGATTGAGCTCCACGGCCTGTTTTACATTTCATAGTAAAAAAATGTTATATATATGAATAAAATACCAGAAGATAATTTGAAAGATTACTTACCAATTTATTTTTTTGAGTCGCGAAAGAGATGGACCCACTAGTATGCACATTTGCGTCTGGTTGTGACGCCCTGTTTGTTGCGGCTTTTTGGGACTTTTCTATCCGCTTGGGCTCGGCCCATTTGTCACATACAACGTCCCAATACTCCTTCCTCATCCAAGGAGGGCGGTGCTCCTTCCACAACTGTCGATCTTGACTCCCACCAGCATCTTTCTGAGCCTTTACTCGGGCCTCATGCAATGTCTTTCAGTAATTTGTCTTTAGAGTAGCCTCCCAGATAGATGACCTCCCGCCGCGTCTTGGGAACTCGTGAACTGATAAGTCCGCTGTAAATAAATTAAGTAATATGGGTTAGTATATTGTTCTGAATTGAGTTTGGGAAATACGTGAATTAAATGATTAAATTACTTACTGTGAACATGTCGAACAATAAATCCCGGACGCCCATCAAAAATTCTTTAAAAGATAATGTTGGCTCAGGAACATGTGTGGTTACTAGTCTCATAGAATAACGGACAACCTCGCTGGGTTCTAATTTATGACTACAATTACAAATGTTAAAATAGTTGGCATTAGACAGTTGAAGGATAAATACTGAATGTTAAAATAGTTGGAATTACCCAGAGATCCAGCACGGCGTACGTCTATCATGGGCCCCGGCTCCCTCGCCCTCGTGAGTACTGCCGAGGGACTATAGCGGCTGAGTGGAGGAGCCGACAGGGGCACTGGGACCTCTAAGAATTAAATGCCATAAGCAAATAGAATATAATCAAAGAATATTTTGCTAGAGATTAAAATATACATACCTGAAGCGGGAGGTGGTAGGGGTGTGCCCTGCATAGCTGGTGGGAGGGCACTGGGACCTGTAAGAATTAAATGTCATAAGCAAATGGAATATAATCAAAGAATATTTTGCTACATATTAAAATATACATACCTAAAGCAGGAGGTGGTAGGGGTGTGCCCTGCACAACTGGTGGAAGGACACTGGGACCTGTAAGAATTAAATGTCATAAGCAAATGGAATATCATCAAAGAATATTTTGCTAGAGATTAAAATATACATACCTGAAGCGGGAGGTGGTAGGGGTGTGCCATGCACAGCTGGTGGAAGGACACTGGGACCTGTAAGAATTAAATGTCATAAGTAAATGGAATATCATCAAAGAATATTTTGCTAGAGATTAAAATATACATACCTGAAGCAGGAGGTGGTGGGGGTGTGTCCTGCAAAGCTAGTGGAAGGACACTAGGTCCTGTAAGAATTAAATGTCATAAGTAAATGAAATATCATCATAGAATATTTTGCTAGAGATTAAAATATACATACCTGAAACGGGAGGTGGTGGGGGTGTGCCCTGCACAGCTGGTGGGAGGGCACTGGGACCTGTAAGAATTAGATATCATAAGCATAACATATAATCACACAACATTTCATTACATTTTCAAAATAGACAGACCTGTCAGCGACGATGTGGCAGTGTCTCATGTGCAGGGCACGAGCCGACACTCGGACTTGTAATAAATAAATCTTTGAAGCTGATATATAATTAATACACTTATATAGCTAAATCAGATAATAGATATACATGTGCCCAAAGTAGACGCCAAAGAGGAGGGAGTAGAGCCCCACCCACTACCCTGTCTCCTCCCACTCCCACTACGACCTCCTCGGACCATCTCTTTATTAAGAACAATAAAATTAATACATATTAATTCCATAATTATATAAGATTTACAAACGTCATTAAAAATTTTGCAAAAATGTAAAAATATCTTACTAAATTATCATATATATGATTCAAGGGCCATTGGGACTTGGCCGATTAAAGCCCGTGGGGGGCTTGGCCGATTCACTCCCCATTCTCCTTTTCCTCTTTTTTTTCCTTTCTTCTTCTTCTTTTCCTTCTTTCCTTTTTTTCCTTCTCTCTTCTTCTTCTTTTTTTCTTCTCTTTTTTTCTCTTCCTTCTTTTTTTCTTTCTTCTGCAGGGTGGGGAACCCCGTCGGTTCGCATGTGTTAGAAGGCTGCCAGATGGCTTGCGTTAGAGGCTGCCGGATCACTGCTGGCACGCTGCTGGACAGCCTGCATTTGATGCTGATGGTTTACTGCTGAGGGGCTGTCGGATTGGGACTTAGCCAACGCCCATGAAGGGTTTCCCGATGGGCAGGGGGAGCCTACCAGACGGGAGGCCTACCGGATGTGGTGAAATACCCTGCCAGATGAGGCTGGTAGCTACCGGTTCACCCATGTTTGGGGCTATCGGTTCGCTTGCACCACTACCGGATGAGAGCCTTGTGCTCTTTTTTTTATTGTGTCCACAAGTGGCTCTTCACAGACTGGGCGTTCAATTGAATGTTGTCGTGTCTGTGGAGATCTTAGAGGTGAACAGGAACATAGTCAGAGGATGGTGCGAGCAGACAGAGCAAAAAGGGACTCTGATTGACATTGCAGACGTGCAGGAGGTGAATGAGGGGAGACTTAAGCAACTGATCAGCAAATATGGTGGCTTTGATCTCGTCATTGGTGGTAGTCCATGCAACAATCTAGGTGGAAGAAACAGGGTGAGTAGAGATGGACTGGATGGCGAGCACTCTTCTCTCTTTTATGATTATTTTCACATTTTAGACCATGTAAAATGTATTATGGGAAAAACTTGATGATCCATTGTAATAACGTGTTTTTTTTCATTGTAGAAGGAAGAAGGAACTGAAAAAGTGACACATAAACCATGTTTGTCAACCAAGTTTGTATAGTGGTCGTAATTCGTTAGATTTACACAATTTTATATAATTTTCAGTCCAGACATATATAAGTCCCAAAGGTACAGTTAAACAAAAAGAAAAGTACAAAACCTTGGGGCATACCCCGGCTGACAGAACCCAAGCATATGCCTCAAAACACAAACTGGACGAAATCAAACAAAAACCATAACCAAACCTTCTGGGACGAACACCCACACGCCAGCACGCCACGCCAAAATATTTTACGCCTCCATTACCACCAAGCCGCTAAGGAGACGGCCGAGGACACTCACGGTGATAGTGTCCTGCCTAACCACTGTTGGGCCTCCTCTGGAGCTGATCAGTAGTGTGAAACTGCTGTGATTTGATTGTGTTTTAAGTGATTGGCAACAGTTGAGTTAATTTTATCTTTTACCTTGGTAGCAGTGTGAATTTTGATGAATTTTGTTGAGGTCAGAATCATTAGATGGTCATAAGTAGGTATGTGCAGGCTTGCCTTGTGATAAACAAGGTATGTGCATATTGAGATAAATGCACACAACATCAGTGCATATTTGGTTGATTCAGTATATAGCATCGGTGCACATTTTAGTGGTCTGCGTTTGTTACATAACATAAGTCTGTGCATGCTTTTGCATACAACGCATCATAAGTCTGTGCATGTTTTTCAAATATGCATAATCTAGTCTATGCACATACTGCACTGTTTACACCAAGGTCCGTGCACATTCACTCTAAGTAAATCTATTGTATGTGGACGTTTGGTCTTAAGGCATGAAAAGGTCTGTGCATGTTTCTTTAGAAACATACATAAGGTCTGTGCATCCTTTTGTTCATGTGTGAATAAAGTCAGTGCAAGTTCTTATTTGTGCCTTTCACGATCGATGCATGTCCGAGCATAAAGTCAGTGCATATTGTTCCTTGTATGATACAAGGTCGGTGCACATTCTTATACGTGCACATACGAAGGTCGGTACATTTGTAAAGTCAGTGCATGCTCCATTTCACGTTGAATCTAAGTCTGTGCATATTCTTAGTCCTACTAAAGTCGGTGCATTGTTTGCACGGTTAGGCTTTGTGCATACAAGAGTCGGTGCATGCCTAGTCTTACGCATATAAGAGTCAGAGCATATCTAGGTCAGTGCACATGTAATGTGGCTACATATAGGGTCTGTGCAGGTTTTATCCTGTACACAAAGGTCTGTGCAGGTTTCAGTTTTGTGCACGAGAAGTTTGTGCAATCTTGGTTCATATGCATACATGTCTGTGCAGGTCTTATCATGCACACATAAAAAGTCTGTGCAGGTTTTTATCGTGTGCTGAATTAAGTCGGTGCACACTCACCTTGATGTTTAGACAGTCGATGCACATAGTGTATTCAGTCGGTGCACGTTTGCTCTATAGAGATTCTGAGAGAGTTTGTTTAGTTGTGAGAGAAGGGTGATTTGCTATTTTTCCTGGCATATAGGTTCATAACCATCTCCAGTTTGCTCTATATTGAGAGCTAAATTATTTTTCTCGTTGATTTGTTCCTTTTCATTTTTAAACTCTCATTACTGTAAGCTGTGAGTCAGCGTCTATAGCATAAGCTGTAAGGCTCAGCAGTAGAGGAGGATTCCTCTGATAGCGTAAGCTGTAAGGCTTAGCGTGTTTTGGGAAGTTTTCCCCGAAGCTATGGATCAGTGGTTTGGAAGTTGTGTATCACCAGTGAAGCCACACTTGATTTGAGTGTGGGGTGGACGTAGATCTCTGGAGGAGATCGAACCACCTTAAAATTCTTCTGTCTCTGTGGTTTTGTTTTTTGTGTTGAGTGTTCCGCTTAAGCAAATTTAATTCCGCACTTGTTGCTTAGGTTTATATAATTTTGGGGAAGATCTATTCACCCCCCCCTCTAGATCTACATTGCATGGTATCGAAGCATTCCATTGTGTCAACAATTGGTATCAGAGCCTAACTCTTCTGCAGGGCTTAATATCCCGAAGAGGTTAGCTATCATGGATGCGAAAGGAATGACAGCCGAGGGACACTCTACAACCAAGCCTTCGTATTTTGATGGTTCAAACTATGCATACTGGAATAATCATATGCAAGTCTTCTTGAGGGCAAAAGATTTTGAACTCTGGAAGGTTATCAGTAAAGGCCCCTTTGAATTATCTGAGGACGAAGATTTATGGACACGAGAGCAGATCTGCAGATCTACATGTAACTGGAGTGCTATCAATGCAATCGAGTGTGCCCTTCATCCCACGGAGTTCTCCAGGGTATCATCCTATTCATCAGCTAAGGAGATGTGGGATAAATTGGAAGTCATATACGAAGGGACATCCCAAGTGAGAGAGACCAAAGCCAACATGCTGGTCTCTGAGTACAAGACATTTAGAATGAGGCCGAATGAGACTATTACAGAGATGTATGCTCGCCTCATGATTATCACAAATGGACTTAGGAACCTTGGGAAATCTTACTCTGATTATGAGCGGGTGAGGAAAGTTCTGCGTTCCCTAACTCTGATCTGGCACACCAAAACTTCCATTATTGAGGAGTCCAGGGACTTAAAGACCACCAAAGTTGATGAGTTGATCGGTTCACTCATGACATATGAGATGAACTTGCCAAAAATAGATGAGCTGGAGAAGAAGAAGAGACCTATTGCACTGAAGGCCAATTCCTATAAAAGTGGGTCATCCGACGACAACAGCTCCTCAGGATCAGAGATTGAAGGTGATCAGCTCTCTATGCTGACTCGATAATTCAAGAGGTTTCTGAGAAAAGAGGGAAGAAATTTTGGAAGAAGGCAGCACAGTGACAGACGTCAGACAATGAATAAAACTAATCTTGCCAAAAAGACTGACACCATTGTTTGCTATCATTGCAGGAAAGCTGGCCACATGAAGGTAGAATGTCCGAAGCTCCAGAAGCTGAAGGAAAAAGGAAAGAAGAGAAACTCGAGAGGCAAAGCCATGATAAGTACCTGGAGCGATGAGGATGAGGGCAATCTCAACTGCACCTCGGAGAGCGAAGGAGAAGGAAGTCAAATATGTCTGATGGCCAGGGACTACGATAGAGAAGAAGAAAATGATGAGGTATCATCTCCCTGTAGATCGTGATAAATCCACACACGAAGAAGAGATTTAACTATGAGAAGGCATAATAAAAATAAAGGGGGAGATGATATAATAATAAGGGAAAGAAGCACGTGGTGCTACTAAGGAGGGTGATCGCCAGAGGGGTTACCTCAAGAAGAAACAAAGAAGATCGCGAATACCTGGTGGAAAATAAAACGCGGGATGGATTGTGAATTCCTCCTCCTCCTTCAACCGGCCGACCGATGAAGGGGGTTTTCCTTTATTGATTACCTTGCAAAAAAGATAATAAAACAAGCCAAGAGAGGTGGATCAGCCAAAAGTGTGTAGTATCAACTCTCAAATAGAAAATAGGATGAAGAGGATAAAAACATGCGCACCTCCTTTTGTTTTAAAACCCCTAAAGAAAATAGGGAGGGAGGAGATGTGGTGCAGCTAATGCAAACGTAAAAGAAAAGAAAAACACAGTGGACGTGATGAAGCTAATGTAAAAAAAAAGAAAACGACACAGTGATAATGATCGATGGATGAAGACAAAGCAACAACAGAATAAAAGAACCCTGCTGTCCCTGACGACAGTAAAGGGAAACAAGATGGACGCGGTTGATCGGAAGCAGAGCCTTTTCTAAACAATCGCACAGGAGGAAGATGAAGCTCTGTAACTCGTAAACCTCTAATCGTAAACCTGTAAACTCTCTGACCCGTCAACCTCTGCCTAGATCGACCAGAGCATCCTTTTATAGGATTTCAATCGAAGATAAGCTCAAATTCGGGAAGATAAGGATAGGCAATGATCAAAGAAGGCAGGACTCTAACTCCAATTCGAACAAGGAGACCAACAGAGGCAGGGAACTCTCCAGGAAAGTTGAGTTTAAGCAGGACACGAAAGGAAAAATACGACCTTGCGAAGGGCGTCAAATCACAAATTGACGACCTACATCAAGACGTTACTCAAAACACGACCATGATCAAGGGCGTCACTTCTTGGATTAAATTTTGGCAATAAAACTTACTTTATTTGAAATTTGTGAGAACACGCCTGAGATGAAGGCGTTAATTGAAACCACGCCCTGAGGAAGGACGTTAATCAATAATTTGAATTTATTTTGAATTTATTTTGAAATTCAGATAATACCAGGAATTGACGCCCTGACATTTGGTCGTCCTTTCTTTGAACACGCCTCATGTTAGGTCGCTATTAAAAACACGCCCCTCCTCAGGTCGCGAATCACAAAAATGCAAAGATCAAACAAAAAACACACAAAAATAAGAAAAACTTCATATTATGAATGTATTGAAGTTCACTTTGGGGCGTCAACATAGTGACATGAGATTTGATCAACATAGCGTCAATTTTGGCGTGTCTACAGCTGCCCCGCCTTGGCGTCTGCTTTGCAAGGGAGTGAGACGAAATGGAGTGAGAGCGCAACAAACGGAATGAAGTGGAGCGAACTGATAAGTAGATGCCAAGGTGTGATGTGACACGCCTCAGACACTAAGCTTTGGAAATCTTTCAAGATTCTGAGCGAAACAACTCCGAGTGATTCCAAGGAAGTATCGATTTGCTGGATAAAGGAGATTAAACTAAACAAGTAAAAATGTGTGTATGGCACGATAAGGAGATACCATTGGAGAGCGGTTACCAGCCAACGTGGACGTGCTACAACCAAGATGGATTTGCAAAAAAATAAAGGGAATTGAAATGGAAACCCAGCAAAGGGATATTTTCAAGTAATCAGCCTGAGCGGCTTTAAAAAGAATAAAGTACTCAATTTGGAATGGAATATCTCATGTCAACTCAATCAAGAGCGAGTGACCTTCATTACTGCCATAATATGAAGATTTTCAGCATGAAATTCAAAGTCCTACATGATGCATGCTGGGCTAAAAGGGAAAAGTTAAAACAGATAGAAATAACCAAGGATAATATTGCTAAGCCATCTAGATTTGGTCAAGAATCCAAGTCTCTGAGCTGACACTAAGCCGAAGCCTGTTTGTCCACGCATCAACTCAGAAAAGTGGAACCATCGTCCCAGACCTTTAACGACTCAACGGCCTATCCGTGTGATCAAGACTTTCCTGGAGTTATCACTATTTTTGATGAAGGGGAACTCAAATTCCAGGTTCATCAGAACCACAAGGTCCTTGATATGCTATAATAGCGTAGATACCATATAGTAATAATGCTTACAAGAACAACATGATGTTACCTCCACATTAATCCGGACATCTCGAACTCTGCAATCTTTTGCACTCAAAAGTTTATTAGTTCTCTCAAAATTTCAATATAAATAATCCTCAATTCAAAGTATAACATGATCATAAGTGCTTAATAAGATAAAATCCTAACGAAATAACAGCACTTAAGTTCATCAAAGCACGTAGGGAAGGAATTCATAAGTTCACAAATTCACGCCTGCAAAGAACGTCGTCAAAACATGGAAGGCGCCTTATAAAGAAGGCGTCAAAATGATAAACACGCCTTTCACTGAGGGTTCAAGAAGAAAACGACCCTGGAAAGGGCGTTACACAAAACACGACCTCAATCAGGTCGTCAATTCAACAATTGACGCCCTAACAGAAGGCGTTAATTAAGCACGAACTTCCGTTTCCGATTCGCAAACTAAACCCAGTCCTAATGGCAGTCAACTTGCTAACTCCGAACAGCCTCGGGACTCCCCAGACTCCTATAAAGAAAAGGCAATTCCAATCAATCAAAGCAACCTTCGGAGCTCTGTTCTGCTGCCTACTATTCAGTCTGTTCTTCTGTAGGCATCGCAAACGTCAGAACGTCTTCTGCAAATCAAAGATGGAGAGGGCGATTAAGAGGTCCAAATCCTCCACTCCCAAGTTGACCGATATTAACGGGCATATTAGCAGTAGAATTTCTATGAACCAGGTAGAGAGAAAAACCTTCTGTTCTTGTCTTCTTTTGTCTTTACTGAAACATTGTACTCTCTTCTGTATGCATATTCATTCTTCTTTCTGAATTGTTCTTCCTTTCTTTCTTCCACAGGACTTCCCAAATGTCCCAGGAGCAAGGAGATTCACAAAAATCAAGTGGCTCCCTCTCATACTCTCCAAATTTTCTTCAGATATGAGAGTTTATTTAACAAGATGGCATCTTCTGGGTCTAGTCACCCATGCCAAACATTATGATCAGATTCATCTTGACTGGGCAGCTATAGGAGCTCTTGTAGAGATATGGCATCCTTCCACCCATACCTTTCTCTTCTCTACTTTTGAAGCCACGATCTTATTAGAAGAATTGGAGATAATCTTAGGCTTAAAGAGAACGAAGCAAGGAGATGAGGAAAAGGTGGCCATCATGCCAAAACCAATTGCCTCTCATGAGCTATTAACAAGCTTGATATCTAGCCCCAACCTAGTGAATCAAATCAAAGCCACTAAAGGAATCAATCTTCTAAAGCTCGCCTCATGGGTATACAAGAGAGCGGATCAAGCTAAATAAGATGAAGAGATAGAGCGGGTAGCAAAGGCCTTCGTGGTGTGCTTGGCAGGAGTACACCTATTCCCATCAATGGAGGACTTTCTAGAAGAGGCACAGTTAAGCGCCGTAGTGAGCCTATGGGAAGGAGATAGAGTGGGACCGGCTATTCTAGCCTATCTCTATAGCGGGCTTACCTCGGCGGCGATGGGTAGGCCCATCTATGGATGCATGCTAGCACTCTCTAGTTGGGTAGATTTCCACTTCAAGTTCGATCCATGTAACGAAGCCCAACAATCCTCGAGAATCTTCTCAAAAAGCCCACTCTCTTATATGACCGGTTCACTTGGGATAAGCAATAGAGTGACGAACCGGATTCCTCAAATCAAGAAGAGAGCGGAATGGAGAGAGCACCTCAAAGTAATGCCAAAGAATCTCTTCACTTGCGCCCCAGGAATACTCAAGACTCAAGAGCTCCGTGCAAGATTTTCTCCCGGGACGGACCTTCGTCTCATAGGCGCTTCAGAATTCATCTTGTACAATTCATATCGATGCCTCCTTCAACTCGGGCTTCCACGGCGAGTATTCGAGGACCCATCACACCTCCCTCCTATCAAGAGACGGGACCTTGGCAGCAATGAAGATGGAGAAGAATGCACAACTATTCAAGCTTTATGGAAAATCAACAAGGCTCATCAACCTGTAGAGAGCTTGGAAGAAGACAGAGATGAATGGAAATCTTATGTAATAGCTCTTAGAAAATTGAGGCCCAAAATGACTCATTAAGCATTGTAATCTTTTCCTTCTAATAATTCAATGATATTTCCTTTATTGAGCCATCTTACTGTGTTTCTGATCAATTCTTCCAACGTTCTGATTCTGTTGCAAATAACGCCTCAAGCAACGCCGTGAATTCATAAAAGGACGCCTTCATCACAGGTCGTCTTCAACATTCCAGTTCACAAATTTGACGCCTTCACCAATGGGCGTTAACTAAAAAACGTCCTAGGGCAAGGCGTTAATACGATTCATATTCCAAAATATATTCGTTGAAATTCTAAAAATAACGCCTTCAGGACAGCCACGTTTCATATAAATAACGCCTCCATCATAGTCGTTACTCAAAAACAGTAATGATTATTCCCATCAAATCAATCAATTGCCATTAAATGCGTCTGACGACGATTATCATTCCCCATGCAAACAAAAATAACGCCTTAAGAAATGTCGTCAATTATTAAGAAACGCCTTGATGTCAGTCGTTGATTCCACAAGACGCGGCCTTCCTTAAGTCGTTAATTCTTTTTGACCGTTCGACTTAACTTTCCCTCCTTTCTTCTTCTTCCTCCGTCCATTTCCCCTCTTTCTCTCTTTCTTCTGCAACCCTAACCGAGAACCCCCTCCCCCAATCTCTCTCAATCTCTCTCTCTATTTCTCTCCCTTCTACACCCTTCTACACCCTAAGCTATGGCCGGAGGAGGCTTGAAGCGGCAGAGGGTGGCTGCCCCTGAAGTGGTAGACTTGGGCGATGATGCCCACGGCGAGGAAGAAGACGCCGTGGCGGCGGTTGAAGACGCACCGGCGGTGGCGGCCGGCGACGAAGCTGAAGGAGGTGAAGAAGATGCCGGAGAAGAGGGAGAAAATGAAGAGGGAGAAGAAGGCGAGGATGGTGAAGAAAGAGAAGAAGAAGATGGCGATGAGCCACCGCCCACGGCGGCGGCTCCTCCCCGTGCCGGCCAGCTCCGACGACCACGCCAACCACGGCCTCAGCCACAGGAACCCAAGCACAAGAAGGTAGGCCCCTGACCCTAATTCCCATTTTTTTTATTTTAATTTTATTTTTATGCCATTTCCATAGCCCTCGGGTATAAACCCTGCAACCCAGAAAGAAGGCGCCCTCAGGGGCGTCACGTTTTAAAAAGACACGCCCAACCCAAGGGCGTTAATTAAATTATTTTCCTGAAGAATAATTAACCCCATGAGAACACGCCCTAAAGCACGTCGCCCATTTAAATTTATCATTTTTGATATCATGCTGTTAATTTCTGTTAATTCCCATGCTTTAATTATTTCAAATATTTTTCCATGAATTTGTTTCGCATGCCATTATTTTTATTTTATTTTCTGAAAAACTTGAAAACAACGCCCCCCACTAGGGCGTTAATTCAACAACAGACGACCAAACCAGAGGTCGTCCATGCATTAATTACTGATTAAATTAACGGACCCATTTTGGAAAACGCCCCACCCAAGGGCGTGACTTGAAATATTTTTTAGGAATTCAGAAATTAACCATAAAACCACGCCCAACACAGAGGCGTTTCTTAGATGAACAGCGACCTAGGACAGGTCGCAAATTCAAAGCACATTTAGAACCACGCCCTCCTCAGGGGCGCTAATTTAACAAACCACGACCTGAGGATGGTCGTTAATTAAATCAAACACCAATATAATCCAAGGCAATCAAAATGAGATTCAGCATGAATAATCAACATAATTAAGTGAAAATTCTCTTCTTTTTCTGCAGGGATTGATGAGGACACGGATCTCCTGGGTTATGGTCCGGGCAGCATACTACGGCCTCCCCGAGTTTCAGAGAGCGAGGGTAGATGCTATGGGGTTTGGGGCCTTCCTTAGCATAGAGCCAGTTAGGCCAGACCTACCACTTATCCAGGTTCTACGGGAAAGATGGGACAGGACTAGCCGGGCATTCTTGATGCCATGGGGGCACATGATTCCCACCCTGGAGGATGTGGCTAGGATCACCGGGTTGAGGGTAGACGGTGAGGCTGTGAGCAGGATCACCTACCCTGACTACACTGAGTTCGCCCAGAGGCTGCTAGGGCTAGAGATGGTCTACGAGACACCCAGCGAGTGTAGGACTATCTTCCGCACCGACCTTACTACAGTGATGGGCTTAGGGAATGCTAGGCACAGGTCCGGGGAGACCTTAGAGTAGTTCTCGCAGAGGTTGACAGACGGGGCTAGGGCGGTCTACTGCCAGGACCCGGCTGACAGAGAGAGAGTGGACCGAGACTTGAGGAGGTTCCTGCTGCTGCTACTGGGGAGGCTATTGCTCGAGACGAAGGGCGACGTCATCAACTGCCGATTCCTGGGGATACTCGAGGACCTGGAGGCAGTTGGCAGCTACGCCTGGGGAGCAGCGCTGCTGGCGCACATGATGGCCGACCTGTCCATGGGGACAGGTCGAGAGACGACCGCCAGTGGCTTCTCACCTTTTCTTCAGGTATGCATTTTTCATTTTTCTTTTCTTTTATTTTTATCATGCTGGTGAATGCTTCACTAATATGATGCATGGATGCAGGTTTGGAGCCATCTATACATGCCGATGGGGCGCGCTGACCCACGGCCTGGAGGTGAGGGAGCTTTCCCTCTAGCACGGCGCTGGCTGCCGATTGTGTTTGGAGCCCCACTGGGCTACGAGTTGTGGGTGCTGCGGAGAGAGTTCCGCGACTTCCCTCCCTCGCTGGTATGAATGAATGTTATGCATCTTTCTTTTGCATTTATTTTGAATTTATTATGATGATGATGATGACATGTATGTTTATGAATGCAGGTTCAGTGGAGACCCTATGAGGGGATGACGGACGAGGGCCAGCCGTGGGTCGTAGCGGGTCGTCCTCGTTTTGAGCGTGAGCTTTGGGTTCACTGCCTGAGCGAGATCGAGCCGTTACGGCTTAGGTTGGTGATGATGACACTAGGCCTCCACCAGGAGTGGGTAGAGGTAGGCGAGCCGCGGGGCATCGGGAAGAAGACGCGCGGTCGTACGAAGGCGACCGACTGGAGGGTGCGGTTCGAGGAGCAGTACGCCGACTGGCAGCGAGGCGGGACCAGAGTCACCTCCCGGGCGACTGACAGCTCCGAGTACCTCCGGCGCTACTCGGAGGTATACGCCGGCCGACCCCAGATGAGGGTCTTAGGGGTATGTATGAATGCAATTATTTCTATATTAAATGCAAATGCTTATGTTTCTATCATGTGACTAATATGTAATGAATGCAGGACGCGCGGGACATAGCGGCGATGGATGCCCAGGCCCACCTACACAGCCTGGAGGACCAGCTGGCCGCCACACGGGTTGACCTAGAGACCCTGGTGAGTGTTTAAATTATTTCTATATGCATATGTATATCTTTTTGTTGAGTTATTGATGATTAGCCACTGACGATCTCAATGAATGCAGCGTGCCCAGCAGGGAGCAGTGAGGAGAGACCCAGGAGAGGCCTCCAGCTCGAGAGGGCCCAGTGCAGAGGTGACTGCACTGGCAGGGCAGCTAGCCGGAGCGATCGCACGAGCCGAGGCAGCAGAGCGCGATCTCGCTTCACGGGTAAATTCCAAAACACAAATCCATTCAAATATTGATTATATAATTGTGCACTGATGAAAATTCATTTTACAGACTGAGGAGCTTCGAGCCGCTCTTACCTGCGTTGATGAGGGCTTCCGCGCGACGAGCACACAGGTGAGTGGTTTAAATCATGTATTGCTTGTATTGCTAGATCATTGCATTTAATTGTGGAATTGATGATTTGTTTACCTGTTTGCAGACGACTCAGCTTCAGGCGGTACGTACCGAGTTGGCGATCCGTGATCAGCGGATCTCAGAGCTAGAGAGGTCCCTGAGGCGACGAGAGGAGCTGCCTCAGGACGTGGCCGAGCTGCGGGTGGCTCTTGAGCTGGAGCGACGGGAGCGTGCCCGGGAGCGCGAGGAGCGTGCTCGTGAGCGGGAGGAGTACCAGGCGGAGCGTGCTCGGTACCAGGAGCAGGTAGCAGCACGCGAGCGAGAGCTGGCAGACTCGAGGACCCAGTTGATCCTTTCTCAGGAGCGGCTACGAGTGTCTGAGGAGCGTCTCCAGCGAGGGCGCGAGCGAGCACGGGCTGCGGGATACTCCTTCACCAGCTCCACTTTTGTGGCGGGCTCTTCCCTCCGAGAGAGGAGCGAGGCAGGGGGTCATGTTCGGGTTCCAGCTTCTTCACGGGGGCCCATGCCTCCTCCACCAGTGCCAGCTCGGGACGGCGAGGAGGAGGTTGAGAGTAGGAGAGAGGAGGGTGGAGGCGAGAGCTGAGCGACTTACTTGTACTCCTCCACCCTCACACTTGTATATGATAGACATTCATGATGTATATATATATATATGATTGAGATTTCTTTGTTACCTGAGCACTTTGTGTAGTCGTGGTCTTGTGTTTGTGTACTTTCCTCTTTCACGTTCTTCGTGTTTGCTTTACTGTGCCCTGTTTCTGCAACTGTAATCCACACTTTGAACAAACAGGTTAATTCATCTGTTCGACTTGGCCCCTTGCCCAATAAGCAAGGGATAGCAATATTTTGACCTTAATGAGGGGTCAAGGGGCCAAGCCTTTGATCAAATAAGGCAAAATAAAATAACTGATAGCGGGGAGATGCATCATGCAAGCACGCATATGCCAACCATAAATAAAAGATGCCCATGCAAGCATACATCGTGAAGAAATGCATTTTTTTTTCTTTTTTCACTCATTTATATTTTTTTGTTATTTTTCCTGAAAAACGCACCTTAGAGTAGGTCGTGATTCGCATAAAGACGCCCGAGAAGACGGCGTGAATTTGAAAAGGAAATCTGATTTTTGAAAAAGGTAACGACCTGCCCAGAGACGTTATTCTGAAAGAGACGACCTAATCTAGGACGTTAATTCTATAAAAAGCACCTTAGCCAAAGGCGTTAATTGAATTATTCTGTAAAAAGGTTGTCAAGGCTATCAAGACCACGGGTCCTACACGGTCACCATCTAAAATTCATTAACCTTTCTTGAGTAATTAAAAGGGGGTTGACGTGGTCATAGTTGACTTGTATTCGAGATTTCGCACAGTGCAATTTCTTTAGTCCGTCTTGACCATCCTGCCAGTTCGTGACTTACCACATAGAAAGGATGGAAGAAAATATAAGGGAATCCCATAAGGGATTCTGAGATGCTCAAGGCAAAGTTACCTCCCCTACCCTATGCCTGTTGGGGTTCGGTCTTTGGCGTAGGAAAATTTGTTGCCTTTTGCCCCTTTTATATTGCACGCATACGCCCAAGGTTTTCCTTGCGGGGACTTTGCCCTCTTGACATGCTTTTCTTTTCACAACTTGACTTTCACTTTGGAATTGATTTGCATTGATGAATAAAAACCTAATTGTACTTGGGCTTTCGTGGCATTTGCTCCCTTTTGGGCCCTGACTTCCACCTACTAGGGCGGCGGATAGGCTTGGCGTGTCTACCCTGAGGTCTCCCTTCCTCCCTTATGGGCCGAAGAAGAAAAGAACGGGTATTGTCTTTCACTTTTAGTCAGGTTTTTGACTTTCTATTGGATTTTGCACTGCTTGAGCTCAAGAATAAAGCGTGTAGTGTGTGCGGGAGTCAACCCCCTTTTAAGTTAGCAAGACTGATGAATGAATTCTGAATTTTGACCTTTCGGACCTTGATCCTTCGTGTGCCATGGCACCAATTTTGATCTCTTCTATTTTTTTTGGTTTGCTTTTTGGAATTTCTATTTTTTTTGGTTTTTGGAAATATCCCACTTTGTTTTGGATTTTTGAAACAATTTTCATTTTGTTTGGATTTTGAATCAAGGGTAGTATTTCTTAAGATACAAACCATTCCAAGGGTGAGTTAACTCTTCTCCTTCAGCATTAATCAATTTATAAGCATTGCCTGGAAAAACGTCTTTTATAACAAACGGTCCTTCCCAATTGGGTTGGAGTTTTGAGCGAGGGCCACCCGGCTTTACGAAAATTCTCTTGATTACCATCTCACCGATTTTGAATTTTCTCTCAATTACTTTCTTTTGATAAAAACGCGAGAGCCTGTTTTGATAAACGCGCGCATGCTCAGCGGCGACCAGACGCTTCTCATCTAGGAGTTCCAATTGGGCGAGGAGTGAATCACGACGTTCATCCATAGAAAATTCCTTATCCAATTGTACTCGTAGAGAGGGAATGAGAATCTCATAAGGGACTACTGCCTCCATCCCATAAGTAAGGGCGAAAGGGGTTTGCCCAGTGGGGGTTCGAATGGAAGTTCGGTAGGCCCAGAGAGCTTCAACTAGCTTGTCTGGCCAATCCGAAAATTTATTAGCCTCACACGTCTTTTTGACAATTTTTATCAAAGTTTTGTTAGTTGCCTCTGCTTGGCCATTGCCGTGCGGATAATAGGGAGAAGAATGATGCAATGCAATATTATACCTGTTGCAGAGATCCTTGATTTCTTGAGAGATAAATTGAGGTCCATTGTCGGTGACGATGGTGCTTGGGATGCCGAACCTCGTGATGATGTTCTTCATTATAAACTTGCAGACGGTTGACGCTTTGATCTCCACGTAAGCTTCTGCTTCCGCCCACTTGGTGAAGTACTCCGTTGCTGTGAGGATGAATGATTTTTGCTTGGTCAGGAGGTTCGAATGATATCAAAAGCCCACATGGAGAAAGGCCATGGGGAGGATGTAGGATGGAGTGAAGAAGCAGGAGAATGAATCTTGTCGGCGTGCAGTTGACACTTAACACACCTTCGAACATAGATGGAACAATCCTCTTCTAGAGTTGGCCAATAGAAACCTAGCCTAAGGATCTTCTTAGCTAGCATCTGGCTAGTCACATGACCACCACACACTCCAGAATGCGCCTCTTCCACAACTTTCCATGATTCATCATCGTCGAGGCATCTTAATAAAATACCGGTGAGCCCTCTCCTATAGAGCACACCTCCAACCAAAACATAACGCTGAGCCACTCTTCTAATTGCTTTCTTTTCTTCTGCGGTGGCTTCCTCGGGATAGGACTGATCATTGCAATATCTGGCAATCTCATAATACCAAGGCTTCTCTTCGTCAGCCAATTCTTCTTCCCAGTCTAAAAGCATGACCTCTTTGCCTTTAAGAGATTTCTTTTGCTTAATCTTTTCAAGCACCTTATCCCTGATATCGAGGAATGCACGATCCTTGATAGCTGGCGTGTCACGCTGATGAATTAGAGGAACATGAAAATCACGCTCAGGAGGGAAGACTAAAGCAGAGGCCAAAGAAGCAAGGGCGTCGCCCAAGATATTTTGGCTACGAGGAACATGGACGAAGATCAATTTGGTGAAGAGTTTGGCATAAGCTGAAGCAAGTTCCTGGTAGGGTTTGAGCTTAGGATTGATAGTGCGGCATTTGACCAACACCTGGCGCAGAATGAGCTGACTGTCACCCACAATCCTCAAATGGGTGACACCATATCGATGAGCGGTTTGAAGACCGGCCAAAAGAGCTTCATACTCAGCTATATTATTGGTGGCGGGAAAAGTGAGCCGAGCAGCAAATGGGATGGTGACCCCTTCTGGTGTTAAAAGAACCATGCCGATCCCTCTTCCTTGGGAATTTAGAGCTCCATCAAAATGTAATGTCCACATAGGGTCGTGGGGTTGATTAATGGACATTAGTTCTTCATCTGGAAACTCCGAATTGACAGGATCAAAACGAGGTAGAGGGTGGTGAGCAAGATGTTCGGCAATGGCGTAACCTTTGATAGCTTTCTGTTGAATGTAAGTGATATCAAACTGAGAGAGGAAGCTTTGCCAGCGTGCTAATCGATCAGTGAGGACAGATTTTTCAAGGAGGAATTTAATCGGATTCATGCGAGCAATGAGGTGAACCTCGTGAGCTAGGAAATAATGTTTTAACTTCTGAACTACCCAGACTAAAGCAGCGCAAGTTTTCTCCATGGCGGAATACCTCTGTTCACAGGGGTTAAGAAGTTTAGACAAATAGTATGCTGCCCTCTCCTTACCTTCTTCGTCCACTTGAGCTAAGACAGCACCTACAGAGTCATCCAGGACAGAAACATAGAGAATAAGTGGTTTGCCTGGAATCGGCGGCCTCAGGACAGGAGGATTGGCCAAATAATCCTTCAATCCGTCAAAGGCTGCCTGACACTTGTCATCCCAATTAAACTTGACTCCCGGCTTAGTAAGCTCGTAAAACGGCCTACATCTTTGTGAATGCTGGGAGACGAAGCGGCGAATGAATTGCAACCTCCCGATCAATCCTCGAACTTCCTTCAAATTCTTGGGAGGAGGCATATCTCTAATGGCCCTTGCCTTGTTGGGATCAACTTCAATTCCCCTCTTGCTAACAATGAAACCAAGCAACTTCCCTGAAGAAACACCAAACACGCACTTCTTGGGGTTCATCTTCAACTGATACTCTCGTGATCTTTGCAAGACTTAGCTAGAACCCCAGGATGTTCAATCCTCGTCCTTGATTTCACAACCAGGTCGTCCACATACACCTCGATGTAGATATGAATCATGTCGTGAAAAATCACCATCATAGCCCTCTGATAGGTGGCTCCAGCATTCTTAAGTCCAAAAGGCATGACCACATAACAATAAGTACCCCATGGTGTAGTGAATGATGTCTTCTCTTGATCTTCTTCAGCCAGACGAATTTGATTGTAACCCGAGAAGCCATCCATAAAAGAGAGAGTCTCGAATCCTGCCGTGTTATCAATCAAAACATCAATATGAGGGAGGGGGAAGTCATCTTTAGGACACGCACGGTTGAGGTCCCGGAAGTCTATGCAAATCTGAACTTTTCCATCTTTCTTCATAACCGGGACGATGTTAGCCACCCAATTGGGGTAGAGGACAACTCTAACAAATCTAGCCTTATGGAGCTTGTCGACCTCTTCTTTCATCTTTAAAGCCATATTAGGGTGGAAACGCCTCAACCGTTGCTTGACCGGCACAGACCCTGGCTTAAGTGTAAGGCGATGTTCAACGAGCGCAGGGTCTAAACCAGGCATATCTTCATAACTCCATGCGAACGTGTCCTTGTATTCTTGCAGGACCAAAATGAGCGCCTCCTCTTCGGAGGGCGGTAAATTCTTGCTTATGAGGACAATCCTAGGGTCTTCCTCGGTACCCAAATTAATTTCTTTGGTAGGCTCTTCTACGGAGGCTGACGGTTCGTCAAATCGTCTAATGCCACTAGCAAAAGCATCAGCCTCATCCTCATATTCTTCATAACTTTCATCCCCCTCTTCAATAGGGTCTTCGTCATTCATAATTTCATAGACACCCAAACCCTCATAAGAAACAACAGCATCTCATATTCCAGCTCTGGCAGGATGATTGGATTCTCTATAAATTCAGGAAGGGCTAAACAAGCCTGGCATCTGATAGCTAACTCCAACAGAAACCTACGAGGAATCTGCTTACCCTTGGATTTCTTACGTGAGTCTACCCCTTGAATTTTATTAGAAGAAGAGGAGGAGCAACTAGCTTGATCGGAAAAAGGAAGGGAAGGAGGTGAAAAAGTGGATACAGGAGGTAATACAGAGGAAGTCCCCTCACCAGAGGGGGAGAAAAGATTTAGCAATGAATCTTGAAGGAGCGGCCCCTGGGTCGGGACGCACTCAGAAGAGAAATAGGAGGTCTCCTCAACAGAAATGGAGGATTGGAAATTTGGGAATTTGGCTTTTTTTTTTCATTTTTGTTTTTTCTTCATTTTTATTTTCTGTTTCAAGAAGAAAGCAGTGTGAAGGGAGGATAGCAGGAGGAGTGGAAATTGCCAGATCAGAGAAAGATTGAATCAGTGATGGCCCGCGAGGGGGCGTGATGGAGAGTTTAGAAAATCGCTCGAGGAGCGAAGAAGGAATTGTGAGAGAAACTTGGATTGAATCTGGAGATAAATTGATTACAATCGGAGGTGGTCTTGGCACGCGACCAAACTGATGAGAATATAGAGAAGCAAGCACAGATGGATGCATGGAAGTGAGAGAAAAGAGGCCGGCCCACAGCCTGTCCACGGTGAAGCCTTCTTCAAACGGAACATCTGGCTCTCCAGTATCAGTGTAGTCACTCAGCAGCTGCCTCTTATCTGTAATTGCAGCTGGCATCTCAATCAATTCATGAATAAGTGGCGGCCATTCCGGGTCAGTCGGCATAAAGAGGCGACTCAGAGAAATAGTAATATCCTGCATATCGAACCACCTGTACCAGTCACATTCTGGATCATCCATTTTCCTTCTTTTATCAGGCCTTAAGGACTCCAGGGCTTTGTATGTGGCCAACGGGGCAATATGACGAGCAAACTGTCTAGCATGAACATCCTGACAGTCTAATATGGAAGTGATTATTGTAGTTTGCTCACTATTCTGAAAGCCACCTGCGACAAAATGTGTCTTCAATGTCCAAGTGAGCGGTTGGCGATCTATTTTTAATGTGGATGTCATAAATGCCCATGGTTCATCTTTGTTTTTGCCTGGCCCTTTGTAACCTAGGCCACCTCGTGTAATCAGTTTCTGAGGTTTAACAGGCCTAATCCTGCCTTGACAATTGGCACCCAGACCTTTGCCATTTTGATACCCCATTTTCATTAAGATGTTCCAGCCAGAGGTGTTCATCATTGTTTTCTTCTTTTTCCCCTTGGGAGGCAGGGGTGTCATAGCAACTGTTGTGACTTTTTCTGGCATTGGTCGTGGACAAGGGACGTCCAGCACAGATAATAGTGGCTTGTTGGCCGGCCACATGGATGGAACTGATGAAGCCACATGAATATCTTCCTCTGGCAGAATCGGCATACTGGTAACTTTAATAATGCGGCCCTTGTGTGGGAATTTAAGGCATTGGTGATTTGTGGAGGGCACCGCATCGAGTTGCTGAATGTAGGGGCGTCCCAGAATGCCATTAAATGTCGGATCCATATCCAGAATATGAAAATCTGCTGTGATGGCGGCAGGACCCAAACTTACTTTTAACGTAATCATGCCTAGAGGAGGTTTCTTCGTGTTATCATAGGCAGTGACTGTGATAGTAGACGGCCGAATTTGGCTTTCCGGGATGCCGCACAACTTCAAGGTGCTAGGTGGCAAGACATTGATGGATGCCCCAGTGTCCACCAGACATTGCTTAACAGCCACCTTATTAATGTCAACTGTGATGCATAGAGCGTACTTTCTTGCTGGGAGTGGCGCCAGTTCATGTTCATGGAAAGTAATTGCCGGCTGACTGCTAGCGGGCGTTAAAACCGTGACTATCTGCTCAACTGGAATGTCCTCATTGACCATCACCTTTTGCAGATATTCTTTCAAAGCTAGCTGATGAGTGGTGGACCTTTTAATTAGTTCCAGGATTGAAATCCTTGCTGGTGTCGGTCCAAGTGCTTTAGCAAATCATACTGAGTGCCTGGCACTGACTCTTGTTCTTGTTCTTGCTCCTGCGGCCCCTGCGCGGGCTCTAGCTCTCTCTGTGGAAAAATACGGTGGAACATCCGTCCACTGCGGAGCGGCGCCACGCCTTGACGTGCCTCTGTCGGGACAAGTGTGGGAGGGGGATTAGAAGAAGAAGAAGGTGTGTTGGTGTTAAGAAGTGGTGGAGTGGGAGTTCCCGCAGAGGGAATCCCTGTAGAGGGTGCTGGTGACCTGGTAGGAGGCGTAGAGGTAGAAAGGGATACCCGAATGCGGGGGGAATTGGTGGGGGGTGGAATGAGAAGGGTTCTGGGTACGAAAGGTGGCGGAACCGATGGTGGGGGGATCCTTGCCGGTGAAGGAGTAGTGGTGGCGGGTGCAGTGGGCGTTGGTGATGGGCGGATGAGGAGTGGCCTAGATGGCAGTGGCGAAGGGTTGGTGGTGGATGGGTTTTGTTGTGGCGTAGGCTGTAGAGGTGATAAGCGTGTAAGAAGGGGGCGAACCGGCAGGGTTGGAGAATTGGTGATAGGAGGTGAATTAACGGGGCGCAGAAGAGATCGGCCCACTTGAGGGGTAGGAGAAGAAGAAGGGGTGCGCAAGAGGCGCGGAGGTTGATTTTGATTATGATAAAGTGCCCCGACAGAGGCGTTTTCTTCATGCCATCCCTGCCCTCTCTCCACCTCATAGAGAGACGTGACAGGGTTTACGTGCTGGTTTGGCGGGTGCTCCGACAGTGGATTGTGGACAATCCCCATATCGTGCTGAGGCGCTGGAGCTTGTTGTTGCTGCTGTGGAGCTGGCTGCTGTGGCTGCTGAGCTTGTTGCTGCCGAGGAGACCTTCTTTCTTTCATGGTGGCGATGAATTGTCTCATCTCATCCCAATTGATGTCACCTTGGTCATTTAGGTCATAAATGTAATCTCTGAAGTGGAAGCAACGATCAAGGTTATGACCAGGTGCACGATGGAAAGCGCAGTAACGGGATGTGTCAACATTAGCGGGCCACGCTGTTCTTTCTCTTGGTAATATGAGCAAATTGGCGGCCATTAAGGCATTGAAAATATCCGGGAGACTTTCTGGTAATGGAGGGTAGTGGTCCCTTTTGGGGCCAAGTGGTGGTCTCCGTTGTTGTTGTTGGCCATAGTTGGTAGGTGGTGGTACCTGGTGGTACTGTTGCGGAGCTGGAGGGTTAGCGCGGGGCGCTTGGTTTGGTGGTGAAGCAAAGGAATGTTGGGGTGCGAATTGGCGTTGTGGGGTGGAGTTGAAATGGGGGCTTTGTGGTGGAGGAAGGTTAGGACGTGGGTTATCTTGATGGGGGTGGCCAACTACGCCAACCTGCTCATTTGCAATAGTGCCCTCCGTCGTGGGCCCGCTGTTGTTGACAGTTGTGGTTTTCTTGAATAGCCGTGACTTCGGCTCAAACATGCCCATAATGGGCGAATCCTTCATCTGCGTCTGGATATAACGAGCCCTTTCGTAGAGCTCCTCCATGGTGGTTAACCGGTTCATGGCCAGTATGTGCCGGAACTGAGGAGTGGCATTGGAAATTATCATTTTGACTTGTTCCGGTTCAGACAGTGTATCTTTCAACTTTTCGGCCATAGACCGCCATCTATCAGCAAACATTATGAAGTCCTCCTCGGGCTTCATCTTTTCCGCGACCAGATCTGTGAGCGAAAGGGATGGTCCGACCCGGTCTCTGTATTTTTGCAAGAACTTCCTTTGAACAATATCGAAGTCGCCGGCATCAGCGGAATCCAGTGAATAAAACCATTCAAGGGCTGGCCCCTCCAGAGATCTCCTGAATAAATAGGCCAAAGAGGCCTTGTTGTCTTGCCAGAAGGAGGTCTCGTACCTGAAGTCCTTCAAATGAATAAAAGGATTACCAGTCCCATTATATCGCCGGAAGTTCGGCATTTCAGATGGTGGTAAGTGGAAGACGGGCAATGTAGGGAGCGAAATTTCCGGGGCATTCTTAGCCGTGGTGACCTTCTTTAGTTGCTCCTCCATGCTGGCCAATTTCTGGAGTAATAGCATATTAGTGTCGGACTCGGCTGGGGCCGGATTTTGAGTAAAAGAATGTGGTATAGGTGTCCGCAGAATTCGGGGAGGTTGGAACTGAGGCCTAACCGCTGAATAGCTCGCCTGTTGGGCCGGCATGGCCGCACCGGGCGTTGGTGGACGAGAGGGGGGTTTGTGCAAGACCGCCTGGTCATTAGTGAGGTGATGGCCACTCTCGGCCGGAGGGGGATTGGAGGATGAAGAGGGAACAGACTTCCCTTTCAAAGCGGCCTGAATAGCCTGCCGCTGGGAATCGTCTAACTGAGATAAAGCATTAATTAAATCCGTGACATTGAGGGATGGAGAAGAATTCCCCGAGGTGTTGGAGGGTAAAGTTTGGGAAGAGGGCACAGCCTCTTGAGGAGTGGTATCAACCACATGGATTTGAGGATGATGGGACTGAGGAGGAGGGTAATTTCCCTCATAATAGATGGAATCCTGGGGGGGGTCTCATATTGACCAAAAACATTCTCATCCTCATCATCATAAGAATACCCGTAGCCTGCCATGTTGATGATTTTTCCTGAACGGAGTTGCATGTTTAAGAGGAGAGACGGCTTTATAAAGGCAGTATCAAACAAACAACCACTCAATCCAAACAAGTCTAAACAAATCAATCCAAGCAAGTGTATGCAACCAAGTTGAGATGAACGCAAGATTTTAGCGTTATGTTTGAGATTAGAGTGGATTAAATTGTTGAATAGTTCACTTCTGTTTGCAATGTGAAACCTAGTTGATCCAAGTGTAACCTCCGGGTCAACTAGATTCTTTCTCTCTCCTCACTAACGATAGGTTCTCTATACTCCGGGTACTTCAAGGGTACAACCAGCCCGGCGTCCGTGAGGGAATCCACGGGTGCGGGGACTTACGGAGGTCTTGGAAAAGGGATTTTCGGTCCAAAGAGACGGAATGCTCAATGGAGGGTCGTCCCGATTCCAAGAGAGGTGTGTGGAATCCTAGTGTAGAGAGAGGAGATCTCTCAACCAAATGCCACAATATGCAAAATAAGATGATAAGATCACAGCAATATAGGCAAGCAATGCAATAATCAATCCAACAATCACAGACAGCAACAGGAAGCAGGTTTCTGTAAAAACGCAGGAAAGAGACGACCTGGGGCAGGTCGCTATCAACCAAAGCAACGACAGGGTCACTGTCGTGAATCACTGCGAGAGGCCATGAGCCAGCAATGAAAAACAAAGACACGCCTCTGATTGAGGCGCGAAATATGAAAAGGACGCCTCTGAGTGAGGGCGTCAAATCTGAAAAAGCGCCTTGAGGTGAGGCGCTATGCAATAAAAGAACGCCCTAGGGCAGGGCGTGAATTCACAGGTAGCGTGATAAAAGCAGTAAAATGATGAAAGACATCTTGACAGAAGACGTAACACAGTAATAAAACGCCCTGGATGAAGGCGTTAAAAGAAAAGGCGCCTCTGTTTGAGGCGTCAATTCAGGAAATATGCAATCACAAACTGGCTGATCCCGAGAAGTGTGCAGGGTGCACAATGGAGGGTGCCCATGGGGCACAAGAGGAGGGGTACCGTGGGTACCAAAGGGGAAAGGGCACACGTGGGTGCTGAAGGGGAAAGGGCACACGTGGGTGCCAATAGGAAAGGGCACACGTGGGTGCCAATAGGAGATGGTAATCAAAAGAAAAACAGTGGAAGTCCCACCGTGATCGCCAATTTGTAGATCGTGATAAATCCACACACGAAGAAGAGATTTAACTATGAGAAGGCATAATAAAAACAAAGGGGGAGATGATATAATAATAAGGAAAAAGAAGCACGTGGTGCTACTAAGGAGGGTGATCGCCAGAGGGGTTACCTCAAGAAGAAACAAAGAAGATCGCGAATACCTGGTGGAAAATAGAACGCGGGATGGATTGTGAATTCCTCCTCCTCCTTCAACCGGCCGGCCGATGAAGGGGGTTTTCCTTTATTGATTACCTTGCAAAAAAGATAATAAAACAAGCCAAGAGAGTGGATCAGCCAAAAGTGTGTAGTATCAACTCTCAAATAGAAAATAGGATGAAGAGGATAAAAACATGCGCACCTCTTTTGTTTTAAAACCCCTAAAGAAAATAGGGAGGGAGGAGATGTGATGCAGCTAATGCAAACGTAAAAGAAAGAAAAACACAGTGGACGTGATGAAGCTAATGTAAAAAAAAGAAAACGACACAGTGATAATGATCGATGGATGAAGACAAAGCAACAACAGAATAAAAGAACCCTGCTGTCCCTGACGACAGTAAAGGGAAACAAGATGGACGCGGTTGATCGGAAGCTAGAGCCTTTTCTAAACAATCGCACAGGAGGAAGATGAAGCTCTGTAACTCGTAAACCTCTAATCGTAAACCTGTAAACTCTCTGACCCGTCAACCTCTGCCTAGATCGACCAGAGCATCCTTTTATAGGATTTCAATCGAAGATAAGCTCAAATTCGAGAAGATAAGGATAGGCAATGATCAAAGAAGGCAGGACTCTAACTCCAATTCGAGCAAGGAGACCAACGGAGGCAGGGAACTCTCCAGGAAAGTTGAGTTTAAGCAGGACACGAAAGGGAAAACACGACCTTGCGAAGGGCGTCAAATCACAAATTGACGACCTACATCAAGACGTTACTCAAAACACGACCATGATCAAGGGCGTCACTTCTTGGATTAAATTTTGGCAATAAAACTTACTTTATTTGAAATTTGTGAGAACACGCCTGAGATGAAGGCATTAATTGAAACCACGCCCTGAGGAAGGACGTTAATCAATAATTTGAATTTATTTTGAATTTATTTTGAAACCGGATAATACCAGGAATTGACGCCCTGACATTTGGTCGTCCTTTCTTTGAACACGCCTCATGTTAGGTCGCTATTAAAAACACGCCCCTCCTCAGGTCGCGAATCACAAAAATGCAAAGATCAAACAAAAAACACACAAAAATAAGAAAAACTTCATATTATGAATGTATTGAAGTTCACTTTGGGGCGTCAACATAGTGACATGAGATTTGATCAACATAGCGTCAATTTTGGCGTGTCTACACTCCCTTTGAAAATTACACTCTTATTGATTGGGAAAATGCTTGTGATGAGTTATTAGATAAGGTTGATGATATAAGAAAAGAAAACAGACAGTTAAAAAGATAGATCAATTCACTCGTTAATGACACTACCATGTCAGATAGAGTTGCATATCTAGAAACTGAAAATAGTTGTTTAAAACAATCTGTTGTTGAAATAAATGAGATGAAATCTACTTTGATTGATGCTAGGAAGGAGAGTGAGATACTGAAAAATACAATTGATGACGTAAAGCTGAAATTTCAAAGTTGTGAAAATGATATGAAAATTGTTAATGAAAAGTATGAAGCTGTGTTGAATGTTAATGTTGAGTTGAAGAAATCAATAGAAAATCTTGAAAAAGAAAATGAGGACAAATAGAAAACCATTGAGAGCATGACCCAAGGTACTAAAAACTTAAATGCTCTTTTAGGAACAAAGGTGAATTTTAGAAGAGAGGGTCTTGGTTTTAATCCCACAGCTAAAAGAAGCTTCGAACTCAAAACTGTTTCATTCACAGCAACTAAGGGAAAGACCACCCCTCTAATTAGAATGTGTAGTGAAAACAATGTTGACAAATCTTCTATGAAAGCTGCTACTCAGAAAAAGTCCAGTGCTCGGGACAAGGGTAAATAGAAGCTAGAGATGCCTAGAAATCACGCACATATATGTCTACATCTTAGGGCAAATATTAGGTTAGGGGTCAACCATCTATACCCTCAAAACCCCAGAATAAGTCAAATAGGTCTCCACAGAAAAATAGCTAGAAGACACAGCCCACTTCCATGCATATTCCAAATGGACCTAGGACAGTCAAGAGACTAGAGATTATAAGAAACCATCCCAGAGCTCAGACCTATCATGCATACCACTATACTCAGCCATATCAGTTCAGTAGGTCTCGAGAGGATAAAGCTTATGGAAGGTCTACATATCACTCAAATCCCACTCCAAGATATAGACCTCATGTTAGAAATTGGTTTGGCCAATCTGGGACATGGAACCCAAGGAAACATACTTCCTATGATCAGCTGAGGACCAACCCTGGATACACTTCACCCAATGTTTTCCAGACCAATAATAACTATAAAAATAGCAACAACAAAATAAAGACAAACAAATCCACAGAGTAATCAATTCCAAAACAAATGTGGATACCCAAATGTTTGCTATCATGCTTTGATGATTCTTCTGTTGTTTTGGGGCCCAAACAGTTTTGGGTTCCAAACTTTTCTACTTGATCCTCAATGCAGGTATGCCTGGCAGCCAAACAAAATCTGTGGTACTTGGATGGTGGCTGCTCCATGCATATGATGGGGGACAGGGCCAAATTTTGTACGCTGCTTGAAAAGAATGGAGGTCTTGTTACCTTTGGAGGCAACACCAAGGGTAAGATAGTCGGATTAGGTAAGGTAGGTAAGTGTTCTACATGTTGTATTGATGAAGTCATGCTAGTAGAAGGTCTTGCATATAACCTGTTAAGTATTAGCCAGCTTTGTGATAAAGGTCACAAGGTAGTTTTTGACTCTACTAGTTGTAACATTTATGAGCCTAATTCTGACAATGTTAAATTTTCTGGTAAAAGAGTCAATAACATTTACCTAGTTGACCTAGATGATGTAGCACATTCAAACTTGTGTCTAACTGCTAAAAAGGATGATCTAGCCTATCTATGGCATCGTAGACTAGGTCATGCCAGCTATACAGTGCTACACAAACTGAATAAGCATTCAATGGTTAGAGGACTTCCTAAAATTTCTTTTAAAGTTGATAATGTTGTATGTGAGGCATGCACTCAGTCCAAACAGACTAGGAAGTCATTCAAGTCTAGAACAGAAAATCTATCTTCTAAACCATATGAGCTGATTCATATGGATCTCTTTGGACCCATAAGGTCAGCCAGTTTATCAAATAGAAGATATGGTTTCATTTTAGTTGATGATTTCTGTTTAGTAGTGGATGGCGGATCTAGAGGGGAGGGGTGAATAGATCTGCCCCTCTTTTCGCAATGCAACCCTCTTTATAGCTAGTTAAAAAGAATCGCAGCAGAATATAACTAGCTAAACGAAGGACACAATGATTTGCTTAGCAAGATGAACAAGCAATGTAGGAATTAAACCTAAGCATGCATCTAACACAAAGTAATCGCACAATCAAACCACAACATACGAGATTTTAAGGTGGTTCGGACTGAATCCCTAGTCCTACGTCCACCCCTCACCAAATCCGGTGAGGCTCCACTAGTGCAACGCACTGAACCGTAAATCGAAAAGACCTCCGATTGCCTTCCTACTAACTACCGGTAGGGACGTCAACACCGCAGATCGGAGAACTTCCGATTGCCTTCCTACTAACCATCGGTAGGGACGTCAACATCGCAGATCAGACAGCTTCCGATTGCCTTCCTACTAACCCCCGGTACGGACGATCTTCAGTTTCAAATGTTTGAATGAAATGGAAAGAGAACAAGTATGAAAACACTCAAACAAGATATAGAATATGCTCAAAGTAAAAAGATCTTATCTGAGTTTGCTGGAGCTTGAATCTGATGCTTCAATGGTATCTTCTTCCTTGTGAAAAGATCTTGCTTGGATCACCTTGAGTTCATGAAGAAGATGAAGGATGCATATTTGATCTCCCTTGAGAATGGGCTTCTTTAGATCACCTTGAGATGATGAAGAGGATGATGGTTGCAGCTTTATCTTCACTTGGCTTGGGGTTGATCTCCTCTTGAAGTAGCTTGAATCACTTGAGGATTTGATAAAGAACTTCTTCCCGGAGTACTGTTCACAGCTATAGTACTCGAACTCCTCTCCCTTGAACACACCCTTGCAGCCTCCTTTGATCTTCCCTCTTACCCTTACTTACTTTTACTCTTCCTTGGAGGTTGCTGGATTGAGATATGAGCTTGAATCACCTTGAGTTGATGGAGAGAGTGTTGGATGTAGCTTTGATCTTTCTTTTGATCCTCTTGAGTTGATGAAGAGGTTTAAGGATGCAGCTTTGATCACCTTTGAGAATCTTGATTGCTTCTAGCTTCCTTGGAGGTTGCTTGCTTCAGATCTATGCTTGAATCACCTTGGAATAGATGAAGAACTTCTGCACGGAGTACTGTTCATGGCTACAGTACCTCTTCTTCCAACCTCCTTCTCTAGCCTCTCTTGATCTCTCTTTGATTCCTCTTGAAGCATTAGGGTTTCTAACCCTCTTGTATGTGTTTTATAGACTTTGAATGGTCCATAGACACCCCCCAGACCAGATCCACGTTTTGTGGGTGATTAGGTGACTTTAGGATTAAACAAATACAAGGAAAGGGGCTGGTCTCGAGGTGGAAATCGAAGTCAAACATGGAGGCTCGGGACTGGCGGTCGACCTGCAGCTTCTAGCGGTTGACCGCTACTGAAACACTTGCAAACGGATGGTCCCTAGGAATTCCGGTCGACCGCTACTGGTTGGCGGTCGACCGCCACTGAGAAGACTGCAGACGGTGAGCTACTGGCTGGGGCGGTCAACCGCCCCTGTGCTGGCGGTCGACCGCCAGCTGGGCAGAACCCGGGTTTTCCCGGGTCGATCCGTTAACTACTTTAGCTCCGCCGCTTGAGTCCTTTAGCAGCCCGTTCTCATCTGTGGCATCAACCTTGACTATCTTGAAGATTTCTGTTGATTATATTGCTCCTATAATCAAAATTTTATTCCGGGGGCTCCACCCCCAAAAACCCCCGCAAGGGGCGCTGCCCCCTTGACCCCCCGCGACCTGACCGGGTAGGTCGATCCCCGCGACCTGACCGCGCAGGTCGATCCGCGTGCGAGGACGCAACATTGAGCTTTCACATTTGTCATCTCCACTCCATTCCTTGGATTATCTTGTAGCATGCTATCAAGAAGTTGCACCGACCTTGAACCATCCATAAGGTAAGATATGCACTGACCATATGAGGAATATGCAATGACCTTATGTGTGATGCCATTCAGCTTGATTTCTGTGCTTGAAACATGCTAGATTTCCGTGCCTCCAATATTGTCATATGCCTTGATATCTGTGAATCCAGTTGCCTAGATTTGTGTGACATTCTTGATCTTTTACACTGGGAGTATAATGACCACCAATATGTATTGTCATATGCCTTGATATCTATGTACTGGAAGTATGATGACCTGAAATGTATGAATATTAACATTATCAAATGCAGCTATAGTTCATTAATGACTATAGAGGCAGACATCATCAAAACCATAAAATTAATCATGTTGCACACATGTTCAACAATTTCTCTAGATTTACTTGGGTGTTTTTCCTCACACACAAAAATGAAGCATTTGATGAATTTCAGGAGTTCTATTTAAAAATAAAATAGAACAATGCCAATTCTATTCAGAATATACTGACTGATCATGGTGGTAAGTTTGATAACTCACAGTTTTATGACTTCTGCAGGGACAATGGCATAACTCACAGGTTCTCCTCTCCAAGGACTCCTGAGTAAAATGGCATAGTAGAAAGGAGGAACCGAACCCTTGTGGAGATGGCTCGAACACTGCTGGTGGAAGGTAACCTACCAAGGAAATTTTAGACTGAGGCAGTTAACAATGCATGCCATGTAGTCAACAGAGCCATGGTAAGGTCATTTACCCAGAAAACTCCTTATGAAATTCTCAAGGGTAAGAAGCCTTCACTAGCTTATTTCAAGGTCTTCAGTTGTAAGTGTTTTGTGCATGTCAATGCTAAAAGAGATCTTGATAAATTTGAACCTAAGAGTGATCCTGAAATTTTTCTAGGATATTCAGAAACATCTAGAGCCTATAGGGTATACAATTTAAACTCTAAGACAGTAGAAGAATCTCCACATATGGTCTTTGATGAAACAATGACTAAACTTGAAAATGGTTTGTGCAGGGAACAAAACAATGGAGAAATTCTGAAAAATGAAAATCCTATAGACCAGTCTGAAGAAAGTGATGCAGAGGAGCCTGGTTCTTAGGGGGAGGTAAATGAAGTTCAAGGTAATCAAATTATCAATGTCAGATCTCTTAAAGATCATCCTATATATAATGTAATTGGTAATTTGCTTGAACCCCCTAGAACCAGAGCCTATCTCGGAGCTCAGATTGAATTAAACTCCTTTGCATTAGTGTCACACATAGAACCCAAAAATATTGACAGTGCTCTTAGTGATGTGCATTGGATCAATGCCATGCACGAGGAATTAAATCAATTTGACAGGAACAAGGTATGGCACCTAGTTCCACCTCCTGATCATGGGACTGTCATTGGGACCAAATGGGTGTTTAGGAATAAAACAGATGAGAAGGGTAATGTCATTAGGAATAAGGCCATACTGGTAGCTCAGGGGTACAATCAGGAGTATGGTATTGACTTCGAAGAGTCATATGCCCCTGTTGCTAGGTTAGAGGCTATCGGAATCCTATTAGCATATGCATGCTCCTTAGGAATCACCCTTCAACAGATGGATGTGAAATCTACATTTTTGAATGGGGAAATAAACGAGGATGTCTTTGAAAGACAGTCTCCTGGTTTTGAATGCTTAGATTTTCCTAATCATGTATATAAGTTGAATAAAGCACTATATGGACTGAAACAAGCCCCTAGAGCTTGGTATGACAAGCTCAGTATGTTCCTCACTGATAAGAAGTTCATAAGAGGTGAAATTGACCAAACCTTATTCATAAAGGTAAGTCATCCAGACATTCTCATTATGCAAATTTATGTAGATGACATTATTTTTGGATCAACTAACCCAACTTTATGTGAGGAATTTTCTAATCTTATGACATAGGAATTTGAGATGAGTTCAATGGGTGAGCTAAAATTATTCCTTGGACTGCAGGTAACTCAGACTAAGGAAGGAACATTCATAACTCAGTCCAAGTACATCAAGAACCTCTTGAAGATATTCAATTTTAAAAATTTGAATGAAATAAAAGCACCAATGGGTACATCAACCAGTCTTGATGATGACCCAAAAGGTAAATTAGTTGACACCAAATTGTACAGAGGTATGATCGGATCCCTTCTTTACCTTACTGCATTTAGGCCTGATATTCAATTTGATGTGTGTTTATGTGCTAGATTTCAGGCTAGTCCTAAAGAGTCACATGTTAGTGCTATTAAGCGGATCTTTAGGTATCTGTCAGGCACCCTAGAGCTAGGTCTTTGGTATCCTGCTCGGTGTGAGCTAGACCTTATAGCCTACACTGATGATGATTATGCTGGGTGTCGGATAGATAGAAAAAGCACTAGTGGATACTGCCACTTCCTAGGTGGTTGTCTAGTATCTTGGGCTTCTAAGAAACAACACACTGTTATTCTATCTACTGCTAAGGGAGAATATGTCGCAGCAGGAAATTGTGCAGCCCAGGTGCTCTGGATCAAACACCAACTCCTTGATTATCAGATAGAATTGGGATGTATTCTAATTCTGTGTGATAACACTAGTGCTATAGCATTGACTAAAAATCTTATTCATCACTCTAGGACTAAGCACATAGAAATCAAACACCATTTTCTAAGAGATGAAGTAAGCAAGAATGAAATTGAACTGAACTTCATAGAATCTGAAAAATAGCTTGCTGATATTTTTACTAAACCTTTGAGCAATGACAGATTTAAATTCTTAAGAAGAGAGCTAGGTTTATGTAAATTTCAGCATGATGAATAATTCTTTTTCATTCCTAAGGAAGGGTTATGATCTGATATGTGTCTACCTATCAAATCCTTTTTGAATAAGATTTTAGATGTGTGCTTGTCAATTGAAATTGCTTTGAATAAATGTTTTGATTTGTCTTGTGAATGGTTCATGTCTGCTTGCCAATAGCCTTATCTGTGTCATAGTTGAGTCCTCTTGATTTTAGAGGTATATAAAATGATATGTGGTGGAAAGACAGATTCTGTCTGTCTGAAAGCCCATACCATGTGTAGAGGACCATCCTCCGCCAGGTACCATGAATCAAGAGAGTACATGCATTGCATTTCTTAAATGTTGGGTCTAATGTTCTGTGGTTAGCAGTGTCTTAATGTTGAATAAACATGCATATAGATAGGGGGAGCTCATGTTTAGAACACAGTTGCCTGTCCATGCTGTATTGTTATGTTAGGGGGAGTTTTTCTGATCTATCTAAATTCTGAAAAGTCTTCTGTCAATACCTCACTTCAAAACTCTTTGGATCTCAGACTCTTCTCAAATCATCTATCCTGAATAATGTTTTATTCTCTGCAGCTGTCTGTGTGTTTCACAATCTCCCTCCCATCCTGAATTAACGACAGTCTGTCAATAAGTTCATTACATTAAACAACATAAATCTCAAATCTTCTATTATAAGAATCATGTTTGCTTCATGAATGAAACAATGGTTTAAGCTTAATAAACCTTAAAGTTTCAGGACTGTATTCCGAAATATAAGGATGTGAAAATTTTTTAATAGCTCTCAACCTCGGTCCCAAGTTTGCTTGTGTCTGAAAACTGACAAGAAAGTGTAATTTAAGTTGAGGAAATTGGAAGTGTGTATTGTTTATAAACATAACACTCTGAAGAATTAAAAAGGGCAGCAAAAAGAAAAGAATGTGCCACAAGAAAAGAAATGTATAAGTAAAATGGCAGAGCAATAAATGAATGCATTGAGAAATAGAGTACTCTATCAATGAAATAGAGAAAACTCATGTCATGAAGTGCTTCTTGTCACCTCTGTTCTTATGGTCAAATCTGTAGGATTAGTTTCACTGAGTATCTGGGGGTACTGGCATCTGATAAACGTGTACCCTCATGTAAAAAGGTGCAAATCATGACTGCTATTTTTGATCAAAAATAGTGTTGGTAGTTTTTGCCTAGTAACTGGGGGTACTGGCATCTAACCAACGTGTACCCCTAATGTCATAAGCATAATTGATACCTAATTATTCAATAAGTGAGAAAGTATCAAACTCTAAAAAGGTCTGCTGTAACCATTGTTATCAAAATCCTATTGAGTGTCAAATTGTTTAACCTCAATGCATACTCTAGACACTCTCAAAGATTTTCACTGGTTTTGAAGTGAGTAAGATACAGCTAAGTTTTTCATGGCTTATGTGTCTCAGGTTTATTGCTATTAACGGATTCTGCAACCTTATTAAAAGAGTACAGTGTATTCACTCTACCTTTTATTACTCTTAAACCAAAAATCTATCATGAATGCAGAGTCTTAATTCTTATTTTAAGAAGACCTTGAGACATAAATTGTTTCTTTAATGAACTATTATTCAGGGTGTCACTCCGTTCATGTTCTCCTATTTACTTTGTTCCGCTTGACTCCCTCACTCCCTGTTTGTTGATGGCAAAGGGGGAGAGAAAATGTAGAGCATTGGTGTTGAGGGGGAGAGAAAGTTAGGGGGAGAGATCAGGGGGAGAGAAAGATCTGTTGCATTCTTTTGACTATGTTTATGAGATATCTGATCTTTACTGGATTAAACTTGTCTCATCAAAATACACCATGACTATGGGTATTGTCATCATCAAAAAGGGGGAGAATGTTGGGCCTCCCTTGGAGCTGATCAACAGTGTGAAAATTGCTGTGATTTGATTGTGTTTTGAGTGATTGGCAACAGTTGAGTTGATTTTATCTTTTACCTTGGTAGCAGTGTGAATTTTGATGAATTTTGTTGAGGTCAGAATCATTAGATGGTCATAAGTAGGTATGTGTAGGCTTGCCTTGTGATAAATAAGGTATGTGCATATTGAGATAAATGCACATAACATCAGTGCATATTTGGTTGATTCATCATATAGCATCGGTGCATATTTCAGTGGTCTGCGTTTGTTGCATAACATAAGTCTGTGCATGCTTTTGCATACAATGCATCATAAGTCTATGCATGTTTTTCAAATATGCATAATCTAGTATGCGCACATACTGCACTGTTTACACCAGGGTCCGTGCACATTCACTCTAAGTAAATCTATTGTCTGTGGACGTTTGGTCTTAAGGCATGAAAAGGTCTGTGCATGTTTCTTTAGAAACATACACAAGGTCTGTGCATCCTTTTGTTCATGTGTGAATAAAGTCAGTGCAAGTTCTTATTTGTGCCTTTCACGATCGATGCATGTCCGAGCATAAAGTCAGTGCATATTGTTCCTTGTATGATACAAGGTCGGTGCACATTCTTATACGTGCACATACGAAGGTCAGTACATTTGTAAAGTCAGTGCAAACTCCATTTCACGTTGAATCTAAGTCTATGCATATTCTTAGTCCTACTAAAGTCGGTGCATTATTTGCACGGTTAGGCTTTGTGCATACAAGAGTCGGTGCATGCCTAGTCTTACGCATATAAGAGTCAGAGCATATCTAGGTCAGTGCACATGTTATGTGGCTACATATAGGGCCTGTGCAGGTTTTATCCTATACACATAAAGGTCTGTGCAGGTTTCGATTTTGTGCACGAGAAGTCTGTGCAGTCTTGATTCATACGCATACCTATCTGTGCAGGTCTTATCATGCACACATAAAAAGTCTGTGCAGGTTTTTATCATGTGCTGAATTAAGTCGGTGCACACTCGCCTTGATGTTTAGACAGTCGGTGCACATAGTGTATTCAGTCGGTGCACGTTTGCATACAAGCATATAAAAGTCTGTGCACACTTTCTCACTCGCACGGCATAGGTCTGTGCACATCTTTAGTTTTGATGCTAGGAGGTCTGTGCATATTCTGCTTTATGTCTGTGCACATTACATATGGCTGATTACAAGATGTTTGATGAAATGTCTCTCTTCTAATTAATAGGATGTAAGCAGCACGTGAGCTCGAACTAAAGCAGGCACGTGTTCCCAGAAAGGCTGGAAGTTGGTATGAGACTCTAGGAAGCTTATGATTGGCACGTGATCCAAGGCAATAAGTGAGACAGTACTTCTGCCACACGGAGTGCCTTAGCTCAGCGATATTGACACGTGGACAGATGAAGATCAGATCTGCGAAAGTGTTTAGGCGGGAAACATGGCGTCTACACGCCCTTCTGCCTGATATATATAAAAGAGGCATTATCGCCTGATCATAAAAAAAAGAGAGAATAGAGCAGAAAAAAGAGAAGATTGAAGCAGAGCGAGATACAGCAGAGCATATCAGATCTCAAGAGAAGAAAAATAAGATAGTGCAAAGTGAGAGCCAGCTGATCGTGAGAGAAGAATAATTCTGAGAGATTCTGAGAGAGTTTGTTTAGTTGTAAGAGAAGGGTGATTTGCTATTGTTCCTGGCGTATAGGTTCATAACCATTTTCGTTTGCTCTATACTGAGAGCTACATTGTTTTTCTCGTTGATTTGTTCCTTTTCATTTTTAAACTCTCATTACTGCAAGCTGTGAGTCAGCGTCTGTAGCATAAGCTATAAGGCTCAATGGTAGAGGAGTATTCCTCTGATAGCGTAAGCTGTAAGGCTCATCGTGTTTTGGAAAGTTTTCCCCAAAGCTGTGGATCAGCGGTTTGAAAGCTGTGGATCAGCAGTGAAGCCACACTTGATTTGAGTGTGGGGTGGACGTAGATCTCTGGAGGAGATCGAACCACCTTAAAATTCTTCTGTCTCTGTGGTTTTGTTTTTCGTGTTGAGTGTTCCGCTTAAGCAAATTTAATTCCACACTTGTTGCTTAGGTTTATATAATTTTGGGGAAAGATCTATTCACCCCCCCCCTCTAGATCTACATTGCGTGGTATCGAAGCATTCCAGTGTGTCAACAACCACATCGATAACATCTGCGTAATAGGCATTGGCTCGCAATATGGCCCACCTGAGCGCACATAAAACAACTCATTACTTCAATGATTTTCGGGCAAGCCTGACTGAGGTGGGGACTATTGTGCATGTGTGGAACATGCATGATTCTATTGTTTTGATGATGTCCAACTATGACTCATTATTGTTCCTTTGAAAATGATTCAACTCTGTCTTAATGTGCATAACAATGTCTTTTGATGCTTACATGCAATACTCTTCATGGAAAGACTCATGCTTGTTGAGTTATGATTTTGATGATTGTTGTGATTGTTAAGTTATGATTTTGATGATAACTAAACTTAATGTGTGATTAAGTGATGATAACTAAACTTGTGGTTGACTGCTCATGCTCCTGTTATCTATGTATGGCTGAGATGTCAAATGGCAACGGTTATATGGTCTTGATCCTTGGTTTGCATATGTTGGTTTTACAAGAGACAAGAGGTTTCATATCCTCTTTAAAGTGAACAAGCATGGTATTAACCCTGACTATCTTGCTTACAGGATTAAACTCATGGAAGTCACCTTGTGAACCAAACGTGTGGATACTCACCCTGCTCCTCTACAATCCAAAACAGGTGGTATATGTCATGTACTGTCAACGAACCATTGGTGAGACTCTTACCTTGTCTTAGCATCGATGTCACCATGTGTATCTCATATACCTCTCCTTATTACACCTCATTCATGCATATCAAACCTGAAACCCTTCTGGCCATCGTGCGCCCTCGCCCGCGGATCGACCTGCGAGGTCAGGTCGCGGGGGTCAAGGGGGCAGCGCCCCTTGCGGGGGTTTTCGGGGGCGGAGCCCCCGGAACAAAATTTAGAAATGCTCAAAAGGTCTAATGTATAAACCAAACTCAAAAATGCATGGAATTGATAAGGACATGAATATCTTGACTTATGGATATGTTTCTTTGAGCTAACACTTCATTTTTGCAGGTATAAGTCTTTCCGGTCGACCAACACACCTTGGCCGGTCGACCAGAATTGCCAGAACCGAAAAGATGGCATTTTTACAGGTTTCGGTCGACCACCCCTAGGCGTCCGGTCGACCGGTTTTGCCAGAGATGAAAAATCAACCGACTGTAAAATTCCGGTCGACCGCCCCATGCCTTTCGGTCGACCGCCAGCCCCGAGGCCCCCTTTTGTTGACTTTTATTTCAAGCTCGAGGAGAGGTCTTTCCACCCATTTGTTTAATCCAAATGACCCCAATTACACCATGATTTGTGGATCTGGTCTGGAGCTTGTCTAGGACCATTCAAGGGGTTATAAAACTATCATTTGGAGTCATAAACCCTAAGGAACCAAGAGGGTTTCAAGGGAGATCAAAGGAGAAGCTATCCAAGTGGAGGAAGAGGAGAAGTACTGTAGCCGTGAACAGTACTTCGTGCAGCAAGTGTTCTTCATCCATCCTCAACCTATTGAAGGTAGATCTGAAGCCAACATCCTCCAAGGAAAAGAAGCAAGCAAGAAAGCAAGGACTCAAAGGAAGATTGCCCAAGGAAGAAGAAGAAGAAGCAAGCAAGCACGGATCTGAGAAGAAGGTTGTACAAGGGTGAAAAGAGCAAGGTTTTCACAATCCACATGAAGTCATTCAAGCAAGAGGGAAGGCAACATTAAGGATCAGCAACATACGTTGAAAAGGAAGCCAAATCAGGGGATTTCTAAACTGTGCCTTATTTTGTTTCAAGTGCATATTCGTGTTTTGTATAAACTGTGAAAACTTGTGTGTGTGTGTGGATCATTGTTAGATCCGTGGTCGTGTGTGTGTGTGTCGTATTTGATTCGTGTGTGTGTAGGTCTTCTTAGATCTGCGTGTGTGTGTGGTTTTATCCATATCTTAGTGTTTGTGTGTGTGGAGTGCTGCACTTGTCGCAGCGTGTGTGTGTGTCTTGTTGATCCGCTTATTAGATCGTGTTGGAGACCTCATCTCCGTGTGTGTGTGCGTGTTGGGGTGCGTCCCCGTGTGTGTTTGTGGGCAGGCGTCACCCTACGTGTGTGGTTGGAGCGTCGTCTCCGTTTGGGGTTTTATCCCCGAGTGAAGCCTCACCGGGTTTGGTGAGGGGTGGACATAGGATTGCCGTCATTGCATCCGAACCACCTTAAAATCCGCTGTTCACTATGGTTTGAATTGTATGGTTTGGTCTTTTTCTTATACCTCCATTCTACGTAAGTGTTAGTGTGCCTTGTTGTTCAGGTTTTATTCTTGTTCATCTTGCATAATCCATCTCATCACTAATTAGTTTTTGATAAATCCAACTTGTGATTGAATAGATTTGAATCTCTTAACTAGCATTCTATCACATATTTCAAATAGGCCAAAAGTTTTCGTAAAATTTGTTATCACCCAATTCACCCCCCTCTTGGGTGTCATTGATCGCGGGACTTCAATGCTCAGTCTATTCTTGATAGAACTCTTATTGGATGTTAATCAACTTTCATAACATTCCAAATGAGTCTTAATCCTCTCATGTCTTGAGCACACAAGCTCCTTGAAAGCCTACAGAAGAACTTCTCAGATGACAACCAGCAAGTCAAGATACATCTCAAGCAAACTGCAATAGAGTTCAGCATGAGAACTGCTACTTCAAGAAGGTTGCGTCGACGCCATCACCTTATTGCGTCGACGCAATCAAGCAAGGTTGGGAGTAAGGACAAATGGCTCACAAGGCTGTCAAATACCTCACAGGGCTGACAAATAGAGATTAAGGGTGACAAATAGGTTGATAGAGGTGAAAAATAGCTCAGCACGAGATACACATGGCCAAGAAGCTAAATATACAAGAGTGGAGTCGATGCCATCATCCAATGGAGTCGACACAGTCACGTTGAGCTCTCAAAGAATAACAAGTTGACAGAAGGCGATGGCTCCCAACAATTAAGGGTGAAAAATAGCTGTTATCAATAATAAATAGCTATTAACAGTAACAAATAGCTCACAAGGGTGTAAAATGGCTTGCGGAGCTTAAGACAGTAAAATCAACCAAGGTGCGATGACGTAATGGTCCTATGCGCCAACGCAATCAAGCAAGAAACTCAGAACAACAATCAACGGCGATGGCTCATGAAAGACAAGGGTGACAAATAGCTCGTTAAGGGTGTAAAATACCCGATATTAGTGAAAAATAGCCCTTTGAAGTAAATAATAGCCCATAGCTGTGTCGCATGAAGTATGATCAAGAATGTATGAAGGGTTTAACTGCGTATGGGTTTCCTAACCCTTCTATCTTGATTCTGGAGTTTGCTTAAGCACAGGACGACCTCGATAAACCTCATTTAAGATCAAGAGAGGAGATCAATCTCCAGTTCTTCAGTAAGCCATGTCCTGAAAGGCCAGTTGTAGTGACAAATTCCTAACAAGGGTGACAAATGAATGTTAACGGTAACAAATAGATCACCCAGGCTGAAAAGAGCCTCAGTGCATCAACGCAACATGTCTGCTGCGTTAACGCACCACTTCCAGCTAGTCGCGTCTATAGCCAGCCCAGCCCTCAGCAGCACTAGCAGACGACATCCATGCACCAGTTCCCTGCGTTAAAGCACTGGGCATCTCCAGCATGTTGAAGCTCGCAAGACCAAACAACAAAGGCGACGGCTCTTGAAGATTAAGGATGACAAATAGCTAGGCAAGGGAGATAGGGCTGACAAATAGCAGGTTACAGTAACAAGTGTAGACACCCATTTTCGGCCCATGAGTTGAGCCTTTTTCTTGTTCTCCTAAGTTGACGCCCCAATTGATCCTTAATTAGTTGATTTTCTGGCCCATTTGGGAGATATTTCTGTCCATTTTCAGCCCTTGAATCTAACTTTCGTGCCATGGATATCGGCCAACTAAACCCGGGGAACTTCAAGGTACAACCTGCCCGACGTCCGTGAGGGAATCCACGGGTGCGGGGACTTACGGAGGTCTTAGTTAAGGAATTTCTAATCCAATAAGACGGAGTGCTCAATGGAGGGTCCTTCCTTTCCCAAGAAAGTGTAGGAGATTCTGATAGTGTAGAGAGAGGAGGTCTCCCAAGCCAAATGCGCTATGAAAGTAAGAAGATCTAAGCTAAATCTAGAAGATGGTAAGAAAAATATGGCAAAAACGAATGCATACCAATATACAAGAAGCATATAAGATGCAACCAGAGAAGATAACAAACAGAAACCCGATGAATGATATGACAAAAGAGCTCTTGGGTAAGAAGAAGAAGACGTGAGGCCCTTGCACCCTGGCTGGCCTTGGAGTAAGGAAGGAACCGATCCATAAAATCCCGTAGTTTCTCTGATAACGCGGCATACGTACTCAGCACGTTCCTGAATAATGCGACCATCCAAATATGCGCGTTAATGAAGCAACGTGCCCATCGCTTCTACCGTGTTAATCATCAGACCTCCTTTCGCCTCCTTCTAAATTTTTGAGGTAAGTAGTGTGCCCCCTCTTTCAGTCTTACACTATTTGGCATGCTATAGGCTTCGGTGGCGATCACGGATTTTTATTTCTTTATCTTATATTGCATGCACCCCCCCCCTTTTATTTATCATGAGCATATATCATTGTTATTTTAACGGGTGGTCGATTTTTTGATCTACAACAAGTGGCCCGTAGCAGAAGGCTGCGTCAACGCAATACCTTCACTGCATCGATGCAGCTCAAGTTATTTCAGAAACTCCTATCAAAATGCTGCAGTGATCCAGGAACCAAAAATAGCAACCGTAAATATCCAAAAACATGATTTTTGAGGTCTGGAGGAAGGTTCCTAGGTCAAAGGTCCTGCCATTTCATTATAACGTCTCAAAACATCTTTTTGAAGAAGACCATGCCAGGGACCAAATCTGCAAAAGTCTTCTCTGCCAGAAGACTGTCTCTTCTGTCAGAAGACTGTCTCTTCTGTCCTAAGAGAGGACTGGTCAGGTGGTCTGCCCTCTAGTGCATACTGGACAAAGCCACGTCCCCCTGCCACAAGCTCTCAAATAAGATCTACTCTCTACCTGCCACTGTCCTATCCTAGAACTGGTTTGAAAAGCCCTGCAAGCTCATGTCAACATCCTGTAGAATATATACTTCAAAGCCAAGAAAATATTTTGGAGGGAAAATTGACTTCCTATCTGCTTCTTTATTCCCGGTGGATCAAGTCAAGCACTGCTGGAAGAAGGTCAGTGGTCAAAGAAGATATTTTAATTTGAACCGGTCATATTGGAGAGAAAATCCTCCCCCAGGCTCTTCTATATATTCATGTAGCTTATAATAAAGAAGCTGTTGGTGCCCTTGAAGAGAGCCAACGTCCTTTGCGTCTTAGCAGAATATCTGTGAGAAAGAAAAGAGAAGAGAAGAGTGCAGCCCAGTGGTCTAAGCAAGCCTAGTGTTGTGAGAAGGGAAGAAGAGTGAGCACCATTAGAGCAGCCTTAAAGAGATTCTGAGAGGAAGAGGAAGAAAGGAGAAGTAGCCCTTCTCATAGTCAGTCCTAAGCCCGAGAAACTTCCAATCAGAGAGTAGCCCTCATTACAGCTTCCAGATCTGTATCTGAAGCTGCAGCTTAAAATATCTTTGTTTCAATCTGTTTGTTTTATTTTGTCTTCTTGAAACTCTATCTGCATTCTCGTGTGTGTGTCTAGTGCTCTGGCAAGAGACTGGAAGTGTTTTGCTACACTTGTAGCTTGTTTTCTTTTGTTTTTGTGTGTGTGTGGGGGGGGGGGGGGGTTGTCCATGTGTGTGTGTGTGTGTGTGTGTGTGTGTGTGTGTGTGTGTGTGTGTGTGTGTGTGTGTGTGTGTGTGTGTGGGATTTAATCCCAGTGTGTGTTGAGGATGACGTCCTCGTGTGGTAAAGCCTCACCGGTTTGGTGCGGGGTGGACGTAGGTTACGGGCTTGCAACCGAACCACCTTAAAAATCCCTGTGCAGTGGGTTGTGATTTGTGTGATTGTTCCATGTCTTCTTTCCCCATTCACAGGTTCGTGCGCTTACTTCATCACATGAACTTCTAGTTGTCTTCCCACTATCACATTTACATTTTGCTCACACACATCAGGAGCCTGATGCGCAGCAGTTATGTCTAACTACTGAGCTCTCGCTGCTACTGCGCTCGACTGCACCTTGCATGCTCCCTTGACCCAACAGTCCGCGTAAGGTGACTTGTGTCATTGTTTTGAAATGTTGTTATTAGATCCGCTGTGCATCACATCTTCCACTTGCAGTTCAGTGTAATGTGTGTGTTTATCTGTTAAGTTTTTTAAAAGGCAAAAGATTGTATCAGATCTATTCAACCCCCCCTTCTAGATCCGGTTGCACCCAAGGGACCTAATAGGGACCACCACATCTCTGGCACTGTTCTCCCTGAACTGCTAACCTTTGCTGTGGTAATTGATCCACCGGTTGAAGTACACTCTCAGTCAAAGTCTGTCACCGTGCTTGCCACCTATTCTGACGGCGCCGAAGATCCCTCTTCCGCCTGATCCTCTGCCTTTGATTTTCTCTCCGAGGTTGTCTAAGAGCAGGTGAAGGAGGTCTAGGTAACACCGCTTGCTGGACAGAAAGTTGCTATGGGTCACCTTGATGAAGTTGTGACATTTGGCTCTGCTCCTTAACCCTTAGAAAATCCATCTCCAAGATTGTCGTAGTCTGAAAAGCTATCTCCAAGTTGCTTACACTAGCCATCATAAGGGTACGACGGATTTCTGATCTCAACCCTGCGATGAATTGTTGGGTCAGCATCACTTGATTCGCCATGACAGGTGGTGCAAACCTGCTCAGCTCCAGAAATTTGGCCCAATAAAGAGTAACTGTGAATCCCACCTGTCGCAATGCCAGGAATTGAGACGACCGTAAGAAGAATTCAGCCGGTCCCGGTACCTCTGGAACTATAGCTGCGGGCAAGGGTGGTATTTCGCCGTGCTCTACCCGAGCCCTAGCTGCCTGCTCCACCGGGGGCCGTACCTCTTCCCTCTGCGCCATATGGACCTTAAACATACAAAAAAAAACAATTCAGACAGAATACAAAATAACCTAAGTCAGCAGTTGACTGTACGAGACTTTTTGGACTAGTGGACACTACATTTATTCTACATTCCTATACACCACCGTAACTTTTGCTCTGATACCATCTGTAACGACCCAGAACCCGGATATCGGGAGAACCCGATACCACTTGGACCCTGAGACGTCACCCAAGAGTGGTAAAGCTCCAAAGGGTTAAAGAAGGGGTGTTGCGAGAATGTACAGAAATCCAAGATAAGTGCAGAAATTAAAGAACTAAAATTTCAAATGTTCTCATTATCTACAAATTTACATAATTTACATGATAGCTACATAAGCACCAGTCCAAATATACAAGTCCCAGAAGTATAACTCAACAAAAGAAGAGTACAAAGCCTTCGGGCATACCCCGGCTGACAAACACTGGTGAAGCTAAGACTGCCCACCAAAATCGTGCGGGAAAACCAAAGACTATTGCGCGTCACTTGAAAAACAAAGGGTGAGCCTCATTTCATTGGCTCAGTAGGGGTCACGCAGATCCCTACCTTGCAGCAAAAACCATAGAAATAACCAAATAATTGCAATGACATATAACAACATCAAATAACAAAAGCTGTGCAGGAATAACAATAATAAATAATTTAAACAACAACACAGCTAAATATAAATACCACATGAATCATATATACATATACCAAAGCATGTAATCAGATGCAAGAATATTTCAATTACCATTAGAGTTGAATTCCTACAATCCAGGTGACAGGAGAAGTGATCCACTAGAAGCAAGTAAGACCAGATGCGTCCACTGACGTCTTATATTGTGTCTTGGGTGTCTCCCACTCGCCTCGAATGCTATAACTGAGACACTGTTTAGACGCGTCCTTCCGTGCCAAAACCACGCCGGAGGTTCAACAATCACTAAACCACGCCATTTAGACGCATCCTTCTGCGCCAAAACCCTTCCCATGCCGGAGGTTCAACAACCGCCACACAAACCACCTTTCTCAGCCTCACGGTCACTCTAGCGCCACCCCGGGCTCTGATAGTTCACACAATGGGTGAGCTAGAAGGGGGGATGAATAGATCACCCCCAATTCAAAAATTAATTCAAAGATCAACTTATGTAGTTCAGAAATGCAATAGCAAAACTTCTCTAGACTAGCCACGAAGCAGACAGATAGACAGATGCTTAAGGAAGACGAGAGCTACTATGTGAAACAATCAAACAGCTGGCGTGTTGAAAATAGAATGAAAGACAGATATACAAACCACACCAATGGGACAGAGAGCTTTTAAGGTGGTTCAATTGCAATTTGCAATCTACGTCCACCCCTTACTCCTCCGGAGTAAGGCTTCCTTACACTAAGCAAATAAAACCGCAGACTCAGTCTGCAACATCTGCTGCCTTACAGCTTGCCCCGAGGAACACTCTCCTCGATCTTCCTATGACCAGAAGAAACACTGGAGGTCTAACCTCCCTTCCTTTGCACACCGCAAATTAAGGGTACCCCGTCCCCGTGAATTGCTCCCAGCAACTCATGAACTAGAGGATCAATCCTCTCTTCTTCCAAACACGATGGAGGGAAACCACAAGTAGTACACCACTACTCACAATCGGAGACAGGCTTCCTTCCTCCAACTGAACTTGGAGGGTAACAGATAGGTAATGAGAAATGGAAAACAAAACTCGAAGATGAAAATAATCGCTCAGAGACAGAACAATGTAGCTTCCGTAGAAGCAAGCTTTCAGACTCTAATCCTGGCGATCACTCAGACTCTCCTCTTTCTGAATTGGCTCTCTTCTCGAATGGGGAAGTTTTTAGTACTGGCTCTGGCTTCATATGGTCTCTCTTTTTCTATCTTCAGTAGCCTTCTCTCCAGCCTTCGACCCCTTTTTATAGGCAGACGATGGGCGTGTGGGTGCCACGATTCACGCTCGAACTTTCACGTACATCTTGGATCACGTGCCATCGACCTGGTACTTTAAGTTCCATGTGAGGTTAGTTCACAGGTTGCACGTAAGATGCTCAAACATTGGCTGGCCTGGCAAGATAACAGACAGAGTGTTAGCTATAGATAATATGCACAGACCTATCAAGCATTCAATGAAAAACATGCACGGACTAGATATGGAGGCTTGACGCACTAGCACCGACCTTGTCTTGCTCAAGACAGAATATGCACAGACCTTATATGCCGTTCTAAGAAGCATGCATTGACTTGATATGGCATGAAGCAAAATATGCATGGACCTTGTATCGCACACGGACAGATGTGCACCAACCTATGTATGGTCAAGACAGAATCTGCACAGACCTTGTGTGAAGGAGGAAAACATGCACCAACGTTGATCATGTAGACGGGGTAAAAGATGCACCGACCTTATATGTGTTTCTATAAGAACGTGCACGAACTTCGGTCTCCTATATGCATTGTGAGAAAAAAAACATGCACTGACCTTTACACATGAATAAGCAAGACTTGCACTAACATGTCTTCATGGTGTGAAAAGTTGCACCGACCTTAGATGTGTGAGAACCCAACTAGCACTGACCTTAGTTCGCGCATAAGGCTAACTAGCACCGACCTTAGTCAGTATAATGCAAAACGTGCACAGACATTATATGGCTATATGCAAGATGTGCACCGATCTGCTACAGTGTGTGCACAGAATTCATATGTATTGAAATGCAAAACGTGCACAGACTTCACATGAATGTTAAGGCAGAATGTGCTTAGACTCGAGAGCAACATACAATGACTTCATGCAGACACACTAACTCCAATGACTCAAGTGCACAAACTCCAATGCACAGACTCATGATAGCTTCAGACATATTCAGTTTGATTTAAGGTGTTTGAACTTTTTATGGTGTCTGCCTTTTGACTTATGGTGTTTGTCATCATCAAAACCACAGGGACACAACAGTCTCCCCCTTTTTGATGATGGCAACATAATGAGCCAAACAAATTAAATGTTGTCATTATAAAATGAGGGTGTTTAAGCATGCAAACTATCAGACATGCAATCAATCAAACATGCAAACAATGTCACACACAAACTCCCCCTGACACACAGACTTGCAACCACTAACTCCCCCTGACACTATGATTATTAACCAGAATATACTCCATTCCCAAAATCATTCTCCCCCTAAACCCTCAGAAAACATTCTCCCCCTTTGACATCATCAAAAGGAATGTAGGGAGAAACAATGTACTACAAAGCTTGAGAGACCAGAGACAATTAATTCACTTAGTAGAAAAGCAGCTCATATGCAACTCTTAAATATCCAAGTAAGGTAACTGAATAGAGCTGAGAAACCTCATAGCTAATAAGCAGGAAAGGCACAGAATAAGAGTGAAGATTATCATCTTACATATATAAGAATGAGGACCAAGGTGAAATAGTTATTCCAAGAAAAGAACTATCTAAATGCTTTACTAATCAAGTAAATGGAGGCTTATCTACTGTTGGATGGTCCAAAGGCATTGAGGACAAACAGTCTGCAAGAATTTTGGAGGGGTGAAAAAAATTTTCTTTTGTTGAACAGTAAAAGTCATTGAGTAATTTTGGTAAATCACACATTGATATGTGAGAAGACACCTCGATTAGAGGCCAGAATTCCCAGGTTCTCAGTGTGATAACTGTATTACTTCTCTTTAAAGAACAGAGTTAGCAATTTAAGTGTCTTTTGACGTGAGGAAACACCTTGATCAGAGGCCTGAATCCCCAGCTACTCAACACTTTAATGCCATTGCTCTACCATGAATTCTTAAATTTTTCAGAAATTTTTAATCAGAGATATTCTGGCACTTCATGACATAGAGTATGATTCATTTCTTTGATGAAGTATCTAGTTTCTCAGAAACCAGAACATTGCTCTGAACAGTTGAAATTCCCCTAAATAAATTGATTTTATTTGTTGTATGATATTTGAAGACAATACCAGATGTACAGATCCTCAGAGAGTTTGCTTCCAGAAATTTAAGTTTCAAGCATTTAGGAGATTTCATGACATAAGAGTGTCAACAATGATCCATGTGCAATAATGATGTAGGAAGATAGTCTTCAGATTCTCCATCTAGGTCTTTGCAAGATTATTAGAGAGAAGCTTTTCAGCCAAATTTCAGTTAATCAAATTTGAAAGTTTAAGAGAGTTGAGAGCTTCTAGCTTTTGTAAAAAAAATTGCTTTGGGTTCTCAATTAGCTTGGTGCAGTAACAGGATCTCTCAAAATCCTTTGAATCAGTCACCTAAGACCTCAAACTGACAGACATGAAACTCCCCCTTACACCTAGACTGACTGGTGGACTTCAACCTATCAGCTTAACAAGTGCAAGTGCCTTCTATAGAATACATACTGAAAAAAATACCTCCCCCTCACAAAATGAATTATATGAGCATTCAGGTGAGATGCAAAAAGTATGGAAATGCAGAAATGAAAGTTTATGGTTGAACATGATCTATATGGAAATGAGCATGTGGTACAAGGTGGAGAACGTAGGTCAAAGGACCTCCTCACACATGATGTGGGTTTCTAGTCAGAAGAAATCTGACCTTCTCCCAACTTATCATTTAATATACCAACAGGTTATGTATGCCAAAAAAATATGACAAACACAGGATGAAAATTCATGCAAATGATGACTGCATTGAAGCATTTTATTCCAACATTCTAGAATTTAGGGGTTTTTAAAGATTCCCAGTTCTCTCCTTAAGGTTGTGAATTTGTTATTGTCCAGAGGCTTAGTAAAGATGTCAGCTATTTGATGGGCAGTGTCTACATGGATCAATTCAAAACAGTTTTTAGACACCTCATCTCTGATAAAATGATGCCTGATTTCAATATGTTTGGTGCGAGAATGTAAAATAGGATTTTTTACAAGATTTATGGCACTAGTATTATCACAGTATATGGGTGTGCAGCCCAGTTCTACTTGGTCGTCCTGAAGCTGGTGTTTAATCTAGATCACTTGTGTACCACAGCTCCCTGCAGCTACATACTCAGCTTCTGCAGTGGAGAGGGCCACAGAATGTTGTTTCTTGGATGCCCAAGAAACTAAACACCCACCTAGAAATTGACATTGACCACTAGTGCTCTTCCTATCTAGCTTACACCCAGCATAGTATGCATCCGTATATGCAATCAGATCTAATGTATGTGATGCAGGAAACCATAAACCTAGAGTGTGTGTAGCAGATATGTATCTAAAAATCCTTTTCACAGTAGCTAGATGCAATTCAGTAGGCCTAGATTGATACCTAGCACACATACCTACACTGAATTGTATATCAGGTCTCGAGGTAGTTAAATCAAGTAGGGATCCAATCATATCTCGATATAATTTTGCATCAACTTCTTTACCTGATTCATCTGCATCTAATGATGTGTTGGTACCCATTGGAGTTGAGATGTGCTTCAGATTAGTCATTCCAAACCACTTGAGGATATCCAAGGTGTACTTGGCCTGGTTAATGAAGCATCCATCATCCAGCTGTTGTACCTGCAAGCCAAGAAAGTATTTCAATTCTCCTACCAAACTCATTTCAAATTCAGTAGACATCAATTGAGCAAATTCATTACATAGTTCAGAACATGTTGAACCAAAGACTTTGTCATCTACATATACCTGAACTATGATGAGATCTTTACTCAAACTTTTGGTAAACAGGGTTTGATCCACCTTACCTCTGTTGTAGCCCTTACTGATCAGAAATTCTGTTAGCCTCTCATAGTAGGCCCGAGGAGCCTGCTTTAGACCATATAGAGCTTTATTTAACCTGAAAACCTTGTTAGGATGTGAAGACAATTGAAATCCTGGGGGTTGTTACAAAGACTTCTTCTTTAATAAAACTATTTAAAAAGCACTTTTGACATCCATCTGATGAAGTTTTATATTTTTAGAACATGCAAAAGCTATTAAAATCATTATTGCCTCCATCCTAGCAACAGGTGCATAGGATTCATCAAAATCAACCCCAAATTCTTGACAGTAACCTTTGGCTACTAGGCTGGCTTTATTTCTTGAAATTATTCCATCCTCATTCATTTTATTTTTGAAGACCCATTTGGTTCCTATTATATTTATATTTTTAGGTCTCGGAACTAGTTCCCAGACATTATTTCTTTCAAATTGACCTAGTTCCTCACTCATAGCATTAACCCATGATTCATCTTTCAAAGCCTCATCAATAGATTTGGGCTCAATCTGTGACACTAAAGCAACTAGATCTTGATGATTTACATTTTTGAGAAAAGACCTAGTCCTAGGGGAATCTCCTAGGTTGCCTATGATATTATTCACAGGATGATCTTTCAAGAATTTAACATTAGTTGAAGACTCACTTGTTTCAGCTGGACTTACTTGACTTGGAGCAGTTGAGTCTTCAGGTGGTTCAGATTCTTCCTCCACCATCTCCTCTAGAAAGTTTCCATCATGCCTTGAGCTCCTGTCATCATCATCCAAGTCAGTGACATTGTTTGTTTCATCGAATATAACATGAGGAGATTCTTCTACTGTTTGGTCTGAAACATTAAAAACCCTATATGCCCTAGTTGTTTCAGAGTATCCTAGAATAATTCCAGGGCTACTCCTTGCATCAAATTTATCTAGGTCCTTTTTATTATTGTTATGAATGAAGCATTTTGAACCAAAAATCTTAAAGTATGAGACATTTGGCTTCTTACCTTTCAAGAGTTCATAGGGGGTTTTCTTATGGACGGGTCTTACCAAGGCTCTATTGATGATGTAGCAAGCGGTATTAGCTGTCTCTGCCCAAAACTTTCTGGGAAGCTGACTCTCCACCAGCATAGTTCTTGCCATCTCAATGATTGTACGGTTTCTTCTCTCCACTATGCCATTCTGCTCCGGAGTCCTAGGAGATGAAAATCTGTGAGTTAGTCCTTCATTGTTATAGAATTCAGAAAATATAGAGCTCTCAAATTCTCCTCCATGATCAGATTGAATCATGGAAATACTGTGAGTTCCTTCTTGTTTGACTTTATTAAAAAGATGTTCAAACTTCTGAAAAGCTTCACTTTTATTTGCTAAGAAAAATGACCATGAATATCTAGTAAAATCATCTACAATCACAAACCAAAATCTCCTCCCATTTAGACTCTAAGTCCTGGTTGGGCCAAAGAGATCCATATGCAAAAGCTCCATTGGCTTGGAGGACAAAGGCTCAGATCTGAGCTTAAATGATTTGCGGGTTTGTTTGCCTAGAGCACAAGCATCACAGACTTTTGAAATGGAACTGAATTTGATCTTAGGCATGCCTCTAACTAAATCATGCTTGACCAATTTATTCAATGTAGAGAAACTAGCTTGACCTAAACGTATATGCCAATTAAATGCATTATTTTCAAAATCAGCAGCCAAACAAAGATTTGATTCAGATTTTTCATTTAAATCAACAATGTAAACAGTATTGACTCTATGTGCTTCAAACTTGACCTTGTCAGAATTTATTTCAAGTATTTTACATGCATTATCATCGAACACAACTCTGTGACCCTTGTCACATAACTGACTAATACTTAGCACGTTGTGTTGAAGACCCTCTACAAGCAGAACTTTTTCAATTGAGTTTGTGGAGGACTTACCAACTGTTCCTATTCCAACAATCTTACCTCTATTCTTCCCTCCAAATTTGACCAGACCCCCTACCTTCATTTCCAGTTTGCTGAATTTGGATCGATCGCCTGTCATGTGCCTGGAGCAGCTGCTATCTAGGTACCACCTGTTGTGCTCGGCTGCAAGGCTAACCTGTAGAGGACAGATCAAGCAGAGTAGTTTGGAATCCAAGATAGATTGGGTCCAAAGACATTGTTCAAATCTCTAAGCAGAAATTTAGGAATCCAAAACTGTTTCACAGTATTTTTCTTTTCCATGATGTTGACAGTTTTGTTGAAATTATAACTAGAGTTCTGTCCATTTGGTCTAAAGGTGTGGAATATGTTCCTATTATTGGACTGTTCATTCTTCGGGTATCTTTTGTACCCATTCTATCTAGGATAAACATACTCATTAAGGGATTTCTGTGGATCATGATTTCCCAAGTTTTTCTTATATTGACCCATGTTTTTATAGAAGAATGAATTTCTGTTCTGGGTCATGTGTCTTGACTTGTGAAAGTTCTTGTTCTGGGGGGTATACACAGGAGCTTGCCTAGGTGTGTTCTTTCTAGTTTTAGGTTGTTGTTCAGCAGGATTTGATGAATTATTTCTTGGTGGTTGGACATTCTGAGCACTGTTGGAGCTGGATGGTGTGTCAAGCTTTTCCTTTCCTTTTTCTGGGCAGAATGTTACTATTGTGAACTCAAAAGGTTTCTTGTGTGTAGGGTCATAGCCTAAGCCCTCTTTGTTGAAATTGACCCTAGTACCTAGAATGGTATCCAAGTTTGTTTTTCCTTGAACAAATTTTTCTAGGGTTATTTGTTTGTCTTCCAGTTCCTTTTGCAATGTTTCACAACTTCCCTGAAGTTTAGAATTCACTTTCCTAATAGCTTCATACTTTTCAGTGGCCAATCTGTTTTCACTTTGACTTTCTTGAAGTTTAATTTTGAATTCATCAAGTTATTTTTGAGCTTCTTGGTTTTCTAATTTAAGGTTTTCATTTTCCTTTCTGATAGAATGCATCTCTTCTAATTCTTCCTTGACTTTCTGATTTTCTTTGTTTGTTTGAATTTTTTCTTCATTAGCAACATTCAGTTTTCTCTTTAACACCCTATGATCTTTACTCAAAGCATTAAACTTTTCTAGCAGTTCAGCATAGGCATCTTCCCAGTCATCAATAGAGAAATTTTCAAAAATATTGGTTACCTCTTCGTCACTGTTAGCCATGAGGCATATTCCTTGGTCATCTTCTTCTGCAGAGTTGGCCTCAGAGTCTTCCTCCTCGTCACCCCATGTGCAGACCATAGCCTAGGGTTTCTTCTTTTGCACCTTGGAGCTTTTCTTCTGAAGATCGGGGCAGTCCCCCTTCATGTGTCCAGGCCTCCTGCAATGAAAGCATGTAACCTTCTTAGCATTCCTATATTTATCATTGTTAGAATCAAAATGCTTACCAGAAGGATACGACCTTTTTCTTCTAAATGTTTTTCCCTTGGTTCTCAGGAACTTACGAAACTGTCTAGTCAGCATAGCTTGCTCCTCTTGATCAAGATCTAAGAACCCGTCAAACTCCCCACTACTACTGCTACTGCTACTCCGACTGCTGCTAGTGCTACTGCGGGACACCTTGAGATCAATGTTCTTGCCCTTCTTGTCACTTCCTTCACCATTTCTTTTGAAATTCATTCGTAAGTCATTAGGTATCCTATCAGCTCAGTGACTATCAGTTTTGACAGATCCCTACACTCCTCTATCACAATGGCCTTGGTGTGCCATGCGGGGGTTAACGACCTAAGGATTTTCCTGACTAGATCCCCTTCTGAAACCTGTTTCCCCAGCCCTCTAAGATTGTTAGTGATCAGCGACACCCTAGCGTACATTTCCGTAATATTCTCCTCGGATTTCATCTTAAATAATTCATACTCAGAGGTGATCATATTTACCTTGGCGGCCTTAACTTGGGATGTACCTTCGTAGATGAGCTCTAGTTCATCCTACATCTTCTTGGCAGTCTGGCAGGCTGAGATCCTAGCGTACTCTTCAGGATGTACTATGCATTGGATTGTGTTCAGAGCCGACCAACTAACTGTTGAAAGCCTGATGTGATCCTTGGTCAACGCTTCTTCATTTGGTGGGAGATCGTATGGTCCTGTGGTGATCACCCTCCAGAGTTCATGGCTCTGTGCTCTCAGGAATACCTCCATCATGTTTTTCCAATAAAAGTAGTTATTCCCATCGAAAAAAGGAGGCCGACTAATAGACTGTCCCTCAGCCATGAAACTGCGAGGAGTACTAGATCCAGATTTACCCTGGTCGTTAGACCACATTTTGGGTAACCTGCTCTAATACCAATTGATAGTTCACACAATGGGTGAGCTAGAAGGGGGGGATGAATAGATCACCCCCAATTCAAAAATTAATTCGAAGACCGACTTATGTAGTTCAGAAACGCAGTAGCGAAACTTCTCTAGACTAGCCACAAAGCAGACAGATAGACAGATGCTTAAGGAAGATGAGAGCTACTATGTGAAACAATCGAACAGATGGCGTGCTGAAAATAGAATGAAAGATAGATATGCAAACCACACCAATGGGACAGAGAGTTTTTAAGGTGGTTCGATTGCCATCTGCAATCTGCGTCCACCCCTTACTCCTCCGGAGTAAGGCTTCCTTGCACTAAGCAAATAAAACTGTAGACTCAGTCTGCAACATCTGCTGCCTTACAGCTTGCCCCGAGGAACACTCACCTTGATCTTCCTATGACCAGAAGAAACACTGGAGGTCCAACCTCCCTTCCTTTGCACACCGCAAAGGGTACCCCGTGAATTGCTCCCAGCAACTCACGAACCAGAGGATCAATCCTCTCTTCCTCCAAACACGATGGAGGGAAACCTGATGCGGGACGGACACGCGACCTGGGACTCTAGCTCGCGATCGTCCCTAAGCGACGGAAGACGTGGGACCGGGCGCGGTTGAGAAACCAGTCGTGAGTCTCGGGTATCGGCCTTTCTGCGTGAACTCGGATCGAGTCACGGGATGGTACACTCACTCACTCTCGCAGCGGTGATAAAAATGATATAACGGGCTAATAACCTATCACATGCAGTGGCATACACAAATAAATACGAGTAAAGTAAATGCCGGGTAAAGGAGCAAACACGATACTTCCACGCGCCTGGCGTAGGGAACACGACCCCGGCCGATCTCGTACTCCCAGAACAGTAAGTAATTAAATTACAACAATGAATATGAATGCCCACTCCACGCAGGGAGGTAAAGGGTGACACAATGGGACCCGGGAGTAGCGGGTTCGGGTTGACAGGTAGCTTCTTGCGTAGCTTCGGCTGCACCCGTAAGCACGATCGTGGGGCCCACGTGCTGGTCAGTGGGGCCGCATGGGACCGGGGTGGCACCACTATGGTAGGGACTCCCGGGGGGGCGCTCCCTGGGAAGATGGCGTGCTGGTTCACCGATCGGAGACCGGGCGGCTCCGATCCTCACTCGTCAGAGTTGCTGCCCACAGATCTGAACTCTGTTTCAGACCTCCGCATCCCGACGAAAACTGATGCTGCGATCGGTCCCGACGTCGGATCGATGCACAAGAGGTACCGAGGGAAAGCTAACTCAAAATCCTTCGATCTATGAGTAGAGAAAGAAATTTTAATTTCCCGTTGATGGCCTTTGTCGAATATTCAAGCTGTTGGTTCGCAGGATCTAAAAACTCAGGACATAATTGCCTTTTCTTGAGAGTTGGCATTGACCGCGATGTATAACTTTGGTTCAGCCTTTGAGTCCTTCATTAAAGTTTTAGAGGCCAAAGAGAGGAAAATGGGAATATAATTTATGAAAGGTTTGGTGGAGATTTGACTGGGGAAAATTATTTTCTAGTGGCTGTAACACTGGACAGACTGTAGGCAGAACTGGTGGATTGGGAAACACGAAAATGGAAAAATGGAAAACGATGACTGGAATTTTTTTTAATTTTTCTCGAACGTGGTGATGACCTATATAACTCACCCCGAAAATCTCAGCTCTAGATGATATCGGAGTTGGGAGCTAAAATTCCAGGAGTGAACCCCTGTCCAGCAAAATAGAACTTGGACAGCACTTCAGAAGGATGCTCGCGGTGGCTCATTGGCGGCACGAACGGCGGCGGCGGCGGCAGAGATAGAAATTAGAGGTGGAGGGGCTAAGATAGAAGGGGTATATACCTTGAAATGCAGAAGGAGGAGGGAGGAACTAGAGGGAGAGAGGAGGGGGCGCACCAAGCTCCAATGCACACAATGTAATATTTTCTTCTCATTAATTCACACAAATGGAAATTACATGCTATTTATATGAAATGAAAAAAAGACTCTTAATACCCTCAGATCTAGGGTTGGGAGGGATATACAAGGTATAGAACTAATTAGTTCTAATAGAATTATTTTTTCAAAAATTAAAATTGGACCAAAATGGGGGGCGCCCCCTTGACTAGGTAGGTAAGGTAGGTGGCATATTTGAATTTTTTAACCACTTGTCTCTCATGTGTCCAATTGACCTTCTAGATGCCACCTAGGACTTTGACCAGCCCCACATGAACCCATATGGCTTATGTGGACCAATGGGAAAGGAGTGAGGGCCCCCTTGCTAGACCTACTGACATTTTGCACAAAAACCCACTAAGACTTACAATTGTGTACCCATATATCACAAGGGTATACATACAAATATGAAAGGACATAAATGCAAATAAAATGTGAGCGGTCTTGCCTTGATGTCCCCATCAATTCTCCCTGGGTGGGAAGAACTCGACCCCGTCGAGTAAAAGGGGGCACTGCTCGAGTAGCTCCGGCCGATCCGTCACCATACCAAGTAGCGCGGGTACGCTCCACTCCAAGTGATCGTCACCTGCTCATTCCGTATATATTCGATATGCACACGCTGCCATGGGAATGAGGCTAGAGGTGGACACTCCGGGGTGGGGTCACTCTCAAAGGAAGGAAGGCGGCTCGAAGACTCACTAGGAATCACCACTTGTCCCTGATGTGACTAGATCCGATATGTAAATGAGAACCGATCCCAAAGTCCGACAAGTCTCGTACTCGAAAGGGACTAACAACGCGAGCGTTCAAAACCGACTCGACTCGATGTATGCACAGACACACAAGGGGCAAACGAAACAAAGACTCACAAAGACCCTAAACAAACCTAATGTTAGTCCGAACCGTACATGGGTGATGGCGGATCAGGACATCCGAATATGTGCCATGCATGCATCTTATGTACCCGAAGGTTGGTGGTATGGGAAACACCTAGACGCCCAAGTATGACCCAGTCATGCATGAACGGCCCTTTGGATTTGGGAGACTTGAGAGGGCTAGGAGAGCCGGGTGTGGACGAGCCGGGTGTGGGTGTATCAAGATTGGGCTTGGTGGGTATAGATGACCCGGCCCGTGGGGTAAGGGTGTGGTAGTGGACTCCCTCGAAGAAATGAAGTATATATGGAGGGTCAAGGGGCCCACTAGGGAATGGGTCAAAGGGGTCAAAGAAGGTATGACCCCTTGTGGTGGGTTCCCACAAGTCATGGTCCCATGTATGGAAGTATTGAAGGTGTGTATGGTCACCTTCATACATTGTGGTAGATGGGACGGTGATCATATGTAGGAAATAAGATTCCTCCCTCGGGCAAAAGGGTATGAAGTCGGGCTCGACCGACATAGGGAGGAATAAGAGAATCTCCGTGGTGACACAACTAACGGTGCACACGGAGGTAATGGACCCTAAGGCCGGATAGGTGAAGCTAAGACTAGTGGGTTGGTCGAAGCCTCGGGCCAATGAGTGCGTCAACTTCCATTGCGAATCTAATCCCACAAAAAGGTCATCCAAGGTGTCAACATGGTGACTAGACCGGAATGTGGTATGGAATGAGTTGACCGGCACTAATGGTAGGGTGGGGTCCATTGATGGATAAGGAGGCGGGACCAAGCCATCCTTGAGCCAACTAAGAAGTGGCTCGGCTATGACAAACGTACCCGTTAGAAACACGGGTGGCTCGGAATGAAGTGACTCCAAATGAGGTGGTTCCAAATAAAGATCAGAAGTAGATGGTGGTGGCATTGGAACTCTCGTGGGTGGTGAAGGAACACGTGTCCTTTCCATCCTATCCAACCAATCCGAAAGTATTTTCTTGATTTCATCTAAGGTGCGGGTTGGAGTAGGGGCCTCGGGGTGGACTCGCTCCTCATCTCTCGGCTTGGGGGTGGGCCTAGGCTCGGCTACCGGTGGGGCTTCTTGCCTCCGACTATATCCCACTTGGCTGGAGGTGAGGGTGTGGGGTCGACTGGGGGTGTGACCCACTTGTTTGGAGATGATTTGGCGAGGTTGGCTGGAGGTGACTGGGTGGGACTGATTGGAGGGGACCGGTTGGGGAACGTAGACCTTCCTAAATTCTCTCTTCATGTCCCACCATGATTCGAGGGGCCATTGCCTCCTAACCTGCCTTAAGCCTTCGATGGTTCTCCATTTTTCGGCAGCCCGGTCATGAAGCCTATCCTTGGCAAAATAGAATTGTTTGGCCTCGGACATGGGATAGCAAGCGAAGTATTTTTCCATGGCGGCTTCCCAACGTAGGTAATCGCCCGGGTAGTTGTAGCCATAAAAATCTGAGGCTTCGGGCCTACAGAAGGGGAGAGGATGGTTGCCCAAGCCATGGGTGGGCCAATGGTCAGATCGCCTGGGCGATCGAGATTCAATTGGGAATGGGGAATTACAAGGCGGACATGCCGACACACGGAGACAAGACACTAGACACGACGACAATGCAAGTTGGAATGCACTAACTAATGCACACTAAGGACCCTAGACGTAAACCAAGACTCGGTACGTGGCGGAGTTAATCGATCCAAAGATCACTCGCGCAAGTGTGCGGCCTTCCCGATAGGCGTAGCCTAAGTTCGGACAACACCTTTTGATATACTGATTAATGGTATGCAAATGTGAGACTTAGACCGACTTAGACTTAGACTCGACTTAAACGACTCTTTTTTTTTTTGTTTTGTTTTCTACCGTAGACTCAACTGGCGCTCTGATACCAAATTGATGCGGGACGGACACGGGACCTGAGACTCTAGCTCGCGATCGTCCCTAAGCGAGGGAAGACGTGGGACCGGGCGCGGTTGAGAAACCGGCCATGAGTCTCGGGTATCGGCCTTTCCGCGTGAACTCGGATCGAGTCACGGGACGGTACACTCACTCACTCTCGCAGCGGTGATAAAAATGATATAACGGGCTAATAACCTATCACATGCAGTGGCATATACGAATAAATACGAGTAAAGGAAATGTCGGGTAAGGGAGCGAACACGATACCTCCACGTGCCTGGCTTGGGGAAGACGACCCCGGCCGATCTCGCACTCCCGGAACAGTAAGTAATTAAATTACAGCAATGAATATGAATGCCCACTCCACGCAGGGAGGTAAAGGGTGACACAATGGGACCCGGGAGTAGCAGGTTCGGGTTGACGGGCAGCTTCTTGCGTAGCTTCGGCTGCACGCGTACGCACGATCGTGGGGCCCACGTGCTGGTCAGTGCGGCCGCGTGGGACCGGGGTGGCACCATTGTGGTGGGGACGCCCGGGGAGGTGCTCCCTGGGAAGGCAGCGTGCTGGTTCACCGGTCGGAGACCGGGCGGCTCCGATCTTCACTCATCGGAGTTGCTGCCCACGGATCTGAACTCTGTTTCAGACCTGCGCGTCCCGACAAAAACTGATGTTGCGATCGGTCCCGACGTCGGATCGACACACAAGAGGTACCGAGGTAAAGCTAACTCAAAATCCTTAGATCTATGACCAGAGAAAGAAATTTTAATTTCCCGTTGATGGCCTTTGTCGAATATTCAAGCTGCTGGTTCGCAGGATCTAAAAACTCAGGATAGAATTGCCTTTTCCTGAGAGTTGGCATTGACCGTGATGTATACCTTCGGTTCAGCCTTTGAGTCCTTCACTAAAGTTGTAGAGGCCGAAGAGAGGAAAACATAAATGTATTTTATGAAAGGTTTGGTGGAGATTTGACTATGGAAAATTATTTTCTAGTATCGAGTGGTCGGATCTAGATAGCAGAGATAGAACAGAACTAGGAATCTGAAGTGAATTTTTAGAAAATATGAACGAAATTATAAATTCACAAGAAAATTTTTGGATGGTGGTGGTGGTGGCCAGAACCTCCAATAAATTTGGAGATTCAAACAAAAATCAAGAAGTGGGTCAAAAGGTGGAAATTCAGAGTGGCTGTAACACTGGACAGACTGCAGGCAGAACTGGTGGATTGGGAAGCACGAAAATGGAAAAATGGAAAACGATGACTGGAATTTTTTTTAATTTTTCTGGGACGTGGCGATGACTCTAGAACTCACCCTGAAAATCGCAGCTCCAGATGATGTCAGAGTTGGGAGCTAAAGTTCTAGGTGTGAACCCCTATCCAGCAAAATAGAACTTAGACAGCACTTCAGAAGGATGCTCGCGGTGGCTCGTTGGCGGCACGAACGGCGGCGGAGGCGGCGGTAGAGATAGAAATCAGAGGTGGAGGGGCTAAGATAGAAGGGGTCTATACCCTGAAATGCAGAAGGAGGAGGGAGGAACCATAGGGAGAGAGGAGGAGGCGCACCAAGCTCCAATGCACACAATGCAATATTTTCTTCTCATTAATTGACACAAATGGAAATTACATGCTATTTATGTGAAATGAAAAAATACTCTTAATATCCTGAGATCTAGGGTTGGGAGGGATATACAAGGTATAGAACTAATTAGTTCTAATAGACTTATTTTTTCAAAAATTAAAATTGGACCAAAATGGGGGGCGCCCCCTTGACTAGGTAGGTAAGGTAGGTGGCATATTTGAATTTTTTAACCACTTGTCTCCCATGTGTCCAATTGACCTTCTAAATGCCACCTAGGACTTTGACCAGCCCCACATGGACCCATATGGCTTATGTGGACCAATGGGGAAGGAGTGAGGGCCCCCTTGCTGGACCTACTGATATTTTGCACAAAAACCCACTAAGACTTACAATTGTGTACCCATATATCACAAGGGTATACATACAAATATGAAAGGACATAAATGCAAACAAAATGTGAGCGGTCTTGCCTTGATGTCCCCATCAATTCTCCCCGGGTGGGAAGAACTCGACCTCGTCGAGTAAAAGGGGGGACTGCTCGAGTAACTCCGGCCGATCCGTCATCATACCAAGTAGCGCGGGTACGCTCCACTCCAAGTGATCGTCACCTGCTTGTAGATCGTGATTAATCCACACATGAAGAAGAATTTAAATATGAGAAAGCATAATAAAAATAAGGAGAGATGATATAATAATAAGGAAAAGAAGCACGTGGTGCTACTAAGGAGGGTGATCGCCAGAGGGGTTACCTCAAGAAGAAACAAAGAAGATCGCGAATACCTGGTGGAAAATAAAACGCGGGCTGGATTGTGAATTCCTCCTCCTCCTTCAATCGGCCGGCCGATGAAGGGGGTTTTCCTTTATTGATTACCTTGCAAAAGAGACAAAACAAACAAGCAAAAGAAGTGGATCAGCCAAGTGAATGTAGTATCAATCCCAAAGATGATGTGATGATGAAATAAGAACAAAAACATGCGCACCTTTCTTTTGTTTTTAAAACCCCTAAAGAGATAGGGAAGGAGGAGATATGATGAAGCTAACGTAAAAAGGGAAAAGAACACAGTGGACGTGATGATGATCGATGAACACAAAACAACATAAACAAAGTAAACAAAGACCCATGCTGTCCCTGACGACAGTAAAGGGGGAACCAAAGTCGATGCTGTTATTGACAGGAAGAAGAGGAAGCAGAGCTCTTCTAAAAAAAATCGCACAGGAAGAAGATGAAGAGCCTCTGTAAACCAGGTAACCTCCGACCTCGGTAAACTCTAATCTCATCTGATCTCCTTTTTTCCTCCCGTAACCTCGCGTGAGATCGATCAAGGAGTTCTTTTATAAGGTTTCAACCGAAGATAAACTCAAATTTAGGAAGATAAGAACAGGCAATGGTTTAAAGAAGGCAGAAGTCTAGTTCAATTCGAGCAAGGAGACCAAAGAAGGCGGGGAACTCTCCAGGAAAGATGAGTTTAAGAAGGACACGAAAAGGGGAGACACGACCTTCAGAAGGGCGTCAAATCACAAATTGACGACCTAGATCAAGACGTTACTCAAAAACACGACCATGACAAAGGGCATCACTTCCTGGATTCAATTTTGGCAATAAAACTTACTTTATTTGAAAATTATGATAACACGCCTGAGATGAAGGCGTTACTTGAAAACATGCCCTGAGGAAGGATGTTAATAAATAATTAAATTTATTTTGAAACCGGATAATACCAGGAATTGACGCCCTGACATTTGATCGTCCTTTCTTTTGAACACGCCCTAGATACGGTCGCGATTAAAAACACGCCCCTCTTCAAGTCGCGAATCACAAAAATGCAAGAACAAATCAAAAAAAACACACAAAATAGAAAAATTTTATATTATGAATGTATTGAAGTTCACTTTGGGGCGTCAACATAGTGACATGAGATTTAATCAACATAGCGTCAATTTTGGCGTGTCTACAGCTGCCCCGCCTTGGCGTCTACTTTGCAAGGGAGCAGAGCAAACTGAAAAGTAGATGCCAAGGTGTGATGAGACACGCAATCAACATCACTTGATGAGAATTAAATCAAAAGTTCGAGACGAAGTAATCTCGGGAAATTCAATGAAATCAATGATGTTCGGATAAAAGAGGGAGTGTGCACGCGGGCACGAAAGAGAATGATCAACTTCCAGCGCGGTGGAAGCACCCCAGGTCACAAACATGTAGGTTTCACCATTGGGGAGCGGTTACCAGCCAATGTGGACGTGTTGCAGCCAAGGTGGATCAAGGGAAAGGATTGAAACGAGAGATAGAAATCCAAACAAAGAGCTTTCGAGAAAATGACCCAAAACAGCGACAAAACGAACTGAGGACACAATTCGGCATGGAATATCTCATATCTTGGAAAATAGTGATCAATTTTAACCCTCAAAATCAGCTTATCAGAGTGATTTTCCAAAGTTAATTCAAAGACCTACATGAATGCATGCTGGGTTTTAAAGGGAAAAGTTAAAACAAATTAAAATATAAGATAATCAAGGATAATATTGTTAAGCTATCCAGACTGAGTCAAGAAACTCATTCTGCGAGCTGATACTAAGCCGAAGCCCGTTTATCCGCGCACCAACTCGCAAAAGGGAACCATCGTCCCCAGTCTTGGACGGCTCAACGGCCTATCCGTATGACTAAGATGCCTCTGGAATCGTCATCATTTTTGATGAAGGGGAACTCAAATTCCAGATTTACCAAAGCCACAAGGTCCTTGATATAATCTAATAGCGTATGTAACATATAGTAGGAATGCATACAGGGAGAGATGGAGCAATAAGCATGGGGGAACAGAGAAATGAGGTGCAAGCACCGTGGGGCTTGGATGATGATGCCCAGTCGGTGGGACCAAGAGCCTCTTCCTGCGCTCAAAGATTCATCAGCCAAGATATAAAAGATAACAAGCAATGAATAAGGCATTTAAGCATAGCAAGCATAGCATGAATCAAAGCATCAATAGCATGTATGTATCATATCATGAATAGCATTCAAGTGTGCACAGCGTGAAAGGCATGAATAACATAGATAGTATCATTATTTGTTGTTTGTCATGAGGATGACAACTTGGCTAATCAAGATTTGGAGTTGAATGATCAAGATCTGATAATGCCCATCGGCGGAGTGATCAACAAGATTTGATAAAAAGATTTGGAGATGAATAATCGGAGTAATGCGTAGCAAATTATGAAGATGTGATCAATTGTGAACATGGGAAGAATCAAAAGGTAGATGGCAATGAATGGAGAGGACTTATCCCGTGCTCTTGGCCCTTGCAAAGTTGTTGTTCCTGCAAAAAGCACCATCAGAAAAATACAATGCAATTTTTTTTTGGATTTTGAAATATGCAAATTTTTATGAGTTTTGAAAATATTTGAATTTTTATGTGGATTTCGAAAAATATTTGAATTTTTATTATGAATTTTGAAAATATTCAATTTTTGTTGGATTTTGATCAGGAAATATTCAAATTTTTTTTGGATTTTGGCTTAGAAAATATTTAATTTTTTTTTAGATTTTGGTTTAGACATTGTTAATGCAGCATCAAAGGGTGTTTTTGAACCACTGGCTAGGGGTCCTTGTTCCTTCCCCTTTCGCTAAAATTACCCAAAGCCGAGCGTGCATTGAAGGGTGGCGTCCTATAGCCGACTGCCCTTGATTAACGGTGCCCCTACCAAGGCCATACCCGAGAAACATTCGATCTTAGAGGGAGAAGAGAAGAATAATTGAGGATAAGCTTTATGCAGGATGGGAGATGTCGGGACTTGAATTCCTTCCCAGGTGTTTCCCCTCAAAGAGGTAGTCTGTTGCGCCGGGACTTTGTGCCTTTGATTTTTAGACCCTTGACATGCATACGACCAGGATTTTCCCTGCGGGGACTTTGCCACTATTGTCATGCCACAATTCATACTTTTACATTTATCGAAATTCTGATTTGATTTCCATAATAGCCCTTTTGGCGAGATGTATATCATGAAATTCATATGAAAACTCATATTGATTTTGAGTCAAGACTGCCCCTATTTGAGACTCCTCTCGTATTGGGGATTACCTAGGTTGGGTCATCTCACCCGTCGACCTCTTGCCCCTGCACGCGGCCGAGTAAAGAAGAGAAAAAGACTTTCAGGAATTCTCATGACATGGCCAAAGTAGGGACGGTGTTTAACCAAAGGAGCCGGCTAAGGACGCCGTGAAGTGTGTGGAATGCCCAGCTGAAGGTTACTCTTAACAAGCAGGGAGAGAACGTTGAATTCCCAGCGTGGAGTTTTTATTACCAAAGGTGCTGTAAAAACAAGCCTAAAAGACTGTTTTGAGAATGATTTAGTAAAGATAAAGATTCGACCTAGGATAAAGGTCTTGACTACCACTCTTAATCTTGTTAAGAAGCACTTTATTTTGAAAATCATCGTGAAGTAATGAGATAATGATATCATGAAATGAGTACTTACGCCAATATGTTACCTTGCAACCTTTGTAGAAGCAGCTGTCAGAGGCGAGGTTGATCATCGTGGGATAGTCCTCTTTGGCAGTCAAAAAGGATTGGAAGCAAAGGGTTTGAAAGTGGCTTAACAAGAAGGAGTGGTGCCAAGACCAAACTCAGACGAATAAGGAAAAAAAAGGAAGAGAGGCGAGGGCTAGAACTCCGTCACTAAGGTGTGGAGACCCTGATCACATGAAAGGTCTACAGAAGAAGCGGAGAATTAGAAGGAGGAGTGAGGACTAAAGCCTCGAAAGCAGTGAGAGAATGGGCAGATGCCCAAGGCAGTGGATGTGGAAGAAGTTGGGTCGGAGCCAGGATTAGGGGGAATCGGAAGAAGAAATTGATAGATGGAAAGAGGCGGATCTGGAGGGTCCGGAGGTTGTGGAGGAGAATCCTGATAGGAGGAATCCGGGGGCTCCGGAGGGATAAAATATCGAGGGAGGCGGTGCCCTGGGAAGAAATAGGGAAAAAGATGATGGAAAAGGAAGAAAAGAATGAAGGATGTGATGTCCTGGAAGAGCAGAAAGATGAATCGGAAGAAAGATGGAGGGTCCGGAGGTTCCGGAGGAATGGAATCAGAAGGGTCGGGATGGCCCGAAAAAAGATAGAGAAAATAAGATGGAGAATCCGGAGGTTCCGGAGGAAGAGAATCAGAAAGGGCGCGATGCTCAAGGAGAAGAGAAAGATCCAGAGGTTCCGGAGGAAGAAGAAGAAGATAGAAAAGGGCGCGATGCCCTGGGAGAAAGTCCGGAGGTTCCGGAGGAAGAAGATAGAAAAGGGCGCGATGCCCAGGGAGAATCAGTAAGAAGCCCAGAAGATCCGGACTTGAGGGTGTGTAGGGGCGCGATGCCCAAAGAGCAGGATCCGGAGGTTCCGGAGGAGGAAGATACCATGGGACGCGATGCCCAGGGAGGACGGGAGAGAAATTCGGGGAGTCCGGATGCAATGGTTGGAAAGGGGCGCGATGCCCTGAGGAAAGATTGGAGGGGACACAATGCCCGGTGAGTGTAAGAGGCCCTGGAGATCCCGAAGATAGAGGCGGAAGATATGGGAAACGTGGGGGATCCGGAGATTCCGGAAGGCGGGGAAGATACGGGTTTTGAAACCCGGGAAAGAAGAAGTGTAAATGCATGTGGATGCAATAGAAGGGATGCGATGAATGCATGGATGCAATAGAATGCATGAGATGAAAAGAATATGACGAACATGAAGGGCGAGAGGATGGGATCCTCCTCTTTACCCTTGGAGTGGTCCATGAAGAAAATGTGACAGACAAGAATGTGGATGGAGTTGAATAGAAGGTGGATAAAATAGTGGAAGGCCCTTTAGCACCAAGATAACCGCCGCTCCATGGCAGTGAAAGTGTATAGCCAATTGGCCCAATGGATGAAGCTTCAATGGTAAGTGACAACTCCCTTGAAGAGTGAAAAGTAATAGTGTGAGAGAGTTGAACATTTGGGATAGGAAGCATTGTGTTGCCCAGGGGTTGTGGCGTATATGGAGTGTTGAATAGAATAGGCATTCGCCCCTTGTATGGAAGAAAAGGTTCAAGATTTGAAAGTTGGAACAAGGGGTGCCCTTCCCGGCCTTTGGGCACAAGCCTACATGGCATCAAAGCTTGACATTCTCTTTTAGTGAGCAGTGGCGGAGACTTGGCCTCTTCGACCATGCTTGGCACGACAACACGGATTGGCATCCGGCATATAAACTCTTGCATCTTGAATAGCTCGGCCGTGGCCAAATCCTTCTTGCCCGGCTCTTGATCATCTTCGGTACAAGTACTTACAGAAGGACGCCCGTTCCGAGTAGTAAAGGGGGGTGAAGCGGAGACGGAAGGCTCCATGGATGGTGGAGGTATAATGGAAGGTGTTGGAGAAAGGATGAGTGTAAGTGGAGGTTCAAACACGTCGAGCTTCTCCCTTTGCTCGGAAGCAGTCGGGGTTGGCTCGAGTGCAACAAGGGGTGGATCCTGCTCAGGACTAACCACGGGTAAGGGTGAAGGGTTAAGTAGTGGAGTAGGTATGGCTAGGTTTGGGGTTACAGGTGTAATGGAGGGCCGAGGTGGCGGTAACGGGAGGTTAATTGGGGAAGGTTCGATGGTAGACTCGGTGGAGGCCGATGGTGTAGAGGCTAATGGCTTAATGGGTGGAGGTTTAGTAGAAGGCTCGGGGAAGGCTGGTGTTGTAAAGGTTAACATAATTGGTGGAGGTTTGGTGCGGGGAAAACGCCGAACGGGGCGAGCGGTGTTAGGAATGGAAGGGGACTCAAGAGGTGCCGGCGCTGGTGATTGGAATATCGACCCATCATCGTAACACCAATTAGTCTCATAAACAGGAGTTGGATTAGGGACGGTAGTTTCGTCCTGAGCAGGGGGCTCATCAAATGGTAGTGGAGGGAGAGGGAAGCGAAGGAAACTCGGAAGGGGTGCCTGCGGAACTTCATCGTCATGTGCTTCAAATTCTTCAATCGTCGGCCCTTGCTTGCTTGAATCGCCGACGCCATAGTCATCCCTCCTATCCTTCCACTCTTTCTCCATCTTGGTAATGTCATTCAGAGCAGCGTGAAGGGGATTGACTGGAGTAGGAGGAGCGGGCCGCGGGCTCATAACCCTCTTTAACTGTTCCTCCATTATAGTGACTTTGTCAATGAGAGTGTGCTGGAGGGGTGTGACCTGAGCAACATAGGGTTGGCAGGGCCTTGAAGGAGGGGTCGTATAAAAAGGCCGCGGAAGGGGATTAATGGGAGGACCCATAGAAGAACCCGGATGGGCCAATTTGCAACGAATAAATGGGCCTTGGGGCCGTGGTGGAGGAGGAATAGAAGGAGGCGGGTGTCGGACCACCCGAGGAGGAGGGTGGATAGGAGGAGATGGGTGATGGGTTACCCTAGTAGGCATGCGAATAGAAGAGGGAAGTGGGTAATGGGCCACCCGCATAGGATTGGAAGGAGGATGAGAGGAATGAGATGCACCCTCAACAACGGCCTTAAGAGCTTGGATTTGTTGAGGGGTGAGATGATCTAATGCATGCAAGATCTGAGAGATCTTCTCATCGTTGGGAGGAGACGGTCCCGTAGGAGTAGTGGCTCACGATTGAGGCGAGGGACCATGAGATTGGATATTGCCCATGGGTCGAGCAAAACCATAAGAATGAGGACGTGGTCCCTTGAAAATATGGTGAGAATTATGACGAACATGTTGAAATTGAGGAGTATAAGATGTGCTAGGTTGTGCATCCTCATGAACAAAGTTTGGATTAAACATTTTGTTTTCTCTATCAAGGTAAGTCATCAATCAAAGTTCAAGCAAAATAATTTGTAAAGAAGCACACAAGTTGGAATGGTTACCGTTGATTTCTTTTTGTTTGAACCTTGGTGAATTAATGGTTTTTAACCAAAATTGGAGTGATTCACACAAGGGAGGAACCTAGTTTCAATGTAAGTTCACTTCGATGCCAACTAGGAACACTCTCTCACCGTGTATAGGCCAACTAAACCCGGGACTTCAAAGGTACCACCTACCCAGCGTCCGTGAGGGAATCCACGGGTGCGGGGACTTACGGAGACTTGGTTTAGGAATTTCCGGTCCAATGAGACGGAATGCTCAATGGAGGGTCCTTCCTTCACCAAGAGGGGGTGTGGCTCCTAAAAGGTATGGGGAGAGGAGGTCTCCCAAACCGATGTAAATGGCAATGTAAAAAGAAAAGTAAAGAATACAAAATGATGATATGATATTTATAAATGCCAATGCAAATACGAATGCACCAAATCCACAGAAGAAGCACAGGATATATATATATGATATCCACAGGCTAAATATGATATGCACAGGATGTATATAGAATGTGAATGATACGTGATATACAAACAGGATGTGAATGATGCTAGTGGTATGTGAAAGATAATGGTATGATAAAACTGAAACTATGAAATCTGAGACCATCAACGCATGCAACAGGGAATTGGCCCCCCCTCCCCCTTGACTTCAATTCTTAAAAGGGTGCTCTCTCTCAAGGGGCGTCAACCGTTCCTTAAAGACTGAAAGGCGATAGTTTTAAACAGTGAGGAAAAATCAACAGGAAAAGACCTCACAAACCCCACAAATGGCAATCAGAAAATAAGAACGAAGCACCACATGCTCTTCCTTCTTAGAGATGGATGGATAGATGAAATTCTAAATAAATCTATCAAACTAACAAATCACATAGGGAGCATAGGGAGCGAGAAGGAGTGTGCTACGAGTGTCTGAGGAGCGTCTCCAGCGAGGGCGTGAGCGAGCACGGGCCGCGGGGTACTCCTTCACCAGCTCCACCTTCGTGGCGGGCTCTTTCCTCCGAGAGAGGAGCGAGGCAGGGGGTCAGATTCGGGTTCCAGCTTCTTCACGGGGGCCCATGCCTCCTCCACCAGCGCCAGCTCGGGACGGCGAGGAGGAGGTTGAGAGTAGGAGAGAGGAGGGTGGAGGCGAGAGCTGAGGGACTTACTTGTACTCCTCCACCCTCACACTTGTACATGATAGACATTCATGATGTATATATATATATATATGAGATTGACATCTTTTGTTACCTGAGCACTTTACGTGGTTGTGGCCTTGCGTTTGTGTACTTTCCTCTTTCCACGTTCTTCGTTTTACTTTGCCCTGTTTCTGCGACTGTAATTCACACTCTGAATAAACAGGTTAATTCATCTGTTCGACTTGGTCCCTTGCTCAATAAGCAAGGGGTGCCTTTACTTTTGACCTTAATAGCGGGTCAAGGGGCCAAGCCTTTAATCAAACAAGGTAAATAAAATATCTGATAACGGGGAGATGCAAGCATGCATATGTAAACCATAAATAAAAGATGCCCATGCAAAAGAATGCAAGCATACATCGTGAAGAAATGCATTTTTTTTCTTTTTTCACTCATTTATATTTTTTTTTGTTATTTTTCCTGAAAAACGCGCCTTAGAGTAGGTCGTGGTTCGCATAAAGACGCCCTAGAAGACGGCGTGAATTTGAAAAGGAAATCTGATTTTTGAAAAAGTAACGACCCGCGTAGGGACGTTATTTTTGAAAGAGACGACCTAACATAGGACGTTAATTCTATAAAAAGCGCCTTAGCCAAAGGCGTTAATTGAATTATTCTGTAAAAAAAAGGGTTGACAAGGCTATCAAGACCACGGGTCCTACACGGTCACCATCTAAAATTCATTAACCTTTCTTGAGTAATTAAAAGGGGGGTGACGTGATCATAGTTGACTTGTATTCGAGATTTCGTACAGTGTAATTTCCCTGGTCGGTCTTGACCATCCTGCCAGTTCGTGACTTGCCACATAGAAAGGATGGAAGAAAATATAAGGGAAGCCCATAAGGGATTCTGAGATGCTCAAGGTAAAGTTACCTCCCCTACCCTATGCATGTTGGGGTTCGGTCTTTGGCGTAGGGAAATTTGTTGCCTTTTTGCCTCTTTTATATTGCACGCATACGCCCAAGGTTTTTCTTGCGGGGACTTTGCCCTCTTGACATACTTTTCTTTTCACAACTTGACTTTCACTTCGGAATTGATTTGCATTGATGAAAATAAATCTAATTGTACTTGGGCTTTCGTGGCATTTGCTCCCTTTTGGGCCCTGACTTCCACCTACTAGGGCGGCGGATAAGCTTGGCGTGTCTACCCTGAGGTCTCCCTTCCTCCCTTATGGGCCGAATAAGAAAAGAACGGGTATTGTCTTTCACTCTTAGTCAGGTTTTAGACTTTCCATCGGATTTTGCACTGCTTGAGTTCAAGAATAAAGCGTGTAGTGTGTGCGGGAGTCAACCCCCTTTTAAATTAGCAAGACTGATGAATGAATTCTGAATTTTAACCTTTCGGACTTTGATCCTTCGTGTGCCATGGCACCAATTTTTATCTCTTCTATTTTTTTTTGTTTGCTTTTTGGAATTTCTATTTTTTTTGGTTTTTGGAAATATTCCACTTTGTTTTGGATTTTTGAAACAACATATTATTATTTTTATTTTTTTGGATTTTGAAAATTTCTCCATATATATATATATATATATATATATATATGGATTTTTTGAATCAAGGGTAGTATTTCTTAAGATACAAACCATTCCAAGGGTGAGTTAACTCTTCTCCTTCAGCGTTAATCAATTTATAAGCATTGCCTGGAAAAACGTCTTTTATAACAAATGGTCCTTCCCAATTGGGTTGGAGTTTTGAGCGGGGGCCACCCGGCTTTACGAAAATCCTCTTAATTACCATCTCACCGATTTTGAATTTTCTCTCAATCACTTTCTTTTAATAAAAATGTGAGAGCCTGTTTTGATAAACGCGCGCATGCTTAGCGGCGACCAGACGCTTCTCATCTAGGAGTTCCAATTGGGCGAGGAGTGAATCACGACGTTCATCAATAGAAAATTCCTTATCCAATTGTACTCGTAGAGAGGGAATGAGAATCTCATAAGGGACTACCGCCTCCATTCCATAAGTAAGGGCGAAAGGGGTTTGCCCAGTGGGGGTTCGAATGGAAGTTCGATAGGCCCAGAGAGCTTCAACTAGCTTGTCTGGCCAGTCTGAAAATTTATTAGCCTCACACGTCTTTTTGACAATTTTTATCAAAGTTTTGTTAGTTGCCTCTGCTTGGCCATTGCCCTGCGGATAATAGGGAGAAGAATGATGCAATGCAATGTTATACCTGTTGCAGAGATCCTTGATTTCTTGAGAGATAAATTGGGGTCCATTGTCGGTGACGATGGTGCTCGAGATGCCGAACCTTGCGATGATGTTCTTCATTATAAACTTGCAGACGGTTGACCCTTTGATCTCCACGTAAGCTTCCGCTTCTGCCCACTTGGTGAAGTACTCCGTTGCCGTGAGGATGAACGATTTTTGCTTGGTCAGGAGATTCGAATCACCAAGAGGTCCAATGATATCAAAAGCCCACATGGAGAAAGGCCATGGGGAGGATGTAGGATGGAGTGAAGAAGCAGGAGAATGAATCTTGTCGGTGTGTAGTTGGCACTTAACACACCTTCAAACATAGATGGAGCAATCCTCTTCTAGAGTTGGCCAATAGAAACCTAGCCTAAGAATCTTTTTAGCTAGCATCTGGCTATTCACATGACCACCACACACTCCTGAATGTGCCTCTTCCACAACCTTCCAAGATTCGTCATCGTCGAGGCATCTTAATAAAACATCGGTGAGCCCTCTCCTATAGAGCACACCTCCAACCAAAACATAACGCTGAGCCACTCTTCTAATTGCTTTCTTTTCTTCTGCAGTGGCTTCCTCGGGATAGGACTGATCATTGCAATATCTGGCAATCTCATAATACCAAGGCTTCTCTTCGTCAGCCACTTCTTCTTCCCAGTCTAAAAGCATGACCTCTTTGCCTTTGAGAGCTTCCTTCTGCTTGTCCTTCTCAAGCACCTTATCCCTAATATCGAGGAATGCACGATCCTTAATAGCTGGCGTGTCACGCTGATGAATTAGAGGAACATGAAAATCACGCTCAGAGGGAAGACTAAAGCAGAGGCGAAAGAAGCAAGAGCGTCAGCTAGGATGTTCTGGCTACGAGGAACATGGACGAAAATCAATTTGGTGAAGAGCTTGGCATAAGCTGAAGCAAGTTCCTGGTAGGGTTTGAGCTTAGGATTGATAGTGCGGCACTTGACGAGCACCTGGCGCAGAATAAGCTGACTATCACCCACAATCCTCAAATGGGTTACACCATATCGATGGGCGGTTTGAAGACCGGCCAAAAGAGCTTCATACTCAGCTATATTGTTGGTGGCGGGAAAAGTGAGCCGAGCAGCAAATGGGATGGTGACCCCTTCTGGTGTTAAAAGAACCATGCCGATCCCTCTTCCTTGGGAATTTAGAGCTCCATCAAAATGTAACGTCCACATAGGATCGTGGGGTTGATTAATGGACATTAGTTCTTCATCTGGAAACTTTGAATTGACAGGATCAAAACGAGGTAGAGGGTGGTGAGCAAGGTGTTCGGCAATGGCATAACCTTTGATAGCTTTCTGCTGAATGTAAGTGATATCAAATTGAGAGAGGAAGCTTTGCCAGCGTGCTAATCGATCAGTGAGGACAGATTTTTCAAGGAGGAATTTAATCAGATTCATGCGAGCAATGAGGTGAACCTCGTGAGCTAGGAAATAGTGCTTTAACTTCTGAACTACCCAGACTAAAGCAGCGCAAGTTTTCTCCATGGCTGAATACCTCTGCTCACAGGGGTTAAGAAGTTTAGACAAATAGTATGCTGCCCTCTCCTTATCTTCTTCATCTACCTGAGCTAAGACAGCACCTACAGGGTCATCCAGGACTGAGACATAGAGAATAAGTGGTTTGCCTGGAATCGGCGGCCTCAGGACAGGAGGATTGGCCAAATAATCCTTCAATCCGTCAAAGGCTGCCTGACACTTGTCATCCCAATTAAACTTGACTCCCGACTTAGTAAACTCGTAAAACGGCCTACATCTTTGTGAATGCTGGGAGACAAAGCGGCGAATAAATTGCAACCTCCCGATTAATCCTCGAACTTCCTTCAAATTCTTGGGAGGAGGCATATCTCTAATGGCCCTTGCCTTGTTGGGATCAACTTCAATTCCCCTCTTGCTAACAATGAAACCAAGCAACTTCCCTGATGAAACACCAAATACACATTTCTTGGGGTTCATCTTCAATTGATACTCTCGCGATCTTTGCAAGACCTTAGCTAGAACCCCAGGATGTTCAATCCTTGTCCTTGATTTCACAACCAGGTCATCCACATACACCTCAATATAAATATGAATCATATCATGAAAAATCGCCATCATAGCCCTCTGATAGGTGGCTCCAGCATTCTTAAGTCCAAAAGGCATGACCACATAACAATAAGTACCCCATGGTGTAGTGAATGATGTCTTCTCTTGATCTTCCTCAGCCAGACGAATTTGATTGTAACCTGAGAAGCCATCCATGAAAGAGAGAGTCTCAAATCCTGTCGTATTATCGATCAAAACATCAATATGAGGGAGGGGGAAGTCATCCTTAGGACACGCGCGGTTGAGATCCCGGAAGTCTATACAAATCTGAACTTTTCCATCTTTCTTCATAACCGGGACGATGTTAGCCACCCAATTGGGGTAGAGGACAACTCTAACAAATCTAGCCTTATGGATCTTGTCGACCTCTTCTTTCATCTTTAAAGCCATATTAGGGTGGAAACGCCTCAACCGTTGCTTGACCAGCACAGACCCTGGCTTAAGTGTAAGGCGGTGTTCAACGAGCGCAGGGTCTAAACCAGGCATATCTTCATAACTCCATGCGAACGTGTCCTTGTATTCTTGCAGGACCAAAATGAGCGCCTCCTCTTCGGAGGGCGGTAAATTCTTGCTTATGAGGACAATCCTAGGGTCTTCCTCGGTACCCAAATTAATTTCTTTGGTAGGCTCTTCTACAGAAGCTGATGGTTCGTCAAATCGTCTAATGCCACTAGCAAAAGCATCAGCCTCGTCCTCATATTCTTCATAACTTTCATCCCCCTCTTCGATAGGGTCTTCATCATTCATGATTTCATAGACACCCAAACCCTCATAAGAAACAACAGCATCCTCATATTCTGACTCTGGCAGGATGATTGGATTCTCTATAAATTCAGGAAGAGCTAAACAAGCCTGGCATCTGATAGCTAACTCCAACAGAAATCTATGGGGAATCTGCTTACCCTTGGATTTCTTATGTGAATCTACCCCTTGAATTTTAGTGTTAGAAGAAAAAGAACAACTAGCTTGATCAGAAAAAGGAAGGGAAGGAGGTGAAAAAGTGGATACAGGAGGTAATACAGAGGAAGTCCCCTCACCAGAGGGGGAGAAAAGGTTTAGCAATGAATCTTGAAGGAGCGGCCCCTGGGTCGGGACGCACTCAGAAGAGAAATAGATGGAGGTTTGGAAAGTTGGGAATTTGGCGTTTTTTTTTTCGTTTTTGTCTTTTTCTTCATTTTTATTTTCTGTTTCTAGAAGAAAGCAGTATGCAGGGAGGATAGCAGGAGGAGTGGAAATTGCCAGATCAGAGAAAGATAGAATCAGTGATGGCCCGCGTGGGGCGTGATGGGGAGTTTAGAAAGTCGCTCAAGGAGCGAGGAAGGAATTGGGAGAGAAACTTGGATTGAATCTGAAGATAAATTGATTATAATCGGAGGCGGTCTTGGCACGCGACCAAACCGATGAGAATATAGAGAAGCAAGCACAGATGGATGCATGGAAGTGAGAGAAAAGAGGCCGGCCCACAGCCTGTCCACAGTGAATCCTTCTTCAAACGGAACATCTGGCTCTCCAGTATCAGTGTAGTCACTCAGCAGCTGCCTCTTATCTGTAATTGCAGCTGACATCTCAATCAATTCATGAATAAGTGGCGGCCATTCCGAATCAGTCGGCATGAAGAGGCGGCTCAAAGAAATAGTAATATCCTGCATATCGAACCACCTGTACCAGTCAGATCATCCATTTTTCTTCTTTTGTCAGGCCTTAAGGACTCCAGGGCTTTGTATGTGGCCAACGGGGCAATATGACGAGCAAACTGTCTAGCATGAACATCCTGACAGTCTAATATGGAAGTAATTATGGTAGTTTGCTCCTTATTTCGAAAGCCACCCGTGACAAAATGTGTCTTTAATGTCCAAGTGAGCGGTTGGCGATCTGTTTTTAATGTGGATGTCATAAATGCCCATGGTTCATCTTTGTTTTTGCCTGGCCCTTTGTAACCTAGGCCACCTCGTGTAATCAGCTTCTGAGGTTTAACAGGCTAATCCTGCCTTGACAGTTGGCACCCAGACCTGTGCCATTTTGATACCCCATTTTCATTAAGATGTTCCAGCCAGAGGTGTTCATCATGCTTTTCTTCTTTTTCCCCTTGGGAGGCAGGGGTGTCATAGCAACTGTTGTGACTTTTTCTGGCATTCGTCGTGGACAAGGGACGTCCAGCACAGATAATAGTGGCTTGTTGGCCGGCCACATGGATGGAACTGATGAAGCCACATGAATATCCTCCTCTGGCAAAATCGGCATACTGGTAACTTTAATAATGCGGCCCTTGTGTGAGAATTTAAGGCATTGGTGATTTGTGGAGGGCACCGCATCGAGTTGCTGAATGTAGGGGCGTCCCAGAATGCCATTAAATGTCGGGTCCATATCCAGAATGTGAAAATCTGCTGTGATGGCGGCAGGACCCAAACTTACTTTTAATGTAATCATGCCTAGAGGAGGTTTCTTCGTGTTATCATATGCAGTGACTGTGATAGTGGACGGTCGAATTTGACTTTCCGGAATGCCACACAACTTCAAGGTGCTAGGTGGCAAGACATTGATGGATGCCCCAGTGTCCACCAGACATTGCTTAACAGCCACCTTATTAATGTCAACTGTGATGCATAGAGCATACTTTCTTGCTGGGAGTGGCGCCAGTTCGTGTTCATGGAAAGTAATTGCCGGCTGACTGCAAGCGGGCATTAAAACCGTGACTATCTGCTCAACTAGAATGTCCTCATTGACCATCACCTTCTGCAGATATTCTTTCAAAGCTAGCTGATGAGTGGTGGACCTTTTAATTAGTTCCAGGATTGAAATCCTTGCTGGTGTTCAGTCCAAGTGCTTTAGCAAATCATACTGAGTCCCTGGCGCTGACTCTTGTTCTTGTTCTTGCTCTTGCGGCCCTTGCACGGGCTCTAACTCTCTCTGTGGAAAAATACGGTGGAACATCCGTCCACTGCGGAGCGGCGTCACGCCTTGACGTGCCTCTGTCGGGGTAAGTGTGGGAGGAGGATTAGAAGAAGAAGAAGGTGTGTTGGTGTTAAGAAGTGGCGGAGTGGGAGTTCCCGCGGAGGGAATCCCCGTAGGGGGTGTTGGTGCCCTGGTAGGAGGCGTAGGAGTAGAAAGGGATACCCGAATGCGGGGGGAATTGGTGGGGGGTGGAATGAGAAGAGTTCTGGGTACAAAAGGTGGCGGAACCGATGGTGGGGGGATCCTTGCCGGTGAAGGAGTAGTGGTGGCGGGTGCAGTGGGCGTTGGCGATGGGCGGATGAGGAGTGGCCTAGATGGCAATGGCGAAGGGTTGGTGGTGGATGGGTTTTGTTGTGACGTAGGCTGTGGAGGTGGTAAGCGTGTAAGATGGGGGCGAATCGGCAAGGTTGGAGAGTTGGTGGTAGGAGGTGGATTAACGGGGCGCAGAAGAGATCGGCCCACTTGAGGGGTAGGAGAAGAAGAAGGGGTGCGCAAGAGGTGCGGAGGTTGATTTTCTTCATTATGATAAAGTGCCCCGACAGAGGCGTTTTCTTCATGCCATCCCTGCCCTCTCTCCACCTCATGGAGAGACGTGACAGGGTTTACGTGCTGGTTTGGCGGGTGTTCCGGTAGTGGATTGTGGACGATCCCCATATCGTGCTGAGGCGCTGGAGCTTGTTGTTGCTGCTGCTGAGCTGGTTGCTGTGGCTGCTGAGCCTGTTGCTGCCGAGGGGACCTTCTTTCTTTCATGGTGGCGATGAATTGTCTCATCTCATCCCAATTGATGTCACCCTGGTCATTTAGGTCATAAATGTAATCTCTGAAGTGGAAGCAACGATCAAGGTTATGACCAGGTGCACGATGGAAAGCGCAGTAACGGGATGTGTCAACATTAGCGGGCCACACTGTTCTTTCCCTTGGTAACATGAGCAAATTGGCGGCCATTAAAGCATTGAAAATATCTGGGAGACTTTCTGGTAATGGAGGGTAGTGGTCCCTTTTGGGGCCAAGTGGTGGTCTCCGTTGTTGTTGTTGGCCATAGTTGGTAGGTGGTGGTACCTGGTGGTACTGTTGCGAAGCTGGAGGGTTAACGCGGGGCGCTTGGTTTTATGGTGAAGCAAAGGAATGTTGGGGTGCGAATTGGCGTTGTGGAGTGGAGTTGAAATGGGGGTTTTGTGGTGGAAGTGGGTTAGGACGTGGGTTAGCTTGGTGGGGGTAGCCAACTACGCCAACCTGCTCATTTGCAATAGTGCCCTCCGTCGTGGGCCCGCTGTTGTTGACAGTTGTGGTTTTCTTGAATAGCCGTGGCTTCGGCTCAAACATACCCATAATGGGCGAATCCTTCATCTGCGTCTGGATATAATGAGCCCTTTCATAGAGCTCCTCCATGGTGGTTAACCTATTCATGGCCAAGATATGCCGGAACTGAGGAGTTGCATTGGAAATTATCATCTTGACTTGTTCTTGTTCCGACAGTGTATCTTTCAGCTTTTCGGCAATCAACCGCCATCTATCAGCAAACATTATGAAGTCCTCCTCGGGCTTCATTTTTTCCGCAACCAGGTCCGTGAGTGAGAGGGAGGGTCCGACCCGGTCTCTGTACTTCTGCAAGAACTTCCTCTGAACGATGTCAAAGGTCACCGGCATCAGCAGGATCCTATGAATAGAACCATTCAAGGGCTGGCCCCTCCAAAGATCTCCTGAATAAGTAAGCCAATGAGGCCTTGTTGTCTTGCCAAAAGGAGGTCTCGTACATAAAATCCTTCAAATGAATAAAAGGGTTACCAGTCCCATTATATCGCCAAAAGTTCGGCATCTCAGATGGTGGTAAGTGGAAGACTGGCAATGTAGGGAGTGAGATCTCCGGGGCATTCTTAGCCATAGTGACCTTCTTCAGTTGCTCTTCCATGCTTGCCAACTTCTGAAGCAGTAGAACATTAGTGTCGGACTCGACTGGGGCCGGATTTTGAATAAAAGAATGCGGTATAGGCGTCCGTAGAATTGGGGGAGGTTGGGGAAATTGGGGCCTAACCGCAGAGTGGCTCGCCTGTTGGGCCGGCATGGCCGTACCGGGCGTTGGTGGACGGGAAGGAGGTTTATGTAGGACCGCCTGGTCATTAACGGGGTGATGGCCACTCTCGGCCGGAGGGGGATTAGAGGACGAAGAAGGAACAGACTTTCCTTTCAAGGCGGCCTGAACTGCCTGCCGCTGGGAATCATCCAACTGAGATAGTGCATTAATTAAATCCGTGACATTGAAGGATGGGGAAGGGTTCCCCGAAGTGTTGGAGGGCAAAGTCTGAGAAGAGGGCACAACCTCTTGAGGAGTGGTATCAACCACATGGACTTGAGGATAATGAGACTGAGGAGGAGGGTAATTTCCCTCCTGATAGATGGAATCTTGGAGGGGAGTTTCATATTGACCAAAAACATTCTCATCCTCATCATCATAAGAATATCCATAGCCTGCCATGTTGATGATTTTACCTGAACGGAGTTTCATGTTTAAGAGGAGAGACGGCCTTATAAAGGAACTATCAAACAAAACCCACTCAATCCAAACAAGCCAAATCAACCCAAGCAAGTTTATGCAACCAAGTTGAGATGAACGCAAGATTTTAATATTACGTTTGAGATTAGAGTGGATTAAATTGCAGAATAATTCCCTCTTTTGCAAAGTGAAACCTAGTTTATCCAAGTGTGATCTCCGGGCTAACTAGATTCTTTCTCTCTCTTTACCAACGATAGGTTCTCTATACTCCGGGTACTTCAAGGGTACAACCAGCCCGGCGTCCGTGAGGGAATCCACGGGTGCGGGGACTTACGGAGGTCTTGGAAAAGGGATTTTCGGTCCAAAGAGACGGAGTGCTCAATGGAGGGTTGTCCCGATTCCAAGAGAGGTGTTTGGAATTCTAGTGTAGAGAGAGGAGGTCTCTCAACCAAATGCCACAAGATGCAAAATAATATGATCAGATCACAGCAATATAGGCAAGCAATGCAATAATCAATCCAACAATCACAGACAGCAACAGGAAGCAGGTTTCTGTAAAAATGCAAGAAGGAGATGACCTGGGGCTGGTCGCTATCAACCAAAGAGACGACAGAGTCACTGTCGTGAATCACTGTGAAAGCCCACGAGCCAGCAGTGAGAAAACAAAACACGCCTCTGGGTGAGGCGCTATAATCTAAAAGGACGCCTCTTCAAGAGGGCGTCAAATCTGAAAGAGCGCCTTGATGTGAGACGCTATGCAATAGAAGGGCGCCCTGGGGCAGGGCGTGAATTCACAGATAGTGTGATAAAAAGCAGTAGAATAGTAAGAGACGTCTTGGCAGACGACGTGACACAGAAATAAAACACCCTGGATGAAGGCGTTAAAAGAAAAAGCGCCTCGGGGTGAGGCGTTAATTCAGGAAAATAATCAAACAATCGCAAACTGGCTGATCCCGGGAGTGTGCAGTGTGCATGGTGGAGGGTGCCCGTGGGGCACAAAAGGAGGGGTACCGTGGGTACCGAGGGGAAAGGGCACACGTGGGTGCCGAAGGTGAAAGGGCACACGTGGGTGCCAATAGGAAAGGGCACACGTGGGTGCCAATAGGAGATGGTAATCAAAAGAAAAATAGTGGAGGTCCCACCGTGATCGCCAATTTGTAGATCGTGATAAATCCACACATGAAGAAGAATTTAAATATGAGAAAGCATAACAAAAATAAGGGGAGATGATATAATAATAAGGAAAAGAAGCACGTGGTGCTACTAAGGAGGGTGATCGCCAGAGGGGTTACCTCAAGAAGAAACAAAGAAGATCGCGAATACCTGGTGGAAAATAAAACGCGGGCTGGATTGTGAATTCTTCCTCCTCCTTCAATCGGCCGGCCGATGAAGGGGGTTTTCCTTTATTGATTACCTTGCAAAAGAGACAAAACAAACAAGCAAAAGAAGTGGATCAGCCAAGTGAATGTAGTATCAATCCCAAAGATGATGTGATGATGAAATAAGAATAAAAACATGCGCACCTTTCTTTTGTTTTTAAAACCCCTAAAGAGATAGGGAAGGAGGAGATATGATGAAGCTAACGTAAAAAGGGAAAAGAACACAGTGGACGTGATGATGATCGATGAACACAAAATAACATAAACAAAGTAAACAAAGACCCCTGCTGTCCCTGACGACAGTAAAGGGGGAACCAAAGTCGATGCTGTTATTGACAGGAAGAAGAGGAAGCAGAGCTCTTCTAAAAAAAATCACACAGGAAGAAGATGAAGAGCCTCTGTAAACCAGGTAACCTCTGACCTCGGTAAACTCTAATCTCGTCTGATCTCTTTTTTTCCTCCCGTAACCTCGCGTGAGATCGATCAAGGAGTTCTTTTATAAGGTTTCAACCGAAGATAAACTCAAATTTAGGAAGATAAGAACAGGCAATGGTTTAAAGAAGGCAGGAGTCTAGTTCAATTCGAGCAAGGAGACCAAAGAAGGCGGGGAACTCTCCAGGAAAGACGAGTTTAAGCAGGACACGAAAAGGGGAGACACGACCTTCAGAAGGGCGTCAAATCACAAATTGACGACCTAGATCAAGACGTTACTCAAAAACACGACCATGACAAAGGGCGTCACTTCCTGGATTCAATTTTGGCAATAAAACTTACTTTATTTGAAAATTATGATAACACGCCTGAGATGAAGGCGTTACTTGAAAACACGCCCTGAGGAAGGACGTTAATAAATAATTGAATTTATTTTGAAACCGGATAATACCAGGAATTGACGCCCTGACATTTGGTCATCCTTTCTTTTGAACACGCCCTAGATACGGTCGCGATTAAAAACACGCCCCTCTTCAGGTCGTCATCACAAAAATGCAAGAACAAATCAAAAAAAACACACAAAATAGAAAAACTTTATATTATGAATGTATTGAAGTTCACTTTGGGGCGTCAACATAGTGACATGAGATTTAATCAACATAGCGTCAATTTAGGCGTGTCTACACTGCTCATTCTGTATATATTCGATATGCACACGCTGCCATGGGAATGAGGCAAGAGGTGGACACTCCGGGGTGGGGTCACTCTCAAAGGAAGGAAGGCGGCTCGAAGACTCACTAGGAATCACCGCTTGTCCCTGATGTGACTACATCTGATATGTAAAGTAGAACCGATCCCAAAGTCTGACAAGTCTCGTACTCGAAAGGGACTAACAATGCGAGCGTTCAAAACCGACTCGACTCGATGTATGCACAGACACACAAGAGACAAACGAAACAAAGACTCACAAAGACCCTAAACAAACCTAATGTTAGTCCGACCCGTACAAGGGTGACGGCGGATCAGGACATCCGAATATGTGCCATGCATGCATCTTATGTACCCGAAGGTTGGTGGTATGGGAAACACCTAGACGCCCAAGTATGACCCAGTCATGCATGAACGGCCCTTTGAATTTGGGAGACTTGAGAGGGCTAGGAGAGCCGGGTGTGGACGAGCCGGGTGTGGGTGTATCGAGATTGGGCTTGGTGGGTATAGATGACCCAGCCCGTGGGGTAGGGGTGTGGTAGTGGACTCCCTCGAAGAAATGAAGTATATATGGAGGGTCAAGGGGCCCACTAGGGAATGGGTCAAAGGGATCAAAGAAGGTATGACCCCTTGTGGTGGGTTCCCACAAGTCACGGTCCCATGTATGGAAGTCTTGAAGGTGTGTATGGTCACCTTCATACATTGTGGTAGATGGGACGGTGATCATATGTAGGAAATAAGATTCCTCCCTCGGGCAAAAGGGTATGAAGTCGGGCTCGGCCGACATAGGGAGGAATAAGAGAATCTCCGTGGTGACACAACCTACGGTGCACACAGAGGTAATGGACCCTAAGGCCGGATGGGTGAAGCTAAGACTAGTGGGTTGGTCGAAGCCTCGGGCCAATGAGTGCGTCAACTTCCATTGCTAATCTAATCCCACAATAAGGTCATCCAAGGTGTCAACATGGTGACTAGACCGGAATGTGGTATGGAATGAGTTGACCGGCACTAATGGTAGGGTGGAGTCCATTGATGGATAAGGAGGCGGGACCAAGCCATCCTTGAGCCAACTAAGAAGCGGCTCGGCTATGAAAAACGTACCCGTTAGAAACACGGGTGGCTCGGAATGAAGTGGCTCCGAATGAGATGGTTCCGAATAAAGATCGGAAGTAGATGGTGGTGGCATTGGAGCTCTCGTGGGTGGTGAAGGAGCACGTGTCCTTTCCATCATATCCAACCAATCCGAAAGTATTTTCTTGATTTCATCTAAGGTGCGGGTTGGAGTATGGGCCTCGGGGTGGACTCGCTCCTCATCTCTCAGCCTGGGGGTGGGCCTAGGCTCGGCTATCGGTGGGGCTTCTTGCCTCCGACTACATCCCACTTGGTTGGAGGTTAGAGTGTGGGGTCGACTGGAGGTGTGACCCACTTGTTTGGAGATGATTTGGCGGGGTTGGCTGGAGGTGACTGGGTGGGACTGGTTGGAGGGGACCGGTTGGGGAACGTAGACCATCCTAAATTCTCTCTTCATGTCCCACCATGATTCGAGGGGCCATTGCCTCCTAACCTGCCTTAAGCCTTCGATGGTTCTCCATTTTTCGGCAGCCCGATCATGAAGCCTATCCTTGGCAAAATAGAATTGTTCGGCCTCGGACATGGGATAGCAAGCGAAGTATTTTTCCATGGCGGCTTCCCAACGTAGGTAATCGCCCGGGTCGTTGTAGCCATAAAAATCCGAGGCTTCGGGCCTACAGAAGGGGAGAGGATGGTTGCCCAACCCGTGGCTGGGCCAACGGTTAGATCGCCTGGGCGACCGAGATTCCATGGGGAATGGGGAATTACAAGGTGGACATGCCGACACACGGAGACAAGACACTAGACACGACGATAGTGCAAGTTGGAATGCACTAACTAATGCACACTAAGGACCCTAGACGTAAACCAAGACTCGGTACATGGCAGAGTTAATCGATCCGAAGATCACTTGCGTAAGTGTGCGGCCTTCCCGATAGGCGTAGCCTAACGTTCGGATAACACCTTTTGATATACCGATTAATGATATGCAAATGTGAGACTTAGACTGACTTAGACTTAGACTCGACTTAAACGACTCTTTTTTTTTGTTTTGTTTTCTACCCTAGACTCAACTAGCGCTCTGATACCAAATTGATGCGGGATGGACACGCGACTTGGGACTCTAGCTCGCGATCGTCCCTAAGCGAGGGAAGACGCGGGACCGGGCGCGGTTGAGAAACTGGCCGTGAGTCTCGGGTATCGGCCTTTCCGCGTGAACTCGGATCGAGTCACGGGACGGTACACTCACTCACTCTCGCAGCGGTGATAAAAATGATATAACGGGATAATAACCTATCACATGCAGCGGCATATATGAATAAATACGAGTGAAGCAAATGTCGGGTAAAGGAGCGAACACGATACCTCTACGCGCCTGGCATGGGGAAGACGACCCCAGCCGATCTCGTACTCCCGGAACAGTAAGCAATTAAATTACAGCAATGAATATGAATGCCCACTCCATGCAGGGAGGTAAAGGGTGACACAATGGGACCCAGGAGTAGCGGGTTCGGGTTGACGGGCAGCTTCTTGTGTAGCTTCAGGTGCACGCGTACGCACGATCCTGGTCAGGGGGCCGCGTGGGACCGGGGTGGCACCACTATGGTGGGGACGCCAGGGGGGGCGCTCCTTGGGAAGGCGGGATGCTGGTTCACCGGTCGGAGACCGGGCGGCTCCGATCTTCACTCGTCGGAGTTGCTGCCCACGGATCTGAACTCTATTTCAGACCTGCGCGTCCCGACGAAAACTAATGCTGTGATCGGTCCCGACGTCGGATCGACGCACAAGAGGTACCGAGGGAAAGCTAACTCAAAATCCTTCGATCCATGACCGGAGAAAGAACTTTTAATTTCCAGTTGAAGGCCTTTGTCGAATATTCAAGTTGCTAGTTCACCGGATCTGAAAACTCAGGACAGTATTACCTTTTCCTGAGAGTTGGCGTTGACCGTGATGTATACCTTCGGTTCAGCCTTTGAGTCCTTCATTAAAGTTGTAGAGGCCGAAAAGAGGAAAACGGGAATATATTTTATGAAAGGTTTGGTGGAGATTTGACTGGGGAAAATTATTTTATAGTACCGAGTGGTCGGATCTAGATAGCAAAGATAGAACAGAACTAGGGATCTGAAGTTATTTTTTATAAAATATGAACGAAATTATAAATTCACAAGAAAATTTGTGGATGGTGGGGGTGGTGGACAAAACTTCCAATAAATTTGGAGATTCAAACAAAAATCAACAAGTGGGTCAAAAGGGGGAAACTCATAGTGGCTGTAACACTGGACAGACTGTAGGCAGAACTGGTGGATTGTAAAGCATGAAAATGGAAAAATGGAAAATGATGACTGGAATTTTTTTAATTTCTTTGGGATGTGGCGATGACCTCTAGAACTCACCCTGTAAATCTCAGTTCCAGATGATGTCGGAGTTGGGAGCTAAAGTTCTTGGAGTGAACCCCTATCCAGCAAAATAGAACTTGGACAGCACTTCAAAAGGATGCTCGCGGTGGCTCGTTGGCGGCACGAACGGCGGCGGCGGCGGTAGAGATAGAAATCAAAGGTGGAGGGGCTAAGATAGAAGGGGTCTATACCCTGAAATGCAGAAGGAGGAGGGAGGAACCAGAGGGAGAGAGGAGGGGGCGCACCAAGCTCCAATGCACACAATGCAATATTTTCTTCTCATTAATTCACACAAATGGAAATTACATGCTATTTATATGAAATGAAAAAAGACTCTTAATACTCTCAGATCTAAGGTTGGGAGGGATATACAAGGTATAGAACTAATTAGTTCTAATAGACTTATTTTTTAAAAAATTAAAATTGGACCAAAATGGGGGGCGCCCCCTTGACTAGGTAGGTAAGGTAGGTGGCATATTTGAATTTTTTAACCACTTGTCTCCCATGTGTCCAATTGACCTTCTAGATGCCACCTAGGACTTTGACCAGCCCCACATGGACCCATAAGGCTTATGTGGACCAATGGGGAAGGAGTGAGGGCCCCCTTGCTGGACCTACTGATATTTTGCCCAAAAACCCACTAAGACTTACAATTGTGTACCCATATATTACAAGGGTATACATACAAATATGAAAGGACATAAATGCAAACAAAATGTGAGCGTTCTTGCCTTGATGTCCCCATCAAAACCACGAGTAGCACACCACTACTCACAACTGGAGATAGTCTCCCTTCCTCCAACTGAACTTGGAAGGTAACAGACATGTAATGAGAATTGGAAAACAAAACTCGAAGATGAAAACAATCAGAAAACAATCGCTCAAGGACATAACAATGTAGCTTCCGTAGAAGCAAGCTTTCAGACTCTAATCCTGGCGATCACTCAGACTCTCCTCTTTCTGAACTAGCTCTCTTCTCGAATTGGGAAGTTTTTAGTACTGGCTCTGGCTTCAGATGGTCTCTCTTTTTCTATCTTCAGCAGCCTTCTCTCCAGCCCCCTTTTATAGGCAAACAATGGGCGTGTGGGTGCCACGATTCCCGCCTGAACTTTCACGCACATCTTGGATCACGTGCCATCGATATGGTACTTTAAGTTCCATGTGAGGTTAGTTCACAGGTTGCACGTAAGATGCTCGAACATTGGCTGGCCTGGCAAGATAACAGACAGAGTGCAAGCTATAGATAATCTGCACAGACCTATCAAGCATTCATTGAAAAACATGCACGGACTAGATATGGAGGCTTGACGCACTAGCACCGACCTTGTCTTGCTCAAGATAGAATATGCACATACCTTATATGACGTTCTAAGAAGCGTGCACTGACTTGATATGGCATGAAGCGAAATATGCACGGTCCTTGTATCGCACACGGACAGATGTGCACCAACCTATGTATGGTCAAGACAGAATCTGCACAGACCTTGTGTGAAGGAGGAAAACATGCACCGACGTTGATCATGTAGTCGGTGTAAAAGATGCACCGACCTTATATGTGTTTCTACAAGAACGTGCACGGACTTTGGTCTCCTATATGCATTGTGAGAAAAAAAACATGCACAGACCTTTACGCATTAATAAGCAAGACTTGCACTGACATGTCTTCATGGTGCGAAAAGTTGCACCGACCTTAGATGTGTGAGAACCCAACTAGCACTGACCTTAGTTCGCGCATAAGGCTAACTAGCACCGACCTTAGTCAGCATAATGCAAAACGTGCACAGACGTTATATGGCTATATGCAAGATGTGCACCGATCTACTACAGTGTGTGCACAGACTTCATATGTATTGAAATGCAAAACGTGCACAGAGTTCATATGAATGCTAAGGCAGAATGTGCTCAGACTCGATAGCAACATACAATGACTTCATGCAGACACACTGACTCCAATGACTCAAGTGCACAAACTCCAATGCACAGACTCATGATAGCTTCAAACATATTCAGTTTGATTTAAGGTGTTTGACCTTTTTATGGTGTCTGACTTTTGACTTATGGTGTTTGTCATCATCATATCAACTTTACAGGATCAAGCCCCTACCATTGCGCTAAAAGCTCGAGCTGGTAGCGAAGGTTAGACCGTATTTCCTTATGGCAGCGCTGAACCCCACACTATCGTGCTGTGGATAGACCTGAGGGGCTTCGCACATGGACCCCATAATCCATGCGGCGGGTTGGGCTGCCAAGCACCGATTGTCCATGTGGGTCCCATACCCCATGTGGTACACACCAAATCCTAAAGGAGACACTGGCATAAACCAACAATCTCCCCCCAGCGGCACCTGGGGGATTTGGACCCGTGACCTCGCTCTGATACCAGTTTACAGGATCAAGCCCCTACCATTGCGCTAAAAGCTCGAGCTGGTAGTGAAGGTTAGACCGTATTTCCTTATGGCAGCGCAGAACCCCACACTATCGTGTTGTGGGCGGACATGAGGGGCTTCGCACATGTACCCCATAATCCATCCGGCGGGTTGGGCTGCCAGGCATCGATGGTCCACGTGGGTCCCATACCCCACGTGGTATACACCAAATCCTAAAGGAGACGCTGGCATAAACCAACAGGCTCGCCGAGATCTCCTCCTCCAAGCCGTTCGCGACCGGGGGAAGCGGGATCGCTGAGAGAACGAGGGTGAGAGAGAGAGGGGTGCCTGAGGAGAGAGGGGGAAACCGTGGGGGTTTCTCCCCACCGTGGGTAATATTAGGTTTTTTTCTTTTGTTAAAAGAACTTTTCATTATAAAAAGGCCTTAATGAAATCGATATTAATATAATGCCCTCATAATTTCCATATAATCTTTACATAAGAGGATAATTAGCATATATCTCACCAAAAAGGCCACAAAAATCAGCCAAATTCACGAAAATTTCCAATTTCTAAACCCGATAACAATCCAAACTTCGTGGGTCTTACAGCAAGAATATGCAAAATAATCAATTTGGCCTAATCCTGCATTTATCCCTCTATCTTAAAAAATCATACAACATATAATGCATTATATTTTACTTAACGGATGAAATTAATAATTTACAATAGCCTATGAATGGCAAGTGATGAGATCACATGATGAATCAATAAACCAATAAACAAAATGTTTAAGAGAACTAAAATGATTAATGATAGTCAAAGTATATATTGTGCTCACAATTGAAATGGATGTGTATGGATAGCTATAGTCGTACTCCCTTTTGAAGAGTTTTTTTTTTCTAATATAAAGTTTTTCTATTGTCCCGACCCTGGCGTTTAAAAAGTTAACCTGAATAAAGAATAAATGGGTGCCACAATATAAGAATATTGTTGTTCGGGAAGTTCACCCGAGAGTGATTTTAACTTCTCGTGTGACCCATGTTATACCCATCGATTGAATGTAAGCAAAACAAATAATAAAATAAACACCTAACAAATAAAAATGAAGTTTTTGGGCCAAGTTTCCTTGCTACCGTTGACACATGGATCATTGATGATGCTAAAAGACCAATTTTTGGTGGTACCCTTTAAATTATGTTCCATAAAAAGTGATGTTCACTCAATTCCCATGCCATACCAAAGAAGGGCAAGTTGACCTGAAGCACAGAGCAGGCCGACCTACTCTTGCTTCAAGCAGCCTACACTGCCATACCCTATGATGGGCTATTCATATTGGGTTGATGCAATGCATGGAAGGCAGAATCGGACGGGATTGGATCAGATCGCCCGATCCGATCAGATTTCGGGCGAAACGACCCAATCCCGATCCGGCCTGAACCGATCCTTCCCCGGGATCGATCGGATCGCCCAGGATCGGCCAAGAAGAATGCATTCACTACAAGAAAATTGGCCTTTACCTACGTTTAAAAAATGTAGTTATAGGTCTAAAAAAACGTAGGTAAACCCTTTAGCCACATTTTCTTGCCACGCTCTCAAAGCGTGGTGCTTGCTCGCGTGACTATAGGTTATACCTACGTTTCTATGAAACGTCGGTATAGTTCAATGTATACCTACGCTTGTAAAGTGTAGGAATAGTCTAACAAAAAACGTAGGTAGATAGCGACCTATACCTATGCTATAAAAGTGTAGGAATAATTTCTCAAAAACGTACGTACATATTAACTTATACCTATATTTCTTAAATAACGTAGGTTAAAAATATATATACACACGCATGTAATTGGCTACACCTACGATTATAAAAATGTAGGTATTATATACTATCACGTTTTAGAAGAAACATATGAAAAAGTTGATGAGTCGTTCTATTAAAAACGTAGGAAATGTAACTAGTGTCATTTTAAAAAAAATGTAGGAATATTGTTCTTTTGTTTTTTTTATACACTCATTATGCAATCATACATGTACATTCATATAATTCCTGCATGAATCTCACATTGAACACATGTGAGATTAATACACGTAAACATTCAATATAAAGTCACATTCAACACATCAATATAGATCATACACGGCCTTCGAAACACCACTAACAACTTCAAGAGATTAATACATCACTTACACACAAATTTACTTTCCAATTAGTAACTATTTGCCACTAGAACATGTGTTAAACAAGTAACACATGAACAGATACATAGTACATACATACACATAAACAGATATTTCCCCTATTGTAAATGGGCAACAAGGCCACTGATATATACATACACGTACATATCATTGCAGTAAGGTCAGCCTTCTTTGTTCCTTCTTTGATGGACAGGCAAAAGCTCCTCTCACTCTCCAGCTGGCCTCAAAAAAAAACTAAATAATAAATAATGAGCGTTGAAGAGGCATGATCTCGCGCTTGTCCTGAGCGGGATAGATGATCACCGGATAGTGAACTGTAAAGAAGGGAAACGGATCAGGGGGCCCAAGGATGATTCCCTGGGGTAAACCCTCCGATGCTTAAGTCAGTCGAGCAATGATGGAAGCAATGAAGGGAGGAGGAAGGAGATGCACGAGATCCTTCTATACCAAGGTGGTGAAGTGGTTCCTGCTCAGGGGGTATAGGCGTGTGCTAGCCCTTACCTTTCGTTGGAGGTAGTCCCAGGTTTATATAGTGCACTGGCTTCATGAGTCCTGTAAGCTGAGGGGTTTCAGGCGGGCGTTACGTCCTCAACGTGGGATCTTTATGTCCTCATCGTGGGATCTTTATAGCCTTGAGGGATCATGGTCCCCTTATCCTCATAAACTCCTGCTCATAAAGGGTTCTCAACGGCGGCATGGATAAGCAATCGTCGGTCGTCCAGAGCATAAAAGGTGCCAACCCTGTCCGGGCGATAGGCATAGCTCGGATGAGGATAGGTCAGAGTGGGCGCTGAGCATCTGCCCTTATCTCGGCGAGGGGATAGATCGGGCATGGGTCTTTCTCTGACCTGGCCGACGCTCGGGCCTTCCGAGCCTAAGGGCCGCCGAGGAAAGGTGTGATCCCGAATGAACTTATTTGGGCTTTCTAGCTTAAGTGGGCCCTGCGGGGCTGTCACTTAGATGAGTTGGGCCTCGCTTGGTCCTGATAGACCTAGTTTGGCCACTTTTTAGATGGGCTACAGAAATCCCCCTCTCCACTTGCCCCCCTCCTACTCCCGAGCCTTGGTAGGCTCGGAAGAGTAGCCGTTAGGGTTTTGGACCAGCGTGGCTCGGGTGGGTAGGGATCTGGCGTTGTTAGGAAGCCACGTGTCGTGGTCACCAGGGCCCGTAATAATGATAATCCTGACAGATTTTAAATGAAGGGGCCCCTTTCTCTCGGAGGTCGGAACGGCGCGCCGCCTTCCGCGTGGGGATATAGGCGTTGGGCGTTTGTTGTCATTCTAGACTCCCTCCATTTTTAGGGTTTGGCTCGCCTTCGTGTTTGCTTTTTGGGCTCTTTGATGCGTCGTGAGGACACGACGGAAGAGCAGAGGCTTGCAGCGGCGTTCGCGGAGTTGGCAGAGATAACTGTAGAGGCAGTTCGGCGGCTTCCTCTTCCTCCGGAGTCTTCGGGGTCCCGAGAGCATCTTTCTTTAAGTTCTTCTCCGGAGTCCATGGCGGATCAGCGTCCGGATGCCGAAGAGTGGGAGGATGAGCCGGTGATGAAAACGGCGGTCCCAAACTGTAGTGAACTGGGGAAGGTGGAGCTGAGAAGGCTGGAGCACCAGTTTCGCCTGCCCCACAAGTTTAGTTTTGCCGTGGCTGCTCCGCATGAGACGAGCTTGGACTCTCGTACAGGTCATATATGTACCTTCCTTCTGGCGTGGAAGGGCGGGTTCCGCCTTCCCTTCGAGCCTTTTGTTCTTAAGCTTCTCAATTTTTTCCGGTTGGCGCCCATTCAGTTGGTAGCCAACTCCTATCTCCTCATCTCTGCCTTTCGCATCCTCTGCCGCCAATGCGGAGTTCCCCCTTCCCTAGACCTCTTTCATTACTTTTTTGAGTTGAAGGCGCATCCCTCGGTCAGGAGGGGTTTCTATTTCATCCAGGCAAGGCGGAATAGGAGCTGCATCTCCTTGGCTGCGAAGGATTCTTCGCATAAGGGGTGGAAAACTCAATTCTTCTTGGTGGGGATTTGTTCAGTGGAGGAAACCTGGAGGTGTCCAGTAATCCCCAATTTCCACCCGAATATTCCTCCCAGGCAGGATGAGTTCCCTCCACATGTGGAGGAATATGCGACTGTCTTGCTGAAGCACCGCCAATCCATAGAAGAGCTGGTTACCCCAGAGAACGTCGAGCGGTGCCTCCTCACGTGGCTGCATCCGTCTGGCTCAGGTGCCACAAGTTAGACTCTTCTCTGGATGTTGGGTCCATTTTTATTTTTCTGACCATGTCTTCCTTTTTGTGCAGACACCAGGCGGCCGGCTTTGGAGGAGGCCGCAGAGGTGATCGACCTCGGCGATGAGTCGGCTACTCTCACGGGTCGCTTCCGAGCCAGAGATAAGGGCAAGGGGGCGGCCCAGGACGAATCCTCCACGCCGCGGGGGTCCAAGTGCAAGGATCCCATGGAGGGCATGATCCGGGCCGCCGTGAAGGCCAGGAAGCGGGCCAAGAAGGCCGGGGTCGTACTCGCAGTCGAAGGTGACCTTGCCGCGGCTCGCCCCTCCGCCGAGCATGATGGGGCCGACCATACCGGGCGAGCTCTCCCACCCGCCAAGCAAGAGGGGGCCGAGGAGGTTGGGGCTGCTTCTGCGGTCGGCGACGATGCTGGCTCGGCTCCTCCTTCGGCCGGAGCCGAGGGGGCCGAGGCTGCTCCTGCGACTGGCAACGGTGCTGGCCTGGCTCTCCCCTCGGTAGGAGCCGAGGGGGCCGTAGACGAGGCTGGTGATGCTGGGACCACGGCCAAGATTGGGGCGTTGACTGAGGCAGGTGACGCTCCATGTGGCGGTGAAGTTGCTGAACCGGTCCAGGCTAGGGGGTCGCAAGAAAAGGTGACGCAGCCCCGATCGACCGAGGCACGAGGGGCGAACGAAGCCGCGGCTCTATCCAGGCCGTCCGGTGGAACGTCGACTGAAGAGGGGGTTTCCATTCCGACGACCCTGGAGAGGCTCGGCATCCAAGGCCCTCTGTATCAAATATGTCACGGTATAGCCGCGAAGGTGAAGGGGAGAGATAGGCAGCACTCCCCTTCCGTGGCCCTCGAGACGGTTATGGAGGGCGGCTTGGTCCTGGCCCAGATGGGGACCACTCTGGCAGAAGCGTACGCTCGGTTGGAGTCGGAGCGAGCGACCCTGGCCTGGACCCTTGGTGGGTCTGACAGGAGGTTGGCTAGGCTTGCCGAGGAGCGTGATGGGCTTCGACGGGAGCTTTCCTCAGTTAGGGAGCTGGTGCGGTTGAGCCAGGTGGAGGCCCGGGCGCTAACCGAGCAGCTAGCTAAGGCCCGCGAATCGCTCGAGAGGAAGAGCAGGCTTCTTGAAGAGGAGCGCCTTGTTCGCGTCGAGCTGGATGGCCGGTGGGAGGCTGAGTGCTCTGAGCTGGTGGACCGTGCGGAGGAAGATGAGAGCCTTCGGGGGGAGGCCGATGCCGATCGAGCCGAGGCGGAGAAGCGGGCGGCGGAGGCTGAGGAGCGGACGGTTGAGGTCGAGCAGAAGCTATCCGAAGCGGAGCGAGAGAAGGCCGAGCTCACTAGTAGGGTGGGATTGGCCGGGGCGGAGGCATTCGAGCAGTACAAATGCTCAGAGGCCTACAGGGTTGACCTTAAGGAAGCTGCCCTCTCCTACTACGAGTCAGCGCTTCGCCGAGACATCCGCAAGGGGTTCAAGCAGGGCTACGACCGGGTTGTATCTTATGTCGAGGAGCAGGTGTCCGGGATTGAACTCCCATCCGGACAATGCTACGACTCGGATCTGTCATCCTCCGGCTCCTCTGTTTCGGTGTCAGACAAAGAAGATCAGGAGGGCTCTTCCCCCGAGGGGTCGCCAGCTCCGGACGCCTCAGGAGGGCACGCAACTGAGGTAGTTCCCACGCCAGTGGGGTCAGTGCCAGGGTCAGCCGTCGCCGGGGATGCCGGGGGTAGACCACCTGAGCCTTCCACTTCCGAGCTTCAGGGTGGGCCAGAGGCCTAATGTATCCGCTTTGCTTCCTCTCTTTGTATATCTTTTTCCTTTTGAATAAAAAACTTTCTCCGTTGTATAGAAAACTAGATAAGGCAATAGCGTTATGACGAAGACTTAACTGTTCCGTATCGCCATTGCCGTATTTTGTTCATCGTATCTGCAGTAGTTGGAAAGTACCGATACCTTCTGTGTGGTTTTCGCGTGATGGTTGGGCGGGCCTCTGACAGGGTGTCTTTCCATTTTCTCATGCTTTGAATGTTTGGCCGCTTCGTGTGTCCCGCTGGGGCGGAAACGAGAAGTTTGAGGTGACCGTTCGTAGGGAGAGATCCCTTTGGCGTGTTTTCAAGGAGAGAATCATTTAAGGCAAATAGCCCCCCTTCACCTATAAAAGGTTTGAAGGGCGTCCCTTCCTCTCCACCGCTTAGGGTTTTCCCTGACAGTCTTTCCTCATTCTTTCTTCACGTAGAGTTGTGCTGTTGTATTTGAAGCATGGAAGATGCTCTGGAAGATGAAGCTACCGATGACAGAGGGCAGAGAGTCCTTGCTGCTTCGGGTTTGAAGGAGGTTCGACGGTCGGCAGATGGGTTTGAAGAAGGTCTGACGTACGGAGGCATGTCGTCTTCTATTTATTAGTTCCGGCGGTGCTTGCGGGGGGGCGAGATGGCGGACGGATGGGGGCATCAGGCATCCCTGCCGCCCGTCCCTTCCTGCTCGCTCCATGGAGGGAAGGAGGAAGCCAATTAAGCTCCCTCCTTCCCGGGCTTTCCCCTACCTCCTCATCCAGCTCTGCTGGTTTCTTTTTCCCTCTCGCAGCCTCTTTTTCCCTCTTCTGCTCTTCTCATCATTTCTTTCACTCTTCGGAGGGTGCCTGCACTCTCTTCCTTCCAAAGAGCTGGCAGGTTGGCGGGGAGGATGCTTTCATATGCGTTCCCTCTTCCCCTTTCTCTTCCAAGTTCAACTTGGAAGGTAGCCTTCTCCTTCCTAATCCCTCTGTCACCTTTGTCCCGAGCTGCCCGAGCTAACGGGGTCGACTACCCTTTATCCGAGCCAGTTTCTGTACGAGGCAGAGTCAGTTGCTGGACGCATGAAGGTCAACCGAGTCGGTCGAGCGATGGGCTCATACGGCGGCGCCAGTTGGGTTTTTTACTTTTTTGACATGTATTTTCTTGGCTTCGGCCTTCCTGATGTACAAGCGAGTTGTTTGAATAAAAGAAAGGAGGCTTTTGTTTTATCTCATGTCGTTTACACAATGTTCGGTATTCAGAAATAGAACTTGCGTAGTGTAGTTGCGTTCCAAGTCCGAGGGATGGGTTCTCCTTCCATCGTAGATAACCGGTATGCTCCTTTCCCAAGCATCTCGACCACTCAGTAGGGGCCTTCCCAATTAGGGGATAACTTGCCCGCCGCCTCAAGTGGTCGAGAGGCTTCGGCTTTCCTGAGGACGAAGTCTTCCGGTTGAAAGTGTCTATCTCAGACTTTGGCGTTGTAGTATCGAGTGAGGCGGTGTTGATATTCCGTTGCTCGGATGCTGGTAATCTCTCGAAGCTCATCTGTTAGGTCGAGGTTTTCGAGCAATTTATGATCGTTTGCCTCGGGCGAGAAACAGATGACTCGGAGCGAAGGATTGGCAATTTCCAAAGGGATGACGGCCTCGGCTCCGTACACCAACTGGAAAGGACTTTCACTGGTTGCCGTTCTGGGAGTCGTTCTATGTGACCAAAGTACGTTCGACAATTCCTCAAGCCAGCTGCCCTTGGCTTTGCCGAGCCTAGTCTTGATGCCTTTTAAGATAGTCTTATTGGCATTTTCGACCAGCCCATTAGCCTGAGGGTGGGCGACCGAGGTGAAGTGATTGCGAACGCCCAGGTCGGCACATCTGTCTCAGAAATAACGAGAATCAAATTACCCACCATTATCGCTTACTATCACTCGGGGGATACCGTAACAACAGATGGTCGACTTCCAAACGAAATTCCAGACGACTGTCTCGGTAATCCTTGCTGTGGCCTCGGCTTTGATCCACTTGGTGAAGTAGTCGATTGCAATGATAACGAACTTCTTCTGGGCCTAGGCAGTGGGGAATGGCCCGAGGATGTCGATTCCCCAGTGAGTAAAAGGATATGGCTCGGCCAAGGTGATGAGCTCTGTTGCCGGCTGATGGACTAGGTGGTCAAATCGCTGGCATCGGTCACAGTGTTGTGTATAAGTCGAGCAGTCACGCTGCAGAGTGGGCCACCAGTATCCCTACCGTAGCAAGATCCCGGCGAGCGACCTTCCTCCTAAATGCACTCCGCAGAGACCTTCGTGAACTTCTTGAATCACTCGATTGGCTTCATCAGTGCTGAGGCATTTCAGGACGGGATCGGAGAAGGATCTCCGGTAAAGAGTGCCGTCCAGAGTGACGAATCGCCGAGCTTGGTACTTCAATTTGCGGGCTTCCCGAGGGTCAGGAGGCTCTTGAGAATCTTGGAGCCACAATAGGTACGGGGTGCGCCAGTCGCTTGGGAAGGCCGAGTCAACAGCCAGGAGCTCCGAGTCGATGCTCGGGCGCTCTAGCTCTTCGAGGAGGACCGACCGAGTACCCTCGGGGTCAAGAGAGGAGGCCAGTCGAGAGAGGGCGTCTGCTCAGGAGTTTTCCTCTCGAGCTATTCGGACTACCTCAAATCTCTCGAATTGCTGTGTCACGGCTCTGACCAGCTGGAGGTATTTGACCATCGGTGCTTCTCGAGCTTCGTAATCGCCGTTGACCTGGCTAGCGACTAGCTGGGAGTCAGTGTGAATTTTGACTCGCTCAGCTCCCAGCCGCCGGGCCATGTGGGCTCCTGAGATAAGGGCCTCATATTCTGAAGCATTGTTGGACGCCTGGAAGTTGAACTTCAAGGCGTATTGTAGCTTGGCTCCTTCAGGGGACTTCAGGAGGATTCCAGCGCCACTTCTGGCTGAGTTGGAGGATCCGTCGATGAACAGCTCCTAGGTTGGCCCAGGTGCGGACGGGGATCTTTCTTCGGCCGAGATGGTGCTCTCGGCGATGAAGTCAGCGAGTGCCTGGCCTTTGATAGCCGAGCGAGGTCGGTACGATATATCGTAGGCCTCGAGCATGATGGTCCATTTGACGAGGCGTCCTAAGGCTTCAGGGTGAGCGAGGATCCTCTTCAACGGTTCATCGGTCAGCACGGTAATGGAATGCCCTTGGAAATAGGGTCGAAGGCGCTTGGCTGCGGTAACCAACGCTAGCATGAGTTTCTCGGTTGTGGGGTACCTTCTCTCGCCCTCGTTGAGCACCTTGCTGGTGTAGTAGATCGGTCTCTCGACTCCCGAGTCATTTCTGACCAGGACTGAGCTAACTGTAGATGCGGTTGCTGAGAGATAGAGACACAGGGCTTCGCCTGGGACAGGCTTGGATAGCACCGGGAGCGAAGCCAGGAATTCTTTAAGCTCAGCAAACACTCTTTGACATTCCCCATCCCATTCGAATGTAGCAGATGCCAATTTGGGCCCCCTCAAAAGCTTGAAGAAAGGTAGGCATCGTTCGACCGCACGGGACAGGAACCTGCTGAGTGCGGTAATGTGCCCGATCAGGCATTGGACGTCTTTGATGTAGGTAGGTGGGCGCATGTCCAGGATGGCCTGGACCTTGTCGGGGTTGGCCTCGATCCCACGCTGGGTGACTAAGAAACCCAAGAATTTCCCAGATCTTACTCCAAAGGCGCACTTGGTAGGATTGAGCTTCATATTGTATCTCAGGAGGGTGCCGAAGGTTTCGGCTAGGTCGGCGAAGTGGTCCTCAGGCTTGGGGGTCTTGACTAGCATGTCGTCAATATAGGCCTTGACATTCCGACCGAGCTGTCCCTCAAACATATGGTTGACCAGCCTCTGGTACGTGGCTCCAGCGTTCTTCAACCCGAAAGGCATCCGGGTGTAGCAGTATACGCCGAAGTTGGTGATAAAGGTGGTCTTCTCGATGTCTTCTGGATTCATTCTGATCAGATGATAACCGGAATAGGCATCCAGGAAACTGAGTGTCTCGTTGCCCGATGTTGAGTCAACCAGTTGGTCGATGCTTGGCAGCGGATAGCAGTCTTTAGGGGTGGCCTTATTCAAGTCGGTGAAGTCCACGCACATCCGCCATTTTCTCGAAGCTTTCGGCACCAGGACGACGTTGGCTAGCCACGTCGGGTACAGGACCGGTCTAAAAAGGCTGGTCTTTTGCCCCTTGGTGACTTGTTCCTTGATGATTGCATGCTTCTCTGGTGCATGCTTCCTTCTCCGTTGTTGTACGGGTTTGATGATTGGGTCGAGGTTGAGCTTATGCATCACCGTCTCTTCTGGTATCCCGGGGAGCTGATCATCAGACCACGTGAAGACTCGGATGTACGCGGAAAGAAACTCTTTGTATTGTTGTTGGACCTCAGATGGCAGGTCGGCTCCAATCTTAACCCCTAGGGTCGGGTCGTCGTTTAGAAAAACCGCTAGCAATTCGCCTCCAAGCTCGGCGGTTGCGAATTTTTCTTCGACTTCCCGGGGGCCCTTGTTCTTCTCGTCCGGCCTTGTGGCCTCTACCGAGATGTTGTAGCACCTTCTGGCCGTGGCCTGGTTACCTCGGACTTCCCCCAACCCATTTTTGGTGGGAAACTTCATCTTTTGGTGATAGGTAGAGGGCACCGCTTTCGTTCGGCTGAGGATTCCTCGGCCGAAGATGGAGTTGTATGCTATCATACCTTTGATCACTATGAAGTCCACCATGACCGTAACAGTTTCGGGTGGGGTGCCAAGAGTAACCGGCAGGCTTAGGGCTCCCTCGGGATAAGTGGCCTGGCCATTGAACCCGCAAAGAGGGGTTCGGATCGGGCGGAGTTTAGATGGATCCTCCCCCATCTTAAGGAAACAATCATAAGATAATACATCAGGGGCACTCCCATTGTCAACTAGAATCCTATCTACGTTACAATAGTTTATTGTGGCCGATATGACTAGGGCATCGTCGTGCGGGGTGCTTAGCCCTTCCAGGTCTTGGTCGGAGAAGACTATGACCTGGGGCTCACTTGGCGGGGCCCTGGGAGGCTCGGTGGCTCAGCTTGCCCGCTCAGCATGACGCTTCCTTCCTCGACCGCTGTCTCCTCCTAATGCAGCTCCTCCAACGATGACGTTGATGTAGACCCCTCGGGGGGGCGTTGTCAATTTCCTCTGAGGTGCCTCGGTCTTCCTTGCGCTCCGCTACGAATCGGGATAGGTGTCCCTGACGAACGAGGCGCTCGATCTCATCCTGGAGCTGGTGGCAATCACTGGTGTGGTGCCCGTGATCACTGTGGAACAAGCAGTGCTTGCTGCGGCTGCGGTTTTTCGATCTCATTGGCTCGGGTTGGCGGAGGAGGCCCGAGCCCTTGATGTCCTTGTAAATCTCATAAACCGGAGTGGTTAGAGGAGTATACCTCTCGTACTTTCGTGACGGTTCCTTGCGTTCCCCGTCTCGATTCTGCCTCTTTCCTGGACCCGAACTTGGCTCGGGTGCCCGCTTCTTGTCCCCCTCCCGACCCGAGCCGGTTGCATCTCGGCATGCGCTGAGCACCTCTTCGCACTCGACATGGCGCAAAGCCAGAGTCACTAGCTCGGCAAGGGTCGAGGGAGGGCTAAGGACAAGCTCGCGGTGGAGGTTCTCGTCGCGGGTGCCCCCGGTCAGTGCGGTTATGGCCGAGGTGACGTCCAGGCGGGGGATCCTCAGGGCTTCCGATTTAAATCGGGTAATGTATGCCCGAAGCTTCTCCCCTTGCACCTGTTTGAGGGCCAAAAGCCCCGCCACCGACCTTGGGGGACCGCTCTCGGCGAAACTCTCTTTGAAGACTCGCCCAAACTGCTTGAAGTCTCGGATGGATCCGGGGGCGAGGGCCCGGAACCAGGCTTGGGTGCCTTGGACTATGGTAGTCACAAAGGCTCGGCATTTGATGGCGTCGGACACTCCGTGAAGGGTCATCAGGGCGTCGAAACTGTCGAAATGATCGGCTAGGTCACCGTGGCCGTCATAAAGCTTGAAGGTCGGGATGGAGGTTCTGGGAGACACCTCTGCCTTCAAGATACAGTCGGAGAACGGGAATTCCTCCTCATCCTCCGTGGAAGAGACCTTCTATAGGGCGCGTAGGGCGCGCTCCTGTTCTACAAAATGCCTCTCGAATTCTCGCAGTCGGAGGGATAGCTCCGACTGTCCCTGCGCCGTGGGGCTGGGGGGGCTGTCTGGGTGCTCCCCGGGGACTTCGGTCTCTGGGTTCAGGCGGCGTGCCCCAGGTTTTCCCATTTTTGGCGTGGAGGAAGCCTCTTGCTTCGGAGGAGGGGCTTGTGAGGGTCCTCCTGACCTGTTACGGATAATCTGTCGGCCTCGGAGGGTAAAGCGGCCTCCGGCGGTGTGTTGTGACACGTTCTCACGGGGAGGGCTCTCCGGAGGGGCGCGTGACCTTCCATCCCTGGCTGCCTGGGTCCTCATGAGTTCTACGAGGATATCTAGTTTCACGTTGAGGGCTTGGAAGGCGTCAGCGCCACCGTTGAGTGGTAGCCCTACCGCCGTAGGGGGAGGGGGTGGTCCGTTGGTGGGGGTACTGGCATTAGAGGGGGGATTTTGTGAGGCCTGAGAGGGGCCTTCCCCCGCTGCTATCATGGCCTTTCTCCTCTCGCCGACGGATCTCCTCCCTGAACTTCTTCGCACCATACTGACTTTTTGATCATTTCCCACAGACGGCGCGAGATGAAGAGGCGTGATCTCGCGCTTGTCCTGAGCGGGATAGATGATCACCGGATAGTGAACTGCAAAGAAGGGAAACGGATCAGGGGGCCCAGGGATGATTCCCTGGGGTAAACCCTCTGATGCTTAAGTCAGTCGAGCAATGATGGAAGCGATGAAGGGAGGAGGAAGGAGATGCACGAGATCCCTCTACACCAAGGTGGTGAAGTGGTTCCTGCTCAGGGGGTATAGGTGTGTGCTAGCCCTTACCTTTCGTTGGAGGTAGTCCCAGGTTTATATAGTGCACTGGCTTCATGAGTCCCGTAAGCTGAGGGGTTTCAGGCGGGCGTTACGTCCTCAACGTGGGATCTTTACGTCCTCATCGTGGGATCTTTATAGCCTTGAGGGATCATGGGCCCATTATCCTCATAAACTCCTGCTTATAAAGGGTTCTCAACGGCAGCATGGATAAGCAATCGTCGGTCGTCCCGAGCATAAAAGGTGCCAACCCTGTCCGGGCGATAGGCATAGCTCGGATGAGGATAGGTCGGAGTGGGCGCTGAGCGCCTGCCCTTATCCCGGCGAGGGGATAGATCAGGCATGGGTCATTCTCTGACATGGCCGACACTCGGGCCTTCCGAGCCTAAGGGTCGTCGAGGAAGGGTGTGATCCCGAGTGAACTTATTTGGGCTTTCTAGCTTAAGTGGGCCCTGTGGGGCTATCACTTAAATGAGTTGGGCCTCGTTTGGTCCTGATGGACCTAGTTTGGCCACTTTTTAGATTGGCTACAGAAATCCCCTCTCCAAGCGTCATTATTTGAAGGACGTCTATGGCACTTTACTGCCCATATGCTTGACTTAGAAGCTGCAACCTGTTACTTGCAAACATGAATGGTTGCACAAAGCTAAGTTCCGTGTTCAACTTTAGCAGCATAAAAAAGACAAGATTTTAATTATAAAAGATAAACAAACTGAAAGATATAATTTTTGTAATGGAATAAAAGTAAAATTGCATTGCAGTGTTGCATAAGCAAAAAAGAAAAAAGTTGTGACAACATACCTGAGATACAATCTTTTTTATCTTGGGTTCTTTACACCACATGTCTACCATACGATCTGCCTCATCCAATACAAGATATGTAACTCTACGTAGATTGGTATGGCCAGCTTCCAACATGTCAATCAGACAACCAGGAGTTGCTATAACAATCTCAACCCCTAGAAAAATTAAACACTCGGATTCATAGTTTATAAAACCAAAAATAGCAACTACAAGTGTTCTAACCCTAAAAAAGGGAACAATTCTCCAAAATATGCACTATGTGATCATATAAATTTAAGCAAACACCCAAACCTCTTTTAAGATCATGAATCTGAGGTCCTTTGGGTGCACCACCATAAATGCATTTGCTTCTGATATTTGCATGCGATCCAAATTTCACAGCTTCTTCCTATATCTGAACAGCCAGTTCTCTTGTAGGTGCCAACACTAGGACAACAGGCCCATCGCCATAAACTAAAGAATATATTACAAAAAGCATATGATCCATTGGCTGGGACTAAATAGTGAACCAAGGGAAATAAAACAAAGTTAGGCAGATGTCAAATACTACGAAAGAAAACTAACCTAGTGGGGGCTGTGCATGAACATGTACCAAAACTGGAAGAAGATATGCCAATGTCTTTCCAGAACCAGTCTCTACTATACCAATTACATCTCTACCCTTTAGGGCCATAGGCCACCCCTGAGCTTGAATGGGTGTTGGTTCAACAAAACCACATCTTTCTATCAGCCGGAGATAGTATTCTGCACATCAAACAATATGATTTTACTAAAAGTTGGCAGAAGTTACATTCTTGAAGACAAACGATCCACCAGTTTTGCCACCCCACAGAAGCATCCAAAGGATTATAACAATAGTAGTGTGATACCAAATGACAAGCAAAAGTGAAATTCATAGAAAATGCTTCATAAAGCCATTTCAGACAGGAACCTTTTAACATGCACTAGTAACATTTATAATTATAAATATAGAACTTAGGAAGGAATGACTCCAGAGTAAGCATTCAAGCAAGTCTCAAAAGACTGAATCTCTATAGTCATGTAAACACAACTTCTATGAGTAAAAGGTAAACAACATGTACCAAGCGATATGCTACACAATATTTTATGTCCACTAAAAAGGGCAATACACCAATCATGCTTCTCCTACTTGTCTTAATCAAACAATTCTAATCAATATCCCCCCAACTCATATCACACCTCACTGTTCATGTATTGCGCACTTCACCACTTGTTGAAGACTAAACAAGTATATTCTCAAACAAACGTTAAGGTAGGAATGCCATCCCAAAACTTAGCAATGCCAGTCACATGCACATCATGGGAATTGAGCAATATTCGTGCTATTTATTGCATAAGAGACATATCATGTTGCTACAATTGCAAAGTGCATGACATAGATATATACCCACTAAATAGCATACATATCATGAAAGAGATTAGACTAAATGACAGATAAAAAAGAAATTGCTAAGGTAGGAAATTATGCATGTTTCTTAATAGGCTCTGATTGAAAGTCTGAGAAGCCCAAGAAAATGTCAAACACAAAACACTTGTATTTTAACTGTATATAATACATTGAACCTTTATTACTTCATAACATCACATAAATGAAAATATTATATAAATCTTCACATATATTTAATGAACAATTCTTCATGAAATGTGATCAACTATTAGATGATCTCTAAATAGAATATATACATAATATATATATATATATATATATATATATATATATATATATATGTATGTATATATATAAAGAACAAACATGAATCACCGAATATTACTGGGTTTTGGGGGAGGGGGCTTCGAATATTTGATCCAGATTGGTTCTAGCCAATTGTGACACAGTTTGGCTGGTTCCAGTCTGAAACTCCCAATTTTTAAACCATAGACATTGCACACCATGAGGATATTTGATCCCAAAAGTAATATATGCAAGAGATAAGCCTGGTAAACTATGTGTTGTTGTCCAATTCTATCATGTTGAATTACAGTTAAACCTTAACGCATGGATGGATAGAAGGAAATGCCAAGTTAGATGGCTGCATATTCACATTCTAGTCTATAAGGAGGAACATGTAGTTTTATGGGTCTTTTGCAGTCAAATTACCAAGGCCCCATAAAAAACATGATGGTCACCTGTAAGCAACATCGGCTACAGCAATAATATGAGGACTTAGCTCTCCAAGGGATGCTCCCTTATATTGTTCCATCATATGGGCATCATAAAGATGTGGCAACCATTGAAATGGATTTACTACAATAAGAATATTTCATATATATGTCTGTCATGAAATTCAGAAACAAGCATTACAACATGTTGCATAGAAAGTACTAGTTTTTCACTTAATGCAATAAGTAATTTCTAAAAAATTCAACAAATTTAATTCCAATGAAAGCAAACTAAAAACATTCAAATTAACAACTTACATGGCCCTGTCCAATGCTTTAGAAGCTGAGTCTAAATCTGAAATTTTTGACAATGTAAATATGTAATATCAACATATATAAAATGTGTAAAAAAATGGTTGTTACCTAGCTTTCACAACTAACACCATTGCACTATTATTAACGGTTAACAAAGACAATTGATGAATAATACATATGAAGCACTTAAAACAAATTTGTTCGAAACACTACAAACAAAAAGAAACTCATGAAGAAGGTCCCTGTCATTTTTCCACTATTTTTAAGGTGATTTCCAGACATTCTACATCATTTCTCTCCCAACATACGTTCTTGTCATCAACATTGTCATCCTCAAGGTAAGGCTATGTGACTTGAATATCTAAAATCACCCCTGCATCAGTGCATTGCCCACCTTGGACATCAAACAAATATCCCGGCTATGCTTTCCGAACAACAAACCAACCATTGTCTTTAGGATCTTCAACATACCAAAATTGCTCTACTTGGGATGCTAACACAAAAGGCTATGTTGTTCTCAACAATTGTGTTGGATTAATCAAAGTGAATCCCCTATCTTCTTTCACCCCCCTCCTAACATCAATCCAGTCGCACTTAAATAGTATAATTTTCATTTCACCGTAATAATCTAACTGCACAATTTCACTCAAAAACCCATAGTAAGTGACGTCTCCCTGAATAGGCTTTTTGTCGCTAGAGCTTGCAAAGCTTGAGGTTATAGCAGACAGCACAACACCACTATTGCAAGTTCTTCTACGTTGCTCAACTTGTTGAGTGTGGAAGCGAAACCCATTAATTAAATAGGTATGAAATAAATTTGCTACAGAAAGTGGTCCGTCTTTCAGCCAGCGGAGTTTTAGAGACAAAAGGTTACCCATTTCCACTTGCAATCTTTGTACCTATTCATTAAGTGAAAGCACAAGCATTAGAAATAATACACATCCACCAACATTTATTACACATGCGTGGTTTTACCTTTTCCTTAAACCAATTGGAAAATTTTTTGTTCCACTCGCTTTCTATTTCCATCTCAGTTGCTCGAGGGTGTTTACTCTGAATTTGTGAAAGATGTTATCTACATGTCAAGTAACCAATGTACATTCAAGTGTGTGCAGTTGATCATAGAAAGTAACAAGAAAATAGAATAATACTTACTCTCTATAAGGAGCTAGCGCATCACAATTGAATAAAACATATCGGTGTGCCTGACATATGTCTTCCTTATGAAGGTAACATGAATCCCTGCACCTAATGGATGGCCTACATCTAAGAATATGGCCCATCCATCATCATCATTGTCATTGACATAGGCATCCTCATTCCGTCTGGACCTATTAAACCACGTCTCCACATCATCAGACAAATATCTAGATGCAAAAGTAAGCGTCTCTTCAGCTAAATATCCCTCAGCAATGCAACCCTCTGGCCGTGCCCTATTGCGCACATATGACTTTAGCCGCACTAAATATCTAGCAAATAACAAATCAAATTATTATCATCAAAAGGAGTGAAAGACTTAGAAGAGTCAAGAGTATTGTTCATACCTCTCAATGGGATATATCCATCGATAATGCACTGGCCCACCAAGTCTAGCTTCTTCTGGTAAATGAATAAGTAAATGTGTCATGATATCAAAGAAATTGGGAAGGAAGATGATCTCAAGATGACATAGTGTGACTACAATCCGTTCTCCAAGGCGATAAAAATCATCTGCTGATGAACTCTTTCAGCACAACTCCACAAAGAAATTACACACTTCAGTTAGTGCAGAACTCACTTCCTTTTGTGTCATTCCTCGGATAGCCACTGGAAGTAGTTGTTGCAAGAGCACATGACAATCATGGCTCTTTAAACCCAAGATCTTTGCATTCTTCTCATCCACATGCCTTGAAATATTAGAGGCATAGCCATCAGGGACTTTCACACTCTTGAGAACATTACAAATGGTCACCTTCTCAGCTTTGCTTAATGTGAAACGTGCTGGTGGGAGCAATGTCTTTGTTGGACCAGCAGAACGTGGGTGAAGTGATGACCTAATATGCCCATAAGTTCTAGGTCTTGACGTGCCTTGAGTCCATCTTTGTTCTTACCATCAAGTTCTAATAGTATACCAACAATACTATCACAAACATTCTTCTCCACATGCATGACATCGAGATTATGTTGCAGCAATAGAAACTTCCAATAAGGTAAATAGAAAAAAAATAGAACGCTTCTTCCAATTTAAATATTTGTCAATCTCAGTGTCATTGTGCTCCTTACATGAATGGCTTCTCTTTCTTTACACCCTTGTCTTCTTCAATGGCTGCCTTTTCCCCTTCAATGCTACACTTAAAGCCTTCCCCAACGTAAAAGAGAGCCCTTCTATTTGGTGTAACAATTCATCCCCCGATAGTCGCTTAGGACTTTTGCCCCATTCTTGTTTTCCATCAAACATGCGATACATTGATCGAAACTTATGATCTTGTTGTAACCATCTACGATGAGAAAGTGTGCTTATTACAGACATGACAAGCCAATTGACCTTTGGTACTTCATCCAGATAGGCATGCATATCCTGGGGAATCATTGATAGTCCACAATATTGCAGCACGCATCCGGAACATTTGACTAGTCGAAGCATCAAAAGTATCAACTCCATGTCACAATACCTGCAATTCCTCTATTAGTGGCTGCAAGTATACATCTATATCATTACCATGTGCCTTCGGACCATAGATGAGTAAAGATAGGAATATGTTTGGACTTTTCATGCATTCCCAAGGTGGCAAATTATATGGCATCAGAAGAACGGTTCAAGTGCTATGACTGATCGACATTATACTATAAGGATTGAAACCATCACTGCCTAGACCCAATCGTACATTTTTGACCTCCAATCCAAAGTCATCTATAGCATCCAATGTCTTCCAACAAGCTGAATCAGCAAGATGACGCAAAATGCCATCTTCACGACGTTCTTCGCCATGCCATCTCATGTTAAGAGCAGATTTTGAACACATGTACATCCTTTGCAGTCTTGGAATGAGGGGAAAGTGACGGAGGAGCTTTCTTGATACTTTTTGTTTCATTTCTTCATCATTATTAATTTTTACATCACATTTTCATCTGCTTTCACCACACTTAGGACATTTATGCAAATCTTTATTTGCTTTCCAATATAATATACAACCATTGGGGCATGAGTCTATCTTCTCATACCCATAGCCCAAGTCACTGATAATTTTTTTCGTCTCATACAATGAATTTGGCAACACTTCACCATCCGGAAGAATCTCTTTCACCAACTTCAACATTAATTCAAAAGAAGAGTCACTCCATCCACCCATGCACTTAACGTTGAACATTCGAATAATAAAAGAAAGCTTGGTGTGTTTTGTACAACTAGGGAATAAAGGTGTTTCAGCATCTCTAATTAACTTATAGAACATTCTAGCATTATCATCCACATTCATTGCACCTTCGTTTTCCCCTACACCACTCTTATTTTTAAAGGTTGGCCCAAATGCATCATGTAGCATGTCATGCATGCCCCTACGACGAACATCATTCTTTAACTGCCAAGCCTTAGTCTCACCATCAAAATCTCCAAAGCTCTTTATCCTTGATAACTCCATTCAAGTATAAGTGTTGTCTTACAGTCTCCTTATCCCATCTGTCAACACATGCATAATGTATACATGGGCATTTGATTGTCTAAGTACCTGGTACAATCCCAAATGTAAACTGAATAAACTCATCAACACCGTCATAGTATTCCTTTGCATCCCTTAAAGAAGTAAACATGTAAAAAGGATGCCAGCTAATTATCCATTCCAAAGTAAACATAACATAAGTTTATTCATCTACAATAGATACCTTGAAGCGTCCATCCACCCCAATCCATTGTCCTCTCACTTGTAATTAAAGACAAAAATTATTTAGTAAACACTGATAAACATCAAGTCACATGATCCATATTCAATTCAAGCTCTTTTTCAACCATTGTGTGCATGTATGTATATAAAATATAAATGATGATGAATAGAGTAAAACGCCATATCAGAGTCATGGTATGTGGCATTGTTACACCAGAAGTTTTCCCTGAGGGGAAGATTACTGGTTTCCAGCCAATAGACCAGACTCATATGAGGATCAGGACTCGACAAAACAAAAGATAAGGGAATTGTTTAGAAAGAAAAGTAAAGTTCTTAAAGAATATTTTTTCTCTCTAGCTCACTAAACAACAAATAACAACATCCGCCACTGAAAAATAGAAATGGGATAGAAGATTACCAAAGCTTTAGCTTAATATAACCGACAGAGTAATCTCCTATCCCCTGCGAAACAGAAAAATAGTCCTTTACAAAAAAATTTGTGGCTAAATAGAAAAATAATAAAGCAAATACGACATTTATACCACACGAGCAACATAGTAAGGATATTTGCTTAAAAAATCATGTCAAAAAAAATCTAAATACCTTTTCGGAGTAGCTCGAAGATGACCAAATTGAAACCGATGACGGTCGGGTAGGTGTGAGTAGGAAGTGTGGAGAGGCAGTGCTGGCCAAATGGGACCACACTCGATGGGGAGCTATGGCTGGGTATGAGCAGGTAGTGTGGACTACGCAATCACGGTAGACCTACGTGGGAAGGATGTGAGCGGTGGATGGGGTCGTGGTGGCAGGAGGCTGATGGGGTCGACGTTGCAGGGAGAGGGCCAATGAAGGTGGTTGCTATGCAACTTCGTAGTTGTTGGGTCTACGAACAAATAGAATAGGAAGAAGAGGAGGAAGGGGGCAGTAGGCTGAAGGAGAATGGCTGAGGGTGAGGGGGGTTGGGGTTGACGGTAGCTGGTTGCAGGGTCTGGGAGCAAATATGTGCGGAACAAGAAGAGGAAGGGGGCAACAAGCGGTGGAAGAAAAAGAGGATGGTGTGGCATGGATCTCGACGGTCGGCGATGGGGCTGGCGGGTGGCGTGCATTTGTAGGAAAAAGAAAGGGAGTATAGAGCGAGCACGTTGGAGGCGGTGCAGATGTAGCCCGCAGTGGTGGTGATAGGGCTGTTGTTGTCGTCGTTTGCAGTGGAGGGTAGGCGGAAGGCGGGAGGCGATGGCGGCTCTGGGGAGTCGCGGGGGCCGCGGTCCAGTTCACACGCTGAAGCATAGGGGAGGATGCTGTAGTGGGGAAGGAGGGCGGGAGAGGCAGTCTGGCGGCGAGCAGGTGGCGGTGGCGGGTGAGGCTGACGGAGAGCGCGGCTAGGGTTTTAGTGGGGAAGAGAATGAAGAAGGAGAGGGTGAAGATGCAGAAGATCGGGGGACAAGGTGGCGGAGGAAGAGGAGGGGGAAGAAGGCATCGAAGCTTAGGTCATAAAAGCTCGGGCGGCATTTTTGCCGCCATAGACGTCAAGCCTATTGCGATGTTTGTTGTTTTTTTTTTATTTTTTTCAATCGACTTATTGTTACGTTTGAAAAAATGTGAAACCATTGATAGGCTCTATTCTCACATTTATAAAAAAAACTTCGTTATATATTATCTTTTCCTATATTTATTGTAAAACTGTCGAAATAATATGAACATATAGCTATGCTATAATAAAACATGAGAAATTTACCAACGTTAATTTAAAAACGTCAGAATATGTCTCCTATACCTACGTGTTTTGAAAGCATATGTAAAATTCATGGCTATAGGCCAGTTTTCTTGTAGTGATTATTTGTTAGCTACTTAAAATTGTTTACTAGTTCTGTTTTAATGCCAATTCCCAACTAGCCTTAGATCCATTTAATCTAGGAGTTACAGACCTACAAATCAACAAATCTTGTGTAACTTTTTACAGTTGGCAGACCACCTAGAATCCTAAGAGTCCAGACCTGCATGTTAACACACCTCGGTTGAATTTTGTAGTTGGCAGGTCACCTAGAATTCTAACAGATGACCTGATGAAAAAAAAGATCTAGACATGTCCTGAGGAGGTTTCAAGATGCAATTAAACTACTTCATGTTGGTCCATCCAAATGGCATGCTAGCAGATCACATGATGAATGAGATGGAAGCCACAAATGCCATGCGTTTTTCTATTTTCTTTGTTTTCTTTCTTAAGGAGAAACAAATCACACAAACGATAACCACAATTCAGAGATAGCAATTGCCTTATTACTCTCCAGCTCATAATCATGTGTCTCAAACTTTGTCCCAGCTCATGGCAGGTGTATCCTACTGACTTTTTTAAAAAAAATTGTCACATGGAACCATCTCCATACTCTTTTCCCAATATTATATACACAGCCATGCTATGCTTGTAAAAAATGCAGAAGACTGATGCACATACATACATGCATGTAATCAATGCATGCACCTATTTCACAAAATGATGAGCAAATGTCACCTATTTCACAAAATGCATGTTTGGGATCAGGCGATCCGATCCCGAACCCCGATTCTGCCTTCCCTTAATATGAGGGATGTTTATCCTCTGAATGTATAGGCAGGGAATGCATACGCATGTGGGTTTGTGAGCTTTGATTGCTAGCTTCTTCCTTTTTTCTTTTATCTTGCTCATCGTTGCTTTCACAATGGTTTTTTTTTGAAATTGAGTTGATTATTACATTATTTTTTTGAAATTGAGTTGATTATTCCACCGATCCCCCTCCCCTCCCCTATCATCCCCAACCGATGGCAGCATTTGATACCCGAGTTAAAATCTGAACAGAGTTGTGTAACAGTGCAATGGTAGAACTAGACGATGGGGGCCTAGAAATAATCTCATTGTAATTCTTAATGGGCTTCTGATAAGTTTAATACGCCAAAGTTTTTTGAATCACTCATGTTACGTGTTTACGGAATTCAAGCCAAAAGCCCTTCATACTATAAGCAATGACAAGTAGGATAGTTTTGTTTGTTATACATCCTTTGGTTCGTTCAATCAAGCACAACACAACACTCCCAAATGAACAAATGCGAGGTATTTGTTGTAGTTTATCTTTCCTATAAGTAACAGTGACGCTGCAAATGTTTTTCACCCATTTCAGCTCTCTTAAAGGTACTACTCCAAATATCATCAGGAATTTTGATGAAAAAGCAAATCCGTTAATAGGGGGAGCTTCGTTACAACACTGAACAATGGAACGAGATAATCATTGATGAGTTAATCTTCTTAGCATTAAGAAAACCACAGGTACACAGCAAGGCATGTATAATGGCAAAAGATAGACAACTCTAACTCAAGAAATAACATCATAATTTCAAGTTTTTTGACCAAAAAATAACACAAAATTAGCTGTCCTAATTGAAGAAGAAATTCAAAGAAAAAAGAAATCCCAGTAGTATATGGCACCAATAATTGTGACACTGCTTTTCTCTTAATTTGTGTCCTATTTTGTGTCCCTGTTCGTATACCTTTTACTCATTGTAGTAGTCTTTTTTTAGAGAGAAATGAGAAATGGGTGTTCCATTCCATGCTTCTATCGTGTCCCCTTCTTCTATTTATTTCATTAGAAGACATGTAATTAAGTGTGACTCTCTCTTCTTCTTTTTTGGTCACAGACAGTGCATGTGTGTGACTCGTCATCCTAGCTAGGAAGGATCCGCCATTCATCTATATCTGATCTATTAATGGGTTCGAATGTTGTTTTCGTTCCCTTAACTAAAATCCTTGTAATTAAGTACTTCCTATGTATGTTATCACTGTCTGTTTGAATGTTCCAAGTGATCATGAGATAAAGTTCACTGTAAAAAACTAGATGGGTGGTTAATTAGGACATGAGTAATTATTTCAGAGAGTACTGCCTTAATTATTTTAGAAAATACAAGTAGTATTTCCATCCTAACATTCACAATTTCATACAACGATGTCCTAGCTAGATCCTGTTACGGGGGCATGCGGAGAACCTTATGAAGATAGTGGGTGCAAAGTAGGTTTTAGAAGAGCCCTACATTGATTAGATATAGAAATAAAAATGTCCTTAAATATGGATAGGTACTCCACTCCCAGCGGAGGCTGTTCATAGTTTTTTTTTTAAGTGTTATGAGACAATTTAGGAAGCCAAACCAACAAAATACACATAAAAATGAAGCTGAATACAATTTTTTTTTCGGATAAGAAAATAAAACATCATTCTTTTGTTCAGTTCCTAGTTCTGTTTGACTTTAATGAGGCCTGGAAATGAAATTATTAATTTATCATTTGGTTTGGTTACCTCTATAATTTGGCTTGGGCTTTCAATGTGTCCCTGTATTTTTTTTAGAAGTTACATATAACTTCATAGCATTAAGAAAACCACAGGTACACAGCAACGCATGTATAATGGCAAAAGATAGACAACTCTAACTCAAGAAATAGCATAACAATTTCAAGTTTTTGGGCAAAAAATAACACAAAATTGGCGGTCCTAACTGAAGAAGAAATGCAAAGAGAAAAGAAATCCCAATAACATATGGCACCGATAACTGTGATACTGCTATTCTCTTCAATGAGATTCCAAAAATGCCTCTCAGCCCACTTAGCTATAACATGATTTCACAAGGTACAGAATCGGGAGAGGGGGAGGGAGATAGGGGGCGTCCATGGGGAGGGAGATAGGGAGAGGGAGAGGGAGGGGGTCGAGCACCCACGGCCGGCCCCCTCTGCTCTCTGTGTGCGTGCGTGTGTTGAGTGGCAGTGAGGGAGCGGGAGAGAGGGAGTGAGGGAGATCGAGAGAGGGAGAGGGAGACTGTGATTGAGTGAGGGAGAGGGTCTGTGAGTGCGTGTGTGTGTGTTACAAAGAGAGGGAGAGGGACAGGATCGGGAGAGGGGGAGGGAGATAGGGAGAGGGAGGGGGTCACTGGCGCCCTCTCTGCTCTGTGTGTGCGTGCGTGTGTTACAGAGAGGGAGTGAGGGAGACCAAGAGAGGGAGTGGGAGAGGGAGAGGGAGGGGGTTTATCGGAGCTAGGGGAGACGTCTGCACTTGTCGGAGGCAGAGAGAGAGGGTTGCCAGAGAGGTACACCTCCGGAGAGGTACGGAGACCGCTCCTTCGTCGTCGGAGAGTGAGGGGGGACACCGCGTCGGAGAGAGAGGGGGAGACCGTCGGTTGGCTGTTGGAGAGAGGGACACCGTGCTGGAGAGAGAGGGAGAGGAGAGGGAGAGAGGGGGAAAAGAATCGAAGTAGAGGAGGGAAAATGAATTAATTCCGATGGATTTTCGATGGAATAAAATCCGGCAGAAATTTTTGACAGAATTAATTTTCTTCAGAAATACTGTCTGAAGTTCAGATGATTTTTCCAACAGAAATTAATCTGTTGTAACTTCTGACGGTCTTTTCGATAGATATTTTTTCGTCTCAAATACGGACGTAATTTTCGACGAAAATTTATCCGTCAAAAATTTTCGTCGCTAAATCCACTTTTTCTTGTAGTGTTATTTTACCTGCACGTGTGAATGTGTCGATGTGATTGTAGGGGAGAAGTTCCCCATGTTTTCCCTATCGCAGAGTAGCGATAGGACATGGCTTAGAACCCCCTATGCTGAGGTTCTGTCTATTTTCTGTCTTGTAGGGGAAAGAGTTCCCCAGTGTTTTCCCTATCGCAGAGTAGCGATGGGGCATGGTACAGAACCCACAGAGCCGGGATTCTGTTCGTTTTCTTTCGATTTATAATTTATTATATTTTAATTTAATTAATCATTGTTTTAAAAAGGGTGAAGCGGGCGGAGAATGACTCCCTCATATTTTACTTGTACCCTCTCTCTCTCTCTCTCTCTCGAGATGAGTAGGGCGTGACATGATTCTCGTTCCCCAAGTCGTGGGATGAGGTCAATGGATTTATCGAATATTTTCCTAGAAATAGTTGTCATGTGGATACAGGGGAATAGTTTCCCCGAGTTATCGTGGTTACCGTAGTTCTGCGGAGGGTTTCTCCCCCTGTAATCTGTGCGAGCCAGGCTCCAGTGGGTTCTGTTCTAGTTGTAAGTTTTACCTTGAGTGACCCCCCACTAGTCGTAGCTTGTTTGGGCACGCGTGTGCCGACCCACCTGGGAGTGGTGGAGAGCTAGACCCGGGAGAGACGGTTGGGGGCTGGTTTTCGTAGGGCCTCCCACTGTGGTGGCTCAAGTTTGGGTCGACAAGAAAATCAGCTAGAGGGTTTGACGTAGCGCAGTCAGTCAGAGTGTACACACGTGGTCGGGGCCTACGGACGCGCATTGACGAGCACTACCGCGACTAGCCCCTTGTCTTGTGTTACTTGTGTACAGTGTCTCAGTTTCTGCTTGGGGCTAGTAGAGAGACACCCGAGGGGTGGACTACGTCATCAGTGGACGCATCCTACCTTACTTCTAGTGGGTTGTTCTCCTGTCACTCGAGACGTGGTTTCTCTCGACGGTTGAGACTATGGTTTTCGACCTTGAGGTTGTGCTTCTCTCGACGATTGAGGTTTCAATTTCTCGACAGTGAGATCGTGACTTTACCCCAAACCGTGTGGTCTGGACTATGGCTTCCGTCAGTGAGGATGAGCCTGCACGATAGAGGTGTCGTGGTTCTTTATTGATTAAGATGAAGACTTTTCCCGATAGTGAGGTCGAGGTTCTTCCGACCATGGTGGTCAAGGTATTCGGTGTGTGTGGGTGATTCACCGAGTAGTGTGGTTTCCTCGGAGTTCGAGGTGTCATGTGGTTTGCTGGTAGTTTAGTTGTACTCACCTCCCTTCCGCTTGTTACCCGTTGTTGCTATCGTTGTTACTTGTTGCTGTTGCTTCTTGTTGTGCAGTGCGGATCTGCGGGACCCCTACTGAGCCAATGACATGAGGCTCACCTCTTTTTCTTTCACGTGGAGGTTCAGGCACTCAACACGCCGCCAGAGGTGGTTCTTAGTCGCCAGCCTGCCAAAATCTGGGTATGCCCTTGACGAGGTACTTTCTTTTCTATCGTACTATACTTGGACTGTGGACTGTTAATTACTTAATTGTGTTAATCATTAACTCTTAATTTCATGCATTTAAGTTCTGTAATAAATGAAAATGTTAAATTTAGCACTTTAATTTTTGCAGCTATTTTAGACTCTTGTGGAAACCGACATCCATAATCTAACCCTTACGAGCTCTATAGCTCATGGGTGGCAGGTCAGGATTTGGGTTGCATCGGTTACTTTCCGGTACCTAGATCTCGGGTCGTTACAAGTGTTATTAGAGTGAGGTTGTGGATGTGCACAAGAATTTGAAACGACTGTAGTGTCCAGAGAGTCCACAGTGTCCAGTACAGTCGGCGGTTGGCATAGGGAGTTATGTTTCTTTATCGTGATATTTCCGTATGTGTAGACTATAGGCAAGCAGATTAAGTATTAATTAAGGGTGAGTTATGTGTTTTTCGAGGTTATTCGAGGCAGAACTAAATTAATTACTTTAAATCCTGAAAAAAAAACTTCTCTTTCCTCATTTCCCTTCCTTCTCCTCCTCTGTTCTCCTTCCTCCTCTCCTTCCATCCTCCGACGGCCGGCGGTGGGCTGTGGAAGGTTGAGGCGGATGGATGCGGCGGTGGCAACGGTGGGATCTGGGGCAAGGTCAGGTGATGAATCGAGGCAGTTCCATGCGCGAGGGTGGCGATGAACCATGAGGGGTTTCGTGTTTTATGTAAGACCCGGCTTCTTTGACGTGTGAATCTATTGTGTGATTTGAGCTTCTACATATTATGTTTCAGACTCCACTCGAAATTATTAAATTGTTTCACGATTTCAAAAGTTGTTGGAAAAAAATATATATTTGAGGGCATTGGAGTAATTTTGGAATTTTCAAGGTTCCGGAGAAACCCCAAAACCTTCATCCCGTAAACCCCTGCATACCCCTTCCTTCTTCTCCATTTCCCCTTTTCTTCTCTTTTGTTCTCCCCTGTTTCTCTCCTCTTTCCCCGGCTGCAGATAATGGAATGTGAGGAGACTTGGTTGGGTGACAGCGGTGGCGGAAGGAAGGTTATGAGAGTTAGATGGAGGCAGTTCGCGAGTTAGGGGTATGGTTTATGCATGAGATTCGGGTTTTGGCTTGGAACGGAGGTATTTGAGGCGTGTGTTTATCATTTGAGGTAAGGGGATGAATCCCGATCGTCTCTTTTATGTTTCCCCGTAGCGTATGCGGGATTATGTTTTGTCAGTCTTGATAGCTAGAGAAGATTGGTTGGAAGGGTCGAGTAACCAGCTAGGCAATATGGACTACAACGTTGGGCTAGTGAAATGATCCCTAGTATGGCTGGCTTGGGGCCTTCAGTGTGTTGGTGGGGAGTGAGACTTTATTTTGGTCTCTCGAGTAAGGCATGTATTCTATATTTAAGGTGTTTGAGTCTTCCCCACCCAGATTTCTTATATTAGCTAATTAAGGTTGTGAGTTAATTGTTGACTAACATCAGAGTATCCCCATGTTGGTGGTGTGGATTGATCAGAGTAGCGCAGTGGAAGCATAGGGGGTCCATAGCCTGCGGGCCCTGGATTGGAGCAGTTGTAAGGATGGAGGACATCCATATGATGAGCAGTAGAGGTTTAGAGGATTTTACGTGACTTGTCAGGGTCTCCTCCTCTACTCATGGAATCTTAAGGTGGCATCGGGTGTCGTGCCATTGTTAAAAGGACATTAAATTGGATGGCACCGATAGGATTGGATATTAAGAGCACAGTTGCATGAGTTCCCTGTAGGAGGGCAGTGTTTGCTTTAATTCCTCCCCTGTAAATATGTTGTGTGATTGTGAGGACTAGATGGCGGTTTAAGGCCGTGTGGAGGTTACATGTTCTTGGAATGGGTGACAATACCCATTTCTGTGATTGGATGATGTATTTGACCGACCCTGGTCATCGCAAGTGTTCTTGAGAATTGGGCTGAGATCTGAAAGGTGAAGGTTGAGAGAGCATGGTGTGGGGCTCGGGTTGAGTATGACACGTATTTGGTGGTGCTGTATGGGGCTACTCATTATGCTGGTAGTTTCTGTGAGTTGTCGTATTGGGTTTCTAATGGCTGTGTGAGACGTCATCCACTGGTGTTTGGCCTCCGAGGAGAGTATGTCCAGTGTTGAGGATTAGGTTTCGAGTTTTTGAGGAGTCATTTAATGTATGCTGAGCTCAGTAAGGGTGAGCTTTGGTCTCGAGGTGTGCATTTTTTGGAGTATGTGTTCCCCGGTATTGATGTGTTAATGGTTTCAATCATAATCAAGGTAGTAGTGTAGAAAGCAAGGCCTAGATCTGTGTCAATAATCGAAGAATTCTTGGGTCTGGTTTGGATTGTAGTACCATTTGTAGACACGCTAAAATAGACATCATTTTGAGCATATCTCATATTGCACTGTGATGCCCCATTTGACCCTCAAATCGACCTATTTGAGTGGTTTTCCTCATTTTTCTTGATAAATCAGCTCCCCTCAGCTTTCTACATCTTTTTCCCATTTTTCTTGATTTTTTTGGGCTTTTCTCCAATTTTTACGGGCATTTTCTGAATTAGCGACCATGGCTTTGGGCGCCATTTCTTTGAGTCCCAGAATCTGCGACTGTCCGGACGGGCGCCAATTCCTTCGCCTGTCAATTGGAAGAGTCGACTCTTGTGAAGAACGGATCTAGTATCCCAGACGCGTATTCATTTTCCATTTTTGGCCCCATTAAATTAAATGAATTAACGCCTTTTCGAATAGGCGTTATTTGTTGTGACCGTGTCCGACCCAGTGGGCGCGTATTTGAGACGCGTCCGACCCAGTGGACGCGTTTTCGTCTTGAGAGCCAGAACTTCACTTTCCCGAATAATGAACGCCCGTGTTCCAGGTCGCCAATTCTTTAATGAACGACCTTCCACATGGACGCCAATTCTTTCATTCATTGAATTTTCTTGAATTAACGCCCTTTTGAAAGCCGCCAATTCCTTAATTAGCGACCGAATCGTCATCGTTAATTCCATTTCTATTTTCTAGCCGAATTACCAAATTTTGGAATTTCTTGAATCGTGTATGGTCCCATGGACGCCTTTTCCTTTTTATTTTTGGTAATATTCGATAATTCAAGAATACGCATTTGTTCGTTATGTCGCCCATTCAAGAACCCATCTGGGAGCCCAGGCGCGTATTTCCTTGCCAAATTTGATATTTTAAATCCGTCCAAAATTCGTATAAATTGCTAATTCGCGTCCTAGACCCCAGACGTGATTTCCTTCCTAATTTTGGAACTTCCTATCTTTCCAAAAATGGCTTGGAATAGACGACTCTTCGCATTGTCGCTATTTTAATGGGCGCCCAGCCATCTGGTCGCCAATTTCCTGCATATTCCGAACTTGCCAACAGCCCATTCTTTCTCCGTTTTGGGCACCCTTTCCACTTGGGAAAGGATCCCCATGGCTTTCTAAGGCTGGGGGACACTTGCCCCATTGAATATTTCTTTCCAAATCTCATTTAAATGGATTTTCCTATTTTCCATGAATTTAAACTCCGAATTTCTCTCTATAAATAGAGACCCTCTCTCCCTTGTTCATAAGGACGGCTTAATCAACGACGGGGAGGTGATGCCGGTTCGCAGGCTCAAGGAGGAGGTCTCCCACGCACGTTCAAAGCAATATACATCAGGAGATCTCCCTCTTCCTCAAAGTCACGTGAAGCCCCCCTTTGCGTTAGAGGAACCCAATAAGATTATCTCACTTAATCTTCTCTTTATTGCATTCATACTTTCTAGCATTGCATGCATATACATCTTCTCCATCTTCTTCTTCTCTTATTTCCATCCTCTCAACCACGTTGAGAGCCTCCATTGTGCAACACCGTCGACCAAGATGTCACGAAAAGAAAAACAAAAGAAGAAAAGTAAAGAAATATAGGAAAAATATATAATAATTAGCGGTACCCTCCTGGTCTGATGGGTGTGAGCTGGATTTGGTGGGTCCCCATGTTCCCTCTTGGACCCTGTATGAATGTTTAGGTGCCTCGAGCAGGGAACTGCTAGCCAAATAATAATAATAATAATAATAATAATAATAAATAAATAAATAAATGAAAAGTGAGCAATAGTAAAATCAAAACAAATGAATGATGAGATTTGTGAGGGTAAGTGGTAGTGGAGGCCTTATGGCTCAAAACCATGTGTAATAGAGAATTATGATTGTGGGCCAACCTGAGTGTCGAGTGATGTCAGGTTGGAGAAGAAAGTCGGTGTGTAGACCCCACGTTTCCTCGTGAGATGACGATGCTTGGGGTAGTGTTGATAATGACTTTTGGGTGAGTGTCGCTCTGAGATGATGATGTGTCCCACGAAGGAGCAGGTAAGTGAGTTGCCATTGGGTGGTGCATGGTTTACAATACATCTTGTGGCTATGAGCGACTAAGATAGGTGGCAGAGCTGTGATGAGCCGTTGCTATGTTTGCACGGGAAAAATGAAGTGTTCAAGTGGTACCTGACCACCTTTGAAGATTTTTGTTTGAGAATGGCACTATGTGGCGGTCGATGCATTGTTGGATTGCCAAGAACTTTCGAGGATGGTGAGGTTGTGTCCTAATAATTAGCGGATGGACTTCTGTAATTAAGATGTCACCGATCAGGATGGGTTGCAGAGTTGTGAGATCGGCTTGATTACGGCTTGAGCGGGTTGAGACCCCGAGGTATGATGGTTTCTGATAGAGTTTCGTAAGTGATGAGTGGCAATCTGGCAGTTGACTAAGCATATCTCTCTATTAGTTAGATGAACAGTTCGGAAGGACCATTCAGATAGTAGAGATTGTGCTGAAGATGTGTTGGCCTGCGTGGCGTGAAGTGTGGAATTACGAGGCCTTGTGTGGCCAAAAGTCTACGTCCCACTTGATTAAGTTAAGATGGAAAGAGAGTTGTGTTAGGACCAGCGTAGGCCCAGTAATGTTCAGATGTAGTTCGCCTCATCAGATAGAGAATGTAGTCAATATAGAGTCGACAAAAGAGTTGCAGGTCAGCTAGAGTGACCGTTTGGATTAAGTTGGAGGATGAAATGTTGAGAGGTGTCTTTGGTAAGAGGGGGTGTAATTAATCGGCTGGTGTAAGAAGGGATATCCCGATGAACCAATCAAGTGAAGTGACCCCCAGTGTTGGCAGGAGTTTGTGATATGGTTCACACCTCCTTGTTGTGTGGAGGCATGTTAGAGATTCTCATGTCTCTAATAGCGACTGCGGCGAGGACGTGGCCTGCGAGGAGAGAGCACAACACCGGCGGCAACGATAGCTCCGGCCGCGACAGCGGGCTATGGTCGCAGTGGTGTCAGTGACAACAGTTGGAGGCATCAAGGGAGAGAGCACTAGTAGCCACGGTGGTGGCTACCGTAGGCAGCGGCAATAGCAGCGGCAATGGCACCTCGATGTCGACAAAAGGAGAGGAGTAGCGGCGGCATCCTGGTGGGTTAATCGAGGTCAAGATCGTGATGGCAGCTTCACAGGAGCGTGTAAGTGGAAGGATCGACCGCGTGGGGCGATGACCCGACGGGAGTTCTCACCATCGGAGGTAGGGGGACGGAACCCAAAACTCCCCGTTGTTTAATATTCCTCGATTTTAGGATTAAATGGGATTTATTGCTTGCTCTAGGTTAATTCTATGCTAGAGGGTCAGTGTTCTCATTTTAATTTAATTTAATTAATTTAAATTATTTATCATTTATTCATGGTGTGGATGGAGGGGAATGTTCCCCCGATGTTTATTTTACCTACACGTGTGAATGTGACGATATGATTGTAGGGGAGAAGTTCCTCATGTTTTCTCTATCGCAAAGTAGCGATAGGGCGTGGCTTAGAACCCCCTATGCTAGGGTTCTGTCCGTTTTCTGTCTTGTACGGGAAAGAGTTCCCCAATGTTTTCCCTATCGCAGAGTAGTGATGGGGCGTGGTTCAGAACCCCCATGGCCGAGATTCTGTTCGTTTTCTTTCGATTTATAATTTATTGTATTTTCATTTAATCAATCGTTATTTTAAAAAGGGTGAAGCGGGCGGAGAATGACTCCCTCGGATTTTACCTATACCCTCTCTCTCTCTCTCTCTCTCTCTCTCTCTCTCTCTCTCTCTCTCTCTCTCTCTCTCTCTCTCTCTCTCTCTCTCTCTCTCTCTCTCTCTCTCTCTCTCTCTCTCTCTCCCTCTCTCTCTCTCTCTCTCGTGATGAGTAGGGCGTGACATGATTCCCGTTCCCCAAGTCGTGGGACGATGTCAATGGATTTATCGAATATTTTCCTAGAAATAGTTGTCATGTGGATATAGGGGAATGGTTTCCCCGAGTTATTGTGGTTACCATAGTTCTGTGGAGGGTTTCTCCATGCGTGATCTGTGAGAGCCAGTAGTGCTCCAATGGGTTCTATTCTAGTTGTGAGTTTTACCTTGAGTGACCCCCCACTAGTAGTAGCTTACCTGGGCAAGCGTGTGCCGACCTACCTGGGAGTGGTGGAGAGCTAGACCTAGGAGAGATGATTGGGGGCTGGTTTTTGTAGGGCCTCCCACTGTGGTGGCTCGAGTCTGGTCGAGAGGAAAATCAGCTAGAGGGACTGACGTAGCATAGTCAGTCAGTGTGTGCACACGTGGTCGGGGACTAGGGACGCGTGCTGACAAGCACGACCCTGACTAGACTCTTGTCTTGTGTTACTTGCGTACGGTGTCTCAGTTTCTACCTGGGGCGAGTAGGGAGACACCCGAGACGCAGACTAAGTCGTCAGTGGATGCATCATGCCTTGCTTCTAGTGGGTAGTTCTCCTATCACTCGAGACGTGGTTTCTCCCGATGGGTGAGACTATGGTTTTCGACCGTGAGGTCGTGCTTCTCTCGGCGATCGAGGTTTTGGTTTCCTGACAGCGAGATCGTGACTTTATCCCAGACTGTGTGGTCTGGACCATGGCTTCCGTCAGTGAGGACGAGCCTGCACGACAGAGGTGTCGTGGTTCTTTACTAATTAAGACTGAGACTTTTACCGATAGTGAGGTTGGGGTTCTTCCGACCATGGTGGTCGAGGTATTCGGTGTGTGTGGGTGATTCACCGAGTAGTGTGGTTTCCTCGGAGTTCGAGGTGTCATGTGGTTTGCTGGTAGTTTAGTTGTACTCACCTCCCTTCCGCTTGTTACCCGATGTTGCTATCGTTGTTACTTATTGTCGTTGCTTCTTGCTGTGCAGTGGGGATCCGCAGGACCCCTACTGAGCCAATGACACGCGGCTCACCCCTTTTTCTTTAGGTGGAGGTTCGGGCACTCAGTGCGGCGCCAGAGGTGGTTCTTAGTCGCCAGCCTGCCAAAATTCGGGTTTGCCCTTGACGAGGTACTTTCTTTTCTGTCGTACTATTCTTGGACTCTAGACTGTTAACTATTTCATTGTGTTAATCATTAACTCTTAATTTCATGCATTTAAGTTTTGTAATAAATGTAAATGTTAAATTCAGCACTTTAATTTATGCAGTTATTTTAGACTCTTGTGTACACCCACATCCATAATCTAACCCTTTCGAGCTCTATAGCCTGTGGGTGGCGGGTCGAGATTTGGGTTGCACTGGTTACTTTCCGGTACCCAGATCTCGGGTCGTTATAGCCGTTGCCGATCGGTCCTCCTCGTGCTCGCCGTCTGCAGTCGGAAAGGAGAGGAGAGGAATTGGGAGATCGGAAGAGGATGGAAAAGAAAATGGGGAAAGAGGAGGCAGACGCGGCGTTTAACGGGAGAAATTTTTTGGGTTTCCCTAAAACCCCAGAAAAATCAAAATCGTCAACATGCCCTTTCCCTTTATATTTTGTGCTAAACACTTATAAAAAATTCTTGAAAAGTCGTAATTTCAATCGAATCCAAAATTCAACATATAAAATATAATTCATTCAGAAAAATGAATCTGAAACCCATAAAAAATAGGATCTGAAACCTGGAGGTATTACACTACTCGTCTCTTGGAAGCTACAAAACCACCCTTAGTATTTTTAAGGGGAGTGTGCATCTTTCTCCTAAAGTGGAGTGGAGCATTGCTCGTCTCTTGGAAGCTAAAAGCTACTAGTGTCCCTTTTAGTACTAGAGACGGGACGAAATGGGAAAAGACTGTAATCCAATCCACTCTTTCATTGGAAGAAAGCTTTGAGATTTATAGTGTTCCACATACGGGGGATTTCTTGGCCTTCAAAGGATGATAGCCAGTATGCTCCCTTTCCGAGCACTTCTGTCACCTGGTACGGGCCTTCCCAATTTGGAGCCAATTTTCCTGCGGCTGCTCGGGGGTCAGTGATACTGGCGCGATGTAGCACGAAGTCCCTGAGGAAGAAGAGACACTCTTTGACCCGAACATTGTAGTGTTGAGCCAGTTGCTACTGGTAGGTAGCTAGTCGGGTCCGGGGGTGATCTCTATCTTCTATCAACAGATCCAAGTTTTCTCGTAGTGCCTGGTTGTTTTGTGCTTCGTCAAACTGGCTGACTCTGAGAGTTGGATTGGATATCTCAGCTGGTACGACTATCTCAGCTCTGTACACTAGATGGAATGGAGTCTCCCCTGTGGCTGCTCGGGTAGTAGTGTCGTGTGCACACAGAATGCTTGGGATGATGTCTACCCACAACTCGTCGGGTTACTGCAAGTGAGACTTGATGCCATCTAGGAGAGTCCTGTTGGTGTTCTCTGCTAGACTGTTAGCCTGAGGATGTCCCACCGAGGTGTAGTGATTCCAGATCCCAAGTTTCGAGCACTTCTTTTGGAAGAAAGCACTGTCGAACTGTCTACCATTGTTTGTTGTGAGGACGTGCAGGATACCGAATCGGCATATGATATTGCGTAAGATGAACATCCAGGATGCCTCACCCGCGATCTTCCCGAGAGGTTCTGCCTCGACCCATTTGGTGAAGTAGTTGATGGCGATGATGAGAAATTTCTTCCTCCCCTGAGCTCCGGGGAAGGGACCCAAGATATCTACCCCCCATCGAGCAAATGGGCGAGGCTTCGTTAGGGTGTGAAGTTTCATCGCAAGCTGATGATGCAAATGTGCGTACTTTTGACATTCGGTGCAGCACCGCACGTACTCAAGGCAGTCTTGCTGTAAGGTGGGCCACCAGTATCCTTGCCTAAGCTTCTAGTGAGTGCTCGCCCCCCGATATGACTGCCACATAGCTGTTCGTGGACCTCACGGATGGCTTGCTAGACTTCGAATGGGAACAAGCATTTCAGGAGTGGTGAAGATAGTGAATGCCTGTAGAGGCGTCCATTAACTAGTAATAAATTTTTTGCTCGAGTCCGTACTCGCCTAACCTCTGAGCGATCGTCAGGTAGACACTAGCAAAGGAGATAGTCGAGGATGGGATCCATCCATGACGGCTCATAGTCAATGGCATTGACTTGGGGCTCAGGTTCCTCGATGCTAGATTGTTGGAGCTCTTCAATCACCACCAACCAAGAGCTCACCATCGTAATGGACGAAGCCAAGCGAGAAAGGGCATCTGCTCGGGTGTTCTCTACTCTTGGAATGTGCACTACCTTGAAATAAGAGAGACCTGAAGAGGCCTCTCTAGTCTTCTGGAGCTATTTTATCATAACGGGTTCTCGAGCCTCATATTCTCTGCGAACCAGGCTGGCGACCAGCAAATAATCACTATATGCGCAAAGGTGGAGGGCTCCGAGATGCGTTGCCATACGGATGCTGGACAGTAGTGCTTCATACTCAGCCACATTGTTCGTGGTCGGGAAATTGAAGCATAAGGCGTACTGCAACTCGACTCCATCGAGTGATAAGAGAACCAAACCTGCCCACTTCGGCTCGCACAAGGGGATCCGTCCACATACAGCTCCCAAGTAGGTCTAGAGGAGTGCACGGCCCCTTCCTCATTGGGAAGCGTGTACTCGGCGACAATATCAGCCAAAGCCTAGGCCTTGATGGCGGTCCTCATGAGAAAGCTTATGCATGTCAAACTCTCCCAACTCTATGGCCCACTTCACCAGTCTCCCCAAGACGTCAGGGTTCTAGAGGATCTGATGTAGGGGTTGATAGGTGGTATGAGAGGATCTAGAGGGGGGGTGAATGGATCCTCTACCTATTCTTAGTCACTTCGAAAAACAAAACAAAACTACAAGTTTGAAGGAGCAATTCCAGGCGCAGTTTTATGCTAATATAAGAGATGTCTAAAGCTCAAACACATGAAATACTTTAATCGAATTGAGACACCTGTGAAGGGGGTAGATGAGAAGGAGTTGACGCATCAAACCACAACACACAGGTTTTAAGGTGGTTTGGCTACTATCTAGTAGGCCTACGTCCACCCCTCACCAACTTGGTGAGGCTTCCACTTCTGGCCAAGAAGAACACACACACACACACACACACACACATACACACGCTGATTCACAGCTTCATCTGACACACAGCTTGATGGGGTCGAACCCCCCCCCCCCCACCACACACACACGGCTACAAGGCAGCCAACACACACACTCTGGTCCCTGAAACAGGGTGTCGGAAAAATGCTGAGGAACCTCAACCAACATACTTCAAATGTCTAAAAGAAGAAACTAAAAAACAACAAAGAGAAGCTCTAAGTAGGTGAGCTGAAGTGCAGCTTCTGACAGAGGTCAGGAAGTTGAGGCAAGATGATGTAAACCATGATCGTAAATTCAAACTACACAGAGCTGGATTAAACTAGTTTCTGGGCTGCTACTCCTCTCCTCTCTTCTTCTCTCAGATCTTTCTTGTGAAGGCTCAGGCTCTTGCTGACTCTTCTCCCACTCAGATTTTCTCCAGGCATGATCTTCTTTCTCTCCTTCTTTCTTTTTCGTTCAACTCCTCTCTAGGTAGAAGCAATGGCAGCAGCAGCTTCAAGCATGCAGAGGGACTTCATATTTATAGAGAGAAGGGGCAAAATGGTTTTCCCTCCAAGATCCTGCCATTTGATTGGTTGGAGTACAAATGATGCTCTTGGACATGGAGCTCTTCTATATCCGCCTCCCCATTGGCTCAAGACATAAAGGTACGGTCCTCTATCCTAGGCACCTTTTGGGACTGCACTCTGATTTGCTAGTTGCTAAAAGGAGGTTACCATGAAAGGTGACCTTTCCCACAAATGTTGCTGACAGATCCTTTATTCAAAAAGTTGTTCTGGCTGCCTAATGATGACAAGGATAGTTATCTGTCCTAGGAACCTTTTCTGACCTTGACCCGCAAGATTTTGCAGACTGAGCCATTGACTTGGAATAAAAAATATGAGATTGGGTGGCTTGGTTCGAAATCTTGCAAAGCTTCCACTAATTTAAATTATATGAACACAAACTGGCCATGATATGCTGCTGGTAGCTGTCATTGACCCAAGGGAGGTGCTCACGCGAGCTTAGCTTCATTTTTGGTCCGTTCCAGAAAGGGTCAACACCTTGGGTCGACACCTAAGCGTTGTGCTAGTTGAACTGCTCACCGTTTGGGCAAAAATAGAACCCAGATAATAATGGGTCGACACCAGGCGTCGACTCCTTTGGCTTTGCTGATCTGCGAGCTTAGTTGCGTCGACGCAGTGACTCTATTGAGTCAAGGCAGTAAATAGCAGTTGCTGGTAGCTGGGGTGAAGCAAGAGTCGATGATGTGAGCGGACGGGGTCGACGCAGCCAGCTTTCTGCTTGTACCATTTTCGAGCTAAGCCTCCACGGCGTCGACGCAGCCGAGAGGGTGCATCGATGCATCCTTTCAAAGATGCATTTATAACGGTTTCTGTGAGGGGCCCTCTATCGACCCACTGGAAAAATAGTGTCGCCTGACTTAAGGAGTCTTGCCTATTGACAAGGGCGGGAGCTGAGCCTGCGTCGATGCCATAAGACGCTTACGTCGATGCACTCTTTGAATGTCCGTTTGAAGATGCCCCTGAAGGTGTCTGGAGTTGATGCGATGAAGAAGTGGGGTCAACGCAGTGAAGACATGGCTTCTTAAGACCATCTGGAGTCGACGCATTCTGGGATATGAGAGTGCTAGAGTTGACGCTGTAGTGAAGGGCGCTTTGACTGCTCTTCTTCTTGTGAGAGGGCGAGTCGACGCTGCCTGTAGAAAGGGTCGATGTAGCCTTGAAGATTTGTTAAATTCTTCATATCTAGCCAATAAAAAGATGTTTCAGATTTTCTAAAATAATTGACCAATGACTTATAGTAAGACATCATCAAAACATAATATACACAACATTCTCCCCTTTTTTGATGATGGCAACTATGAGTCATTGTGCTCACAGTTTAGATGGAATTCAGACAGCAAATTTTGGCATGCAACAGGTTTTGACATGTAGTGAAGATAGAGTTTTGACATGCAGTGAAGATAGACGGTTCACACACAGACTTTTATGACAGACCAACTAGACGGAGAGACCCTTGCAGATTATGACTCACCAAAAAACTTCCCCCTTTGACATCATCAAAATACATGGAGAGGGGTGCATAGATTAAGAGAGAGAGGAGGCTGAAATGGAGTTCAGTGAGGGGATTCAAACCCAAGACTTAGTTAAGTGTGGAGCAAGACTGAGTCCAAAGTTGAACATCTTCCTCAAAGGAGCATTGCATGGTTGGAGCCTGATAATAAAAGAATTTAAGAATAATAACTCCAGAGGGTGTAGAAGCTATGAAGGCAATAGGAGCGCCTGCTCACAGGATTACTAGAACTAAAGCACAACGGCACACCAAAAGATCTTATAGAGGCCTAAAAAGGGGGCTTAAAAGATCTCATATTAGAAACTACAAAGATGGGCATGTGCTTATAAGCAAGACCCAGGTCTTCTCCTTTGAGGGCCCTTTTACCAGCAAAAAAAAGACAAAACCCTAGTCGCCTCCGGGCGTGGAGGGGACAATACCTCAAAGGAGATACCCAAATTTGTACGTCTTCATTGGCGTCGTCAGTGGAAACCCCGGCCCAATAAGCACAAAAACCCACCTTTGCTGGGGGGGCTAGTGTAGAGGCCTAAAAAGGGGGCTCAAAAGATCTCATATTGGAAACTTTAAAGATGGACATGTGCTTATAAGCAAGACCCAAGTCTTCTCCTTTGAGGGCCCTTTTACCAACAAAAAAAAGATAAAACCCCAGTCGCCTCCGGACGCGGAGGGGACAATACCTCAAAGGAGACACCCCAAATTTGTACGTCTTCAGATCTTAATGCTCACTTTGAAACCTTTCTTATGCAAGCCCAGTTACATTGCAGGATAAACTACCATAAGCATTGAGGTCAAACAATGTTGAAGCATTGAAAGTTCACTCAATTAAGCACCTCTGGTTTTCAGTGGAAGGCACAAAATGGCTTTTTGATATAAGCTGACAGTCAGGTTGAACTGACACCTTTTGACGTGAAGAAGTACATGTGTTAGATGCAACCTTCCCCAGTTACTCAGTACAGTGAACCATTCTATCTCATTTTGACTAGGGATAGATTGCCACCTCATGCCTTAGCCCGCATCACTTCATTGGTGAAGGGGCATAGTTTCTCTGTATACTGAAGCCATTGCTCTGTGTATATTTGCAACATTTTTTTATTTGGTTTCTATGAAACCAGAGCAGAGGTAAGTAGGACACTACCTTTTGACGTGAACAACCTCACATCTCAAGTGAAGTGTGCCCAGTTACTCAGTAGGTCTTTCCCATTGCTCTGCATCAAGTGCTTGAGAGAGAGAAACTGAGATGGCTTGATTATTTGAAAATAATGCTCAATGTGAAGTTGATCAACTAAGAATTTTACTAAGCTCTCACAAGCAGGCTACAGGAGTACAAGGGTTTAGCATGCTACATGCTTTAGCAGGAGTAAGTCTTAGGAGGCCTTCCGTTAGCTAGCAATTTTCAGTCCACATAGAGTCATTAGCCTTAAATCTTCAATCTAATTGAATAACCATGATACTAGAAGCTGGAAGATTGTTGTTACTGGAATGTTAGTCATTGAAGATCAGTCATTAGGTGTGAATCTCCCCCTGAATCAGAGCATTGAGTTAGAACATGAAGCACAAAATTCAGCAAGCCACTGAAGGGTTTCAAAACAAGATGGATAAACATGTACACGTAAGGGCAGGTCGACTCAACTGGACTATGGGTCGACTCAATTCAGGAGAACAGCAGGTATGCAGTGCAAACTAATTGACTTAATTTTTTAACTTGATCATATGGTGTCGACGCACATGTGATGGAGCGTCGACGCAGGTGACTAAGTAGAACTCCATGTGCGGTAGAAATGATGAACCTGTCTCTTAGAAGCACTACTGACTCCCCCTCACTTGAAGGACTCTTGAACACTGTGAATGAAGACCTAGATACTTGGCGGAGTATCTTCTCATGCATAATGGGTGCTTTCAGATAGAGTTTGTCTGGCCTTCCACACACCACCATTTTATATACCAGTAGGTCATTCACACACGCAACTGCCTATGGCTCATGCAACCAACCAGACATGCACAATGGAGTCCCCCTGACAACAACATCCAATTAGCATGCAGACAAATCTCACCAAAACCATGCAGAATTAACGAGTAGGGGGTTTACACAAGCCCAACTCTCTCCTAAGAGTAGAGAAACATTCATTATTCAGAGGTTTTGTAAAGATGTCAGCAATTTACCTCTTTAATTCAACAAAATACAGTTCAAAGTTTTTCTTACTTACCTCATCCTAAAGGAAGTGATGCCTTATTTCAAAGTGTTTAGTTCGGGAATGCTGAATGGGGTTCTTTATTAAATTAATGGCACTAGTGTTATCACACATGATGGGTGTGCATCCAAGATCTACACCGTAGTCCTAGAGTTGGTGCTTTATCCATAGCACCTGGGTCCCACAACTCCCTGCACCAACATATTCGGCTTCTACAATGGAGAGTGCAACCGAGTGTTGCTTCTTGGAAGCCCAAGAAACCAAACACCCACCCAAAAATTAGCAGTAGCCACTAGTACTTTTTCTATCAAGTTTGCATCCAACATAATCAACATCAGTATACGATATTAACTCAAAACAACATGATGCAGGATACCACAGCCATAAGTCATGTGTGCTAGCAATGTATCTTAAAATCCTTTTCACATTAATTAAATGTGATTCTTTAGGATTGGATTGGAATCTTGCACACAAGCACACACTGAACTGAATGTCAGGCCTAGAAGCAGTGAGATATAAGAGAGACCCGATCATACCTCGGTATGTTTTAGGATCTATATGTTTACCATTCTCATCAGCATCTAGAGATGCATTTGTTCCCATGGGCGTGGAAATGTGCTTGGCATCCTTCATTCCAAATTTCTTTAGAATCTCCAATGTATACTTGGACTGATTTATGAAAAAACCTTCTCTAGTCTGTGTGACCCGCAGTCCAAGAAAGAATTGGAGCTCCCCCATGAGGCTCATTTCAAATTCCTTTGTCATTAGTTCAACAAATTGCTTACACATATTTGAATCAGTCGAACCAAACACTATATCATCCACATATATCTGCACTATGATGACATGGCCATTCAAAACTTTTGTAAATAGAGTTTGGTCAAGTTTACCTTTGTTGTAGCCTCTGCTGGTCAGATGTGCGCTTAATCTGTCATACCAGGCTCGAGGAGCCTGTTTTAGTCATATAGTGCTTTATTTATTTATATACATGGTTAGGCAAATCATCATGTTTAAAGCCAGGAGGCTGTTCTACAAACACCTCCTCTTTTATCAAGCCATTCAGAAAAGCGCTTTTGACATTGATGCGGGACGGGATGCGAACCTGGGACTCTAGCTCACGGACGTCCCTAAGCAAGGGAAACGCGTGGATCTGCGCGGTTGAGAAACTGGCAATGAGCCTCGGGTATCGGCTTCTCCGCGTGCTCGGATCGAGTCACGGGACGGGTTCCACTCACTCACTCTCGTAGCGATGATAAAACTTTGACGAGCTAATTATCCTATTGCTCATGCAGCGGCATATGAAAATATACGAGATAAGTAAAATGCCAAAGTAGGAGGGTGGCGAGTGTACCTCCACGCTCCGGGCGTGGGGAAGACGACCCCGGCCAAGACCGTAACTCCCGGTACAGTAAATGTAATTAATTATAGGAGTGAATTTCTATGTCTACTCCACGCAGGGAGGTAAAGGGATACAGTGGGATCCAGGAGTAGCGGTCTCGGGTTGACGGGCAGCAAGTCGGAAGTGCTTTCGGACCGGAGGCGGGTTGCTGGTCCGACTCGGTACTATTCCGACTCACTGGATAGCAATCGAACTCGGCTTGTGGGATGGCGGCTTCCGGTCACCTTCTGATCACGGCGGCTGGCTGGGACGCCGGTGGAAGACTCCTCTTTGTTCCCCGAGATCGGTGGCGACGGAATCGACGCTGAAGTAATTTTGCAAGAATTAACTTGCTGCTGCCTTTCCTGGCCTGTTCATGGAATAGGTTTACGCGACCCGGCGAAAAGAATTGTTTCGCCCAGATCCGGTGTCAGATCGAAGCGAGATCGGTGTCGTTGGATAGAGGACTCCAAGGGATACAACATATAATTATTTCAGGTCCATCCAGTAGATGGATTAGAAATGAAAATGACTGTGGCTTGTAGTTATTTCTGGCTCAAAATTACAGACAATCAAGACATAACATGACCTGCCTGAAAATAGATTTTGACTGACAGGGAAGGGGTGGATCTAGATTTTGGGGATTTTATGGTGGATAGAGGGGGATGTGTGGATCACGTATGGATTTTTTCGGATTTTTTGGAGATGACTAAGTGGGCGGGAAAAATACAACAAGACACTGTCCCGCAGATCTGTTGATTGGCAGACTGTAAGGGGTAGAACTAAAATACTGGGAAAAATATCAAACGGTGGCAGATTGACACGAAATTTAAATTGGGGATGGCTAACAAGGAGGGGGATGATCTCTCAAAATTTCAAGATCACCAGACTCACAGATTTGGAGGACCAACCTTTTCTTTCAGCTTCTATCCTGGATCTCAAAATCCTGGACAGCATGGTAAAGAAATGGTTGTGGCGGCTCAACGCCGGCACGAACGGAGGCGGCGACGGTGGTAGCTGGAAGTCGCATCCAGCGGAGGTGGTAGAGGTGGAAATCACTCCCAGTAGATGACTTCACACCATAGATTAGGGCAACCTTCACAGCTGTAAGGGGAGAGGGAGAGGGGGCGCCCTTGGGCTCCAAGAATAATTCTTGATTTTTCTTCTCATTAATTCCATGAAATGGGAAAATACAAGGGTTATATAGAAATGTATAAAAGACCTAAACTATCCTCAGATCTAGGGTTAGGGAGGGGTAAACAAGGGATAGGATAATTAATCCCCCATGTGGTCAAAATGACCAAATTAAAATAATATATAGGGAGCGCCCCTTGGACCAATGGGAGAGGTAAATTTTGAATTTTCTTCTTTTGTCTCCTTGGTCCAAGTCTAATCTTGGACTTTGAACTAGCCCCACATGGGCCCTAAAACCTCGGTGGACAAATGGGGAAGAGGGTGGGGGACCCTGCTGGACCTACTGACATTTTACATAGAAACCCAAAGGCCTTTTTGCAAAGAAACCCAAAGATTCCTAAAGACTAACAAATTGGCTTATAATGGCTTACAACTGTAAACCAATTAACCCAAGGATATAAATGCAAACAAAAGGACACAAATGTAAAAATAAAATGTTAGTGCCCGGTGTTGATTCTCATCAATTCTCCCCGGGTGGGAAGAACTCGACCTCGTCGAGTAAGGGGTGATGCTGCTCGTGTGGCTCTTGTGGATCTGTCACCGTACCAGGTAACGCGGAGTACGCTCCACTCCAAGTAATCGTCACCTGCTCATCCCGTATATATTCGATATGCACATGCTGCTGTGGGAATGAGACTAGAGGTGGACACTCCGGGGTGGGGTCACTCTCAAAGGAAGGAGACGGCTCAATGACTCACTAGGAATCACCGCGGAGTCCCTATATGTGACTAGATCTGAGACATTGAAGTAGAGCCGATCCCAAATTTTTGATGAGTCTACAACGTACGCATTAGACCCGACTTGCCTCACACTCGAAGGGACGGACATCGCGAGCTGACATGAGACCGACTATGTGACTCCTAATATGCTCGACACATGTATGTATAGACTCTTGACAAACTAGGCAAATAAAGAAAAACACGGACTCATACATGACCCTAAACAAACCTACTATTAGACCGACCCATACATATGCAATGGTGGACCAGGACATCCGAATGCGTGCCATGCATACACAAGACGCAATGAAATATCGGTAGAATCATGGACTCCTAGATATCCCAAAATGCACCACTCATGCACTGACGGCCTTTTGGATTTGGGAGGTTTGGGTGGGCCAGGAGGGCTGAATTCATCTTTCTCATCACCCCTATATGTATGTATATCTCGCCAGTGAACGGGCTTGATGGGTGTAGATGGCCCGGCCCGTGGGGAAGGGGTGTGATAGTGGACTCCCTCGAAGAAGTGGAGTAGATGTGGTGGGTCAAGGGGTTCACTAGGGAAGGGGTAGAAGGGATCAAAGAAACTGTGACCCCTTGAGATGGGTTCCCTCATGACACGGTCCCAAGTTTGAAATTCTTGAAGGTATAAATAATCACCTCCATGCATTGTGATCCGTAGGACGACGGTCATGTGTAGAAGGTATGGTTCCTCCCTCGGGATAAGTGGAATGAAGCTAGGCTCGGCCGACATGGGGAGGAATAAGAGAACCTCTGTGGTGACATGACCCACGGTGCATACGGAGGTAATGGACCCTAAGGTTGGATGTGTGAAGCTACGACTGTTGGGTTGGTCGAAGCCTGGGGCCAATAAGTGCGTCAACTGCAACTGTCGGTCTAACCCCTTAAGAAGGTCATCCAATGTTTCCACATTGTGACAAGACCAGAATGTGGTGTGGAATGAGTTGACTGGCACTAATGATAGTGTAGGGTCCATGGATGGGTAGCAAGGCGGTCAAGGGACCAAGCCTATCTTGAGCCAACTAAGTAGTGACTCGACGATGAATAACTTTTTCATTAGAAACACGGGTGGCTCCAAATGAGGTGGCTCCGAAGAAAGATCGGAAGGTAAAATAGGTGAAAAAGGAGCTCTAGGGAAAGGGTTCCCCAGATGTGGTGGGTGAGGTTGTGGGCAGGAGCGTCCTACCTCGGGGGCTCATGTGGCTGTCCGATCGGCTCGGCACTCTGCTGAGAGTTAGATGCTCGCCGAAGGGTAGCATCAAACCTTGACTCGAAAGGCTCAACCTCTAGAGCGACCTGATAAGAATGCTTCAGAGTGGTCACATCGCGGCAAAGTAATTCAAACTGATAGTGAAGCCGCAAACCTCTCCGGAACTGAAATGCGATCGTGGTGCTCTTCTCTCCAACTCCATATCCCAACCGGTACTCATCAAAGTCCCTAATGTACTCTAACACGGACTTGTTACCTTGGACGGGCCTGATCGGGGCTTCCTCTAGGGTGGGGACTCGTGTAACCAGACCTTGGATAGTCCGGTCGGTAGCGTCCATCCTATCCTTCCCGGCGTTAAGCCTAGCCTCGGCACGGCAAAAATATTCCCGTATATCTCGGTCACGCTTGTCCATCCTATCCATGAGAGTGTGTATCATTTTAGTTGGGACTTGGGCGTAGGGATTCGCCATAGTTGCGAATAAGTGGGCATTCAAGAGACTCTTTTTTCTTTTTCTTTTTTTTTAATTCAAAACTAATGCAAGCACCTAGACACTCTATATGGTGACAAGGGGTAAAATACGCACTCGACTATAAACCTATACTCAACCAGTATACAGTACATGGCAGAGGTTTGATTCGAAGATCGCACTCACGCAAGTGTGTAACCTTCCCAATAGGCGTAACCTATCGTTCCGGGAACACCTTTTGATATACCGGGTAAAGGGTGAAATGCAACCTAAGACAAAACTACCCTAGACTCAACCTTATGCTCTGATACCAATTTGAGACGGGACGGGACGCGAACCTGGGACTCTAGCTCGCGGACGTCCCTAAGTGAGGGGAACACGTGGATCTGCGTGGTTGAGAAACCGGCAATGAGCCTCGAGTATCGGCTTTTTCGCGTGTTCGGATCGAGTCACGGGATGGGTTCCACTCACTCACTCCCGCAGCGATGATAAAAATTTGACGAGCTAATTATCCTATCGCTCATGCAGCGGCATATGAAAATATACGAGATAAGCAAAATGCCAAAGTAGGAGGGTGGCGAGTGTACCTCCATGCTCTGGGCGTGGGGAAGACGACCCCGGCCAAGACCATAACTCCCGGTACAATAAATGTAATTAATTATAGAAGTGAATTTCTATGTCCACTCCACGCAGGGAGGTAAAGGGATACAGTGGGATCCAGGAGTAGCGGTCTCGGGTTAACGGGCAACAAGTCGGAAGTGCTTTCGGATCGGAGACGGGCTGCTGGTCCGACTCGGTACTATTCGACTCGCTGGATAGCAACAGAACTCGGCTTGTGGGATGGCGGCTTCCGGTCACCTTCTGATCACGGCGGCTGGCTGGGACGTCGGTGGAAGACTCCTCTTCGTTCCCCGAGATCGGTGGCGGCAGAATCAACGCTGAAGTAATTTTGCAAGAATTAACTTGCTGCTGCCTTTCCTGGCATGTTCACGGAATAGGTTTACGTGACCCGGTGAAAAGAATTGTTCCGCCCAGATCCGGTGTTGGATCGAAGCGAGATCGGTGCCGTTGGATAGACTCAAAAGGGCATAGCATTCAATGCTACCGAGCTCTGTCTCCACATCTGTTCGACAGCGCAGCGGCGAAGGCATGCATCGACGGTGGGAGCAGCAGAAGATCTCCCGGCAAATCCGCGAACGTCCCGTCCTCGGACGAATGCCAGCGTACTGTGCAAATCAACGGACGACACCGTGGCATGTCAATCATGTTCGTCTGGCAAACAAGGGCAAATGGCGGGAGTTTCTTCCGTCCGAGGTGTTGGGTACCGTAGTGTAGGAACACGGATCTAGAGGGAGGTGAATAGATCCTACTACTAAAAACTATGACCGATTAAAAACATAGACAAGCGCACAGCGGAATTAACAACCTTGACGAGATTGAAGATTTCACTCAAGCAAGATGATTAAATTCTCTCAATCTCACCGTTCATACACGATTAAGATAAACACATTAAGTTGTTAAACATAACAAGGCAAACCACAATGCAAACCATAGGACACTGAGATTTTTAAGGTGGTTCGGGACCACGACGGGCTCCCTACGTCCACCCCTCACCAAACCCAGTGAGGCTTCACACGGGTATAAATCCCCAACACGGAGACGACGCTCCAAACACACACGGGGATGAATCCCCACACACACACGGGGACATGCCCCAACACACACACAGACGGAGACGAAGTCTCCCACACGATCCGATGACCGGATCACAAACACATACACGATCCAACGACCAGATCACAACACACACACACGATCCGACGACCGGATCACAACACACACACACACACACGCTGCAACAACCGCAGCACAATAACACAAACACGATCGCACGAAGATGATCAAACACGACCGTATACACAAACGGTCACACACACGAGTATCTCTATTGTTCAGAAAATAAACACAAATACTCAAGCATGCTCAAACCCAAAATATAGATCATAGAACATATCACAAAGAACTGATAGAAGACATAGAAGAAGTCCCCCTTTGATCTTCAAGGCCGGTTGATGATGTTCCTTGAACCACGAGTTGGAGAGAAGCCGGATGAAGATGATTCTTACGTCGTCTTGATCCTCTCTTCGATCCGCTCCTTTTCTTCTTCTTCCACGAGATCTAGATCTTCACGGATGTAGATGATATCCTCCTTGGAAGAGCTCCACCACGTTTTCCCCCTTTTCTTCACCTATACGAAAGAACAAATGAGCATTAAGGTTAGTCACATCCCAAATTCGTAACTCTTATATAAGCAACTCAAGGGATGGGGAAAAGACTCATAAAACCCTCCTAATACAAGTTAAAAACACCTTAATAACAATAGAAACTAATAGGGGGTAGTATGGTAATGTTTGAAAGGGTTTTCAAAGGGTTTTAAACACTTTCGGAAGTCCCGTCCGAAAGGGGTCGACCCTTGGGGTCGACCCTCGGGCAACAAGTTGCTGGAATACACAAAAAAACACCTGTGTTACAGGGGTCGACCCTTGGGGTCGACCCTTTCAGACAGATTACACAAAAAACAGCTTTGCGCGCTTCGGCGACAGAAATTAATTCTCCTAGCTCCGAACTCCGATCGAAGCGAGACTGGAGGCGTTGGAAATAGGACTCCCAGAGCTACAACATAAAATTTTTAGAGGGGAGATCCAACGGTTGGATTAAAAATGGTGAAGACTGTAAGACAGTTTGAGTTTGAAAAATAACTAAAACCTCCATCAAACCAAAGGGAAACAATTGATTAAATGTTACCATAATCCCATGAAGATCAACAATGATTTTGCATCCTGAAAAACATGATAAACCAAGAGGTTAGTTGAGAATCAAAATATATGAGTTATGCATTAACACTATGAACATGTTCACAATGAAATACATCATTGAACATATTCAAACATGCGTTTTGCTTCTTAAATCACTTAGCAAAAATACATTTGACCAAATGACAAGGTTTTGAAATGATAAGCATGAATCTATCATTCAATCAAATATAATAACATGGAAGCTCAACCATTCAATCACATTATTGAATCAACCAAATCTTCAACATCAAGATGCTTCATTACACAAGTGTTAACAATCATGCCAAATGCAAAGCATACATAATATCATAGAACCACATTCATTCAAATGGCATTCTTTTTGATTAAAAACTCACGAGAAGCATTGATATAAACAGGGGATCCTCCAAGACGTCTCAACCAAAAGTTCACAACATATCCCATGCATTTGAATAACATGTATGACCATCAAACCTCATGTAGGAAATGTATGAAAATTCCCAACCAAGACTGTGAAAAGCTATTTGATGAAATGCATGAAATATAGAAGAGTCAACACAATGTAATGAGTGATTCAACTCCCTTTTTCAATAAGCTCTTCATTGATGCACTCCTTTGAGTTCCAAACATGAGTCATGGATTTTGATCATGCAAATCAAAATATTCAAAGCATGAGACCATTAAATATACAAAGCATTCATATGACTTTCAAACATGAACAGAGTTAACTCCCTTTTTCATTAAGATCTTCATTGATGCAATCCTTTGAGTTCCAAACATGAATCATGACTTTTATCCTGTAAATCTAAATATTCAATGCATGAGATCCTTAAAGACAAATCATTCATATAACTTTCAAACATGAACAGAGTTAACTCCCGTTTTCATTGATGGACTCCAGTTAACTCCAAGTATGAGCCATGAAGTTGTATTCCTGCAAACCAGCATAAATATAACGTTAGTTCCTTAAACATCAAGTGTAACTCCATCTTTCAACCCATCAAATCAAGATATGAAACATGTTGTTCAATGAAACATTGCTCAATGAAACACATACACACACAAGCACGATCGTTTTGATATCATCAAAACCAAACACGAACTAGGGGTGCAACACGAGGGAAGGAAGGGCTCCAAGGGATACAACATATAATTATTTCAGGTCCATCTAGTAGATGGATTAGAAATGAAAATGACTGTGGCTTGTAGTTATTTATGGCTCGAAATTATAGACAGTTAGGACAGAGCAGGACCTGCCTGAAAATGGATTTTGACTAATAGAGAAGGGGTGGATCTGGATTTTGGGGATTTTATGGTGGATAGAGGGGGATGTGTGGATCACGTATGAACTTTTTCGGATTTTTTGGAGATGACTAAGTGGGCGGGAAAAATACAACAACAAGACACTGTCTCACAGATCTATTGATTGGCAGACTGTCACGGGTGGAACTAAAATACTGGGAAAAATATCAAACGGTGGCGGATTGACACGAAATTTAAATTGGGGATGGCTAACAAGGAGGGGGATGATCTCTCAAATTTTCAAGATCATCAAACTCAAAGATTTGGAGGACCAACCTTTTCTTTCAGCTTCTGTCCTGGATCTCGAAATCCTGGACAGCAGGGTAAAGAAATTGTTGTGGCGGCTCAACAGCGACACGAACGGAGGCGACAGCGGCGGTGGCTAGAAGTCGCATCCAACAGAGGTGGTAGAGGTGGGAATCACTCCCAGAAGATGGCTTCACACTATAGATTAGGGCAACCTTCACAGTTGCAAGGGGTGAGGGAGAGAGGGGCGCCCTTGGGCTCCAAGAACAATTTTTGATTTTTCTTCTCATTAATTCCATGAAATGGGAAAATATAAGGGTTATATAGAAATGTATAGAAGACCTAAACTATCCTCAGATCTAGGGTTAGGGAGGGGTAAACAAGGGACAGGATAATTAATCCCCCATGTGGTCAAAATGACCAAATTAAAATAATATATAGGGGGGCGCCCCTTGGACCAAGGGAGAGGTAAATTTTGAATTTTCTTCTTTTGTCTCCTTGGTCCAAGTCAAATCTTGGACTTTGAACTAGCCCCACATGGGCCCTAGAACCTAGGTGGACCAATGGGAAAGAGGGTGGGGGACCCTACTTGACCTACTGACATTTTACATAGAAACCCAAGGGCCTTTTTACAAAGAAACCCAAAGATTCCTAAAGACTAACAAATTTACTTATAATGTCTTACAATTACAAACCAATTAACCCAATGATATAAATGGAAACAAAAGGATACAAATGTAAAAATAAAATGTTAGTGCCCGATGTTGATTCCCATCAGACATCCATTTGTTGAAGTTTTATGCCTAATGAGCATGCAAATGCTAACAATATTCTAATGGCTTCTATTCTTGCTAAAGGAGCATATGACTCTTCAAATCAATCCCAATCTCCTGATTATATCCTTTAGCCACTAGTCTGGCTTTATTTCTGGTTATGACCCCATCCTCATTCAGCTTGTTCCTAAATACCCATCTAGTCCCAATGACCGGTTGGTCTGCGGGACTGGGAACTAGATTCCACACTTGATTCCTTTCAAATTGGCTAAGCTCCTCATGCATGGCATTAATCCAATTTTCATCCCTCAAGGCTTCTTCAATATTTTTGGGTTCGATTTGGAAAACTAATGCAATGAGGTCATCATTATGCACATCTTTATGAAAGGATCTGGTCCTAGGGGGGTCATCGAGGCTTCCTATTATGTTCTGGATAGGGTGATCCTTAAAAGTTAGGATGTTAATGGAACACTCACACGGCATGGTATATTGAACAGGATTTTTGATCGACCGACATGTCTCTTGTTATGTAGGTTGCGGTTGGCAGCTTTCTCCTGGTTCTTCCTTGGATTCCAGAAATGTACCATCATCCTTGTAACGATCCAAGATCCGGATATCGGGAAGAGCCCGATACCATTCGAATCCTGGCCCGCCGCCCACGAGCCGGGAGGGCTCGGAAGGGTAAAAAGGAGTGTGGAGGTACAAAGAAATATGAAATAAAGTAGGATAATTCAACAATTAATAGAAATAAAAAATAACTAAAATAGCAGCAGAATCCAGTCCAACAAAAGTACAGTCTAAGGTAGGAAACGTACCCGACACCGAGTGAACACTTGACCCGACGAGCTGGCAACTAAGAACCTCCTAACAGCATCCTCGAACCTCGAGGAAGAACTGTCACACCTGAAAAGTAAGGGTGAGCCTCCTGTCACTGGTATAGGGGTCCCGTGGAACCCCAACCGAGAACAACGGCAGTAGCGGAAAGGAAAATAGCTACAACTACAACAGGGACAGCGAATCGGTGGCCGGTCAAAACTCAGCACTACAGCTACTCCTACTGTACCGAAAAAGCACGGCCCGATCTCACAGTCGGGGAACTATCGAACTAACGGGAGAACCTCTGGCTACGCCGCCAGAAGAGACGATCATGACCTCATAGTCGTGGACCTAACACCGTCTAGGGAAAACCCTCGGTGACACTCACCGAAAAACCCCTAGACCTCTACCTCGGGAACACTCCCGGAAACTGTCGGGGGAACCATGTCTCGCAGACAGGAAACGAAACATGAAAATAGGAGAGTCACGCCTCACGCGACGGGAGTACCTGCCACTAGAAGCAAGGCCGGATGCGCCCCCTGGCATCTTAGTCCATGTCTTAGGTGTCTCCCTACAGTGCCCCTGGCGGAGACTGAGACACCGTACAAGTAACCATAGAACAAGGGTCTAGGCGGGGTCGTGCTCGTCAGCACGCGTCCGAAGTCCCCGACCATGTGTGCACACACTGACTGACTGCGCTACGTCAGGCCCTCTAGCTGGTTCTTCCTCCTGGCCTGGACTCAAGCCGCCACAGTAGGAGGCCCACGGCAACCAGCCTAAAGCCATCTCTCTCAGGTAGCCTCATCACCACTCCCTGGTGGGACCACGCGCGTGTCGGAAGGCTACGACTAGTGGGGAGTCACTGATGTGACCACTCTTCGAGGAGAAACTCCGAGAAACACGCACGCACCCTGTGTGAAAGTCGAGAAGAACCAAGTGACGCCGAGCCATTGGACTCTGGACAGTCCTCTAGACTCACTAAATCCAATAGTCCTTCAGTCACGAGACTCGGGGTCAAGACCGTTGCACCGAACGGCTCCACGCCGTCAATCTGCTCTAACCCTAGGGTCCGAAACCTCGACATGATGACTCATGAGGTAGTTCACAACTGTCGAGACCACTCCCTCGAAAAGAGAACTAAGAAACCCTCCAGCCCCAGGCTAGGTAATTAGACTCATAGTCCACAGGCCACACACACGGCCCACACGGAAAGCACAGAAGCATGGTTCCCAAGGTAGCTCACAAGCCGCCACACTGATTCCCCCATCCCAGGGAAAAGTGGGAAACCTCCAGCCCCAGGCTGGATGACTGGACTCGCAGTCCAAGGCCATACACTTGGCCCACTCGGGAACCATCTTCTGGAGAAACCTACGACATGCGGGGGAACCCCACCGCACTCACACCGATAAATGGTGACTCGATAAAGCGTAACACAAAGCCCGGAACACACACACAGGGTCGCACAGACCCTCTAAATCTATGGGAATGTTAATCGAGGTAACACGGTACCTTCAGACACCCCAGAAATACGATCACGGAACCCATGGGATGTCCGGGACACTCCTGAGGCCGATGGTCGACCACTGGGTCACAACCGGGTCGAACAGAGACCAACACGATGCTAAACGGGCATGGCAAGCATGAAAACCAAGTGGCGGCCTCCCCTGGGCCGTCTAGGGCAAAGGCGGTGAAGCCCTGGACCGCCATGGGAAGAAAAATGGTCCCACATGTGCCACAACCCCCAGAACTCAACGGTCTCCTGCCAGACCGATCAAAGAAAAAAATGGCCTGCCGTTAGACCGCTCTAAGCAGAAGCGGCCTCCACCGGACCGCAACGCTATGGGGCATTGAAAAGGTTAAATGGTCACCCTAGGACCGCACAGATAACGTGGCGATCATCCCGTGCCTGCAAAGCAACAAGACTTGTTCAACGATCAAAACGTATCCTCGGGGGTCACACTGACCCTCAGAGGAAAACGGTCGGGCCCTGGCCGCTATTCAGAGATTAGCGGCCAGTCGCGTGGCCGTTGCTGGACCTAAGCGGTCACCCAAAGGTCGCCACACGCCCGTTACGACGAAGACCATAGACGGTCCTGGTCTGACCGCCACAAGGAGCACGGTGGTCCACACTAGGCCGCAAAAGTCTTCATGCAGTCTATCGCGCGATCGCAAAACCTGCCGACACTCTTGGGCCATAAAACGGCCCACCTAGGGCCGCCTTTACAAGAAACGGTTCCTGGTAGGACCGTTTCTATTCCGGCAACCCAAAAACGGCGAGTTCGGTTAAAAACTCCGTTTCACGCCCCGTTCATGCCCACGTGAAGGGGAAACAAAGGGGAAACCCTTCCCCATGCCCCAAGGCATCCAATGACGCCATCAAACCACAAAATAACGCGTTAAAATACTAGATCCGGCTCACTCCCCAAAAATATGGATTTTCTCCAAAATGCTCAAATAAGCCCGCTCGGCTCACCACGGCCTACCAAAATCGTGGGAAAGGAAGTACACGAGCTGGGGATCCATCTCCCTACCTTCATCGAAGATTTGACGCGCAGTGGACGCCGTTCCATCGTGAAACGCCCACGAAACCCCCGCCGGTTCACGAACGTGCACCCGAGCTTCAACGCGCCACCATGCCTCGATCCTTGACCCATCCTCACGCTCCTTGCCCCCACGTCGTCGCCACCTCGCCGGCCATCACCTCCGTCGGCCGCCCGGAGGAGAGGGGAAGAGAAAGAGACGAGAGAGAGTGAGAAAGAGAGAATGGGGAGAGAGAGGGGGTGAGGGGGTTATTTATAGAAAAACCCAAAAATTCTAGAAATTTATAAAAATACGAAAAAATTACCTCCGCGATCCTCGGGAAGAGCCCAATGCGCCGGTACTATCCTGGAGTCGAAGAACGTGACGGTTCACCCTGCACAGAGTTCCGAAGGACACATCAGCAAAAAACACGCGTGAAGTACAAAACACACTCCGGGACCCACGAAAATGATCCAAAAAATTCGGGGCATCACAGCCCTCTCCCCTAAAAGAAATTCCATCCTCGAATTTCAAGACAAATGCGGGAACACATGGGAAGAATGTCTTAACCAACTGACAACGCCGTCAGAGCCCCAACACAGAAAACCTCGATTGTCATGAAAGACAGTTCCTGAGGGACACCGCCAGACCTTAATCACAACACCTCGCTTCGCACACAGTGCACACACACCGATCAACAGAGCAGGCATAATGCAAAAGCACAAGTCTGGTATCACCTCAGTCACAACTGAAACCCAAACATGGCACCACAGCCACCATCTTGCTCACTGAGGAGACACAGTCCTCGTCACGAGAAACAGCTACCGATCCATCCTATGGTCGGCAAACAAATCACACATCAGCTTCACAACCAGCTGACTGGTTTCACACCCTGCTCAAGGGAACAACCAATACAGAGCCTCCATCAGCTCACACCTGGCAAGCCAAGCGCTCACAATAGCACGGGACCAACTCTATCAGAACTCAAACTTCGACAAAGCCTAGATCCCATCCGGAAAGCACACCACAGAACAGCCACCAAAAAGGCTTCACTGATACATGGCTCTCACCGTTCACGATGCACAACCAACAGTATCTTCTGTCTGTGAAAGACCACACGCCGATCACCAGCTGCTCGTCAATGGGAAACCCTCCTCTTGCTCGACTTCTTCCGTCTTTCCTGGTCCTTCGCCAGAACTGACAAACACGTTCCAGACCTCGATGGGCCATCCGCTGACTCACACACAGACAATTATCATATCTCAAGCTAAACTTCTCTCGGACACCGCATCTGATCTCGATCATCGCGCCAACTCTACCCTTGCAGGGGAGCACGATGAAACCAATGACAAGACTCAGGAGTCTTCGGTCATCACCTCACTCAACTCAGACTCACAGGGGAACCATCCCATGCTGATCACCAAACCAGGTATAACCATTCTAACGCCAACGTCCCATCAAGGACCTCCATGCACAGGCATCACTCTTCCATCTTGTCTCATCGAATCCTATCTCAACTAATCCAAGTGGACACCTGCCAATACCGATTCCGCCCTTATCACAAAGCCACGGGACACCACTGGAACAATTCATGGCACACATCTCTAGGGGAGAAAAGTGCCATCCAATCTCATGGTTACCTGGTCGACAACGCCGCGACCAATGCACATAGGTCTTCAAACGACATAGATTTTCATCACAATTGGGTCCCTTCCACCATAATCTGACCCGACCATAACCTACAGATGCTGTTGTGGTCGATCACATTGTTAGGCTCACTAGCCACTCACAGCTACCAACTGGGACCTCATAATGGGTCAGAGATCACTTCAGGCACGATCTCATCCGAGGACACAACCTCCAACACAAGTCGGGCACCAAGCCACCGACTCTGACCAACACGCGCAACCAACACAATAACTCGGGACTCACCATCCCGACAATCCACAACTCGACTGGCCAACTTCAGAAAGTAGGGTGAGGAAAGCTCCCTTGCCTCGAACCCCAAGTACAGATTCTCTCCCTTAATCTGGCAATCCTCTGCAACTCTGTAGGCTCCGATCCACCACGCATCAGAAAGTTTCAGCACCAGGCAAGAATTCTCGCGGACACCGCCCAACCAGCACTCATCCTTCCGGAGCAGTGCCGACGCACCCTCACGCAACAAGGGAATTGGGCAGGACTTCTCACAGGCAATCACCTTGCCAAAACACGGAACACGTCTCGAACGGACTTCATGGCACACAAAGGCCAACCAATCCGGACACACAATGCAAGACGACGAACCTTAGCCAAACACAATCTCTCCAACCAAAGGAGAAACCAACACACCTCCGACCAACAGAAAATCTCCACGCTCGACCTGATCTCGAACCTCACGTACGTTGGAAACAACACCTTCCAGCACCGAGAAAACCATTACCTCGTCAGGTCAACGCCTCCGATACACTCGGTGAGTGTCACGTCGGACCACGATCACAGCATCTCTCGATGCACCACCACTGCAATTCCTCGAACTACAACGCGCCATGCCAAGAGCCGCAATACAAGCCATAATTGGCAACCGCCAACGCTCATCCTCAAGTCCCGAACTCACCGTCGAACCTTCACAACTCAAGCCAAATCCAGGGCGAACACAATCCATTCACCCGTAGAAGCGCATGAGCAAGGACTTACTGGGACAACTCCGCCCAATCTTGCCTCAAAATCTGCAAGACAATCAGGACCGACACATCATTTCTAACGCCACAGAGCATGACGAGGACATCAGGCTCGAAAATTAGCAACTTATCGAGAAGATCCTCCGCTCACCCGAGCGCACCTCTCGATCAGAACACCCACTCTGCCACCTTAAACCACAATCTTAACACCTCAGGGGCTGCATAAACCTCAATCTGGAGTGGCCAGACTCAACAACAGCTCCCTCAGAGCACGCTCACGGCCACTTAACCACGAATAATCCTCGCTAGCCACCTGACCTCGTTACAGATTCCTCGAACATAGCAACGCAGCAACGCACCTATCGGCAACCTCTGCTCAAAGCAGCACAACCGGGGTCACAACCCATCAGGAAGAAATCTCTCTATCACATCCCTTGGGCCCCACGCTAGTACAAAAGTCGGGAACAGCAACCACCTTTACAGCGCCGCGCAGTGCACTCAAGCTCTCAAGCGAGAAACAAAGCGGAAAACATGCAAGAAACCCTATGCCAGCTGCCGACTGTACTGGACCTTACGGAGTCTGATCACTGCAATATCTCGAATTCCTATGTATGTCCACAACCACCTCTCTGATACTAGCTGTAACAATCCAAGATCCGGATACCGGGAAGAGCCCGATACCATTCGAATCCTGGCCCGCCGCCCACGAGCCGGGAGGGCTCGGAAGGGCAAAAAGGAGTATGGAGGTACAAAGAAATAGAAAATAAAGCAGGATAATTCAATAATTAACAGAAATATTAAACAACTAAAATAGCAGCAGAGTCCAATCCAATAAAAGTACAGTCTAAGGCAGGAAACGTACCCAACACCGAGTGAACACTCGGCCCAGCGAGCTCGCAACTAAGAACCTCCGAACAGCACCCTCGAACCTCGTGGAAAAACTGCCGCACCTGAAAAGTAGGGGTGAGCCTCCTGTTACTGGCTCAGTAGGGGTCCCGTGGAACCCCAACCGAGAACAACGGCGGTAGCGAAAAGGAAAATAGCTACAACTACAGCAGGAACAGTGAACCGGTGGTCGGTCAAAACTCAGCACTACAGCTACTCCTATTGTACCGGAAAAGCACACCCCGATCTCACAATCGGGGAACTACCAAACTAATGAGAGAACCTCTCGCTACGCCGCCAGAAGAGACGATCACGACCTCATAGTCGTGGACCTAACACCGTCTAGGGAAAACCCTCAGTGACGCTCACCGAAAAACCCCTAGACCTCTACCTCGGGAACACTCCCGAAAACTGTCGGGGGAACAACGTCTCGCAAACGGGAAATGAAACCCAAAAACAGGAGAGTCACGCCCTACTAGTAGCAAGGCCGGATGCACCCCCTGGCGTCTTAGTCTACGCCTCGGGTGTCTCCCTACAGCGCCCTTGGCGGAGACTGAGACACCGTACAAGTAACCACAGAACAAGGGTCTAGGTGGGGTCGTGCTCGTCAGCACGCGTCTGAAGTCCCCGACCACGTGTGCACACATTGACTGACTACGCTACGTCAGGCCCTCCAGCTAGTTCTTCCTCCCAGCCCGGACTCGAGCCGCCACAGTAGGAGGCCCACGGCAACCAGCCTAATGCCATCTCTCTTGGGTAGCCTCGACACCACTCCCTGGTGGGACCACGCGCGTGTCGGAAAGCTACAACTAGTGGGGAGTCACTGATGTGACCACTCTCCGAGGAGAAGCTCTGAAAAACACGCACGCACCCTGTGCGAAAGTCGAGAAGAACCAAGTGGCGCTGAGCCACTGGACTCCAGACAGTCCTCTAGACTCACTAAATTCAACAGGCCTTCAGTCATGAGACTCGGGGGTAAGACCGTTGCACCGAACGACTCCACACCGTCAATCTGCCCTAACCCTAGGGTTCGAAACCTCGGCATTATTACTCACGAGGTAGTTCACAACTACCGATACCACTCCCTCGAAAAGGGAACTCCAGGCTGGGTAATTGGACTCACAGTCCACAGGCCACACACATGGCCCACGAGGAAAGCACAGAAGCATGATTCCCAAGGTAGCTCACAAGCCGCCACGATGATTCTCCCATCCCAGGGAAAAGCGGGAAACCTTCAGTCCCAGGCTGGATGACTGGACTCGCAGTCCAAGGCCGTACACTTGGCCCACTCAGGAACCATCTTCCGAAGAAACCTACGACATGCGGGGGAACCCCACCGCACTCACACCGATACACGGTTACTCGATAAAGCGTAACACAAGGCCCGGAACACACACACAGGGTCGCCCGGACCCTCTAAATCGAGGTAACACGGTACCTCCAGACACCTTAGAAACACGGTCACGGAACCCATGGGATGTCCGGGACACTCCCGAGGCCGATGGTCGACCACTGGGTCACAACCGGGTCGACCGGAGACCAACACGATGCTAAACGGGCATGGCAAGCACAAAAACCAAGTGGCGGCCTCCCCTGGGCCGTCTAAGGCAAAGGCAGTGAAGCCCTGGACCGCCAGGGGAAGAAAAATGGTCCCACATGGGCCGCAACCCCCAGAACTCAACGGTCTCTTGCCAGACCGTTCAAAGAACAAAACGGTCTACCGTTTGACCGCTACAAGCAGAAGCGGCCTCCACCGGACCGCAACGCTATGGGGCGCTGAAAAGGTTAAACGGTCAACCTAGGACCGCAAAGATAACGTGGCGGTCATCCCGTGACCGCAAAGCAACAAGACTCGTTCAACGGTCAAAACGTATCCTTGGGGGTCGCGCTGACCCTCAGAGGAAAATGGTCAGGCCCTGGCCGCTATTCAGAGATTAGCGACCAGTCGTGTGGCCGCCGCTGGACCTAAGCGGTCACCCTATGGCCGCCACACGCCCGTTACGACAAAGACCATAGACGGTCCTGGCCTGACTACCACAAGGAGCATGGCGGTCCACACCAGGCCACAAAAGTCTTCAGGCGGTCTATCGCGCGACCGCAAAACCTGCCGACACTCTTGGGCCATAAAACGGCCCACCTAGGGCCGCCTTTACAAGAAACGGTTCCTGGTAGGACCGTTTCTATTCCGGCAACCCAAAAACGACGAGTTCGGTTGAAAACTCCGTTCCACGCCCCGTTCATGCCCACGTAAAGGGGAAACAAAGGGGAAACCCTTCCCCATGCCCCAAGGCATCCAATGACGCCATCAAACCACAAAATAACACGTTAAAACACTAAATCCAGCTCACTCCCCAAAAACATGGATTTTCTCCAAAATGCTCAAATAAGCCCGATCGGCTCACCACGGCCTACCAAAATCACGGGAAAGGAAGTACACGAGCTGAGGATCCATCTCCCTACCTCCACCGAAGATTTGACGTGCCGTGTACGCCATTCCATCGCGAAACGCCCACGAAACCCCCGTCGGTTCACGAACGCGCACCCGAGCTTCAACGCGCCACCACGCCTCGATCCTTGACCCATCCTCATGCTCCTCGCCCCCATGTCATCACCACCTCGCCCTCCATCACCTCCATCGGCCGCCCGGAGGAGAGGGGAAGAGAAAGAGACCAGAGAGAGTGAGAAAAAGAGAATGGGGAGAGAGGGGGTGAGGGGGTTATTTATAGAAAAACCCAAAAATTTCAAAAATTTAGAAAAATATGAAAAAATTACATCCGCGATCCTCGGGAAGAGCCCAATACGTCGGTACTGTCCCGGAGTCGGAGAACGCGATGGTTCAACTTGCATAGAGTTCCGAAGGCACATCAGGGAAAAATATGCGTGAAGCACAAAACACACTCTGGGACCCACGAAAATGATCCGAAAAAATCATGACATTACAATCCTCCTCCATTTTCCTGTCATCAATACCCTTATCAGATTCATCAAGCATTTCAGCAAACACCACATGTGGAGTTTCTTCCACAACCTGATTTTTTACATTGAGAATCCTATATGCCCTAGAAGTTTCAGAATACCCTAAAAATATTCCAGTATCACTCTTAGCCTCAAATTTATCAAGGTCAGCTTTGTCATTATTATGGATATAGCATTTTGAACCAAAGGCTCGAAAGTAGGCTAAGTTGGGTTTCTTACCTTTGAGCATTTCATATGGGGTTTTCTTACTCTTTGGCCTTACCATGGCCCTGTTGATTATGTAACATGCTGTGCTCGCTGCTTCAGCCCAGAATTTCCTTGGCAGTTTGCTCTCAATCAGCATTGTCCGGGCAATTTTCACAATTGTCCGATTCTTCCTTTCCACGACGCCATTTTGCTCTGGGGTCCTGGGAGAGGAAAATCTGTGTGTCAATCCTTCTTGATTATAGAATTCAGAAAATGAGGAGTTTTCAAACTCTCCTCTATGGTCAGATAAAATCGTAGAGATTCTGAATTTATCTTCTTGTCTTACTTTTCTGAAAAACTTGTGAAATTCATGGAAGGCATCATTTTTATTTGCTAAGAAGAAAATCCATGTAAAACGGTTGAAATCATCAACTAACACATAGCCATATCTCTTACCATTAATGCTGGCAGTTCTTGTTAGCCCAAACAAGTCCATGTGTAGGAATTCAAATGGCATGGATGAAAGGGGTTCATTCCTAAGTTTAAAGGGTTTTCTGGTTTATTTTCCAAGGGAGCATGCTTCCCATATTTTAGTGTTCTTTTTGAAGGATAGATTGGGCAGACCCCTTACCATTTCATGCTTGGACAGTTTGTGCAACACACCATAACTGACATGCCCCAGCCTTCTATGCCATAGCCATGCATCATTGGGCTGACTGGCAGACAAGCAAAGATTTTCAGAAAATTAACTATCAAGGTCTACCATGTAGACATTATTTATCCTATGACTTATGAACTTCACAGAATCAGAATTTTGTTCAAATATCTTACATTCATTGGCATCAAACGGTACCTTGTGGCCTTTGTCGCACAGCTATCTTATGCTGAGTAGATTGTGCTCAAGGCCTTCAACAAGTATGACATTCTCAATGAAATTGGAAGAATTCTTACCCACGGTACCTGTGCCAATAACTTTTCCTTTCTCCTTGCCTTCAAACCTCACTTGACCTCCTTCCTTCTTGATCAGATGGTTGAATTTCTTTCTATCTCCTATCATGTGCCTCGAGCAGCTGCTGTCCAAATACCATCGATTGTGATGGGCTGCTAGGCATTCCTGCATATAATATATTAAGTATAAGCTTTTGGAACCCAAGCAAATTTGGGTCCACAATCGATGTTAAAATCATTCAGTAATTTTTTTGGAATCCACACTTGCTTGAATGGCCTCATTTTCTAGCTGGACCTGCATTGGTTGCTTGAGTGTCCAAGTCGGTTGCAACTGCCATGGCGGCATGCCAAACCATCCAATCAATTGGCTTCCCTTACTACTCGTCCATTAGCAAGAAAATGTTTATACCTAAAGAGCACAAAGAGGAAATTATTTTATCTATTTTGAAGAGTTGAGTTTCTATATTTTAGTTACATAGTGAAAAATTGAGGTTCCACAGTCTGAGTTGTATTTATAAGTCGTGGATGCTATATGTCTTGTGTAATTGGAATATTTTCATGATTTGATTTTATAATATAGCTCTATTAAGAGATTATTTTTATCAATGACTAGCATGTCCTATTTATGCTTCTGTCAAAAGGTGGACAGTTTATATAGGAATGTGTGGTGTATAATGGTGGGTGTTTATGTATGTCAATGAATCACAAAGAATATGATCCATGTACTGATTGCATGTTAAGAATGTTGACTGTAATTTTTATATTTTAGGATGGTTATTTTGGTGCAATATTTAGAAACTGGAGCTCTTACAGATTGGTCGTTTGGGACAGTTTGGGGAAGAAAATACCTTTTAAACACATTATTCTAAGTGATTAGTGCAGGGTGGTTTTTACATGACTATTCTTAAAATAGGTTATTTGGGGTAGTTTGAAGAAGGAATTGCCCCTAAAATACCCCTATTAAAATATTTAGGGGCAATTATTAGTGCCTCTAATGATAACATTAGGGGCATTTTTCAAAAAGTGCCCCAAAAACTTTTAGGGACCGTGACAACAGGGGCACATTTTAAATTTCCCCAAATACTAATCAAAATGCCCCTAAAAGTTATTAGGGCATTTATCTCTAATTTTTGGGGCAATTTAGAAATGCCCCTAAAGGTATATTTTCTTGTAGTGTGTGGCAGACAGGTTTCATAGAGTTCATGAAATATGATTCAGATAGAGGTCTTGCTCTTTGGTTTCTAAATGTGTTGAATTGGGCATGGAAAGTACCCAAGTTTGGCTGGCTGCAGGACCTTCTTTTATTGTTGAACCAGTTTTTCTTTTTGGAGTCTTTTTGGAGTCAAAGGCTGAGTCGCGTCGACGCAGATCCCTGGTGCGTCGACTTGATTGCCTGGCCATTCTAGGTTGAGCGACGGTGCATCGACCCTGTGGACCAGTGTGTCGACCTTGCTGCCTTGGTTGAGCTTTGGTGCGTCGACTCGATTGACCATTGCTTCGACCCAGAGGTTCAGCATGTTTTCTGTAATGAGCTTGTTGGTTGTTTCCTTGATTCTTGGCATTTTGTCTTTTACTTTGAGGGTTGTCAGTTTTGATTGTTCTGGGTTTAGGGGCATTCTTCCATGTTGGTTCTTCGGTTATCATTTTTTCTTTCCCCTTCTCAGGATAGAATGATATAATCTTTAGTTCAAACTTCTTTTTCTCAGTGGGGTTGAACTCAGCCCTTCTTTTCTAAAATTCACCCAGATTCCTAAGATAGCATCTAGGTTGGACTTTTCTTGGGTCATTTTTTCTAGGACAGACTGCTTGTCCTTCAACTCATTTTCAACCTTCTCGAGATTTTTCTGCATTTCATCATTCAAAGCTTTAGTTTCATACTTTTCAATGTTGAGTTGATTTTCTCTTTCACATTCTTGGCACCTCAACTTGGCTTGGTCTAACTATTTTATAAGATTCTCATTTTCTTCTTTCATGCTTTTCAGTTCTGAACAGTTAGATCTAGATTCCTCGATTTATTTTCTTTGCATTTCATTCTCAACTTTTAGAATCTCCAGATTCTTGGTGACTGGATTATCAAGAGCTAAGGCATTAATCTTCTTCTTCAACTGCTTGTTGTCTTTTTTAAGGATTTCATATTTTTCCAATAGAATGGTATATGCGTCCTCCCATTCTTCAATTGAGAAATTTTTAAAGAGAGAGTTTACCTGATCCTCTTCTTCATTGGCCATTAAGCATAGGTTGTCCTCATCCTCATCTGCAGAAGATCCTTCATCTTCCTCCTCATGGTCGCTCCAAGTGCAAACCATTGCCTTGGGCTTCTTCCCCTTTGCCTTGGTCATGTTTTTTAGCAGCTCGAGACATTCTCCTCGCATATGCCAGTGCTTCCTGCACGGGTAGCATAAAAGTTTGTCAGTTTTCGTTTGATCAGATTTAAGGTTGGGGATTCTACTTACCTGTGACGACCGTCTCTTCCTGTGGAATTTACCTCTTGATCTTAAGAATTTTTTAAACTGCTAGGTGAGTAAGGCATGATCACCTAAGCTCTCCTCATCATTATCTTCTTCTTCTTCCTGATTGGACTCATCAGTGTTGTGCGAGACTCTGAGAGCTATAGTCTTCTTTTTCTTATGATCTTCTTCGTTTCTTTTCATGTTGAGCTCATATGTCATGAGCGAGCCTATCAGTCCATCAATTGTCATCATGGATAGATCTTTGGAGTCTTCAATCACAGTAGCTTTGGTGTGCCAGGCTGGTGTGAGAGATCTCAGAATCTTTCTAACCAGTTCACTATCAGAGTATTCTTTACCCAATAATTTTAGGCAATTTATCAATTGGGTGAGTCTGGCATACATTTCAGAAATGGACTCATCAGGTTTCATTCTGAACATTTCATAGTCTGATGTTAGCATGTTGGCCTTGGTGGCCCTGACCTCAGAAGTTCCTTCATAGATTAACTCAAGCCTATCCCACATCTCTTTTACAGATTTGCAAGTGGATACTCTAGAGTATTCAGTGGGATGGATAGCGCATTGCATTGTGTTCATCGCACTCTAGTTAATCGTGGACTTCTTGATCTGGTCAGGGGTCCAGGTATCATCTGCTTCTGGTAAAACAAAAGGGCCTCGACTGACTACACGTCAGATGAGCTGATCCTGGGCACGAAGAAAAACTACGATCCAATTTTTCCAGTATAAATAATTTGTTCCATCAAAGAACGGAGGTCTATTAATGGAGTGGCCCTCAGCTATGAAGCTACGAGGGGCATTCCCGTCAGATCTCCCCTGGTCATTGGACCACATCTCTAGGGAACTCGCTCTGATATCAATTGATAGGTGGTATGAGAGGATCTAGAGGGGGGGTGAATGGATCCTCTACCCAATTCTTAGTCACTTCAAAAAACAAAACAAAACTACAAGTTTGAAGGAGCAATTTCAGGCGCAGTTTTATGCTAATATAAGAGATGTCTAAAGCTCAAACACATGAAATACTTTAATCAAATTGAGACACCTGTGAAGGGGGTAGATGAGAAGGAGTCGACGCAGCAAACCACAACACACAGGTTTTAAGGTGGTTCGGCTGCTATCTAGTAGGCCTACGTCCACCCCTCACCAACTTGGTGAGTCTTCTACTTCTGGCCAAGAAGAACACACACACACATACACACACACGCTGATTCACAGCTTTAGCTGACATACAGCTTGACGGGGATGAACCCCCCCCCACACACACACACATACGACTGCAAGGTAGCCAACACACACACTCCGATCCCTGAAACAGGGTGCCAGAAAAATGCTGAGGAACCTCGGCCAACACACTCCAAATGTCTAAAAGAAGAAACTAAAAAACAACAAAGAGAAGCTCTAAGTAGGTGAGCTAAAGTGCAGCTTCTGACAGAGGTCAGGAAGCTGAGGCAAGACGATGTAAACCATGATCAGAAATTCGAACTACATAGAGCTGGATTAAACCAGTTTCTAGGCTGCTACTCCTCTCCTCTCTTCTTCTCTCAGATCTTTCTTGTGAAGGCTCGGGCTCTTGCTGACTCTTCTCCCACTCAGATTTTCTCCAGGCACGATCTTCTTTCTCTCCTTCTTTCTTTTTCGTTCAACTCCTCTCTAGGTAGAAGCAATGGCAGCAGCAACTTCAAGCATGCAGAGGGACTTCATATTTATAGAGAGAAGGGGCAAAACGGTTTTCCCTCCAAGATCCTGCCATTTGATTGGTTGGAGTACAAATGATGCTCTTGGACATGGAGCTCTTCTAGATTAGCCTCCTCATTGACTCAAGATAGAAAGGTATGGTCCTCTGTCCTAGGCACCTTTTGGGACTGCACTCTGATTGGTTGGTTGCTAAAAGGAGGTTACCATAAAAGGTGACCTTTCCCACAAATGCTAACTGACAGATCCTTTATTCAAAAAGTTGTTCTGGTAGCCTAATGATGACAAGGATAGTTATCTATCCTAGGAACCTTTTCTGACCTTAAACCGTGAGATTTTGCAGAGTGAGCCATTGACTTGGAATAAAAAATATGAGATTGGGTGGCCTGGTTCGAAATCTGGCAAAGCTTCCACTGATTCAAATTATATGAACACAAACTGGCCATGATATGCTGCTGGTAGCTGTCATTGACCCAAGGGAGGTGCTCACGCGAGCTTAGCTTCGTTTTTAGTCCGTTCCGAAAAGGGTCAACACCTTGGGTCGACACTTGAGCGTTGTGCTAGTTGAACTACTCACCATTTGGGCAAAAATAGAACCCAGATAATAAGGGGTCGACACCAGGGGTCGACTCCTTTGGCTTTGCTGATCTACGAGCTTAGTTACGTCGACGTAGTGACTCTATTGAGTCAACGCAGTAAACAGCAGTTGCTGGTAGCTGGGGTGAAGCAAGAGTCGACGCTGTGAGCGGACGGGGTCGACGCAGCTAGCTTTCTTCTTGTACCGTTTGCGAGCTAAGCCTCCATGGCATCGACGCAGCCGAGAGGGTGCATTGACGCATCCTTTCAAAGATGCGTTTATAACGGTTTCTATGAGGGGCCCTCTATCGACCCACTGTAAAAACAAAATCGACCGACTTGAAGAGTCTTGCCTGTACGTTGACAGGGGCAGGAGCTGAGCCTACGTCGATGCCATAAGAGGCTTCCGTCGCCACACTCTTTGAATGTGCGTTTGAAGCTGCCCCTGAAGGTGTCTGGAGTCGACGCGATGAAGAAGTGGGGTCGACGCAGTGAAGACATGGCTTCTTAAGACCATCTAGAGTCGATGCATTCTGGGATATGAGAGTGCTAGAGTCGACGCTGTAGTGAAGGGCACTTTGACTGCTCTTCTTCTTGTGAGAGGGCGAGTCGACGCTGCCTGTAGAAGGGGTCGACGCAGCCTTGAAGATTTGTTAAATTCTTCATATCTAGCCAATAAAAAGATGTTTTAGATTTTCTAAAATAATTAGCCAATGACTTATAGTAAGACATCATCAAAACATAATATACACAATAGGGGTTGGTCAGTTAGGATCACGATCGCGTGGAAGAGGAAATACGGTCGCAACTTGTGTGCGGCCATGACTAGGGCTGCTACAAACTTTTTTGTCTGTGAATATCGAAACTCTGGAGAGCTTTGACTACATAGTAGACTAGCTTCATGCTCCTCTCATCCTCACTGGCGAGCACAGCACTGAGCGTCCTCATCGTCATTGACAAGTAGAGGAGTAGCTGTTCGCCGGGGAGGGGTTTAGAGAGGATCGGTGGCGATGAAAGGTACCTTTTGAGGTCCTCTAAGGCTCTTTTGCACTCCTGGTCCCAGTTAGCGTGCCCTCTCTTCTCCGGTGACTTGTTGGCTTGATTGATTAACAGGAAGAATAGGAGGCACCTTTTGACAGCTCTGCATAAGAACCGAGTGAGGGCGGCGATGTGGCCGGTGAGGCACTGCACGCCCTGCACACATTCCGATCATTTCATCTCTAATATGGCTTTGATTTGGTCGGGATTTGCTTCAATGCCTCGATGGGTTACCAGGAACCCAAGGAACTTGTCCAACCTCACCCCAAATGCACACTTGTTCGGGTTGAGTTTCATGTTAGATCGTCCTAAATTGGGGAATGTCTCTGCTAGGTCCTCCAGGTGGTCGGTCGTGTGCAGGCTTTTGATGAGTATGTCATCGATGTATACGTCCATGTTGCAACCAATGTGAGAGTTCAACATGTGATTGATGAGATGCTGGTACATAACTCCTATGTTTTTTGACCCGAACGGCATTTGATGGGGGCATCCCTTGCCCCACCACTTTTTTTGAAGCTCAGTTGGATCGTCGGCATGCGTCATTATGTTCCCCACATGTTTCTGAGTCTAGTCATGTAATTTTCATACTTTCTTTGAGTCATAAATTATGTAATTTTCCTTTTATTTGAGTCTAGTACCTAGGTATAAGGGTCATTTACCTAAGTCTTGAGTCATGTAGTTAATTAAGCAATCTAATGGGCCCAACTAGTGGGCTTGGCCCATGGGCGCCCCCCCTGGATAGGCTAGCCATTAGTTAGTTTGTTCAAGCTCATTTTAGTCCATGAAATTGTATGAGCCTATAAATAGGCCTCCCCTCCCTCTCATTGTAACAACCCTTTTGTGATCAATTTAAAATTGAGTGAGTTATAGTGTTATTGGAGAGGATTCTCCACTTCTCTCTCTCCCTCTCTATTGGGGTGGATTCCCCTTCCCTCTCTATCTCATTTCTCTCTCTTCTCTCTCTCTCTCTTCAAGGAGTAGGGCACCCCCCTCTCTCTCTCCTCCCCTCCCTCTCTCTCCTCCACATCATCAACTCTCTCTCTCCCCCTCATTCTCATCCTCACAACTTCCCATAACCCCTCATTACTACCCCCTAGTTCCAAGACAACCCCACCCAATCCACACCCCACCCTCCAACCCCCAACTACCCACTACCCTTCCCCAAGCATCTCCCCACCTTCCCAAGGCACCTCTTCCCATCCCCAAGACCATGATTGATCACCCTCCATTAAGGAAAATTCAAACTCACATTCCCTCCACCCACTTGTGCCCCCCTCACCTTCCCCCTCTCCCTCCAAGCCCCAAATTCGCAGCTCCTCTCTCACCCACTGTAAACACCACCTTCCAGACCCCATTCTCCTCCATCCACACCTTGGAACACCCCCTCCTAGACCCCCTCACAGCCAGGGCTCTCCCCAGACTCATCCACCCCCACTTTCCCTCCCATATACCCCATTTCCCCCCATCATCTTCAACCTACAGTTTTCAGTTCGCAGGCAGCAGAGGAGTGAATAGTTGTAGAGGCTGCCACATCTTCACCTGGAAGCTTCAGTGAGCATACCATATATAGTTGGAAGAGTCTCCCAGTCAGCTTTCCAACGGTGGTGGTCCCGCCAACTTCCAAGATCGGAGCTGCTCGGAGGAGGCGATCTACTACGACTGCGCAAGACTTCTCAGGCAGAGGATAAGAACCTGAGTGGAAGCTCTTCCACGGCAATTCTAGCGTGAATCTAGGCGAGAATTCTTCTACAAACTTCTTCCTAGACCTGTTGACTTCCAGGATCAAGAAGCGGAACTCCGATTGACGTCCGGAATCAAGAGTTATCAATTTCTTCCTCCTGGTGCCTGGTTATGTTTCTTGTCAGTCTACTCCGACCTCCCCTCCTTGTTCGAGTTCTACCGGTCCACTCCGACATCATCTGGCGTCCCCGTTGCTTGCGTTTCGAAGAGGACTCGACAACGAATCCATCTGTACCAGCTACGCTTGAATTGGAGCTTCAGAGCGCCCGTGGCACCATCATCTTCCAGCTGCTGAAGTACTGTGACAGTCTGGACCAGCGACCTGAGCTCCTGTTCGTGTCTCTGCCCCGACCAGTGCCGGTGATCAGGAAAATCAGTAAAATTCTGGCTTCATCCTGATCAAATCATGAAGAATTTCCCACTGGTTTCATCCTCAACAAAAATCAGGAGTGATCACAGCGTCCAGATAAGCAAGTGTCTGTCCAGAAGCGTAGAGGGTGGCAGATTCGGCACCGACTTCCGTTCTTTGCGTTTAGCTTGGTTTTTCCCCACCCCGCTTGGCCGGCTGAAGGCCCTTCCCTGTGTGGAGGTAGTATTGGTTGTAATCTCATAATCCCCACCCCGAGATCCCCCCCCCCTTGCATGGGGTGTAGTTCATGTAATTATTAAGTCGCAGGTTTGAAGCATCATCGACGCGGCGTGCGGGTGCGTGCCCACGCCTCCCCGCTCGACATCATCTCCAGCCGGGATTAGCGTATTCACGCTGATCAGGTGAGCTCCTGAACACCTTTCATTGCTGAGATTTAATTGCTTAGTTTAGTATTGCTTTTAGTTGCTCCGTCGGCGGTGAGAGAGTGTCCGGTCTCAAATTGCCATCAAATTGAGTGACCACCGCGGGGTGAGTTGTGAGAGCGACCACTTAACCCACGCCCTTGGCGTACCGGCCGCCCGTGAATTGGGCATCCTGGCTCATTTGGGGTCCTCCATAAGCTAGCCAACCATTGGAGTATCAAGGTCCCGACTCGGACCCTCTCCGTCATCGCTAAGTCACCTACGGGCACTAGTGTATGCTTCGTGATCGTGTTCACTAATGTGAGTCCGCTGCTCAATTTGATTGCTTGCAATATAGGTCCATAGGTGGTTTCACATCAAGTGGTATCAGAGCAAGTTCACAACTTGTCTCTATCAAGTTGGTCCTAGGGTGCGCATATGCATTTAGAGTCTCCTAGTGCATCGCTCTTGTCCGCTAGTATGGCCACCTCATACCGACCTTACCCATCGGCCCTCTCCATGAGTTCAAACCCCCAAGAGAAACCCACCACCAACACACATGACCTCCACGGCCATGTCGAATACCTCATGGGAGCCATGAATAATGCCTTCAATCAGCATGAAAGGTCAACTTACCCAATTAGGTGACAATGGGCCCACCCCAAGGGTGGATGATAGAATGGTCCCCCTCCCACTTCCCACCTTTGATGGAACCTCTCCTAGAGAATATTTATATTGGGAAGCTACAATGGACCAGTACTTCACTTGGTATCGCATGTCCGAGGATGAAAAGGCCTGGGTTGCCAAAATGTAACTTACCAAACGGGCAGAAACTCATTGGTTGCAAATTGTCGGGTTAAGGATACTTAGAAGGGAAACTCCCATCATCATTTAGGGGGACATGAAGGAGCAACTTAGGGCAAAATATGTGTCCCCTTCCTACCCGGATCACCAAAGCCCAAGGAGCCATTCAACTCCCTCATCCACACCCGGCCAACCCAAGGCTCCAATTCCTCAATTCCCCCATCACCCAACCAAAATCCCATCCCACAATCCACACCACTCAAGCCCCATTGGTCCCCTCCGCCACCCCTCACCTCACCCCTTCTCAAAAGGGAAAGAGCCCAATGGAGATAGAAGTGAGTGAAATAACCCCAGGTAAGTGTGAGCCGGAATGTTATAGGTGCCACCAATTGGGGCACATCGCCGGGCAATGCCCCACAAGGAAGCATCTTCCCATGTCCCTAGTGGTTGAAACATCTCCCACCCCGGCCACCATTATCCCTCCATCATTCCCCAACAAGGACACTCCTCCCAAGAACAATCTTTCCAAAACCCCTCAACCCACCCATCTTCCTCTTCCTACCCCAACCCAACCACAACCTAGACCTCCACTACTTCCCTTACCAATCCCAACCCAAACCCATGCTTGTTCACCACCTCAGGTGCACCATGCACCGGCTATCACCAATTCCCCCGCATTAGACCTACCCAACCCATTATCATTAGGAGTTGAAACCCACACACCCATCCACATGGAAATGGATGCTAGTCCCGATCAACAACCTACCATAAAGGAAATCCAAGAACCTCCACTTCCACCAACCTCTCCTAGTCCGGATCCTCAAGAGCCACACACCTTCACCGTGAATGAGTCCATACTCCAATGGCTCAAGCAAGGCCCCACCATCCTTAGTTCACCCCCACACCTCTCACCCATGAGACATCAATCCCAAATTGTGGCCCTCCCCTCCTTTCACACCACGATCCAATCCTACTACGAGGTAGAGGGTTGGGATGATCTCCTCAAGGGTTTAGAATGGCAACTAAAGTTGACTTTCTTATTGACCTTAGGAATGGCTCACCCAAGAAGCCTTAGACTCATCCACCCATGTGATGGTTCTGTTGGGGAGAATGTTGTGCTAAAGTTGGGCATGTGTGGAACGTGAGTGTTTCTATTATTTTGATGATGTCCAACTATGACTCAACTAATGATTGGTTCTATTGTTTTGATGTGATTCCAACTATGACTCATTTCTAGTGTTTTGATGATGTATGTCTTTAGAGTCATTTTGCTATTCATTATGCATTTGCGATGCATTTGATAAAAACCATTTGCATACAATTCAGGTCATTATATTGCCGATTCAACATATCAAGAATGGCTTGCAACGCTTAACCAATTGGCCGCACAGAAATCAAGATCAATCCAAAGAAGTAAGCCATCCCAGGAGGACGATCAAAAGTCACTCATGATGCCAAGTGCATGATGCAAAGTACACTTTGATTGGAGTGGAAATATCTACTGTGCAAGCTCAACAGAATGTAACCAAAGAATGGAATGGAGGTGGCGAAATGAAATGAAAGTGAAATGAACACGTCCAAGCAAGGCCAAGCAAGGAAGAAAAGGCTCTAGCTAAGCAAGGCCAAGCAAGAAAGAAAAGGCCCAAGCAATGAAGCAAAGTTTCTACAAAGGATCGAGCATTCATCCAAGATGATCAAGGTTCAAATCCATGGTTCAACATGTTCTAAACACAAAGAAATATAGCCAAGAGAATCCAAGGCCAGAAACACAATTGATACCTTTTGGTCTATCAAGGGAGATGCCACGGACATGAACGGGTTGCAAGAGAAGTCAAGCGACGGAGCTAAGGAGGTTCATGGACCGACCCGGGCAAGAATGGGCTCTGCCCAGCTGGCGGTCGACCGCCAGCATAGGGGCGGTCGACCGCCCCAGCCAGGGAAGGCCAGCTTGAAAGTCTTTCAGTGGCGGTCGACCGCCAGCCAGTGGCGGTCGACCGAAAATCCCAGGGGCCATTCGTCTACAGCATTTCACAGTAGCGGTCGACCGCCAGGAGCTGCAGGTCGACCGCCAGCCCCGAGCCAACCATGTTTGACTTCGAATTCCACCTCGTGGGCTGCCTAATTCTCATGATTTCTTTAATCCCAAAGAACCCCAAAGTCTCCCAATCACCCACAAATTGTGGATCTGGTCTAGGACTTCTCCAAGGACCATTCAAGGTCTATAAAACCAACACAATGGTGGAGGCAAACCCTAATGCTTCATTTGGGATTAAGGGTGGCTGCAAGAGGAGTTTTCAAGAGAGAGGAGACGAAGTACTGTTCATATGAACAGTAGTTCGTGAATGAGTTCTTCATCCACTCAAGAGTTTCAAGTAAAGATCTGAAGCAATCCTGAAGCAATCACCTTCTACTCTTCAATCAACTTCCAAGAAGGAGAAGAAACAAAGCTTTCAAGGCAGTCCAAGAAGCTCATTTCTCAAAGTGATTTTCTTCATCCTTTCAAGTTCATCCAAGGTGATTTTTGAAGCAATCAATCTTCTACAAGCTATTGAAGAAACAAGATTCAAGGTAGAATCAATTACTCTCTTCATCCACTTCAAGAAGATACAAAGAGAAGATCAAAAGAGGAGATTGAAGAAAGAGTTACTGTTCACGTGAACAGTACTCCGTGAAGAACATCTTCATCCAATCCAAGGTATTCAAGCTCATATCAAAGTAATCATCTTCCAAGATCTGTGAAGAAGGAAGCAAGGATCAAGGTAGCATCTATTCACTTCTTCATCCATTCAAAGAGATCAAAGAGAGAAGATCAAGAGAGGAGATTGGAAGAACAGTTACTGTTCACATGAACAGTACTCTGTGAAGAACAATCATCCATTCAAGGGTGATTACAAGAAGATTGATTTGCAAGAAGAAGAGATCCCTATTGCTGATCAACAAAGCATATCGATACAAGGGCCAATTCCTTCTTACTCAATCTCTTGTTTTAGTTCCTTCACATTTGTTCTACTCTCAATATTGTTAAACATTGAAGTTGTGATTCGTCCCTACCGGTGGTTAGTAGGAAGGCAATTGGAGGGTGTTCCAATTTACGGTTGACGTCCCTACCAGGTGGTTAGTAGGAAGGCAATCAGAGGTGTTTCTGATCTGCGGTGTTGACGTCCCTACCGTTGGTTAGTAGGAAGGCAATCGGTGGTTTCCGATTTACGGTTTGGTGCGCTGCACTAGTGGAGCCTCACCGGGTTTGGTGAGGGGTGGACGTAGGGCTGAGGATTCAGTCTGAACCACCTTAAAATACATTGTGTTATGGTGTGGTTGTGTGATTGCTTGTGCTAGATGCATGCTTAGGTTTAATATTCATATTACTTGTTCATCCTGCTAAGCAAATCATTGTCTTCTTCGTTAAGCTAGTTATATTCCGCTGCGATTCTTGCTGTCTAGCTTTATAGAGGGTTGAATTGCGAAAAGAGGTGCAGATCTATTCACCCCCCCTCTAGATCAGTCAGCCACTACCCAACAAGTGGTATCACAGTACACAACAAGTGGTATCAGAGCCTAGCTCTGCTATTTTCAGATCCTACGATCTGCAGGGAAAGATCCGGGTTCATTGTGATTTAAATGGCTTCTTGTGCTACACGTGCTTCGATGGTTTCTCTGCCCATTTATGATGGTTCAGATTTTTCTACATGGCTAGGGAGATTGTTCATCTATGTTAGCTCAATAGATCCACAATTGTAGAATCTTATATACAATGATCCTCATGAGCTGCCATCAAATTCAATTGATTGGTCAGCCGAACATGAGACCAAACACAATGATAATCTTGCTGCATATAACTTAATTATAGCTACAATTGATATTAGACTAACTCACATTGTGTCTTCCTGCAGCACAGCCAAGCAAGTACTGAACAAGTTGGTGAAAATCCATGAAGGAAAAGAACAAGAACAAGAATGCTTTATGGCCGACCGTGCAGAAGAGTCAAGCAAACCATCCTCATCAAAGGTAAATTCTGATTCCGAGGAATTCACTTTTGAAGAACTTATGGAATCCTATGATGAGTTGTTTACATAATACAAAAAGACAATATCAGAAAATAAAAAGTTGAAATAGGATCTCAAGAAAAATAACCAACATGAAAGCTTGATTTGTAAAAAGTGTTCTGCGTTTGAAGAGCTCTCTTTTGATCTAGACACACATAAACAAAGCATTGCATGTCTAAGAGATGAAAATGAAAATCTTCATGATGAAATCACTAGGTTGGAAGAAATTGTAATAAAACTTCAAAACCAACCTAAGGCAATCTCTAATGATCAAACTATGGCCGATGGGCTTATTCATGATGAGAGGTTGATTGAAGAAAATAAAAATTCTGTTTCATGCTCTGCTAATTTTGCATGTGAAAAATGTTCATTCTTGAGAAACATAAATGCTGGTCTCCATGATGATCTTGAATGGCAACAAAATTTGATTGATTCTCTAAAGGAAGAGAATAAAGAGTTGTTGGAAAAGAAAATTGAATGTGAAAAAGTTGAAGAAGAATTGCATGAAAAATTGGCTGCACATGAAAATGGCAAATCTATCATTGATGATCACTCCGAAACATTGCATGTTTTAGAACAACAAAGTCAAAATCTTAAAGCTGTAAATGCCATGCTCAATGAGCAATTGGCAGCATGTGAAGAGGGTCTTAATGAGTCTAAATAGCATATTTCTTCACTTGAAAATGAAATTGAAGGTTTGAATGATTTCCTGTCAATGTTTGCCCAAATCCAAGATTTTGGCTCACCAGAAGCCACCACTTCATGTGGTCACCAAAAAGGGCATACTGCTCGAAAGAAAAGTAAAATTCAGCATTCTCATCCAAACATGCACCATAACATGCTCAATGCTAAATATCATGTTTTCCACAAAAAGAATGTCCATTGTTATTATTGTGGTAGACATGGTCACACTGTGCATGATTGTTTTATCTTGAGAAATGATGAGCTTAGAGCAGGACAGCAAGTGAAAGAATAAGGAAAGAAAGAAAGACACCACCCTCATACCATGAAAGGTAAGAATCATGCTCGCCCACAAAAGTATAGGCCACATGCACATGCACATGCACATGAACATAAAAAGGATAATCAATCTTTTGTGCGTGGTTTCTACTGTGGTAAAAATGGGCATGAGATGTATGGTTGCCATATAATGAGGGAAGATGATTTGATTGCCTTGAAAAAGATGAGTCAAGATGCTAAACCTGTTGCTAACCCACAAGGACCCAAGCAAGCTTGGGTATCTAAACATTCCAAATAAGAATTTTGGGTGCAGGATGCCTTGGAGCTGAACAAATGAATGGTCAGGTAAATAAAAGCTCAAGGAACATGTATGTACATAAACTTTTTAATTTCAATCATCTTACATGTTTAGTCCTAACATGTAGATAGTGCATCATAAGTCTGCCAAATGTCATTAAATTCTGCAAACTGAATTGCTCTTTGAAATGCTTTACCCCCATGGTGTGAGATGAACTTTTGAGCTAGATTTCTTGCTCATACCATGCTGGACCACAGCTACTTAGTTCATGAAATACTTATTTTACCGATGTTGCTGATATGATGATGAGTTGTTTAATTCTTGCTACCAACCATGTGAAATTCCTAGATTTTAGTTTTGATGGTGTATACCATGGTTGTAATTTTCAACTCATTAATTCACGATTAGCATTGTTCAAAGGGGAGTCTAGCAATTGGCATCATCATGTTGCATTCAGTTCAAAATAACTTGTGAATGATTTGTGTTTGCATCATCTTGTGATCTTATATACTTTAATGCAAATCATGTTTAGAAAAATAAAACAAAATAAAAAAAAATTTGTGTGCAATCATCCATGCAGCATCTGCATTACATTGTGTATTCATATAGTTCATAGGCTGCACATTTAATAGCAAACCCTTGCATAGATCTAGGGAGAGTCAACATCAAAACTCTGTTTGCATCATTCTACACATTGTTGACATCCTTGCATAGAATGCATAACCTCAGGAGGAGTGTTCCTTCATTCATTCATGTTTATCATTCATGCAACACTCTCTCTCATTCATACCAACCAACTGCATTTTATGGATACACTAAATCAGATTGCTAAACCTCAGGCTAATAGAAATTGAAATAATTATCTTCTTCAATTTGATTGTGTGTTTTTGCAAATTGGTTTCCATGCACTGTTCATCTGTAAAAATGTCATTTGCATATGGTGTAGCATTGCATGTGGTTGCATAATAAAACTAAATTGCTTGTTTGAGAATGATTTAAACTTGCATTGCACCCGGTATATAAAAAGGTGTCGCCCGACCGTTAGGTTACGCCTATCGGAGAGGTGATTCACTTGCGTGAGGGGATCCTTGGATTCTGTAACTCCGCCGAGTACCGGATAGGTCTAGGTGCATCATATTGCATAGTCCGTGCTTGTCTAGATGCACTCACCATGCGTGAAAATTCTCCTCCGCTATGTACCATGTGTCATTCTTGCATATAGGCCATATCGTTAGGGGGAGTTGTCTCCTTGACGCATTCATGCACATGCTACATACCATGAGTCGGGTCATAGCATTCATGCATATTTCTTTTTGCCCATCTCATGAGTGATCTAGCTATTCCATGCACATCCTAAGGGGGAGTCTTGCAATCTGAACATTCTTGGGTAATTATCTGATAATGGTGTAAGAGCTTTCTATTATATGCACTGATGATTGTCCATCAAATAACAATGGTTCAGATTTAATGATTTCTTTGAAATTCTGATAAATATGTTTTTGAAATCATCTATGTCATGTAGTCTTTAATAGACTTTAACTAGAGGTTGCATGTTGTGACTTGAATGATCTTTCTGAAATCTGAAAATTCAAATGTCTTAGTCAAGTTGGTTGAGTTGCTACAGTCTCATATTGTTTTTAAACAACTTGACATATTGGAATTCATAAAGGAAATACTTTAGACAAAGCAATGACATTAGGTCACTAAGAAACATGTCTTCTCATCAAGGAAATGAGGATAGATATGTCATGAAGTGCCTTTGTTATCTTTGTTATCTATAGCTTAGACTCAAGGCAGAGCAATGGCTACATTGCTGAGAAATATATCTCCTCATCAAAGATATGAGATCGTGTATGTCATGAGGTGATTCAGCTATCTCTGTTCAAATCTGAAGCATAACAATCAGTCTTACCAAATACCTAGGAATACTGGCGCCTAAACAGCGTGTATTCTTACGGCTAGGCGGTATGCACTAGACTCGCTTGCTCGTAAAATATGGGTCTAATGATATGAATTTCATTGAAAATGATATATGGGAAAAAGTGCTGCAACATAGAATTCATTATAATTGTCATGGTTGTTTAACCTCAATACAAGTTGTGCTTTTCCCGATGACGATTATGAATATGGCTGTGTAAGACAATGGAGGATCACCATTGCTAGAGCATGCACTTTTGGTTCACTTCTATTAAACCATGGATATACCTATTTTTCAAATTCTCTTGTTAATTCAGAATTCATTAGCTTTGAACCATACATATTCATCACGGCATGTTTCTAGTTGCTTATAATGGTTTGCTCTATACTCCTCTTTCCCTCAGCTTCCTACATAATTTGTTCATTCATTTAGATAGGAGGAGAAAGTTTGCATTCATTTCTATAGGGGGAGAAGGCTTGGTGACTTGGTGAGTCATTCATCATACAAGGGAAGAATGTTTGCATATATTCTTGTCCCCAATTTTGACCTATCCCTCCTTTTTGCTGTTGTCAAAGGGGGAGATGGCTTGGTAAGTCATTCATTTCGATAGGGGGAGAATGTCTGATAGGGGGAGAATGTTTCTTGTATGTGTTTGCATATGTGGTTTGGTGAGCGTCATATAGGGGGAGAAGACTATGTCATCTTGTGAGCATTTCATTGTCAAAGGGGTAGCATGTTTTCATGATTCATGTCATAGCATAACATGTTCATATGTCATTGCATAGCATGTGTAAAGCATGTTTTCATAATTCATTACAAAGTATGTGTTGAAACTTCAAAATTCATTGACATTGCATGGCATGGTTTCATTCATTTTAGAGCATATCACACATTGCACTCTTTGCATTCACATGCTCTATTTCATCTATGCATATCTGTGTTCACTTCATGCATACATAATTGGGAGAAATCATTTTGTGCTCATGCATACATATTTGCATTCACATGTTTTGATCATCCTTGCATTGCACATATGTCTTGCATCTTGCCTTCCCATGCATTGCATAGAAAATCCTGAACTGTTGTGCCTCTTAGGCACAAGCATGTGCTATGTCGCCTTCATGATAGCAATGCTATTTGGTTTTGATGATAGCAAGACAGTGAGTGCATTTGAATGCAGTTGATATTATATTTTGAGGATAGCAATGTTATTGTGCTTTATGAGATTATGTTTTGATGATAGCAACATAACTTGTTTTGTGGAGAATGCATGTGTATGACTGATATAGTGCTTGATTTCTGATCTGTGTGTTACTTTTCTATCTGCATGTAGTTTGATGACTAGCAAGTCTATACACTGCAGGGTAAAGCATTTCATTAGTCTATACACTCTTCATGCATGTGCATAGTCTATACATTGTGCATTTCGTTGACAAGTTTGCACACTCATGAAGTCTGCACATTGGACTCTTGATCAAGTCTACACATTCATTGTTAAGACAAAGTCTATACAACGTCAGTTCATGCATTGTCTTAGGCTAAGTGTGTACAGCGTCTTAGGCGAAGTCTGTACAGCCGTGTCATATGCTCTTCAAGTCTACACATTGGTCTTTACTTGAAGTATATACACTGTTTCACTGCTCATCGGCTTTGGGTCTCCAAGTCTATACAGCCTTCTGATTCGTCAAAGTCTGTACAGCGCACTTCATATACAAAGTCCAAGTCTGTACAGCGTGAAGTCTCACCTCGTGTTGCCTTCAGTGCCACTTGTGTCACACTTCGTGTTGTTTCCCCTCACTAACACGAAAAGATTTCGTGTCGTCTGAGCTTACGACACTTCGTGTTGATTTCCATGTTTGACAAGAAAAACTTGTATGAGGTTATACTTCGTGTCATTTTCCCTCTCATAACTTCGTGTCGTGTTTCTGAGGCAGCTCGAATAGTTCTGATGAACTTCGAGTCGTTTCCCTGTAGACCTCGTGTCGTTCCTGTTTAGTAACCACACTTCGTGTAGGTTACTGTTGTTTCTTTGACTTCGTGTCGTTTTCCTTGTCTTTCGTCTTCGTGTTGTTTTCAACCCGTGTCAACTTCTGTTTTCGACTTCGTGTTGTTTTCAACTCGTGTCGGTTACTGTTTCGTCTCCGTATTGTTTCATCGTCTTCGTGTCATTTTTTTTGTTCTATTGCGTGCAGGACATCGCAGCACTTCGTGTTGCTTTCTGTGCCATTTCGTGTCGTTCTCTGTGCAGTGTGTGTTTCTGTCACTACTGCACTTCGTGTCGTTCTTGTTTCACCTCGTGTCGTTTCTGTGTGAACCTCGTGTCACTCTTCTGTCCTCGTGCTGTTCTCACTGACTTCGTGTCGTTTTCCCTATTGTGTCTCCGTGTTGTCTCCGTGTCGTTGCCGTTTGTTAGTTCGTGTTGTTTCGTTCTAACCTCGTCCAGGTTTCTTCTAAAACGATGTTCTTCTGATAAGTTTATACAGAGTTGTTCTTTAAACTGATGACTTATCCGATACTCTGTTTAACAGGTGCTTTGATCGTGAAGCTTAAGGAGGGCACGTGATCCGAGGTTGAAGGACTGACAGAAAGCTGACACGTGGCCAAAAGTTCTGGGCGGGAAATGTGGAAGCCACACGCGCCCAGTGCTTCCCTCCTACTAGCTGCTGTTATAAAAGGAGGTCTTCGTCCACAGATGAAGGTAGATCGAGTTGGCGAAAAGAAAAGTCCATATAGAGAGCCACGATCCAGAAAAGAAGAAGAGCAGAAGAAGAAGAAGAGGAGAAGAGCAGAGAGTGAGATATTAGCGAAAGAAGAAGAGAAGTGCAGCAGAGAAGAAAGAGAAAGAGAGAGAGTGAAGAAAGAGAGTGAGGTCGAGGGAGATCTGTTAACTGGACCGTGGATCAAATCCAGGCCAGTCAGCTCTTTAAGAGCCACATTGTGCTTTACGTTTACAGCTTTCTGATGCTGTTATCTTGTCTTTTGTTTTCCATTTTACATTTCCTTTCAAGCTGTTAGTCAGTGGATTGCAGAGGTGCTGCCTCTGGACGGCTAAGCTGTATTGCCCAGCGGTTTGCAGTGGAGGATTCCACTGGACAGCAAGCTGTGTTACTCAGCGGAGCGAGGAGGATTCCTCGGACGGCAAGCTGTGAGGCCCAGCGGTTGTAGGCAAGCTGTGAGGCCCAGCGGTTCAAGCTGTGAGTCAGCAGTAAGCCACACTCGGGTTGAGTGTGGGGTGGATGTAGGTCTGAAGGACCGAACCACCTAAAAACATTTGTCTACTGTGTGATTGTTTTGTGGTCTGCCTAGCTTCTATATCTCTATCTTCGCACAGTAGATGTATGCTTAGGACGGTTCTTCATCTTGTCTGGGTCGCATTCGCATTGTGCCCACTATCTACTTAGTAGAAGTTTTCATTCCGCATTTGAATCTGCTACAGTAATTTTTTTTACGGGTGATTGATCTATTCACCCCCCTCTAGATCACCCTTTAGCGTCCCAACATTTGGTATCAGAGCCTAACTCTTTGTGCAGGACTAACATCCTAAAGAGGATCGGTCATGGATGCTAGAGGGCTAACAGCAGAGGGTCAGTCCACTACGAAGCCACCATTCTTTGATGGTTCCAACTACCCATATTGGAAGAACCGGATGCATGTCTTCCTCAGAGCCAAAGACTACGAGATCTGGAAGATCATCAGCAAAGGTCCCTATGAGCTACATGAGAATGAGGAATTGTGGACCAGAGAAGAAATCAGGAAATCTACTCTGAATTGGAGCGCCATCAACGCCATTCAGTGTGCACTCCATCCCACTGAATTTGATAGAGTGTCATCCTACAAGACAGCGAAGGAGATATGGGATACTCTTGAGGTCATTTATAAGGGAACGTCTCAAGTGAGAGAGACACGGGCTAATATGCTAGTGACAAAGTATGAAACATTTCGGATGAAGCCCGGTGAGACAGTGACCGAAATGTATGCTCGTCTGACCATTATAACAAACGATCTAAGAAATCTTGGGAAAGGCTATACCGATCATGACGTTGTTAGGAAGATTCTTCGATCACTGACTCCGATGTGGCATACCAAAGCAACTGTGATTGAGGAGTCAAAAGATCTACAAACGATGAAACCCAATGAGCTGATAGGCTCTTTGATGGCGTACGAGATGAATCTTCTACAAGTTGAAGAGCTCGAATACAAGAAGCCTATTGCTCTGAAGGCCAAGCATAGCTGTTCAAAACAGTCCAGATGCAATGGATCATCCAGTGATCGAAGCCAATCTGGATCAGATTTTGAAAAGGATGAACTAGCTATGATTACAAGAGAGTTCAGAAGATTTCTTAGAACTGAAGGGAAAAATGTCTATAGAAAATACCACAGCAGGAAGCAAAACAGGTATAAATTTAACCCTGCTGAAAAATCTGACGATAATGCCTGTTATCATTGCAGGAAGACTGGACATATGAAGATTGATTGTCCAGAGTTACAGAAAATCAAAGGAAGACCATGGAAGAAAGCGCCAAAGGGAAAGGCCATGGTCAGTACATGGAGTGATGAGGAAGAAGGCACGCTGAGCACTTCCTCAGATAGTGAGAAATCAGAAAATGACATCTGCTTGATGGCCAGGAATGGAAGAGAAGAAGAAGATGAGTCTGATCAGGTATCATCCCCTTTCGAACATTATACTATTTCTGATTGGGAAGATGCTTATGGAGATCTGTTAGATAAAGCAAATGATATTAAGAAGGAAAACAGACATTTGAAGAAGAAAATGAATTCTCTGGTTAATGATAAAACACTTACTGATAAAGTTGCATGTTTACTATCAGAGAATGAAAAATTGAAAAATGCATGTTCTGAGTTTGATGAATTAAAACATGTTGTGATTGATTGTAGGAAAGAAAATGAGTTGCTGAAAAATGTCATTGATGAGCTGAAATTGTCAATTCAGAAATTTGAAAATCAAGTAAAGATTTCAACTGAAAAATATGAAGCTATTTTGTCAGTGAATGATGAAATGAAGAAAACTGTTGAAAATTTAGAAAATGAAAATTCTGACAAACAGAAAATCATTGAAAGCATGACCCAAGGAACAGAAAATCTTAATGCCTTGCTAGGGTCAAAAGTCAATTTCAGAAAAGAGGGTCTCGGTTTTAATCCCTCAGCTAAAAAGAGCTTTGAATTGAAAACCATTTCATGTGTGGGAGAAAAGAATAGAGGACCACTCATAAAAATGGTCAATGAAAAATTTGTCTTCAATAATGTTAAATCAAAAGTGTCCAGTGCAAAGGACAAGGGAAAGCAGAAAGTTGTAGAGCCTAGAGCTGCATGCTCGTCTTCCAAGGATAAGTCCGAGGCTAGGGGTCAGCCAGCTAGCACAACAAAATCCCAGCTCAAGGCTGCTAAGTCTCCATTACCATCAACTGCTCAGAAAAAGACCCAATATAAGTCAGCTCAGAAACCTAGAGGGTCAAAGGTGGCAGGGAGACCAGGTGCAGCTAGGAACCCATTTGCTCATCCCTATTTCCCTAGAGCCCAAGTCTATCATAACACTCATCCTCAACCACTTAATAGGTTTGGGTGGAACCCTGCATATATGAGGTCTGGGTATCAGAATTTCCCCACTTGGTATCAGCCATATAGACCTCAGCCAGCTAGGAGATGGGACAGCCAGTTTAGGACGTGGAGTCCTAGTCATCAAGGGTTCTATGGTCAGCCTAGGACCAATTTGGAACACAATTTCCCGTACACTCTTTGGCCAAGGCACTGGCAGAAAAACAAAAACGTTTTTAATAAAATGAATGCCAGGACTACACAACAACCATTAAAGCATCAGAAAAAGAAAACTAAACTTGTTCGTGCTGACAAAAAGAAATATAACAAAAATAACTCTCAAGCTGTAAAATCCACCAAACCTTCCACTTTCACACAAATGTGGATCCCTAAACAGCTTTTGTCATGTTTTCACTCTCAGCTGTCTATTTCTGTCTTGGGCCCCAAACTGTCTTGGGTTCCAAAACCTGCTCCCTAAGTGTGTTTGCAGGTATGCCTGGTAGCCGGGAACAAATTGATGAAACAGAAATAGCTACTTCAGGCATAGGACAAGAGGCAGGGCCAAAATTCTAAGAGCTGAAAGAAATTGGAGGCCTTGTCAACAATCTGATGCAACACCAAGGGTAAAAATAAATCAGTCAGGTAAAGCAAGTAAGTGATTTAACTTCAGAATTGAATTGAGAAAGCCATGTTGAATTGGTTGTTTAAATTCTGATGTTCTCTTCTTGTCTAGCTAATCAGTCTGCATTCCAGACTTAGCTACTGAATTTAATTCTGAATAAATTTGATATTCCTCTTCTGCCATCTATTGCACTGAGTTTGGATGGTTCATTTAATGCATATAGTTGATGTATGTGTCTAATGTCTGCATTTATCATTTGCATCAAGAAAATTGTTTAATGCATATAGAACTGCCTTGCACTGCATATATCACTTGCATAACCCTGGTATATCAAATGGTAAGCTACTAAAAGGCAGGGAAATCTGCCTGGAGGTTCCTACTATGTGTGAGATGGTCCTTGAGACCAGGTTCTCTGCCAAATACCAAGGGTCTAGTCCTCATGAAGAACAGTGTACTGCATCATATTTTTTAAAAAAAAAAATCTGAAAAAGGATAAAAATGCTCATGACTTGGATGCATAAAGCTGAATTGATTGCATAGCATATCTCTTGCATCATGATGTCAGGGGGTACTGAGAGTTCTATTCAATTCATTGAATCCTATTCACTTCTCAGTGCTCTCATTCAAATGATTCATATTCTTTGACATCAGTTGCTCATTGAACCATATTGCCAATTGCTATCCTTTCCCCATCTTTTTCACTGAACAGCAGTTCTGGTTCTGGCTCAGTACGTTGAGTTGTGATTATTTCAATTGTTATTTTATAAGAATCTCTCTCACAAATTGAAAAGAACTAAAGGTTTAACCTTTATAAATTGGAGAGTTAAGTGTCTGCACTTCAGAATTTGAGATAAAAGAAAACTTTTATAGCTCTTAATCTTTGTCTCATGGTAAGATTAGAAAAAGTTTTTGTAATGCCTAATGTGTTGATCTGGAAATCTCTAGAAAAGGTGAATAAGAGTGTGTACTGTTTTTCAAACAATCACTCTAAAAGAATTAAGGGCAGCAGTAAATAAGTTCATTAATGTTAAGAACTGAACATAGTGACAGAGCAATGGCTGATTGCACTGAGAAACTGTGAACTCCTCCAAAGAAGTAGAAAACTTCACATGTCATGAGGTGATTCAGAATATCTCTGTTCATAGGGTCAAATCCATAGGGGGAGTCCTCACCAAGTAACTGAGGGTACTGGCCTCTGATCAAGGTGTACCCTTAATGTCAAAAGTGAAGACTATTCCTTGTAGGTCTTGATCTGAAATAGATCCAGTAGTTTATGCCTAGTAACTGGGGGTACCTGCCTCTGATCAAGATGTACACCTAATGTCAACAGCATAAATGTCACAGGTCTATTCACTTAGTTCAGGCTCTGAAAATTAAAAAGTGAAATCAAACTGCTGTAACCCTTTGAAAAATCAAAAGTCATTGAGTGAAAATTGTTTTTTCTCAATACATGTTCAAGTTGCCTCTCTTGAATTTCCTTGTTTAGACACAAAAGGGTATTATTTCAGACTTATCTATTAATACTATGTGCCCTAGATTCATTGCTATAAATGGAATCTAAAACTCTTTTTCAGAGGTCAGATGTTTTACTCTAGATTTATCACTGTTAAATCTGAATTTTTGAAAATTGTATGTTGATGATTCTTATACTTTAACAGTTGTTTATAATCATGCTTACTTTCTGAACCTATGATTCAGCTGTTATCAAGTGACCCTCCTACCTTTTCTACCTTGGTTATCTGTTCATATTCCTTCTCAAAGGGGGAGCTTTTATTTAGGGGGAGAAATAATTCAGGGGAGTCTTACATTCAGGGGGAGATTGTTCTAGAGGAATTTGCATGCATATTGCACTTCGCACTCATATTTTTACTATTTTTCTCATTTTGATCATGTCAAAGGGGGAGAAAGTCTTGTGTGTGACTCACTGTCACATTGTGTTGCCATCATCAAAAAGGGGGAGAATGTTGTGCCTCTTAGGCACAAGCATGTGCTATGTCGCCTTCATGATAGCAATGCTATTTAGTTTTGATGATAGCAAGACAGTGAGTGCATTTGAATGCAGTTGATATTGTATTTTGATGATAGCAATGTTATTGTGCTTTATGAGATTGTGTTTTGATGATAGCAACATAACTTGTTTTGTGGAGAATGCATGTGTATGACTGATATAGTGCTTGATTTCTGATCTGTGCGTTGCTTTTCTATCTGCATGTGGTTTGATGACTAGCAAGTCTATACACTGCAGGGTAAAGCATTTCATTAGTCTATACACTCTTCATGCATGTGCATAGTCTATACATTGTGCATTTCGTTGACAAGTTTGCACACTCATGAAGTCTGCACATTGGACTCTTGATCAAGTCTACACATTCATTGTTAAGACAAAGTCTATACAACGTCAGTTCATGCATTGTCTTAGGCTAAGTGTGTACAGCGTCTTAGGCGAAGTCTGTACAGCCGTGTCATATGCTCTTCAAGTCTACACATTGGTCTTTACTTGAAGTATATACACTGTTTCACTGCTCATCGGCTTTGGGTCTCCAAGTCTATACAGCCTTCTGATTCGTCAAAGTCTGTACAGCGCACTTCATATACAAAGTCCAAGTCTGTACAGCGTGAAGTCTCACCTCGTGTTGCCTTCAGTGCTACTTGTGTCACACTTCGTGTTGTTTCCCCTCACTAACACGAAAAGATTTCGTGTCGTCTGAGCTTACGACACTTCGTGTTGATTTCCATGTTTGACAAGAAAAACTTGTATGAGGTTATACTTCGTGTCGTTTTCCCTCTCATAACTTCGTGTCGTGTTTCTGAGGCAGCTCGAATAGTTCTGATGAACTTCGAGTCGTTTCCTTGTAGACCTCGTGCCGTTCCTGTTTAGTAACCACACTTCGTGTAGGTTACTGTTGTTTCTTTGACTTCGTGTCGTTTTCCTTGTCTTTCGTCTTCGTGTTGTTTTCAACCCGTGTCAACTTCTGTTTTCGACTTCGTGTTGTTTTCAACTCGTGTCGGTTACTGTTTCGTCTCTGTATTGTTTCATCGTCTTCGTGTCATTTTTTTTGTTCTATTGCGTGCAGGACATCGCAGCACTTCGTGTTGCTTTCTGTGCCATTTCGTGTCGTTCTCTGTGCAGTGTGTGTTTCTGTCACTACTGCACTTCGTGTCGTTCTTGTTTCACCTCGTGTCGTTTCTGTGTGAACCTCGTGTCACTCTTCTGTCCTCGTGATGTTCTCACTGACTTCGTGTCGTTTTCCCTATTGTGTCTCCGTGTTGTCTCCGTGTCGTTGCCGTTTGTTAGTTCGTGTTGTTTCGTTCTAACCTCGTCTAGGTTTCTTCTAAAACGATGTTCTTCTGATAAGTTTATACAGAGTTGTTCTTTAAACTGATGACTTATCCGATACTCTGTTTAACAGGTGCTTTGATCGTGAAGCTTAAGGAGGGCACGTGATCCGAGGTTGAAGGACTGACAGAAAGCTGACACGTGGCCAAAAGTTCTGGGCGGGAAATGTGGAAGCCACACGCGCCCAGTGCTTCCCTCCTACTAGCTGCTGTTATAAAAGGAGGTCTTCGTCCACAGATGAAGGTAGATCGAGTTGGCGAAAAGAAAAGTCCATATAGAGAGCCACGATCCAGAAAAGAAGAAGAGCAGAAGAAGAAGAAGAGGAGAAGAGCAGAGAGTGAGAGATTAGCGAAAGAAGAAGAGAAGTGCAGCAGAGAAGAAAGAGAAAGAGAGAGAGTGAAGAAAGAGAGTGAGGTCGAGGGAGATCTGTTAACTGGACCGTGGATCAAATCCAGGCTAGTCAGCTCTTTAAGAGCCACATTGTGCTTTACGTTTACAGCTTTCCGATGCTGTTATCTTGTCTTTTATTTTCCATTTTACATTTCTTTTCAAGCTGTTAGTCAGCGGATTGCAGAGGTGCTGCCTCTGGACGGCTAAGCTGTATTGCCCAGCGGTTTGCAGTGGAGGATTCCACTGGACAGCAAGCTGTGTTGCTCAGCGGAGCGAGGAGGATTCCTCGGACGGCAAGCTGTGAGGCCCAGCGGTTGTAGGCAAGCTGTGAGGCCCAGCGGTTCAAGCTGTGAGTCAGCAGTAAGCCACACTCGGGTTGAGTGTGGGGTGGATGTAGGTCTGAAGGACCGAACCACCTAAAAACCTTTGTCTACTGTGTGATTGTTTTGTGGTCTGCCTAGCTTCTATATCTCTATCTTCGCACAGTAGATGTATGCTTAGGACGGTTCTTCATCTTGTCTGGGTGGCATTCGCATTGTGCCCACTATCTGCTTAGTAGAAGTTTTCATTCCGCATTTGAATCTGCTATAGTAATTTTTTTTACGGGTGATTGATCTATTCACCCCCCTCTAGATCACCCTTTAGCGTCCCAACATGAACACCATATACAGGTAAAATCTTGAAAACCTCTAAAAATTGAAAAATCTGAAATCAAAATTGCTTTATGGCTGTCTTATCTATCTCTTCTATTGGACCATGTTGGCATACTTCATCTCATTCTTTGGTCTCACAAATGCAAAAGGGGAAAAGATTGGATTCCTTCTTGCTGATCCCTTCTTGCTGATGGCAAAGGGGGAGAAGATTTGATGGAGCCATTTCAAAGATTTTGGTATTCTTTGTGTGGAGTCCATTTGGTTGAGCCATATGAATATTTTTAATGAGCCATAGTGTTCTTGAATGTTCTTGAATCTTTTTATGACTCATAGTTGCCATCATCAAAAAGAGGATTTTGTTGGGGAGAATGTTATGCTAAAGTTGGGCATGTGTGGAACGTGAGTGTTTCTATTGTTTTGATGATGTCCAACTATGACTCAACTAATGATTGGTTCTATTGTTTTGATGTGATTCCAACTATGACTCAACTATGACTCATTTCTAGTGTTTTGATGATGTATGTCTTTAGAGTCATTTTGCTATTCATTATGCATTTGATAAAAACCATTTGCATACAATTCAGGTCATTATATTGCCGATTCAACATATCAAGAATGGCTTGCAACGCTTAACCAATTGGCCGCACAGAAATCAAGATCAATCCAAAGGAGCAAGCCATCCCAAGAGGACGATCAAAAGTCACTCATGATGCCAAGTGCATGATGCAAAGTACACTTTGATTGGAGTGGAAATATCTACTGTGCAAGCTCAACAGAATGTAACCAAAGAATGGAATGGAGGTGGCGAAATGAAATGAAAGTGAAATGAACACGTCCAAGCAAGGCCAAGCAAGGAAGAAAAGGCTCTAGCTAAGCAAGGCCAAGCAAGAAAGAAAAGGCCCAAGCAATGAAGCAAAGTTTCTACAAAGGACCGAGCATTCATCCAAGATGATTAAGGTTCAAATCCATGGTTCAACATGTTCTAAACACAAAGAAATATAGCCAAGAGAATCCAAGGCCAGAAACACAATTGATACCTTTTGGTCTATCAAGGGAGATGCCACGGACATGAACGGGTTCCAAGAGAAGTCAAGCGACGGAGATAAAGAGGTTCATGGACCGACCCGGGCAAGAATGGGCTCTGCCCAGCTGGCGGTCAACCGCCAGCACAGGGGCGGTCGACCGCCCCAGCCAGGGAAGGCCAGCTTGAAAGTCTTTCAGTGGCGGTCGACCGCCAGCCAGTGGCGGTCGACCGGAAATCCCAGGGGCCATTCGTCTATAGCATTTCACAGTAGTGGTCGACCGCCAGGAGCTGCAGGTCGACCGCCAGCCTCGAGCCAACCATGTTTGACTTCGAATCTCGTGGGCTGCCTAATTCTCATGATTTCTTTAATCCCAAAGAATCCCAAAGTCTCCCAATCACCCACAAATTGTGGATCTGGTCTAGGACTTCTCCAAGGACCATTCAAGGTCTATAAAACCAACATAATGGTGGAGGCAAACTCTAATGCTTCATTTGGGATTAAGGGTGGCTGCAAGAGGAGTTTTCAAGAGAGAGGAGACGAAGTACTGTTCATATGAACAGTAGTTCGTGAATGAGTTCTTCATCCACTCAAGAGTTTCAAGTAAAGATCTGAAGCAATCCTGAAGCAATCACCTTCTACTCTTCAATCAACTTCCAAGAAGGAGAAGAAACAAAGCTTTCAAGGCGATCCAAGAAGCTCATTTCTCAAAGTGATTTTCTTCATCCTTTCAAGTTAATCCAAGGTGATTTTTGAAGCAATCAATCTCCTACAAGCTATTGAAGAAACAAGATTCAAGGTAGAATCAATTACTCTCTTCATCCACTTCAAGAAGATACAAAGAGAAGATCAAAAGAGGAGATTGAAGAAAGAGTTACTGTTCACGTGAACAGTACTCCGTGAAGAACATCTTCATCCAATCCAAGGTATTCAAGCTCATATCAAAGCGATCATCTCCAAGATCTGTGAAGAAGGAAGCAAGGATCAAGGTAGCATCTATTCACTTCTTCATCCATTCAAAGAGATCAAAGAGAGAAGATCAAGAGAGGAGATTGGAAGAACAGTTACTGTTCACATGAACAGTACTCCATGAAGAACAATCATCCATTCAAGGGTGATTACAAGAAGATTGATTTGCAAGAAGAAGAGATCCCTATTGCAGATCAACAAAGCATATCGATACAAGGGCCAATTCCTTCTTACTCAATCTCTTGTTTTAGTTCCTTCACATTTGTTCTACTTTCAATATTGTTAAACATTGAAGTTGTGATTCGTCCCTACCGGTGGTTAGTAGGAAGGCAATTGGAGGGTGTTCCAATTTGCGGTTGACGTCCCTACCAGGTGGTTAGTAGGAAGGCAATCGGAGGTGTTTCCGATCTGCGGTGTTGACGTCCCTACTGTTGGTTAGTAGGAAGGTAATCGGTAGTTTCCGATTTGCGGTTTGGTGCGCTGCACTAGTGGAGCCTCACCGGGTTTGGTGAGGGGTGGACGTAGGGCTGAGGATTCAGTCTGAACCACCTTAAAATCCATTGTGTTATGGTGTGGTTGTGTGATTACTTGTGCTAGATGCATGCTTAGGTTTAATATTCATATTACTTGTTCATCCTGCTAAGCAAATCATTATCTTCTTCGTTAAGCTAGTTATATTCCGCTGCGATTCTTGCTGTCTAGCTTTATAGAGGGTTGAATTGCAAAAAGAGGTACAGATCTATTCACCCCCCCTCTAGATCAGTCAGCCACTACCCAACAAGTGGTATCACAGTACACAACAGGTTCTATCACCTCGATCTTCACCATTGGTTGCTACACTAGTGACCTCCTTCTCATTCTCCCCATGGAGGAAGAACCCATCATGATCCACTCCACTTCCATTGAGACCCCAAGTACCTTGATCGACTGGCCCACTAAAGACCTTGGTCCAATTACCTGGGGGGAGGATGACCCACCTTGCATAGACCATGTGGACATAGAGTTCCTTCCTCGAGAAAGCCCAGTCCATGACCCCTTTGATCCCTTCCAATGGGAGCCTAGTTACCCATGTGACCCACCCACCTTACCCACAACTCACCTTTCCCTACCCCAACCAACCATGTTGGACCAAGTTCACCTCTTCCAAGACTCGGGCCACACAAAGGGAACCATCGCCACATGCAACATATGCTTAGGAAGCAAGGAAGAGCCCCACTCCCTAATGCCCACCTTCCTAAATCCTTTCGACCCTTTCACATGGAAGTTCAAAAGCCATCCCACACCCATACACATGGAAGTCATCTCTATGATAGAAATGCATAAGTCTTGGCACAACACACCACTTGGCATGATTATAAAGTCGGGTCCATTCATTCACATCACCCACATGTCAAGTAGGAATTATGAGTGGTCCCTATTTGGGTGTAACGGTCCTCCCCAATTCACCATTGGTCTTATGTATGCTAGGAGCCTACATGGGTGTCCGGGTTCTCCAACATTCATCACACTCACTCATAAGAGGGACACCTATGGATGCCCCGGTCCTCCCAAATCATTCAAAGTCTTCATAACATCAATACATGATAGGTCTACATGTGGTTGCCCTGGACCACCTTTGCATACCACACCTTGTCCACTCACACCGCATCATAGTACATGGCATATGCATCTAAGCAAGTATCAAACAAAAGGCGGTGAGATTCACAAGAAGCGGGCAAAGACTCGTGAGCGCCACTTGGAATTTCAAATTGGCAACTTGGCGATGATGACTTTAGAGTGACTCTACCCTAGGGTCACCTCCAAATCGAGGGCACGAGGACTTGGACCTTGCCAAGTTCCGAGTGGCTTTGGCAACCCGGCTTACGGGTTGGACTTACCAATGGGTTTTGGGATTCACCCCACTTTCCATGTGGCGGATCTAGCACCCTCTAAGGGCACCGCGGTGGATCCTAGTGAGTGTCTTGAGCTTACACCTATCCTTATGAGAGACACCCTCGGAGTGCCACCATAAAATAGCCTGAGAGCCCGACATGAGCACACGGCGGCAATACTAGGCAAGCCAGATCTCTTCGCCAGCATGAGGGTGTGTCCGAGCCACCTTGACAAGCGGAAGCGTCATGCCCCGGCTATGGACGCGGGTTGAGTTTGGAGATCGTGGCTCGCCCGGAGCTACATTTGGCGTACTACTACCCCGGTGGACCCATACTCGACGGGGTCGAGTTCTCCCCACCGCGGGGGTATGATGGGGGCATCCCTTGCCCCACCACTTTTTTCGAAGCTCAGTTGGATTGTCGGCATGCGTCATTATGTTCCCCACATATTTCTGAGTTTAGTCATGTAATTTTCATACTTTCTTTGAGTCATAAACTATGTAATTTTCCTTTTATTTGAGTCTAGTACCTAGGTATAAGGGTCATTTACCTAAGTCTTGAGTCATGTAGTTAATTAAGCAGTCTAATGGGCCCAACTAGTGGGCTTGGCCCATGGGCGCACCCCCTGGATAGGCTAGCCATTAGTTAGTTTGTTCAAGGTCATTTTAGTCCATGAAATTGTATGAGCCTATAAATAGGCCTCCCCTCCCTCTCATTGTAACAACCCTTTTGTGATCAATTTAAAATTGAGTGAGTTATAGTGTTATTGGAGAGGATTCTCCACTTCTCTCTCTCTCTCTCTCTCTCTCCCTCTCTCTCTCTCTCTCTCTCTCTATTGGGGTGGATTCCCCTTCCCTCTCTATCTCATTTCTCTCTCTTCTCTCTCTCTTCAAGGAGGAGGGTGCCCCCCTCTCTCTCTCCTCCCCTCCCTCTCTCTCCTCCACATCATCAACTCTCTCTCTCCCCCTCATTCTCATCCTCACAACTTCCCATAACCCCTCATTACTACCCCCTAGTTCCAAGACAACTCCACCCAATCCACACCCCACCCTCCAACCCCCAACTACCCACTACCCTTCCCCAAGCATCTCCCCACCTTCCCAAGGCACCTCTTCCCATCCCCAAGACCATCATTGATCACCCTCCATTAAGGAAAATTCAAACTCACATTCCCTCCACCCACTTGTGCCCCCTCACCTTCCCCCTCTCCCTTCAAGCCCCAAATTCGCAGCTCCTCTCTCACCCACTGCAAACATCACCTTCCAGACCCCATTCTCCCCCATCCACACCTTGGAACACCCCCTCCTAGACCCCCTCATAGCCAGGGCTCTCCCCAGACTCATCCACCCCCACTTTCCCTCCCATATACCCCATTTCCCCCCATCATCTTCAACCTACAGTTTTCAGTTCGCAGGCAACAGAGGAGTGCCCAGTTGCAGAGGCTGTCACGTCTTCACCTGGAAGCTTCAGAGGGCATACCATATATCGTTGGAAGAGTCTCCCAGTCAGCTTTCCAATGGTGGTGGTCCCGCCGACTTCCAAGATCGGAGCTGCTCGGAGGAGGCGATCTACTACGACTGTGCAAGACTTCTCAGGTAGAGGACCAGAACCTAAGTGGAAGCTCTTCCACGGCAATTCTAGCGTGAATCTGGGCGAGAGTTCTTCAACAAACTTCTTCCTAGACCTGTTGACTTCCAGGATCAAGAAGCGGAACTCCGATTGATGTCTGAAATCAAGAGTTATCAATTTCTTCCTCCTGGTGCTTGGTTCTGTTTCTTGTCAGTCTGCTCCGACCTCCCCTCCTTGTTCGAGTTCTACCGGTCCACTCCGACATCATCTGGCGTCCCCGTTACTTGCGTTTCGAAGAGGACTCGACAACGAATCCATCGGTACCAGCTACGCTTGAATTGGAGCTTCAGAGCGCCCGTGGCACCATCATCTTCCAGCTGCTGAACACGTGTTGGACCGCCATCGGGACCAATGTGCCGCATTCCGACGTCGGGGCTGGTCGCAGCGAGCAATCTCGTCGGGTCGCGCGCTGAAAAATAGAACCGACAGATCCGCGGCCGGTTATTCCAACCGGTGCCGATCGGAGCAGCCCGGCCTCCGGCCGGCGAACCAGCGTGCCTCCACTCCAGGGAGCGCTCATCCAGGCATCCCTCACTACAGAGGAGCCACCGGGTCCCACACGGCCCCTCCGGACAGCACGTGGGCCCCACCGTCACGAGTTTAGGTGCTGCCGAAGCTACGCGAGAAGCCGCCCGTCAACCCGAATTCGGTCCTCCCGGGCCCATTTGTGTAACCCTTTACCTCCCTGCGTGGAGTGGGCAGTGAGTCATTGCTGTCATTATTGTGTATTAATTGTTCCGGGAGCACGGTTTTCGGCCGGGTCCGTCTTCCCCACGCCGGGAGCGTGGAGGTATCGTATTCGCTCCTTGCTTGGCATTTCACTTATTTCCATATATGCTTGTTTATGCCGCTGCTAGAGAGCATGTGTAAGAATAATTAGCTCGCTTTATATTTATATCACCGCTGCTGCGAGAGAGAGCGTTACCGTCCCGTGACCCGATCCGGGCACGAACGTGTGAATTGACCACCCTAGCTCTCGCCGGTTTCTCAACCGTGCACGTCCGACGCTTCCCTCGTTAAGGGACAATCACGAGCTTGTTTAGAGTCCGAGGGTCGCATATCCATTTGGAGTCGAGTCCGTGGTCCGTCCCGCATCAATTTGGTATCAGAGCGAGTTTGAGTCTAGGATGTCAAAAAGAAAAAAAAGTGTCATTTACGTCTAGTCATTAGTCATTGTCTAAGTCGTGTTTAGGGTCATCATTGTTTTAAAACAAAAAAATGTGTGTCTTTTGCATTGCATCCCAATAACTCGGTATATCAAAAGGTGTTGTCCGAACGTTAGGCTACGCCTATCGGGAAGGCCGCACACTTGCGTGAGTGATCTTCGGATCGGTTATCTCCGCCACGTACCGAGTCTTGGTTTACGTCTAGGGTCCTTAGTGCGCATGCATTCCAAACTTGCATAGTCGATCTAGTGTCTTGTCACCGTGTGTATGCATGTCCATGTCCGCTACCCATGGCCGTTCCCCAAGAGCATGCATCCAAATGGTCATCCCTGGTGGCCCAAGCCAAGGCCTGGTTTACCCCTCTCATTATGAAAGCCACTCTACCCAATGGGTCCACAACAGAACTCCATTTTACCGATAGGGAGTCGGATAATTGGGTTTCTCTTGACATCGTGGAGTCTCTCTCCAAGACAGGCGAGATTGTCCGCGACGGTGATTTTGCTTGTGTTGAGTTCTATAGGAGGATCGGCTCTGTTCTCTACACCGATGGCGCATGGTGCAGGATCGGCACACTTGCTGGTTCATGCATCATTTTAGGGCAAACGTGGTTAGGAGAACGAAGAGCCAATCTTGATTGGGGCAAGAGGACTTGCACCTTATACCCACCTTACCTACCCGACAAGATCACCCTCGTATGTCCTGCCACCCAACCCCAGCGGCCCACTCCACATTCGGAACCATTATGCTTGGAGCCACCTCATCCCGAGCCGCCCGTGTTTCTTACGGGTACGCTATACATAGCCGAGCCACTTCTTAGTTGGCTCAAAGATGGCTTGGTCCCACTTCCCTACCCGTCTATGGACCCTACTCTACCTTTGGTGTCCGTCAACTCCTACCACACAACTTTTCGGTCTAGTCACCATGTCGATACTTTGGATGACCTTCTTATGGGATTAGATTCACAATGGAAGTTGACGCATCTTTTGGCCCGAGGCTTTGACCAACCCGCTAGTCTTAGCTTCACCCATCCGGCCTTAGGGTCCATTACCTCCGTGTGCACCGTGGGGTGTGTCACCACGGAGATTCTTCTACTCCTCCCGATGCCGGCCGAGTCTGACTTCATTCCCTTTTGCCCAAGGGATGAATCTTATTTTCTACACATGTCCGTCGTCCCACCGCTCACAATGTATGACGGTGATTATGAATTCTTAAATTGGGACCGAGTCATGGGGGAACCCACTTCATGGGGTCATACCTTCTTCGACCCTTTTGACCCCTTCACTAGTGAACCTCCCAAGCTTTCATACTCACTCCACTTCTTCCGCGGAGTTCACTATCCAACCTTTTCCACTCGGGCCAAGCAAACTCCACATAGTCATAGGTCCGAACCTTCATTTGGGGGTAATGAAAACTTTGGTTTCCCCGATCCATCTAGACCACCCGCACCTCCCGGACTTCCCACATCCAAACCTAACGTCCATGATTGGTGCATCGTAGGGTGTCTAGAAGTTCCCCATGACGTCAACCACCGGCTACGTCAAATGCATGCATGGCACACATTCAGGTGTCCTGGCCCGCCGTCATCCATGTACGGGTCGGACTAACCATAGATTTGTCTAGAGTCATGCATGAGTCTGTTTCTTATTTGTGTGGTTTGCATATGTGTGTTAGTGCATGGTGAGTCTGCATGTGTCTTGTGTCAGCTCGTTGTCATTCTCTTATGAGTAAGAGGCGATTGGACTCACTCGACGGGTATGGGATCGGTTCTCTATCTACACCCGGATCTAGTCACCTACAGGGACCCAGCGGTGATTCCTAGTGAGTCTTCGAGCCGCCTCCTCCCATTTTGAGAGTGCCCCATTCGGAGTGTCCACCTCTAGCCCATAGCAGTTTGTGCATATCGAGTATATATGGAATGAGCAGGTGACAGTCACTTGGAGTGGAGCATACCCGCGTTACTTGACACGGTGACGGATCCACCGGAGTACTCAAGCATCCATACCCCTACTCGACGGGGTCGAGTTCCTCCCACCCGGGGAGAGTTGATGGGAATCGACGCCGAGCATGTATATTTTATTTTGCATTTGTGTCCTTTAGTTTATTTGTATATCCATGGGAAACTATATGCGTAATTGTACAGCTTTGTAAGCCAATGCGTCATTCCCACGGATTGTATGGGTTTCTATGTAATTTACCAGTAGGACCAGCAAGGGGGCCCTCAGCCCTTTCCCATTGGTCCATGTCATTCATGTGGGGCTGGTCAACTGATGCGGGGACGGACCACGGACACGACAAGCTCGCGATTGTCCCTTAATGAGGGAAGCGTCGGACGTGCGCGGTTGAGAAACCGGAAATGAGCTAGGGTGATCGGCTCTCTTTTGTGCCCGGATCGGGTCACGGGACGGTCACGCACTCTCTCGCAGCAGCGGTAATAAATAATATATAGTGAGCTAGATATCCCTACACATGCTCTCTAGCAGCGGCATAAATAAGTATATATGAGTAAAGCAAATGCCGAGTCAGGGAGCGAATACGATACCTCCACGCTCCCGGCGTGGGGAAGACGGACCCAGCCGAAACTCGTACTCCCGGGACAATTAGTACACAAATATTACAGCAATGAATTTATGGCCCACTCCACGCAGGGAGGTAAAGGGTGACACAGTGGGGCCCGGGAGGACCGATTTCGGGTTGACGGGCGGCTTCTCGCGTAGCTTCGGCAGCACCCGAACTCGTGACTGTGGGACCCGCGTGCTGACCGGAGGGGCCGTGTGGGACCCGGTGACACCGCTGTAGTGGGGACACTTGGGGAAGCACTCCCCGGGATGGCGGCACGCTGATTCACTGGCCGGAGGCCGGACGGCTCCGATCGGCACCGGTCGGAATAACCGGCCACGGATCTGCCGGTTCTATTTTTCAACGCGCGACCCGATGAGATCGCTCGCTGCGACCAACCCCGATGTCGGATTGACGATCAGGAGGTACCAATGGAAAGCTCTCTCGAAATCCTTCAAGATAAGACTGGAGAGAGTAGCTGGATCTTCACGGATCTGGGCCTTAACTAATTTTGAAGCTGCTGTTGTACAGTACCCGAATTCTCAGATCATCAGAGAACTTTCCTGTGGATCACCTTTGACCGCGAGGTAGACGTCTGAATCTGAAGTTGGGTCCTTCCGCAAAGTTGTAGATCTTCAAGAGAGGAAACCAGGGGCATTTTTAGATCTAGAAAATATGGTGATTTTGATTTTCTAGAGTGTTTACACTGGACTGATGCAGACAGAACTGTAGATAAGTTGGAAAAGGAATTTCTAAAAATATGAGATGAACTTTTAAAATTCCACGAAAATTTGGAGAGGCATAGGAAGGTGGACAGAACTCCCAGTAAAATTTGGGGCTCCAATAAAAATCATAAAGTGGTCGGGAAATGGAAAACTCAGGGAAACTATCATTGTATATAGAGATCTGGCAGAACTGGAATGACAGTTTGAACAAAAATTGAAAAATATCAAATGAAGGAAATATGACTTGAAATTTTTTGTGAAGATAAGGGTTCAGAGGTGAACCACTCCTGAAAATTTCAGCTCCATAGGAGGTGGGAGGTAGGTGCAGAAATTCGTGGAAGTTGCCTCTGTCCTGGATGGATAGATTACCGAAGACGACTTCGCGGCGGCTCGATGGCGGCACGAACGGCGGCGGCGGCGGCACCGATGAACTCAGAGATTAAGGGGGAGGAGATATCACTCTAGAATGGGGGTTGGGGATGAAGAAACCAGAGGGAGAGAGAGGGGAGGTCGAAATTCACTCAAGGGGGGCTCTTGCACAATGCTTTTCCTCATTTCATTAATTCTAGAATAATAGAAATACATGACTTATATAATAAATAAAAAAAGACCATGAATACCCTTAGATATAGGATCTGGAGGGGCATTTAAGGGACTTCATATTTAATCCAAATAAAATAAAAAAAATGAAATTCCTAATTAATTCTAATGGGGGGACAAGGTAGGTGAGGTAGGTAGCCTACCTTTGATTTTTTAATCCACTTGTCTCCCATGTGGTCAATTGACATTCCAACCTTCTAGATGGCCACATAGGATGGTTGACCAGCCCCACATGGTCTAGGTGGACCAATGGGAAAGGGGTGAGGGCCCCCTTGCTTGGGCCTACTGGAATTTTACATATAAACTCACTAAGACTTACAATTGCGTACCCATATAACACAAGGGTATACATACAAATATGAAAGGACATAAATGCAAACAAAATGCGGACGGTCTTGTCTCGATGTCCCCATCAATTCTCCCCGGGTGGGAGGAACTCGATCCCGTCAAGTAGGGGTATGGATGCTCGAGTACTCCGGCGGATCCGTCACCGTGCCAAGTAACGCGGGTATGCTCCACTCCAAGTGGCCGTCACCTGCTCATTCCATATATACTCGATATGCACAAGCTGCTGTGGGCTAGAGGTGGACACTCCAGGTGGGGCACTCTCAAAATGGGAGGAGGCGGCTTGAAGACTCACTAGGAATCACCGCTGAGTCCCTGTAGGTGACTGATCCGGGTATAGATGTAGAACCGATCCCATACTCATCGAGCGAGTCGGCTCGCTTCACACTCATAAGAGACTGACATCGATGAGCTTGCACAAGACACATGCAGACAGACATACCACACAAAGAAAAAAGCACACCGACTCATCTATGACCCTAGACACACCTAATGTAAGTCCGACCCATACAGGGGGACGGTGGACCAGGACACCCGAACGTATGCCATGCATGCATCTGACGTAACTGGTGGTCGACATCATGCGGAAATCCTAGACCTCCTAAGGTGGGCCATGCATGCATATGGGATGTGGATGTGGGAGGGCCAAGAGTATCTCCCCTAGATGATGGTGTATCTTGTAAGTGTACGGGCTTGGTGGGCATAGACGACCCGGCCCGTGGGGAAGGGGTGTGGTAGCGGACTCCCTCGAAGAAGTGAAGTGAATATGAAGGGTCTAGGGGTCCACTAGGGAAGGGGTCAAAGGGATCAAAGAAGGTATGACCCCTTGTGGTGGGTTCCCACAAGTCACGGTCCCACGTGTAGAAGGTTTGAAGGTGTGGATAGTCACCTTCTTGCATTGTGACGGGTGGGACGGGAATCGTAGGCAAGAAGTATGATTCCTCCCTATGACAAAAGGGTATGAATTCGGACCCGGCTGGTAAGGAGAGGAATAAGAGGACCTCCGTGGTGACACAACCCACGGTGCACTCGAAGGTAATAGGCCCTAAGGTCGGGTGAATGAAGCTAAGACTAGTGGGTTGGTCAAAGCCTCGGGCCAAAAGATGAGTCAACTTCCATTGTGAATCTAATCCCATGACAAGATCGTCCAACGTGTCAACATGGTGACTAGATCGAAATGTGGTTTGGAATGAGTTGACCGGCACTAAAGGGAGGATGGGGTCCATAGGTGAGAAGGGATGTGGGATCAAGCCATCCTTGAGCCAACTAAGAAGCGGCTCGGCTATGAAAAGCGTACCCGTTAGAAACACGGGTGGCTCGGGCTTGGGTGGCTCCAAATTAGAGGGTTCCGAAGCAAGTTCGGAAATAAAGGGTGGTGACACGGAGATGGTCGGCCGAAGGATGTCGTGGAAGACGAACTTGCCGGGTAGGTGAGGTGGATATAAGGTGCAGGTCCTCCTATCCCGGTCAAAGATCGCTCTCCTCTCTTCCAACCAAGGTCGCCCTAACATAATGTATGGGCCTGTTAGCGCACCAAGGTTGCACCATGCACCATCGCAGTAAAGAGTGGAGCCGATCATCCTTTCAAACTCGACAAAAGCAAAATCCCCATCGCGGATAATCTTACCCGCCTTGGAGAGGGACTCCACGATATCAAGAGAAACCCAATTATATGAATCCTTATGAGCGAAATGGAGTCTCGTTGTGGACCCATTGGGTAGAGTAGCTTTAGTAAGGAGATGAGTGAAAGCTAATGGTCGGGCCATGAAGGCATTGGATTGGGCCACAAAGGATGTCCATTCGGACGCAAAGTCTTGGGGAACGGCCATGGGGGTGGCGGGTAGTGGACATGCAGGCACACAGACTAATGCAAACACAACTAATGCACCTAGACTTAACCCAAACTCGGTACGTGGCGGAGATAACCGATCCATAGATCACTCGCGCAAGTGTACGGCCTTCCCGATAGGCGTAGCCTAACGTTCGGACAACACCTTTTGATATACCAAGTAAAGGGATGCGATGCAAAAAGACACTTTTTTTGACACCCTAGACTCAAACTCGCTCTGATACCAAACTGATGCGAGACGGATCACGGACACGACAAGCTCGCGATTGTCCCTTAACGAGGGAAGCGTCGGACGTGCGCGGTTGAGAAACCGGCAATGAGCTAGGGTGATCGGCTCTCTTTTGTGCCCGGATCGGGTCACGGGACGGTCACGCACTCTCTCGCAGCAGCGGTAATAAACAATATATAGCGAGCTAGATATCCCTACACATGCTCTCTAGCAGCGACATAAACAAGTATATATAAGTAAAGCAAATGCCGAGTCAGGGAGCGAATACGATACCTCCACGCTCCCGGCGTGGGGAAGACGGACCCGGCCGAAACTCGTACTCCCGGGACAATTAGTACACAAATATTACAGCAATGAATTTATGGCCCACTCCACGCAGGGAGGTAAAGGGTGACACAGTGGGGCCCGGGAGGACCGATTTCGGGTTGACGGGCGACTTCTCGCGTAGCTTTGGCAGCACCCGAACTCGTGACTGTGGGACCCGCGTGCTGGCCGGAGGGGCCGTGTGGGACCCGGTGACACCGCTGTAGTGGGGACACTTGGGGAAGCGCTCCCCGGGATGGCGGCACGCTGATTCGCCGGCCGGAGGCCGGACGGCTCCGATCGGCACCGGTCGGAATAACCGGCCACGGATCTGCCGGTTCTATTTTTCAGCGCGCGACCCGACGAGATCGCTCGCTGCGACCAACCCCGATGTCAGATCGACGATCAGGAGGTACCAATGGAAATCTCTCTCGAAATCCTTCAAGATACGACTAGAGAGAGTAACTGGATCTTCACGGATCTGGGCCTTAACTAATTTTGAAGCTGCTGTTGTACAGTACCCGAATTCTCAGATTAGTAGAGAACTTTTCTGTGGATCGCCTTTGACCGCGAGGTAGACGTCCGAATCTGAAGTTGGGTCTTTCAGCAAAGTTGTAGATCTTCAAGAGAGGAAACCAGGGGTATTTTTAGATCTAGAAAATATGGTGATTTTGATTTTCTAGAGTTTTTACACTGGACTGGGGTCGGATCTGGACTGATGCAGATAGAACTGTAGATGAGTTGGAAAAGGAATTTCTAAAAATATGAGATGAACTTTCGAAATTCCACGAAAATTTGGAGAGGCATAAGAAGGTGGACAGAACTCCCAGTAAAATTGGGGGCTCCAAGAAAAATCAAAAAGTGGTCGGGAAATAGAAAACTCAAGGAAACTATCATTGTAGATAGAGATCTGGTAGAACTGGAATGACAGTTTGAACGAAAATTGAAAAATATCAAATGAAGGAAATATGACTTGAAATATTTTTTGAAGATAAGGGTTCGAGAGGTGAACCACTCCTGAAAATTTCAGCTCCAGAGGAGGTGGGAGGTGGGTGCAGAAATTCGTGGAAGTTGCCTCTGTCCTGAATGGACATATTACCGAAGACGGCTTCGCGGCGGCTCGATGGCGGCACGAACGGCGGCGGCGGCGGCACCGATGAACTCAGAGATTGAGGGGGAGGAGATATCACTCTAGAATGGGGGTTGGGGATGAAGAAACCAGAGGGAGAGAGAGGGGAGGTCAAAATTCACTCAAGGGGGGCTCTTGCACAATGCTTTTTCTCATTTCATTAATTCTAGAATAATAGAAATACATGACTTATATAATAAATAAAAAAAGACCATGAATACCCTTAGATCTAGAATCTGGAGGGGCATTTAAGGGACTTCATATTTGATCCAAATAAAATAAAAAAATGAAATTCTTAATTAATTCTAATGGGGGGACAAGGTAGGTGAGGTAGGTAGCCTACCTTTGAATTTTTAATCCACTTGTCTCCCATGTGGTCAATTGGCATTCCAACCTTCTAGATGGCCACCTAGGATGGTTGACCAGCCCCACATGGTCTAGGTGACCAATGGAAAAGGGGTGAGGGCCTCCTTGCTTGGGCCTACTGGAATTTTACATATAAACCCACTAAGACTTACAATTGTGTACCCATATAACACAAGGGTATACATACAAATATGAAATGACATAAATGCAAATAAAATGCGATGGTCTTGTCTCGATATCCCCATCATCAACCATCCTAAGTGGCCATCTAGAAGGGTTGAATGCCAATTGACCCACATGGGAGACAAAGGGGGTAAATTTTCCAAGGTAGGCTACCTACTCTTCCAACTTGTCCCCTCTTGGTCAAGGGGGCGCCCCTCCCCTTATTATTTTATTGTTTTTGTGTGTGTTATTCACACTTCATCCCAGTCCTCCATTCCCCATCCCTAGATCTAAGGGTATACATTTGATTAGATACATAGCATATAAAAGGTTGTATTTTTCATTTGTTGGCATTAATGAAGAGAAAATTGTTGAAAAATCAAGAGTGCTTCTTGTGCCCCTCCCCTCTCCCCTGGTGTTCATCTCCTCCAACCCCCAATTCTAGAGTGGTTTCATCTCTATCCCCTCCCCTCAATCTCTGGCTGTGATATGTGCCGCCGCCGCCGCCGTTCGTGCCGCCATCGGACCGCCATCGAGCCACCGTCGAAGTTCTGTCTTCAGCCAACAGCAGCCCCTTCCACGAAATTCTGCAGTCAGCCCCGAGATCTTCTTGATCTAAAATTTTATGGTGTGTTCCTATCTTCAATCCCCACCACCACAAAAAAAATACAGTCCAAATTCCATCATTTACCATTTTTCAAATTTCGTGTGTTTCTGTTTTCCAGTTCTGTCCAGTTTCATATCTGTGTGACAGCACCCCTGTATCCCCCCCCCTCCGACCATCTTGTTGATTTTTCCAAACCCTCCCAATTTTACTGGGAGTTCTTTCCACCGTCCCCTCACTCCATGAAGTTTCCTGATTTTTGATCAGCCTTCCATCCATTTTTAAAAATTCGTTTTCAGATCCATCTACAGTGCTGTCAGCCAGTTTCCAGATCCGACCCACTACTAGTAAACAAATCATAACAATTCGTATCCACCTCCAAACTTTTCACAAAAAATATTTCCGTCTTCCTGGTTCAATTTCCTACAACTTTGATGAAGAGTTCAGGAGCTGAATCGACCGTCTATCTATTGGTCAACGGCAGTTCTCAGACAAGTTCCCTGCTAATCTGAGAGCTCGGGTACTGTACAACAGCAACCTTCAAAATTCGTCAATCAGAAGTACAGGCCTGGTTATTTTTCTATAATCCCATTGGGTTGAAGCCCTTCGAAGCAGCTTTCCAACGGCACCAGTTTCGTCGCATTCTGACGTCGGGGCTGGTCGCAGCGAGCAATCTCATCGGGTTGCGCGCTGAAAAATAGAACCGGCAGATCCGCGGCCGGTTATTCCGACCGGTGCCGATCGGAGCCGCCCGGCCTCCGGCCGGCGAACCAGCATGCCTCCACTCCAGGGAGCGCTCATCCAGGCATCCCCCACTACAGCGGTGTCACCGGATCTCACACGGCCCCTCCGGACAGCACGTGGGCCCCACCGTCACGAGTTCGGGTGCTGCCAAAGCTACGCGAGAAGCCGCCCGTCAACCCGAATTCGGTCCTCCCGGACCCATTTGTGTAACCCTTTACCTCCCTGCGTGGAGTGGGCAGTGAGTCATTGTTGTCATTATTGTGTATTAATTATTCCGAGAGCACGGTTTTCGGCCGGGTCCGTCTTCCCCACGCCGGGAGCGTGGAGGTATCGTATTCGCTCCTTGCTTGGCATTTCGCTTATTTCTATATATGCTTGTTTATGCCGCTGCTAGAGAGCATGTGTAGGGATAATTAGCTCGCTTTATATTTATATCACCGCTGTTGCGAGAGAGAGCGTTACCGTCCCGTGACCCGATCCGGGCACGAATGTGCGAATTGACCACCCTAGCTCTCGCCGGTTTCTCAACCGTGCACGTCCAACGCTTCCCTCGTTAAGGGACAATCACGAGCTTGTTTAGAGTCCTAGGGTCGCATATCCATTCGAAGTCGAGTCTGTGGTCCGTCCCGCATCACTTAGGGGGGAGAGAGAGAGAGAGCTTGTAGAATGGAGTCAAATCGTGGAGAATGCTCATAGAGGAGGAAAGTGCTCGGAGACGGAGGTGGGGTTGAGAGAACTAGGTGGAGAACCCTTAATCTGCCCTTTATGTACTGCCTACCTTCTATGCTGTTGGCGTCCCTCTCCTTGCATATTTGTTTTTCTCTCCCCTTTCTCCCTCTTTTCCCCCCTTCTCGTATGTAATGTCCCTGGGTCTCGAATCGTGTTTCTGTGGATTTCGGATCGTGTCCGAGTAGGTTTCGGACTTTAATTTTAGATTTTTGGATCCTCGGATGGTGTTTTTATGGATCATTTCGGGTTCATGGCAGCGCGTTGAGCAGCCTGACTTTTTCTGGAAATTTTTTCAAGCTATTTTCTAAGAATTTTTGGAGTTAATATGTTTTTTTTCAAAAAAAAGAATAAAAAAATAAAAATAAAAACCTAAGAAACCCCCCGACTGTTCCTCTCTCTCACTCTCTCGTTCTCACTCTCTCACCCTCTCGTTTTCTCTCCCTCTCTCCCTCCACCTCTCCAGTGGCCAACGGACGGCGGCGATGGGCCAGATCGGGGGACGGCATGGGTTGTGAGCGGCAGGGGTAGACGTGAGGAGCCGAAGGCGGTGGCGCGACGCGGTGCATTTGCGAGCTCGGGGTTCGATTCGTGCGAACGTGGTGGTTTTCTGGCGATTTTCCTCGCGAGAGGTAGGGGGATAGATCCTAACAACCATTCCTGTGTTTTCCCATGATCTGGTAGTGTTTTGGATGAGAGAGAGGGGTTTATCACCTTTTTGGGGAAAATGCATATTGGGTCGTGAGCTCAGATCGATTAGCTTAAATCAAGTGTTGTGTATGGCAATGCGATCGGGGATGGTCCCCCGTGTGTTTCGAAGGTTTCCGAGCCCAATGTGGGCGTGTCGGGCATGGGAATGAGCCTCCGGGGTGGTTCCCCGGAGAGGACCCAAACTGTGAACAGCCCAGTTGGGCGGCCAGAGGGGTGGCCGCCCAGGGTCAAGCCTCACTGGGCTGCCAGGGTGGTGGCCGCCTAGACCTGTGCTGGGCAGCCACTGATTGGGCTGCCCAGGCATTGGAGCCCTTGGTGCTGGGCGGCCAACCCTCTGGCCGCCCAGGCCTAGTGGCCGCGGCCAGGGAACTGGCTGCCCAGGTGTCTGGCGACCAGGGTGGTGGCCGCCCAGACCCGTGCTGGGCAGCCACTGATTGGGCTGCCCAGGCATTGGAGCCCTTGGTGTTGGGCAGCCAACCCTCTGGCCGCCCAGGCCTGGTGGGCACCACAGTGTGGCGGCCACCACTGTGGCCGCTTAGGGCTGGCCGCCCAGACCCAGTGAACCTGCGACTTGGTTTTTTCGCATTTCGTGTAAGGGGTGGTCCCAGTCTGTGCCGATTGCATCAGCAGTCCATAGAATAGATGACCAATCAGAGGTTCTTGTGTTTTCTTGAGGTAAAGCCGCCTCGTGATATGTTACATGTGTACGACGATTAGTGCGGACCGATGGTACTCCGGTGGTTTCTGTTATTACGGCAAGTTCTCACTTTCAGTGATCCTTCCCACTAGATGTAGTTGACCTGGGCACGAGTGTGCTTACCCACCTGGGAGTGGTGGAGGCTAGTCCCGTGTAGATAGTTTTTAAGCTGGTTACCGTAGGGCCCCTTGTCTTTGCAGCCTGAGTCCGGCTAGGGGGACCTGCTAGAGGACCCGACCTAGAGCAGATGGTTTGTGTGTGCACACGTAGTTGGGGGCGGTGGACGCGCGCTGACGAGCGCGACTCCGACTAGTCCTTATTCTGTGGTACTATATTGTGTCTCAGTTTCCGTCTGGAGCGTATAGGGAGACACCTGAGGTTGCGGTATAAGTCATCAGAGGACGCTTCCGGCCTTGTTGCTAGTGGGGTAGTACTCCTGTCACTTGAAAGGTTTTAGCGCGGGTTCCTGCCTGGCTTGGTTCAGTGTTTTGGGAGCTCGTTGTCCTAGTTACTCATGATCGAGACGAGGTTTCTTTGTTATCCGTGAGAGTCTTGTCCCGACAGCGTAGCCCTGTTCCCTCGTAGCCGACTAAGGGTTATTCTTGGTAGCTCAATCCTTGTGTACTCTAGGAGAGGTCCCCTGAGATAGGTTATTGTGGTCCAACCTTCTGTGGCCCATGTTGCAAGGATTAGCTTTGGCTTGGTTTATGTTGGATACTCGAGGTATCCCACCGTTTTATAGGCTTTTGACATTACTGGTTTAGCGTGGTTATTGTGTGTTTATTGGGCATCTTCTTCTGCCTTATTGTCTTTCTTACTTTACTATTCTTTACGTTTTATTACTTGTTGCTCTGTTGTTACGTTTTGTTGTGGTGGGGATCTGCATAACCTCTACTGAGCCAATGAGATGAGGCTCACCCCTTTTCTTTTCAGGTTCAGCATGCCTCCTCGTAGTCTGGAGGCCTTGAGCAGCACTCGTGAGTCCTAGCGTCGCCAGCTTCTACTAGCCGGGGTATGCCCAAGACTTTGTACTTTTCTTTTGTTGAGTTGTACTTTTGGGACTTGTATATCTAGATTAGAAATTGTATAAAATTGTATAGATTTGTTTATAAATGTAAACTTTAATTTCAACATTTTAATTACTGCATTTATTTTAGATTTATGTACACTCCCGTGACACCTATTGAACCCTTCCGAGCTTCCCAGCTCATGGGTGGCGGTGTAGGATCCGAATGGTATCGGATTCGACCCGTATTTGGATCTTGGGTTATTATATCATAGGTCTATTTGGGGGCCTACTTATACATGTTACTGAGATGTCGTCCCTTTCTTGACTTAACGATGTCGTGATTAGTGGAGTGATGTCGCCCACTCTCTAGTGACATAGCGGGTATCACTAGTACAAAGTGGGTTATCAACGACGGTTAAAACCATCGGTGCTTCTCAAATGACTGACTATTTACCGTCGTCTAAAGTGTAGACAGCAATTAGACCGTCATCTTTTTATCGTCGGCTAATATAACATCAGCTATTCTTTGGACGATGATTTTTAAACCGTCATCGTATGAAAACGGTCAACCATTCTGTATTTTTTTCCCTCCACAATATCATGCCCGACGATTTGAAAACCATACGCCATTCTTTCAAGATTTTTTCTTTTACATTTATTTCCTAATATTAACATATTGACATTTACCACCTACAACATATACACTCACATGTTTCATTAGTATTTATAATATACACATCCACATGTTTCATTAATACCTGCAACATACACGTTCACATATTTATTTTTACAAAAAAAAATCACATTTATATTCAACATTCATTTAAGGCCACTTTTGTCACTATTTTACAAATTCATTATTGATCTTTACAAGATACACATCCGTATGTTATATCGAAATGAATTGACATATATATTCAAATATTTTCTTGAAATCACATTCTACACAAAATACACATCCACATCCACATATTATACCAAAATGTCATCTTTGTCAACATTTAAAGTGTAAGATTCAAATTACAATCTATACAACTACATCGTTTCTTTGTAATTTAAAAATTAGAAGATATTAACTATAAACTTTAGTCGATGTCATCGTGAGGATAAGATTGCATCTCTATCAACATGGGTGTTAAACATTCCATCGTGTCATCTGGAATCTTCAACCTATAAAAAATAAAAAATAGAATTTAATTTAATTTAATTTAATTTAAATATACTAATATTTTACATCATTCTCTTAGAACTAAAACAAAACCAAGAAGCCCTGATGAGCCTTAATGTGTGCCCTAAATGTTGTGTAATTGTCTCTCAATTTCTCCTCCTGCATCCAAATTAGTAAAGAATTTATGAAAAGAAACTTATCTGAAGTTCAACCCAAGCAGGTGCACCATACAAAAATTCTCTTGTGCCCAGAAAATCAACGAGTATTGGTAAGAAAATGTGATTCACCGCCGATCTTTGGTGAGAGTGGCAGTCAACTGCCAATTAAGTAAAATTTTTCAAATCATCAAAAATGGGTTCTGAGAAATCATAATATCACATGCACATGATCGACATGAGAACCAAGATATACTTTGTGATTATTGCAAGTAAAATATTCTTTTTTCCTCAATAGGGTCATTATAGAGAAGTTGAGATCAACAATGACACCAAGGCTGCTGCCTAAGATATTGCTATGAACCTCTGCCAAATGATGCACATACAACAACATCATGCCAGTTGCACAAGAGATTGCTGACAATTATTGCCTGATGATGCACATTTGTCATATTACTGCGGAGAAATCAGCTCATAGATGCTTACATGGAATATAGAAAGTCCCTTAATTAGATAGAATATTGAAAGTGCCTTAAGTTTTTCAATGAGAAGTCTCCATCTGGCATCAAGATCAATGTCCTTTTTTAAAAAAAAAATCATCATGTTTCTTCTTTAATTATATAACATCTGTCTGAAGGTCCGGCAAGTGCTCAGGTTCAGATGTCAGTAAATTCTGCAAAGCAGCATGTATCCTGCTCCAAGCAGATGAATAGAACCACTCCCCTTTAGGCAATTCCCGTCACAAAAAGAAACAAAAGCAAGGCATGATTTGTTAATAGCAAGAACATGTCAACCTGGAGAAAAAGATAATAATGTCTAGACAGTGAGTGACAAAACTTAAGACTCACCTTTAAGTCAACCAAGTTGTGATCCTTCAAACAAACAACCTCAAATCCTCTCCTCTCTCACACTGAAAAAAAAAAAAACAATCACACGTGTTAAAGAACTAACACACACACACACAAGGCGCGAATGTGAATAAAGAATGACAAATAATAAACAGGCATGCAAGTAATGACAAGGAAGTGCACCCAGCCACAAAAGAACAAGCCTTACTTGGTCACAGAGCAGAACTATACGAGGACCAAACCCATTTTTGTTAAAATCATGACTCTAAAAGGAAATAAAATTGCATAAGCAACACATAAAGCACTTAAGAAAATCAAAACAAAAGCATATAGCAAAAAATATTAGTGGAAAAAGAACATGGATTTCTGCAAAAGACCCCCCTTACAGCAAATATTGCATAATCAAATCTCTTAAAGGTAACCTTATTTACATAACACTCTTAGACCAAAAAAGGTATCAAATATGCCCATATTGTCACCTCTTTGCCAGCCACATTACTTGAGATACTCTGCTACCCCTAAGGTCCACCACTATTAGAAACAGTCTCTCTCTCTCTCTCTCTCTCTCTCTCTCTCTCTCTCTCTCTCTCTCTCTCTCTCTCTCTCTCTCCCTTCCCCGATGGCCAATATGAACACATCACGACAACATCAGTGGTAAATGGGGAACTCCCCTTTCTTCCTCTTCTCTTCTCTCCTTAGTGATCAAGGGACCATGCTCTCTCACTCAACCCCTCCCTCTCTCTCAACTCCACCCAAACGCTCTCTCCACCCCCAATGTCCTCCTCTGCCCGGCATCAGAGCCAGCATGGTAGATGTCAAAATCAACACATCATCTGCAAAGAGGCAGAAGATGGAAAGAAATAAGAGCAACATTTTTATTAGACTGATGATGGAATTTCCAGCATATTCGCAAATTTGCAATGGAAGATGACCATGGGGATGTTTTTGTTACTTTTTTCGAGTTTATACAAATTAGCACTTTAAAAGATTCATTGTTGTAATTTTTGCTCTAAGAGAGTATATATGTAAAAATCTAAAGAGACCATGAATCACAACATTTCTAGAGGGAAAAATAATAGGATATCCAAGGTATTGATGGCATTGCAAATGTGGGACTACAAGAATAAATGGACAACAATGAAAGTTGGCTAGCAGATTTAAAGAGATAAAAGGTTTAAATATTTAAGAAAAAAACTGCAATAGAACCACTAACATGCATAACACACAGCCACCAATATCATACTCAGACTCTGGTGTCTTAACAATACGAATTCATTTCTTGAATATCTTCTCAATTAGATCGCAACTTCTGCAACCCTTCCAGCATCAAATGCATGTTTGTTATGTTCCACGAACTTTCCTTTTTGATGCATACTTTGGCAACATGGACAATACCAATCCCCTTTCGTAATGCTTTTCAGTCCAATACATTCGGTAACAATGGTGAATTCATTAGATACTAGACTCAGCATCCTCTGTTCAAAAATAAAATTAGCCTTGACATAGAAGACAAAGAAGAATAATATCCAGATGAGTTGCTGTATTGGAATTCTACCACCATGATAAACTTCATATATCACAATGACAGACCTAAAGCTATTTTAATCTCCCTCGTACAATGTGGAACAGATTTTCTATCAAATGATGTAAACCGAAATTCAGCCAGAAGTGAAAATCTCACGCCACTAAGAAGCCTATGAATTATTTACAAAACCTTATCTTGGACCTTTTTGGGAGAGAGTTTAATATTGAATGCTTACTAATCATGGTACAACTAAATTTATCTCAACTTTACGAAGGCTCAATAATTCTACTTCTATGGAAAATATTCTAACGCACAAAGCAAGGAGCAGAGAAAAATCAAACTCATGCAGAAATCACTGAAGATTGTTACCTTTGTGCAAAGCCCTAGGATAGAAATCACAAAGCAAAATATTTCCACCATCGGACAGGAGTCCTCCGAAGTTAGACTCTTACTGCTGGGCAGGGGAACGACGACGACACCGCTTGCTTTTGTCGACAATGGCGCCACATGCTCTTGATGCTGGGGAGGGCAACGACGATGGCGTCGCTTGCTCTTGTCGACGATGACGCCGCTTGCTCTTGCTGCTGGGTAGGGCAACGACAACCTCGCTGCTTGCTCTTGTCAACGATGGCGCCGCTTGCTCTTGCTGTTGGGCAGGGCAACGATTACCGTGGAGTTAGACTCTTGCTGCTAGGCAGGGCAACGACGACGGTGCTGCTTGCTCTTGTCGACGATGGCGCCACGCTACTTCCTCTTGCTGCTAGGCAGGGCAACGTCACTGCTAGGCAAGGGCCGACGACAGCGCTACTTGCTATTGTTGCTGGGCAGCGGTCGCACTGGTAGGGGTCGATGGAGTCGCCGCCGATAGTGCCGCTTGCAGGGAAGAGGGGGCGCGAATAAAAGCTAGGGTAAAAATAGAAAAAAAGGGGGAAATGCTTTTGGCGGAAGGGGGAAATGCTTTTGGCGGGTTGGGTTCTCGAGTAATGATCATACGTCGACGGTTGTTATACTGCAACCATCAGATTTTTGCCCGATTTTTAATCCATGGGATCGACGATCGAAAGGGTCGGGCTTTCTTTGAAAGCGCTGTCGATTTCTCCAACCCAGTCACGTATAACTTATTTTGTATTAGTGTATCTCGGTAGTGTGGGTGCGATCTGATACTCGTCGCAATAAGTCTTGTGTGTTGGCGAGTTTTACGACGTTCGAAATATGAAAATCTAATCGTGAGTTGACTGGATCTTCGATGAGATTCAAACGGGTCATATTTTAAGACTATCGGTCAGTTGAAAAGAGTCGATACAGGTCGAGTTACTTTGGACTACAACGGACCTGATGTTATTGAACCGTATCAGACTTGACACATTTTTTTCTCCTCAGATATCATATTAAGTATTATTAAATTGAGTCATTCAATTTAAAATTTTAAAATATTAAGTAGAGAAAACTTCAATATCATAAATACATCTTATTTAATCTAATTTTTAATACTAAACTATTCTAACAGCTTCACTCTATTCTCCCGAACCCCCATCTCCACGCACATGCAAGAATAAACCTGAACCCAACTCAACAAGCAGAGGAGGGAGAAGGTGAGTGGAAGGGAACAGTGAGGCTGGGGGTGGAGAGTGAAAGATAGAGAGAGGATGACGTCGGTTTATGGGGACAGAGATCGCTGTAGCAGTCTTGTCAGTGGGCGGTGGTGCCGAGAAGAGCCCGCGGTCGGCTCCCACAACACCAGGTTTTGCTACTACAACAACTACAACCTCACCCAGCCCCGCCACTTCTGCAAGGGCTGCCGCCGCTTCTGGACCCTTGGGGGCTCCCTCCGGGACGTCCCCATCGGCGACTCCACCCGCAGCAACTCCCACCTTACGGTAGGCTCGGCACCTCCTCCCCCGCTTCTTCGTCTTCTTGCGGTCGTCGCCTCCCTCCCGCCCAGGGCGCTAACAACTCCTCGTCCTCCCCAGCTGCTCACTCTCTCGACTCAGGCTTCCCTCCCATCATCCCCGCCTCCGTCGCTTTCTACCCCAAATCGTCTACCAGCAGCGTGGCAGGGGCCATGGATGAAGTGGGGTTGTTCACACCGCTGCTGACAGAGCCACCGCCTGCGAGGTTCATGGCGCTTCGTGATCCTTTCCTTGATGGGTTTGATGCCTTCTCGATGGAGCCAGGCGTCAACGGCAGCCCAACAGGGACAGCCAACCCACTCAGTTTTGGCATGGGGACGGTGTCGGGCCCATAGTCATTTAATTTTTTCAGCCCATGTCAACTTCCGGTCGACCGCCTCCACTGGGCCGGTCGACCGGACCTGACAGCTCCCTGTCTGAGAATAGCCGGTTGACCGTCGCCACTGGGCCGGTCGACCGGAACTATCAGAAGTCTGGCTTCCGGTAGCAGAAAACTGCCGGTCGACCGCCCCTATGGGTCCGGTCGACCGGCACCTTCGATGCAACATATTTTGACTTCTTTTCCCTTGGACGAAAAGAGATATTATCTCTTGTTTGTTTAATCCAAAAGTCATGGGATCTGCCAGGATTGGTGGATCTGGCTTGAGGGTTGTCTCTTGACCATCCTAGATGTATAAAATATCTTATTGGAGTCTAAAACCTAATATACAATGTGAGATCTAGAGTGGCCATCAAGGGTGAAAAGAAGGGGTTACTGTAGCTCCGGGAAGAAGGTGCTGCTAGAGGAAGAAGGAGAGCAAGAAGGGAAGATCTCCATCAACTGAACATGTCTCTCACTACAGGGAAGATCATGTTTGTAGTAGGTTCTGCTGTGATCGAGTAGGAGAGTTCAGTTGTGATTGAATCCCAGCTTTTCTCTTGTAATCCTAACTCAAGTCTTGGCAAGAGACTTTGAGCAATCTGTACATTTATTATTTTCATAGTGAATATTCTCCTTTGGCTTGCCCGTAGTTTTTTCCATTCACATTGGAGGGGTTTTCCACGTAAATCTTGTGTTCCATGTGGATGTGTGTTGTTTCGATTAAATTTTTCGCTGCGTGATATGGTCGGTCTCAAGATTTGTTCGTACACATAAGTTTGAGATTTTTTTCCCCTTCAACTGGTATCAGAGCTAGTATAGATCAGTTTCATTATTTGTGTGCAAACATGGAGGTCGGTAACTCATCCCGCATGATTAGCTTAAACGGAAACAACTGGATGATATGGAAACCAAGAATGGAGGATCTCTTGTATTGTAAGGATCTGTATGGTCCATTGAAAGGAGATAATGGAAAGCCCGCAACAATGTCAGTTGATGACTGGAAAATGTTAGATCGAAAGACTGTCGGGTTTATTCGACAGTGGCTTGATGATAGTGTTTTTCATCATGTTTCCACTGAGAGTTTTGCATACTCTCTATGGAAAAAGTTGGAGGGTCTTTATGAAAGAAAAATAGCTGGAAATAAGGCTTTCTTGATTAGAAAACTTGTCAATCTAAAGTTTAAAGAGGGCACCTCTATTGCTGAGCAGTTGAATGAAATGTAGGGTATCACTAACCAGTTATCCTATATGAAGATGTCTCTTGATGATGAGTTGTAGACATTGTTACTTCTCAGCTCGTTGTCAGAAAGTTGGGAGACACTAGTGGTCTCTCTCAGTAATTCTGTACCAGATGGAGTTGTCTCCATGAGTCAAGTAACAAGTAGTCTGTTGAATGAAGAGTTGAGAAGAAAGAATTCAGAAATTTCTCACAGTGATTCACAAGCACTTGTCTCAGAGAATAGAGGAAGGTCAAAGTCCAGAGAGAGAGGAAATTCACAGAAGAGCAGAAGTAAGTCAAGGCCAAGGAAGGACATTACTTGCTACAACTGTGAAAAAAAAGGACACTTCAAGAATCAGTGCAAGCAACCGAAGAAGAACAAGAAAAAAGGGAAAAGAAGTAGAGAATGCAGAGTTAAAGGACAATGTCACAGCTACAGCATAAGGTGATGATTATCTGATTTTGTCTACTTCTGATGATATTTTTTCTTGCGTGTGCCAGGACCTCGAGTGGGTAATTGATACAGGTGCTTCTTATCATGCTACACCACGAATGGAGTTCTTTGTTACTTACAAGACTGGAAATTTTGGTGTTATCAAGATGGGCAACCATGGGACAGCAGACATCATTGGCATGGGCGTCATTCATATAAAGACCAATCTTGGTTGCAAGTTGGTACTTAGAGATGTGAGGCATGTGGTTGATTTGAGGCTGAATTTATATCAGTTGGAAAGTTAGATGATGAAAACTATGATAGTAGATTTCACAAGGAAAATGAAAGCTTAGCAAGGGTTCTCTTGTTGTTGCTATTGGGAAGAAATGTCATACCTTATACAGGTTGCAGGTTCAAGTTTGTGGTGATCAGTTGAATGCTACTGAGAAAGATTTCAACATGAGTTGTGGCATAGGAGACTGGGACATATGAGCGAGAAGGGACTGCAAGTTCTTTCCAAGAAAGAAGTCTTACCAGACTTCAGAGGTACACATCTGAACTCATGTATTGATTGTTTGGCTAGAAAATAATATAGAGTTTCTTTTACTAGTCCTGCATTGTCTAGAAAGATGCATGCTTTGGATCGTGTCTATACAGATGTATGTGGCCCTTTAAAAATAAAAACTCCTGGGGGATCAGTTAATGTTCCAGGTATCAGTGGTGCACTTTACTTTGTCACCTTTATAGATGATTTTTCAAGTAAAGTTTGGGCTTATGCTTTGAAGACTAAAGATCGGGTTATTGATGTTTTCAAAGAGTTTCATGCCAGGGTTGAAAGGCAGACAGAGAGACAACTGAAATACATAAGGTCAGACAATGGTGGTGAGTATACATGGTCATGTAATGCTTATTGCAGGTCACAGGGCATTCAGCATGAGATGGCAGTTCCTGGTACACCTCAGCACAATGCAATTACAGAGAGGATGAACCGCACCATCATGGAAAAGATCAGATGTATGCTTTCACAAGCCAAGCTACCCAAAAGATTTTGGGATGAGGCACTGAGGACCGCAGTTGATGTGATCAACTTGTCACCCTGTACAGCTCTAGATGGTAATGTTGCTGAGCACGTATGGTCAGGAAAAGATATCTTCTACAAGCATTTAAGAGTGTTTGGTTGTCGTGCATTCGCACATGTCTCAGACATTGAAAGGTCCAAGTTAGATGGTAAGACAAAAGAATGTATTTTTTTTGGGTACTCACGTGATGAATTTGGTTACATGCTTTGGGATCCAGAAAAATAGAAAGTATTCAGAAGTAGAGATGTGATCTTCTTTGAAGATCAAACCTTTGAAGACTTCAAGAAAAAGGTACCAGCCAAGGCTTCTGAAGAAGGCTTAGTAGATTGTGATCCAGTCTCTCCTCCAGTATGTCAGGGTGATGGGGGAGATCAGCAGGAAGATGATGCAGAGGCAGATGCTGACTTACCTGCAGAACATGTTGAGCAGGAAGTAGATGAGGAGCAACCTCCTATAGAACCTCAGCTGAGAAGATCTTCTAGAGAACATCAGCCTTCCAAAAGGTATTCTACAGATGAGTATGTAATGCTTACTGATGCAGGTGAACCAGAGTGTTACCAAGAAATAATGCAAAGTGAGCAGAAGAATGAGTGGTTAGGAGCTATGCAGGAAGAGATGGATGCTCTACAGAAGAACCACACCTATGATTTGGTGTAACTACCAAAGGGAAGAAAGGCATTGAAGAATAAATGGGTTTTCAAATTAAAGACTCAAGAGCAATGTTCTCAACCAAAATACAAGGCCAGATTGGTTGTAAAAGGTTTTGGTTAAAAGCAAGGTATTGACTTTGAAGAAATTTTTTCTCCTGTTGTAAAAATATCTCTATTCGTGTTGCTCTATGTTTTGCTGCTAGCCTGGACTTGGAGGTTGAGCAGCTGGATGTGAAGACAGCTTTCCTCCATGGTGATTTAGAAGAGGAAATGTATATGGAGCAACCAGAAGGATTCAAAGTCATAGGTAAAGAAATTTTGTCTGCAGATTGAGAAAGAGCTTGTATGGGCTGAAGCAGGCTCCAAGGCAGTGGTACAAGAAGTTTGATTCATTTATGGCTGAAAATGAATACAAGAGAACGATTTTAGATCATTGTGTATACATCAAATGGTTTAGTGAGAATTTCATTATTCTCTTATTATATGTTGATGACATGCTTATCCTTGGAAAAGATATGTCTATGATTGACAGGCTGAAGAAGGAACTTAGCAAGTCCTTTGCAATAAAGGACATGGGGCCAGCAAAGCAAATACTGGGCATGCAGATTTCTCGTGACAGAAAAGTCAAAAAAATATGGTTGTCACAGGAGAAATATATTGAGAAGGTTTTGGACAGGTTCAGTATGAGCAATGAAAAGCCAGTTGGTTCTTCTTTTGTAGGTCATTTTAAGTTGTGCTCAGAGCAGAGTCCAACAAATGAATAGGAGAAGGAGAAAATGCAGAAAGTCCATTATGCTTCAGCAGTCAGAAGTCTGATGTATGCAATGGTATGTACGAGGCCAGACATAGCGTATGCAGTGGGTGTTGCTAGCATATTTCTTGCAAATCCAGGAATGGAGCATTGAGCAGTAGTGAAGTGGATCCTTAGATATCTCAGGGGTAGCTCCAAAATCTGTTTAAGTTTTGGGGGTGGACCACCTGTTCTGACAGGTTACACAGATGCAGATATGGCAAGGGATATTGATACAAGGAAGTCCACATCAGGTTTTGCTCTTACTTTTGCAGGGGGAGCTGTGTCATGGCAATCTAGGTTGCAAAGGTATATTGCTCTCTCCACCACAGGGGCGGAATATATTGCTGCTACAGAGGTTTGCAAAGAGATGTTGTGGATGAAAGAATTCTTATATGAATTGGGGCTAAAACAAAAAGTTATGTGATGTACTGTGACAACCAAAGCGTCATCCACTTGTGCAAGAACCCAACTCTTCATTTCAAGTCAAAGCACATTGATGTCAGATACCACTGGATCAGAAATATGTTTGAAGAGAAGCAACTGAAGCTTCGGAAAGTTCACACAGATGACAATGGGGCAGACATGTTGACAAAGACTTTGCCAAAAGAAAGGTAAGAGGTTTGTCGACGACTGTTCGGCATGACTACAGACTGAGAAGTCTCGGGACAGCCTCCCTTATGGGCTGAAGGGGGAGGTTGTTGGGCCCATGGCCATTTAATTTTTTCAGCCCATGTCAACTTCCGGTTGACCGCCTCCACTGGGCCGGTCGACCGGACCTGACAGCTCCCTGTCTGAGAATAGCCAGTCGACCGCCGCCACTGGGCTAGTCGACCGGAACTGTCAGAAGTTTGGCTTCCAGTAGCAGAAAACTGCCGATCGACCGCCCCTATGGGTCCAGTCGACCGGCACCTTCGATGCAGCCTATTTTGACTTCTTTTTCCTTGGACGAAAAGAGATATTATCTCTTGTTTGTTTAATCCAAAAGTCATGGGATCTGCCAGGATTGGTGGATCTGGCTTGAGGGTTATCTCTTGACCATCTTAGATGTATAAAACATCTTATTGGGGTCTAAAACCTGATATACAAGGTGAGATCTAGAGTGGCCAATTTTTTTTGGGATCTGGCTTGAGCTATTTTTTAAGGATTTTAGGGGTATTACGGTAAATACAATAAAGGTAGGGGTATAGGGGTAATTGGATATTTTTTCAAGGGTATAGGGGTAATTAACCCAATAATTAAAATCAACATCTCATGTAACAGTAAAACTGTTATTTGAAGTCTTTCACCATGTGTCTGCATTTTTTTTCCTGAGATTATCTCTCTCTCTCTCTCTCTTTTCTTGATTTACAGTCTCTGAAAAACCAAGCTTTGCAGCTGCCGCGTAGTTTGTATCGGTATATGCCATTCTAGGGGACAGTGTGTCGACCCAGAGAATTATTATTTCTAGGTTTTGGACGTGTGAGAGAAGTTGTGTGTATAGTTGGCCGCACTGAGACAGTGATGATAAGGTTTGTCAAATCGGTGAGATCTAAATTTACTCAAATTGACTCTGATATGATACGAATTCGGATCGACTGAGAACTGATTCATAACTTGGGTTTGTCAACCCAACATGGTTACGATTTTTTCATAATTTGTTAGAGAGAAAAATCAGGTAGAAATAAACTTTTCGAGATTAATTATGAAAAGTGAGAACTTTATCCGTAATCTTACTTTTGAATAATCTGATGTGATATATTTATATATTTGATAAAAATTTTAAGAGACGAGAATTTCGATGTCATGATCCACCTCTCATTTGGTTTGACAAGTCTCGACCGTCTCAATCCGACCATGGTATTTATGGTGCGTTCGAGAATATGTGCGAGAAGAGGTGAATTTTGACGTGGGAGATTATGAAATATGTGGACCTCATTCCAATGATTAGAATTCATTTTCTCTTTTCAAAATTCCACCAAAAGGAGCTTTTAAATTTGAGAGAAAAGACACCTTATTGTTCATATCTATCTCTAACTTTAAGAATTCACTTTTGAAATGAGAGATCAACTTTTTGAGCATCAATGTGTTTATCTCCCACAAAGAGTCTTCCAATGATTGAAAGCTATTTTCATAATCTACTTCATTGGAGTGCCAAACGCGCAGATCAAGTCGTAGACAATCCAGTACGACAAACCATGAGTGATGAGAATACCAGGTCCCGTATCATTCAAGACAGCAATTTGGTGGTGCAATGGGAAGTCTTCCAAACACATCGGTTAAAATTCTTTGAGGAAGACTACGACTCGAGAAAGGTGTTTATAGATATGTGATCATAAAATAATAGTGATGGAAATTAGATGAACACAAAACGCTTTAGGTAAAGTTTGTCACGAATCGGCACCCTAGGATGCCAAAAATTTGAACTAATAATTAACAAGATATTATTTATACACGAGTCGTACATATAGTTTGCCGACTCGGTCTAACTCGGGCCGACTCAGACGTGTTGTACCGTATCTAAAAAAATCCGATACAGTGCATATCACTCCCAAGATTGGCCGAGTCAGACCAAGTCACAGTGAGAGTGAGAGAGGGAGAAGATGATGCACGTCGAATCAGGTCGAGTCAATTGCGAATCAAGTGTACCGTACTAGATCAGGGAAGATCTGATCCCATACGAATTATCGAGTCGGTTAACTGTGATCATACGTAAGAAAAGAAGAGGATATTCGTTATTCAGAAACATGTAGCTGCCCCCCTAATGTATCGTCGTGGCTTCTCAAAGGGCCATCAGTTTGACATAAAACACTGTAAAACATCGGCTTTGGAATCATTTGTGAAGTCGGTGAAAACCAGAATCACCATGTTATTTCAAAGTTGAGTTCCAAAACCCTAGGTTTTAGTTTTTTTCAGTAGTTTTAGACTGAAAACCGACGTTAAATAAAGAGAGTAACCACATAGCTAGGCCTTGAGGATTTGACAATCCAACAATTTCTACTCCGAAATATATATATATATATATATATGAAAAAAATCATAGGATAATTTGTTACAATGTACAAACACAAGTTAAATCCAATATAAAAACGGTGTATCACGGTGTTTTAGAGGATGCCACGGTACACCAAACGGTTCCCGCAACCAGGATTTGGACTTTTTACGTTAAAACAGAACTAACACTATCAACTCCATGTCACACTGAAGGTAAAGGATACCAAAGGATTTTCGTAAAACACACTGTCTCGCTGGACTACGTAATCCTTTTGCATAAATAAAAGGAACGATTGCAAAAATCAAAATTAGCTGATCTCCAAAGTTTAGACATGCATCTCCGGTCACAAGAAGAAAAACTATAAGCATAATTACATACATGTGGTGAGGCTCTCCCAGCACTTCAAAGAATAGCATTCCACCTTAGACATAAAATCTTTCAACACATGGAGGTCTCCTCATTGGAGGACCTGTACACAAGCTCTGCTTTCATCGGCATATGAATTCAATTAGGCTTAAAGAATTTGAGCTTCAGACCACTGTTTACCATGCTCCAAACACCACCAATGGAGATAGCTAAGCTGAATGCGGTCCCCAAGATGCCCAAAGCCCAATTGAGATACCAACTGAAGCTAAACTTCTGAGGCTTCTTTATGAGCACCCACATGAAACAAGGGTATGCAAAGGTGACTGGAAGAGTGAGCCCACCCAGCAGGCCAGCCAAGCTTGAGAGAAAGGGCAATGCCACCCCAATGAAGAAAGAGATGAAGCCATAAAAGACTCGAAAGCCTGACCGCACCCATACCGAGCACGGGCGATTTGTCCTGCTGGTATACCCTGCCTCAAAGCTATCAAACACAGGCATCGAATATATCTGGAAACTGCTTAGGCAATTGAAGACGACCAAGAGGAAAGTAGTTGCCAGGAGTCCTCTCACAATGTCATGGCTATGAAAGATATAAAGAGCACTCAACATACCTCCTGAAGGCATCTGCAAGACAAATTTCAGAAAAGAAAATTAGACATTAAATCATACTAGGAATATTTTACTTTGAAGAGCACAAATGTCATGGCTGTGAAAGGTAAAGAGAGCACTCAACATACCTCCTGAAGGCATCTATAAGACAAATTTCAGAAGAAGAAAAAATCAGACATTAAATCACACTATGAATCTTTTACTTTGAAGAGCATAGACATAATACACAATAATTCAAGAACTGGCCTAAAGGGTCATATTCAATAGCAGTCTTAAAAATTCTTTAAAAACTGAACATAGCCTATTTTCAGGGTCTTTGTAGATTGCTTGAGCAAAAAACTGACAGAACTGAAATTGGCGTTGCAATAAACTTACAAGGCTTCCATAGGCCCAGAAACCACCAATGGCAATAGGGAACAAACACAATGCAATGAGAAGATAGGCCACCTTGGCTCCTCTCCACATAGGAACATGAGCAGGATGTTTAAAAGTTGATGGCATGGTTGCCTGAAAAATGCAATACCAAAGATAAAAATTATCAACAAATAAAAAAAAGAAAATGAACTTTTCTCAGAGAGCTGCTTCAAACTATATCATGAAGAAGCTTGAGATGGAAATCTTCTGCTAGATAAGACAAGCTTCCCTCCATCTGATTGATAAAGACAGAACCTAGGGTAACTAATGGAAAAATAAACATTAGTTTAAAGGTTGAAGCAGTTTTGTACCTGAATCTCCAATGCCAAATTATGCCCTCTGAATGCGAATGCAATTATTCCAAGGGCATTCAATATCGAGAAAATAGATGAAGTGAATGAAGCAGATTTGAGGGGCTGATAAGAGACTGAAGGGGGCCGTGCTTGGCTTACAGAGAGGACCCAGGACATGGTTGTGTAAGTAATGGCTGTTATTGCACCAATAAGAGAAAGCCCTGCTATGGAATTGAGGTTTGGGAGCTGAGAAAGGACTATGCACAGAGAGGTGAAAACTAGATACCACTCAACCGTTGTAAGAGGATTCGACACACATATGGATCCACACACTGTTTGAAAGAAAAGCTTCATGGTCTCTCCTCCTATGAGAATCAATGCTGTTGCAGTCCCAGCTGATAGATAGACAGTTGGAAATAGTGCTAGCCAGACCCCTAGTCTTTCACCTGTAATTTGGATATATCAGTAGCAGAACCAGATAATTCAAATGTCTTGTGTTCACTCACAGTAAACGTAGTGGATGCTGGAAAGTTCTGCATGCATCAAAATTCTCTGCGTGTTAGGCAAGAAGCCTAATTCATGTTCAGTGTTATCATTCAACATCAACTAGTCCATGAAATGTACACGAGGCAAAAATACACATATCAACAAGCATGGACAATTGATGCATTTCATTAACGAAAAATGTACATGCATAAATATTTGAAATAGATCATATAAAAGAAAAGTAGAAAACAAAACAATACCATATGATTATTGCCTCACATCAAGAAATAAAATATAGATACCCCTGTTTTACAATGCCGACAGTGTTTCAGACACAAGTTTGTTCTCTCCTGTAAACTTATCCTTATCCCCCATGGAAACATAATATTGTTCCATATATGTAAAGGATGGAGTGAAGAGGAAAGAAGGTATATTGAAGTCGGAGAAATACTCAGTGGCTGTTATCTGCATAACATGGCAAGCAATAGGTGGAGACCATTCTTTCCAAGTGCAAATATCTCAACACCTAACTAAATTAGTTGATATTTCTTGTCTGCTTTTACATGCATGCATATGTGAGTGGTGTTTGAATGAGAGCGCTCTCCACTTGCATCTTCCTATGTATGCAGCTTCCCTCAGAAAACATTGCATATTTTTCTATGTTATCCAAGATGAGATGATCGTGCCTTGATGTGAAGAATAAGATGTACCCACATCGTTGCTGCATATTCTTTCTGTACATAGTGATATGGAGTTTATTTTTCAGTAGATAATACGCATTTTGGATACTCACAATGCAAGACTTGGTAGAAGTTGTATCATTAATAAGAAAAAATATATGGATTGTATCTCTACTGTTAACTCTATTCGAACAAAAATCTATCCAATTCTGTCCCCAATGCTTCCATTTGAGGCAAAATCAGCCAACATTAGCCACTGGAACAAAAAGGCGTATGCTCTCTATCCTGATTTGACTAGCCCAGTGAGCACTTGGTTGATATCAATAAACTATAAAACATGATTTATTTATACTATGATTATCCTCTTTCATGCTGCTATTGGATAATAATGGTGTCACATTGCACTATGTTCCAAGGCAACACCAAGTAGCCAATTCCAAACCACTTTGGGAGACTAACAAAGTATGAAAGTCTTGTCAAGAGGAAAACTTCTTCACTTAAGTTTCTAACATGCTTGGAATACAAATATATGTAGTCCTTTAAAGGCAAAAATAGTCTCAATACAAATGTAATATCATTATGTTAGGTAACTTAATATATATATATGCATATATGCACTTATACACATTAAGCTATTATTTTCCAGGACACCTACAAAAGAAAATGTGCCATTCCTGTTATAGGTAGCTACTGCCACCACTTCGTAAGTCATTTAGTAATTACCTTGTGTGGGCCATATTCAAGGTCAGCAAAAAAGGGGGGAGCTTGCAGCAATAGGTGAAAGGATAAGAAGAAATCAAGGAAACTTAGAGGAAATAAAGAAAAGAAGACCGCCAATTGTTAGATGAAATGAACAAAAGAACTCTGGCACGATTTGTCCTTTTAACATTTTTGGAGCCACTAGCTTAGCAAGATCACAAGTTGAGGGCTAACAGGCTAGTAATGCAGTAACCTGCCAATGGGGGGAAATATTTTTCTGTTCATTAAATGACATCTAGATGATTGATGGTACCAAATAAGAATGAAGACCTGATGATCAGAACTAAAAATAACAGAGCAAATCGTCATAATGATGATGGCAGTGATGACAATAAAATAAGAAACAAAATCTTGGATCCTGGCAAAATAGAAGTTGAAGCCAGTCCAAAGGTCTAACATTATATAATTGACATAAGTAGATAAGACCTGATTTTTTTTGTGTGTGCATTCAAACAGATGGCATCAAATTCAATTGTATAAACAGTAGGTAGAGTGTCACACGATAGACGAGCCCGCTTGAAATACGAAGGAAGTCAAGAGCTAATTTGTTTTGTGCAAAGCAATGAATGACATCAAAGGTAAATGTGTAAATGATTATCAGAATGTTAGCATTAAAATAACTTGTATCGAAATAAAGGGGAAGCTAAGGCATCAATTGAATGAAACACATGTCTTGAACAGGTGGATATTCTAAAAATTGGTGAAACAGATATAATGGTCATTGAATCCCATTGAAAGGAAGTGAGGTACATAAGAAAGAGATAATTCAGCAATTCCTCAATAAATTGTGATGTTTACTACAGAAAATATGATCATCACCAAACAAGTGGTTAGTAGATAGATATCACGTCTGAAACCTTTGGAACAGTTTGATAGGAACTATTTTATATTCAAAATTTCACTTTAGTTTTGTCCCCAAACTCACTCATATGAAGAACAAAAACTGCCAATGCTTCTTTGGGACCTTTAGAACAATGAGGAATCCCCGTACGTCAGACTTTAAAAGGTGTGGTACATTGAACTTGTTAGAGACATCCGATGTTTAGTTCCTTTTATGGATACGTTTAGTAAACCGAGTTAAAAACATCTTAGGAATGTGTTAAAGCTTAAAGAGAGTAAACCGAGTTGAAACATCTTCGGAATGTGTTAAAGGTTAAAGAGAGCCATCCCATGAAAACATTGGATGGTTCCTAATGGATGCGGTGTACCAAACGCCAAAATGTGGTACACTAGCATTCCTCTTGGATCTACTTGCTAACTGTTAATTCTTTTTCTAAACCAAACTGTCAACTCAAAACCATGGAAGGCAAGATTATCGGCCTAGATTAGCTGATCCGATTGGATTTTGGTTGATCCGATCAGATCCCGATACAAGAATTCCCACTTCAAGGTTCGCATCGGCCTGGATCGGCCGATCCTACCCAAAGAGAGTTTTGAAATTCAAAACTCCAAAGGGTGGGACCAAGTGGGGAGAAAGGCTATCTGGGTTTTTTGGCCTTTGAAGAAGAATTTAGGGTTTCTTTCACTCACTCCCTTGCTCTGTTCACAAGTTCTCCAAGGAAGGCCTCATTCTCTCTAGCACCCACTCTCTATATAAGATCTTTCTCTCTCCTTTCAATCTCACTCTTGTAACAAGAGTCTTGTAAGATCAAGATTATTTTGGTGAAGGCTCTTCTATGGAGATTGGATTGGGCTTCTCTTCAAGAGACCTAAAAGGGTTGGAACAAAACTCTCCACCATGATCTTCATGCCGTAGGTATTTGCAGCCTACAATTCCAATGTGCATATTTTCCACTTTGAAGTCATTGTTGACAAAAATCGACCGATGTGTAGGCTATTTTTTCAACCCACGCTATCAATGTGGCCAAAATATAAGGAATGGCGATGAATAATTGAAAAGAACAAAAAATGTCATTCAACGCATGCTAGAAGATGAAGAAAGTGCAACTATAGCATGCAACAAGATGCATGATTATAGACTGAAATCAATGTATCCGGAACTCATTGAAGGGCAGTGCGACCATTCATTCATTCACAAGGGTGGTGTAGCCATTTATTCACAATGCTCAAGGCAAATCTCTAAAGACATTGTATTTACCGAGGAGCGATATTTTAGCCATGTTACACAAGATGAAGATCATACTAGTCAGAGAGTAAAAGATGTCTCAAGCAAATCAGCGAGAGATAGGGGGGGAAGGGAAGGAAAAGCAAAAGTCTATGCATCCACCAAGAAGAACCCTTGATCAAGGCATGAAGAACATGCTATAATCCAAACTTCATCCTTTATCAGTGGAATTGGTTGAGAAAGAAGAAATCAACGAAGGAAGAATTCCTACAAAGGGCAAGAGAGACAAGTGAACATTATGGCCAGTTAGAGTACTCTGACACATCATGTCAGCCTTTGGGGACATCCTGCTTTCCCTTCAAGGTGTTATGGTTATCCCCTCTCTGATGTGGCTTCTGATTCAAGAGGATACTATGATTGTACTCCATATTCACAATATTCAAACACATCATCATTATAAGGATCTGAGCCGGAGATCAGAGAAATGCAGTAGATTAAAATTTTTCCCTAGCCCAATGATGCTCATTCTAATTTATGTTGGTTTCCAGGGGATCCAATCATTATCTCTACGATACACAGATTGCAGCAAAGCGGAAAGTGATCTCTCGTGATAGTTGTGAACTGTGCAAGCATCCGATCTCTAGCAATATCCACATAGGTCCGGACAACTGTGTTCCCCCAGCAAAGTAGTTCGCGAATGATCTCCTTAGTAGCAATGCTCCAACATAGTCTAAACACTTGAGACAGGGCGGAGAGGAGAGAGGGAGAGGACGCAGGGTTGAGAGCATAGTTGTCAAGGTGACAAGGCGACGTAAGGCGTTCATGAGGAGCCTAAGTGCTTAAGGGCACCAATTAAAAACCCAAAACTATATACCCATAATACACAAATTATGAATAAGATACATGAAGACATGATAGATTTTAATATTAAAAATTGAGAGAGATAGAGGGAATAGAGAGAAAGAGTGGCACACACATAGAGAGAGGGGGTGTTGGAGGAGTCTGTGGAGCCCGATCTACCTACTACCCTACTTCGCATCGTGGAGGCTCCCGACCCAAAAAAGTTTGGGAGATATTATGGGCTATTCCCAAGCCAAGTAGCCCAAGGGACCCAGGCAGAGCGCCTTGATCGCCTAGGCGGGGGGCTGGTCGCCTAGGTGGTCGCCTTGCTCACCTCTGGCCTCATAAGGGTGCCTGGTCACCAAGGGGACGCCTAGGTGTTGCCTAGGCAACCACCTTGACAACTATGGCTAAGACAGAAGAGGGAGAGGGGGTGACCTCTAAAAATCTTGGATGCTTGGCCTAGGGTTTCCCCTATGCAATGTATGCATAGAATCTACCTAGAGTTTTTCACAAAAACACTCATAAGTCTATAATTATATTTATGCTCATGTCATCCAAAAAATCTTAAGATGTATGACCCTCTAGACCCAATGTCAATAAAATTTTAGACCAGCTTAATAGCCTCTTCTTAACTTAATCAGGTTAACTCTTAATATAGAATTAATTATTTAATCATCTCATAACTTAAACAATTAAATCACATTAGACAAACTGAGTTTTCAAATGTATGTGCAGAGAACATGTCATTTTGAAAAAAATTGTCTTAAATATTTAAATGGCTGAAAGTAAACCTTTGATGGAAAAGTTGATTAGGTTTTGTTTGAGTTTGTAAATAAGTGGTTAAGATACTGTATTGGGCTTATTCTTCGCAACGAGCCCAAGATCATGAACTTTAGATGTGCATGCTGAAAGTTATGGTATTTCTAAGATAACAGGTTGAGACAGTCGAACGTTTTGTAAAGTTGTCAACACCATCTAGCACCCTGCGTAGACATAACTCTTGTTAAAAAGTGTCAACACCCTGTGTGAACCTTGTGAATCCGACGTGGATCTGAGTGAAATCTTCACGATCTCTATTAGATTTTTCTTGGAGGATCTCGACCCTTGGGCTGGAAACTTCCTAACTCTTTTAAAAGGACTCTAGGGTGCCCTAAGACTATTTAAGCATCCTATTGAGAAAATATAAAGGTGCTAGGCACGGGAAAATCATGGTGGCTACTACTACTATACTTTTTGACCCGTTTTGCCATGTTCTTCAATTTTTGAACCCTCTTGTGTTGGAACGCAAAGGATGACCTAGGAAGCTCTCCATCGGGGATCTATTACCAAATTTGCTCTCTTTGCTTCATTCAAACATGTGCTTTTGTAGTGTGTGTGTGTGTATGTGTTAGAAAGTGTGTGGGTGAGTTTGAGGGCCCTACTCCAAGGGTGTACGTAACATCCCAAAAATTTTAAAACTAAATTTCATTAAATATTAATGATTAAAAATCTCAAAAATAAATAAATATAAATTTATTTATTTATGTTTATGTGTGTTAAATTTCCGAACTGGTAGACGATAACTAGACGGAGCAAAAAGTAGACGGAAGGGTAAGAACTTAGACGAAAAGGGAAAACTTAGACGAAGGAAGTTAGACGATGTTCTGTCTAAGTTGAAGGAAGCTAGACGATGTTATGCCTAAGTTGAAGGAAGCTACACGATATTTCACATAAGTGAAAAAAGTAGACGATAGGATCAAAACTTAGTCGATGCGCTGACTGTTAGGCAAAGAAAGGTTAGACGATGTGTCAGAATTAGACGAAAATAGTTAGACGATGATGTGGACTGGAAAGCTGGACAATGTAAAAGTAGACGAAGTATCGTCTAAATCGGAAGCATTAGACGAAGCGGCCTATTAGACGAAGTGCTTTTGTCGTCTTTCAGATAGACAATATAATGAAAGATTAGATGAGATAATGAAGAGATAGACGATATAATGAAAGATTAGATGAGATATTCAAGAGATAGACGATATATTGAAAGATTAGATGAGATACTGACGATATATGGAAAAGTTAAAATATATATTAACGGATTAAATGATATGTTGAAGAGTTAGATGATTCATTGAAGAATTTGATGTTAGCTGCCAGAATGAAGTTGGACGACGGGATCGTCAAAAATGTAAAATACAATAAGACTTAGACGATGCGGCCAGGTGACAAACTAGGCGATGAGAGTAAACGACGCCTAGTAGACGACAAAAATCTTGGAATTTTGACCGTGCCAGATTTCCCTTGAATTTAAATAATACAGAGACATGATAGTACTAGATTTTCCTTGGATTCGAATACTGCAAGGATCTGAACCGATCGGATTTTCTGAAAAATTTGAGGCGATATGACCAAACAAATAGAAGAGAGTGCCAGTGCATGGAACAAGTCTGCAGGTATGGGAGTGATCTAACAGTCTAACTTTACATGTAAGGGTGTCGTTGAGTGTACGCAGGAAAGGGCATGTGTCCAACGGGTAGAAGTAGGAGACGCAAACCTTGACCCAGAGCAGAGAGAGTTATATAGATCTCACTCTTTTCCCTTCTCTTATCCCTATACTTCTCAATTCCTTGGCTTCCTACACTCCTCGGAGTGCTCTTGGGAGAACCTTGTTGGCTCAGAGTGATAACACTCTTGCGAGCTTCTCAAATCACTATCCAACTTCTTCTCTTTTTCTGAGACTTGGTTTTATATTCCTCCAACCTCTTACTCTTAGGGTGGAACCAGAAAGAAAGTAGGACGAGCTGTTTGGAGGGAAGGGTAGAAGACTCAGACTTTCAGGCTTCCTTTGAGGTAGGATTTCTAAGCACGAACCAGGTGCGAGCCTTATGCCGAGCTTCTTCGATCTATGTTCTAAACGGCTCTCTAATAAGTACGAACCGCATATTATGTGTTCAGATCAAGTCGAGACTTATGTTCCGATGTCTTAAGTTTTCTCTAGTGCTTACATTTCAATGAATGATAAGATGCGTAACAACAAGGATAAGTTAATAAAGCTCAAGATGAGTTTCATGTAAGTATGGAATGAAACAAGAAAATGCATTACATCACGTACCAGTCTATGGATAAGGTCATTTTTAAGAATAATAAACCTTGCATTGTGTTGGAATTTGGGCATAGTCCCTAGGCAATAGTCCCGTATTGGTTAAAATGAGTTGTGGTTCATGTGCTTATGACCTTGGGCCCTTGTATCTCAACGCCGCGGTTTTGTGGATTCAACATGGTATCAGAGCAGGCCAAATGATCTAACTCCTCTTGCCACCTCCACCCAATTAATGTCCACGGCCTATCTTGGCCGTGAGGGGGAGTGTTGGAATTTGGGCATAGTCCCTGGGCAATAGTCCCGTATTGGTTAAAATGAGTTGTGGTTCATGTGCTTATGACCCTGGGCCCTTGTATCTCAACACCGCGGTTTTGTGGATTCAACACATTGTATGAACATAGGGCGATCCGAATAGGAGGTCCACTACATGACACAATTAACCAAGAACTAGACACTATCGCCCAGTCAAGATATGTTACTTCCTTGGGACTCCTACTCGAATATGCAAAGGAAAGGACTATCAGTGGAAAGGGCTACTCAGATTAGGTGTTTTGGAGGGTAGATCCAGCGTGGAGTCACCCGTAGGTGTAGCCGCCCGTAGGTGCAACGGCCCAGAGCGTGAAGCCGCCGCTTATGATCCATATTTCATGTTTAACATCTGATTACTTTGGTTAATATGTTGAGAACGTGGGTGTAAGCTCCATGATATGATTATGCTTAAATACAAGATGTAAGTATGTGTGCGTTATATGTATGTATGTGCAAGTATGCTCACACACAGGTATCACATGTTAGCTTTCCTGATAAGAAAATATGTTAAGAAAAACTTTCATTCAAGTACGAGAATGATAAGATACTACAAAATATGTTTATGCTCTTCCATATGCAAGTTATGTTTATGATGCTCATTTACGTTGGCAAATCATATTGCAAGTTTTCGTTCCTGCCAAGATAAATGTAGTTATCATATCTAGCTTTCGTGTTTTCTTCCTTGACCTCATCAACCTTGGATGGTAATATGGGACGTCCCCATTGCTGATCCATCTAAGCTCATCGGATTAAGACTTCACCCAAGCATTCAAGCTTTACCCTGTTCAAAATAGTTGTACTTATTTATAATTGTATCATGAGTATAGATAAGATGGCATGACCTGCGGATAAGATATGCATAAATATTTCTGTTGGCGGGCGACCGCTATGTTGGTGTTAAGAGTCCTATTGAGTCTTGTACTCAGCCTGTTGTGTAACTTGTTTTTAGGTCCTGAGCCATGAGGAGGTCCGGTAGTCGAGTATTGGTGGTCAAAGATTTGGGTAGCGCCGTAGGAGCATGGACTCTGCAGATGTAGAGCTTGTGTTTGGTGGCTGACTGTGCGTCACAATATTTGTCCTGTTTTATTGCCCTTACGGGCCTGTGCACTAAGACACTGTGGATTATGAATGAGAAATAGCCCTTATTTATTTTCTCTTTACAATGTGTGGTTAATGATGGATGGTTTTATGGTGCGGAATGCTCATGGTGCTACTACTCTCGAATACTTGTACATTTGTTACCGCACTCCGTGTTTCCACTTTAACAGGGCGTGACACAGTTGGTGGTATCAGAGCCCAACGAGAGCTTTAGCATTTAACATTCCATTGCATTTAACATGTGGCCCTCACGGTCAATGTGGTCACCACCGGCGACACTAGCGGCGGACCCTCTACATCATCCGAGGACGCCCCGGCCGAAGAGATAGGGGGCATGCACAATCCCCCCGCAGCCGACCCGGCAATGTTGCTCATGATACAACGATTCCAGCAAGAAATTGAGTCACTAAAGAAGCAACTGAATGAGCGGAACACACAACCCCCGATGTCCTGGCAGACCGAGGTTCTACCCGAAGCACCCAGGGACAGGGGGCAATCTTCAGAAGCAGCTCTTCCAGCAACCCTCAACCCTCTCGGGGGTGCGCCCCCGCAGCAAGCACATTACACGGCACTGGCCCCGCCACAGGCTTTACTTTCCCAAGGGTCCCCCATGGCCCCCCAGGCGACCGTGTTGGCCACCCCGAGTGCGCAGCCCGCTCATTTCTATCCGAGCCCGGTCGACCCAGCAGCAGTCAGCCGATTGATGCTTGAACAAATGATAGACATGAAATTGGCAGAGAGAGGCGACGGGGATCAAACATCGTTTGACGTCTACCGGGTGCCCTACCCGGCCCACTATGCCGCAAGGAAGCTACCGGTTGGCGTCACCAAGCCACCGAAGTTCGAAAAGTTCAATGGGCAAAGGTCTCCCAGGGAGCACATTGCCTATTATGTGAATGTCATGGGGGATCTGGCTGCTGATGAGGCCTACCTCCTGAAGTTTTTCGGCTCGACACTTACCGGGCTTGCCTTTGAATGGTACTCCAGCTTGCCACCCGGGTCTGTGGCTGACTGGCCCGACATGCAAAAGAAGTTCAAAGAAAAATTCTACGTTGCTGAACGGGAAGTCACTGTGGCAGAACTTTACGTCACAAGGCAGAAGAATGATGAGTCGGCCCTCGACTACATCAAAAGATGGAGGAACCTCAGCATGAGGTGCAGGCGTCCCCCGCACCAGGAGGATGCGGTGCAGATCTGCAAGCAGAACCTGAAGAAAGAAATCCTGGAAAGGATGATTGGCACCGAAGTCAAGACATTTGACCGCCTGAACAATGTGGTAGCAGAGATTGAGGCATTTCTGGCCCGATATTCCTCCACTCCGGCCATGTCAAGCCAGAGAGCCAGGCAGGCCGAGAAGAAGTCAGCTCCCCCTGAGGTGCACACACTAGATTTCCAGGCCTTTGAGAAACAGAAGGAGAAAGCCAAGGAGGCTGCCAACCTTCCCCCGCCCAGAACCACAGAACGGCGGGAGGGCCCCTCACTGAGGGAGAAGATGAGAAACAAGCTATATTCCTTCTCCCGAGACAAGTCAAAGCTCATGTTTGAGTGGGCAACCAGTTACAATAAAATCACACTGCCAGAGCCGAAGAGGCCCGGAGACCTGAAGAAGAAAGACGACCCGCGCTTCTGCCTGTACCACCGGATGCTCGGTATTGAGGACTGCTATGTCTTCAAGGACGTTATTGAGTCCTTAATCAGGAACGGGGAGCTGGACATGGGGGAGCATAAGGTAGACCCCCCGCAACCGCATGAGTTGCCCGGCATAACCTCCACCGTCAATATGGTCTCGTTGTACCAGGAGTTGCCTGAGGAGTGGGCGGAGGCTAGCACCCGCGCCACTTATAAAACTTTTATCATGGCCCCGGCTCAAGACCAAGGGGGTTGGCAGACTGTATCCAGGAAGAATGGAAGAGCGCGTGTCCCTCGGCCCACCCCAGGAGTTCATCTGAGGGGTGCGACACCCCTGCCTGCACCACCCCCGGTGAGCCCAGTCTGGCACGACACGGCCCCTCGACTGGTCATGAGGCGGCCCACTCACAACAAAAAGAGCTGCGTCCCGATGCGGATGCATAAGAAGACCAGCCCGGCGGTCGAAAGGCTCCACGCTATTATTGATGGGCTCGAAGATTATGAACAGCCCGAAATCCAGCCCGTGGAGCTGAAAGAGTATGTCCCCTGGGAGGAGTTCGAATCACTCAAACTGGCTCCAGGAACAGAAGCTGAAGCAGAGAAAGAGCCTCCCCTATGGGGTGAGCTTCCCCAAGAGCAGCCACTGGCTACAGCAGGAAAGAAGAAGAAGAAGAAGATGAGACCCAGGAGCAAGAAGAAAAAGGAGGTCGTCATCGCCTGCAACACCCTCTCGGCGCTATTCGACACTGCCCTCTCCCTGGAAGAAAAAGAAGAAGAGCCACCCAATGAGCCGACGGAGGTGAACCAAGCTGAAGTGTTCACTTCCCAACACGCCACCAGGTCGGGAAGGAAGTGGGGGCGCCCTCCTCAGGATTACCTCAACATCATGCTCAGGGAAGAACAACCATACCAGGTCCCCGACCCCGAGGTCCGAGGCACCAAGATCCCTCTTCCGTCGGGTCTCTATCCCGGAGGGGCCAGGAGCCGAGGCACCCCTTCATTCGCCGAATTCCTGTTAGCCCGAGCAGGGGGGCAGGCGTGCTCCCAGGGGTCTCCTTCGACCGGAGAAGCAAACAGTTCCCAAGCTCTACCGGCGGCAACTCCTCCTCAGCCAGAAGAAGAATTCAACGGTATCCCAAACCTCGCCGAATTCATGCAAGAAACGGAGGAAGCCCAGCAGGCCCCACGGGCTCAACAGGCTGCAACAGAACCCACAAAGCAAGCATCCCCTGATCTGACACCCCAGCCTCAAGGTGGGGGCAGGCGCGGCAAGGCCGAAGAGATGAAATTACTCAAGGTGCGGGCTGCCGACCGAATAGTCAGACACCTCAAGAAGATCCCGACCCGATTTACTGTATGGGAGATGCTGTCTTTGGACGAAGAAACACGGCAAGCCATCATTGCCGCACTCCAGACGCCAGCACACCTTGAAGCTTGCCTGGCAGAAATCTCACCTGAAGTGGCCGTGGCTTTCACAGAAGATGACATGCTCCTGCCCACCTGCAGTCATAACAGACCCCTCTACATGAAAGGGCAGTTGAACGGCCAGCCTATCAACATGGTCCTGATCGACCCAGGGGCAGCAGTGAATATACTCCCTTACCGGGTGTACCAAAAGCACTACTTTGACGTACACCTGGTTGAGGTCAAAAATGTCAAGATTGCTGGTTTTAATCAGAAATGCGAGGTGCCCATGGGGGTTGCAGAATTCAACTTGACTTTTGATGATTTCACCACCAAGGTCCAGTTCCACGTCATCAACTCCAACACTTCCTACAAGGCGTTGCTTGGACGGCCCTGGTTACACCAGAATAGAGTGGTGCCTTCCACCCTGCACCAATGCATTAAATACCCTTGCGAGGGGAAGGAAGTCAGAATCTTCGCCGACCTCCACCCGTTCGAAGTGTTCGAGTGTCATTTGTCAGAAGCCAATCTGTACTTAGAAAAGGCGAAACAAGCTCCCCAGACTGCCCAAAGCAAGGGAAAGAAGAAGGTCGAGGAGGGCGGTTGGTTTCCTCCGCCGCCCCCAGGTTATGTGGCTCCCCCACATGTACCATTCATTGCACTAGAAGGGGGGACATTCAAGGCAACTCCTCTCGCCATCTATTCTACACCGGGGACGCCTTGCCTAGAAGACTTGCTGGAGGATGTCAGAGTCCCGCCAGGGATCGTCAAGCCTATTACAGGAATTGAATGTCAAGCAGCCGAGCAGCTAAGAACTTTTGAAGTGCCTAACCCGGAGGGGCCACCCACTATCTTTTATGTTGCCGGGGAAAAGCCGGTCAGGGAAGACGACGATTGCCGGTTCCCTGACGAGTTGCATGACCCGCACGTCCCCATTGCGGGACTTCCCCACATGACTGACCGGGCAGCCAGGGTGGTCAGAAAGCAAAAGATTCCCCTCTATCAACCCTCCAGCCGGAAGGAAATGTTTGAAAGAATGTGGAACCCACCAAACCTGGATCGGCGGTTGCTGCAAATCACCAAGCACCCCGGTCTGGGCTTTTCACTAGAAGATTATTACGAAACTGATGTGATATCGGTTTCGACCTTGTCCGGCAACGACACCGCGGAAGCTGCAGATTTGCGGGAAGCCCACCAAGATGTATATTTCAGGCCCCCGACTGAGGAGGCGCAAGATGAAGAACTGTTCCTTTGGAACCCTCTCCGCCGCCGCTGCATGGGGAAGACCTCCTCTTTCTCCGAGGGACTAACCTCGAAGGGGTACACCACTGAGACGCCCTCACTCCGGCCTGCTGGCGAAGCAAGAAGCAGTAGCATGGGCCATGCTCCAGATTCTCCTCGATACGACCCCGTCATGTACGCCTTGTACCATAGGCAGCAACGGGAGATCGGGATGTTAAAAGCACGGTTGGCTGAGTTGACCTCGCTAGTGACCGACCTGATCCAAGGTTCTCTCCGTCCGTGGGGTGGCCATATGTCTCGGCCCCGAGACGCCAGCCCTGAGGCCTCCGTCCGGTCAAGAAGGGAAACAAGAGATACGGCAAGCCCATTAACCGGGCGGCCAGCCAGGCGAGGCCTGACACTCCAAGAGAAGCTACAGAAGCCCTATTCCTTCCCAAGGGAGAAGACTCGGGGTATCTTTGACTGGGCCTGCCATTACAGCAAGGTCTCCCTCCCAGGGTCCAATAGGCCGCAGGACACCCGAATAAGTGGGGACCCACTGTTTTGTCCCTACCACCCGATACTGGGCCACGCCATCGAAGACTGCTATGTCTTCAAAGACATTGCTCAAGACCTCATTGACAAGGACGAGCTCAGAATGAAAGACTATGTGGTAGCCCCGCCACGCCCCCACGTGGCGGACAGCCCCAGAAGAGGAGCCTATACAGTATCCATCCAGTACCAGGCGCCTGAAGATGCGGCTGCCCCGGCCCCCGCCGGAGTTGTCTATGATGAGTACACAGAAGACCCCGAGGTGGCCCTGTGCCTTTCTGCACCAGCGGACCCCGCGGACCCGGCGGCTATAGTCCAGGAGGAGTGCGCAGTGAATGCAGCCTCCACGCCTAGTCACGAGGAACAAGAAGAGGGGGATGGCGTCCTCGAGCCCGAGGACAATGAAGACCAAGACTTCGTCGATTTGTCGCCAGCCCCGCCGGAGATTGAAAATGGCGGCCAGGCCACCGTCGACGAATTGATTGAGATCAACCTCGGCACAGAAGGTGACCCCAGGCCGACCTTTCTAAGTGCTCTTATGCCCCCACAGGAGAGAGAACAATACACAAAGTTGCTGCAAGAATTCCGGGATTGCTTTACCTGGAACTACAAAGAAATGCCCGGGCTCAACCCCGAAGTGACTCAGCACATTTTGGCCCAAGGTGGAACCAGTGAAGCAGTCTCCCCGGCGTATGAGGCCGGAATTGATCAGCCAGATCTGCAAGGAGGTCGACAAGCTCATAGACGTCGGCTTCGTGGCGGAAAACCAGTACACTACTTGGTTGGCCAACATCGTACCGGTGAAGAAGAAGAATGGACAGATCAGGATTTGCGTGGATTTCCGCGACCTGAACAAAGCCTACCCAAAAGATGACTTCCCGGTGCCTATCACCGAAGTGATGATTGATGCAACCACTGGCCACGAGGCCCTGTCTTTTATGGACGGATCGTCCGGCTATAACCAAATTTGGATAGCCGACCACGACCGGATTCACACAGCTTTCAGATCGCCCAAGGGGATATTCCACTACAAGAGGATGCCCTTCGGCCTCAAGAATGCCGGTGCTACATATCAGCGGGCGATGACCAAGATCTTCGACGAGCTACTGTACAGCAAGGTCGAATGCTACATTGATGATCTAGTCGTCAAGACGAAGAAAAGAGATGAGCACCTGAGTGACCTCAGGGTCGTCTTCCAGAGGCTCCGGCAGTACGGGCTAAAAATGAACCCCATGAAGTGTGCCTTCGGCGTGTCCAGCGGGAAGTTCCTCGGCTTTATTGTCCGGCACAGAGGGATCGAGATTGACCCCTTCAAGATAAAAGCCATCCAGGAGTTGCCCCCTCCAAAGAGTCTGGGAGAGCTGAGGTCCCTACAGGGCCGTTTAGCTTACATCCGCAGATTCATTTCCAACCTGTCGGGACGTTGCCAACCTTTTCATAGACTAATGATGAAGAATGCACCCTTCAGCTGGGGTCACGAATGTCAGCACGCGTTTGACCAGCTAAAGGAGTACCTGACAACCCCGCCAGTCCTGGGGGCACCTGTCAAAGGCAGACCGCTTATTCTCTACATAGCAGCCACCGAATATTCACTGGGGGCAATGCTCGCCCAGAATAATGATGAGGGAAAGGAGCATGCTCTCTACTATCTCAGCCGGAGATTGGTGGGAGCGGAGGCCAAGTACACCCCGATTGAGAAAGTCTGCCTTGCCTTGGTCTTCGCAGTCAAGAAGTTGAGGCACTACATGATGTCCCATGAAGTAAGTTTAATATCCAGAGCTGACCCCATCAAGCACATTCTCTCCCAGCCAGTCCCGAAGGGGCGCCTTGGCAAGTGGGCCGTGCTGCTCATGGAGTTTGACATCACCTACGTGCCGCAGAAGGCCGTTAAGGGACAAGCCGTCGTGGATTTCTTCGCAGCACACCCTGTGCCCGAAGACTCCCCGTTGGCCACAGAGCTACCCGAAGATGAAACACTTGAGGTGGACCAAGTCCAACAAGCCATCTGACAGTTGTATTTCGACGGGGCCTCGAGAACAGAAGTGACCTCGTCCGGATGCACCAAGGTACGGGCCGGAGCCGGCATCGTCCTCAAATCTCCAGACGGAGAAGTGATGCACACTTCCTGCTGCATTAGCAAGCCCTGCACAAATAATGAAGCAAAGTATGAAGCTCTGATCATCGGCCTCCAGGTGGCCCTCCAAATGGAGATCAAAATGCTCCAAGTATTCGGCGACTCGCTGCTGGTCGTCAAGCAGGGCCAGGGGCAGTTCGATGTCCGGAAACCTGAGTTGCTCCCTTATCACACTAAGGCAAAGGGGCTCATGGAGCGGTTCTACCTCCTCGAGATAGGCCATGTCGCCAGAGGGGAGAATGCACAAGCCGACGCCCTGGCAAAATTGGCAAGCTCACTGGCAGTGCCTCCAGATGGATCTCTCAATATCCAAGTAATAAATCAGCGCCAAATGCCCAGTATGATAGAAGAAGAACCAGAAGAAGAAGAGCTAGAAGTCACTACAGCAGAAGCCGTCGGCCTACCTGACTGGAGAGATCCCCTGATTCAGTGGTTCAAATACCAGCAACTGCCCAAGCAGAGAGAAGAGAAGATCAAGCTAATCAGAATTAAGGACTCTTATGAGCTCCGAAACGGAATATTATTCCGAGTGGTGGCCGACGCCAAGCAGAAATTACTTCTCCGATGCTTGTCCATTGAAGAAGCCTGGAGGGTCATGAAGGAGGTCCATGCCGGGACGGCTGGTGCACACCAGGCGGGACCGAAAATGAAGATTGAAATAAAGAAGCTCAGCTATTATTGGCCTGCAATGTTCGACGACTGCTGCAAATATGCTAAGTCGTGTCAGAAATGTCAGGAGCATGCCACCATACCCAGAAGGCCCCCCGTGCAATTGCACCCAACGGCGCCCAGTTGGCCGTTTGCCCAGTGGGGAACAGATGTCGTGGGTCCCTTACCTGCATCTTCCACAGGTTGCAAGTACATTTTGGCGGCAACCGACTACTTCTCCCGTTGGGCAGAGGCTGTCGCCTTACGGGAGGTCACCGGAGAGATCGTGGTCAGGTTTGTTCGCCGCAACATTATATTCCGGTTTGGCATGCCCGACCGGATTGTATCAGAAAACGGCAGCCACTTCCGCAACCAAAAGGTCTACCGGCTGGCAGAAAAATACAAGATTGATTGGAGGACATCGACTCCCTATAATCCACAGGCTAATAGGCTGGCCGAAGCTTTTAATAAGACACTCTGCACCCTCCTGGCCAAGATTGTTAGCTCTAACAAAAGGGACTGGGAAGAGAGGATGTACGAGGCGCTATGGGCGTACCGAACAGTATACAAACCCCAACAGGCTGCTCGCCCTTTTTTCTCGTCTACGGCTCGGAGGCAATCGTCCCCGTTGAATTGGAGATACCTTCCCTCAGGGTCGCCATTCAGCATGGGTTCATCCTTGAAGGACAGACCAACGTCGAGCGAAGACTCGAAGAACTTTCCAGTCTGGAAGGGAAGCGGCTTCAGGCCCAATAGAACATTCAGATCTACCAGGCCCGGATTGCGCGTGCCTTCGACAAGCTTGTCAAGGAACGCGAATTCAAGAAAGGTGACCTTGTCATGGTCAAGAGAAGAGATCTCATGGCTGCCAACCCCAAGGGCAAACTGAATGAGAACTGGCTCGGACCCTACGTAGTCCAAAAAGTCTACGAGGGCGGAGCCTATGTAATTGTCAACCACCGCGGGGAAGTTCAATTCCCGCCTCTTAATGGAAGGCACTTGAGACTGTACCACGATCCGGTACCCCCATTCAATCAATAATATTATTCTCCGCCCTATTTTGGGCGGATTTGCGTGATTGATGCCCGAACGACTTGATCCCTATACATGTTTTCAAAAAGAGAAGAGAATAAAAAAAAGGAAAAAAAAGGGGAAGAGGAAAGTAAAAAAAAAGAGAGAGAAAAAAAGAAGAAAAAAGGGGAGAAAAAAATAAATAAATAAAAGAAAAGAAAAGAAGAAAGAGAAGAAAAAAAGAGAAAAAAAAAGAGAAAAAAAAAAGGAAGAAAAAAAAAGAGAGAAGAAAAGAGAAGAAGAGGAAAAGAAAAGAAAGAAGAAGAGAAAAGAGCAAGGGAAGAATAAGAGTCAAGAAGAAGGGGGAACGCCCCCCATTTCCGGTCATCACCCCGTATCAGCGAAGATACTAAAAACTAAACAAACTCTTCTCTCCGTCCTCCCCGGGCGGTGAGTACCCCTTTGGCTTGGACCTCCCGTCCAGGCCATTGACTGAACAAACTCTTCTCTCCGTCCTCCCCGGGCGGTGAGTACCCCTTTGGCTTGGACCTCCCGTCCAGGCCATTGACTAGACAAACTCTTCTCTCCGTCCTCCCCGGGCGGTGAGTACCCCTTTGGCTTGGACCTCCCGTCCAAGCCATTGACTAAACAAACTCTTCTCTCCGCCCCTCCCCGGGCGGTGAGTACTCCTTTGGCTTGGACCTCCCGTCCAGGCCATTGACTAGACAAACTCTTCTCTCCGTCCTCCCCGGGCGGTGAGTACCCCTTTGGCTTGGACCTCCCGTCCAGGCCATTGACTAAACAAACTCTTTTCTCCGTCCCCTCTGAGCGACGAGAAACCCGGTCTCTGACTAAGGCTCCCCGCCTGAGGCCAGTGCGCGGTTCCAACATTATGGCGAGGCCGGTGAGTCACCCATTTGGTACGGTGGAGTGGTTCCCTCGTCCTCCCCCTGGGAGGGCGAGCACTCTCCCGTGCCCCGATATGGGTTTCTGCCTGGTTCTCCCAGAGCTCGAGAAGATTTACACCCTGCCAACGTGTTTTGGCACAGCAAAAAGGAGGAAAGAGGAACAGAAGGACGATATACACAGAAGAGAAGGTAGGAGAAAAGAGATCCCCCCCCGGGGTGAACGCACACTGAAAGGACATGCGAGGTAGTAAATGCTCTGTTCTATTCAAGAAAGATTAAACTACATGTGCTTCGGGGCATACCCCTGGGTTACATCTCAAAAAGAAAGAAGAAGAGAAGGGAAGGGAGCAAGGGAGCGGCGCCTAGTCAATGCCCCTGAAGATGTCCTCGAGAGGGAGGATTCCGACGCAAAGGAAGTTTGTCATGTCGCGCAATCGGCCCCTCCGGTCTTCGAGTCGAGCGAGCTCCGCCTCCACGGACGCCGTCTCGACCTGGGCGACGGCAAGAGCCTCGCCTTCCGTCTCGACCGCTCTTTCGGCTTCGACAAGGTCAGACCTAGCCGCAACAAGATAGCTTTCCAGCTTCGCGACTCGGCTCTTGAGGGAGCGAACATTGCCCTGGCCTTCCCTCAAAGCCTTCCCATGGCGCTCTTCATCATGGCGCCGTGCCTCCAAGGTCTGTAAATACTCGTCTGCCTGGGCATCAAGGGCGGCGCATTCGTCGGGAGCCTGGGTCTCGAGGAACTCGCGACGTTTGACATACTTCAGCAGCAACAAGACCCGCCGCGACCATTCCCCCAGTGGGCAGCCCAACACTTGCAGTGCCCCGGTCAGCTGCGTCACTATACTATGCACCTCCCGGTATGACAAAGAAAGATCGGCGAAGAGCATTGTTCGCAGTGTTACCAACATCTGTCGGACCGGTGCGCCTGACGAGGTGTGACTGACCGAGGGCACAGCCGGAGGGACGAAATCTACAGAGCTATCCACTTCGGCCCACAGATTAGCGTCCACGGCGACTGAAGAAGATGGAAGAGCAAGGGCCAAGTCCCCGGGCCGGTGCAGCTCGACGGAAGACCCCTGGCGGGTCGTCGCCAGGGGAGTGGATAAGGCCATCGCCGAATCGCTTGGCATCGCCGCCGTCTCCCTGGACGGGGATGCAGGTGCCGCTGCTACAGGCAAAGGAGGGGCTTCGAGCAAAGCCGGGCCCAAAGCCATCGCTGGTCGGCCTCTCTCCTGCGCCTGGGACCCCTCCAGATACGCACGGAGTCCCGCAAATATCCTCTTCAAGAGCGGGTCCTCTACCTGGCCCGGAAGCTTCGGGAGAGGCGGAAGTGGAACCATCAGCCGGGGTATGCCGCCCGCTTGCACAAATGCGGCGAGGCTCTCAACCCCCAGGTCCGAGACCGGAACCAGCCCCTCCACCGCTATCGGACCAATGCTCGGCCTCCGTTTGGCGACAGCCTTCCGGACACGGCCAGACGTCTCCCCTGGCGTCGGCATTACCTAATCATGGGAAGCAGAGTTAGCCATCCGCTACCTGGAACGAATCAGGCAAGATCGAAAGGCGGGGAAGAACCATAAGGTCCACATGCTTACCTCGGCCACTGGGACGATGCTGCCTTCAGGAGCAATCTCCCCCTCCTTCAGAGGCTCGTCCGCCGTTCCGCGAGCACTTGAAATCTCCACAGCTGGCTCCTGCTGAAGGGCTTCGAATAAAAGGGCCAGCTTGCCCAGGCCCGCATCAGCTCCCGCCGGGCGGTCGACCGGCACAGCTGGAGCAGCTTCCTCCACAGCCTCCGGCTCGATTGGTTCCTGAAAATTCGGGCATAATAAGAACGAAGTCAGTGGGCGACCACAGAAGGAGTCCTACGCGAATAAGCTTACACTTACGGCAGCCTCCTCCATTAGGCTTAAAGAGCTAGCAAGTGAAGGGGCCTTGAAGATCGGCTCGGGCGGCTCAGACGTCTCAAACACGCCCTCGCCGGGGGCCGCTTCATCGGAGGAGTAGTCATAGTCTACCTCTTCGCTCGACGACAAACCAATCGCTACGGGTTCCTCCCTTGCCGGCAAAGGGACCTCCGCTTCGAGGTCGATGACTGGCGCATCCTCCCGAGGGCGGGGCGAGGCTGGTACCCCAGATTTCAACCTCTTCCTCACATACATATACGTCGCCGAGAGATGTAGGCGGCCCAATAGCCCGATGGCTTCCGCTTCATCGCCTGTCGCATAAAGGAAAAAGGCGAGTCATATCAAAGCCAATGGGCTCCCAAAGAATGGAAGAAGTCAATTAAATGGACAAAGACAAATACCCCCTTCAGCTTCTACAGCACGGGGCGGCACGTGAGCTTCCTCGACGGGCAATACCCTCCCAGAGGCCGCAGCCGTGCCCTCGCCCGGGGTCAGCACAGGTGCCCGCTCCTCCGGACCGCCTGAAAGAAAGAAATGCAATTGTCAGAGGCACATACAAGGCCCGCCCCGGGAGGCAAATAAATCCCAAAGGACGGCGGCGGCTGGTGAACCTCACCAGCATCGTGACTCGGCCCAGTCCGGGTGACTCCAAACTCCTCGAAGGATAAAATGGGAGCCACCGGAGAGACGGCCGCCGAAGCCGGGGAGACCTCTGCCCTCCTTCGCTTTGCCTCCTGCCGCCCAGCCACTTTGGCAGCCGCCAACGCCTTCTTAACGGGCGACTTGGCCCGGGACCTCCCCTTGGCTTGTGGTGGGGGAGTCAGGAGTTGGCGCCGAAGTCGCCTCTGCTGCAGCCGCAGCTTCACCCACATCGGGGATGGGCGTAGGAGCCGGCTCCTCCACGTCAGGAATAGACATGGGTGCAGGCTCTTCCACAGCAGCTGAGACAAAAGGGGGAAAGACATTCAGGCGTCAAGGCCTTGCCTCGAAGTGAAAATAAACCTTAAAAGTACGCCAAGGGTTGGAGGTGCTGACCGGCGGGTTGACTCGACTCGGTCCGGGCGACCTCAAACTCCTCAAAAGATGGGATTCGCGGCACCGGAGGAGCAGCCGTTGAGGTCTTAGCAGTCTCTGTTTTTCGCCGCTTCGCGTCCCGCTGCTTGGCCGCTTTGGCGGCGTCCACTGCCTTCTTCACAGGCAACTTCGCCCGGGACCTCTTCACAGCCTTGGGCAAGGGAGCCGTGGTCGGGGCTAGCAGTGCGGCCTCGAAGTATGCGGGCTTCTGGACGAGCCGAAGGAGGTTCCGGTACGTCGCCATTTGCACGCTGTCGGGATGGTCTGTCAAAATAGACACATGCATATGATTAGCACCCGATAACCTGCTAAGGTCGCAGCAATGAGAATAAAAGAGGTGGAAAGGTTAAATACCGTGAGGACCGGTGTACAATCGAAGTGTTATCGGCCAGTAGCTCAGGGACGGCTCCTTGTCCCGACGCGCCGCCTCTCGGACCAGCCAACATACGTCCTCGACCTTCTGGCACCGGTCTGTAAGGGCAGCCAGATCCGCATGCTTCTTCGAAGAGAGGTGACAGAAAAGATTGAAGTGGTCCATGCCCCACCCGTCGGCATAATAGTATGGGACGTGCAGGAGCTTGCACAGGATGGCGGCAGTCTGATCCTCAATCTTCAGCCCATTCACCCGCAGCAGGACATACAGCCATGTGGTGTCCTTATAACTCTCGGACTTCCTCTCCTCCCGCCTCATAAACGTGCGGTATGGGCAGATCGGGTCCGTCTCCGGACGCCAGCTCTTTGCGGGAGTGCCCTCCTCTTCCATGGGGAGTGGATAATTGATGAGCTCCAGTCGGTCACTCCCTATCCGGCAAAGGTCCCTCAGGGTCTTCTGGTAGCTATCCTTCGCCACCAGGGGTAGCTCCACTTTTGGTGTCGGCCTCGCTTCCCGATCCTCCTGGCGAGCGGCCAGATATGCCACCACTTCCTTCTCCTGCCTGTTCTTGAGACAGAGGAGATGCTCCGGCTCAATATCGAGCACCGGTACCGGCTGTCTGCTCAAGAATTTCCTCTCGGCCCCGTCCCAGTAGTCGGTCTTGTGCAGCCGATAGAAAGCCGTCCGGGCGTTCCACCATTTTATATACTCCGGGGTCACCCGGGGAATGCGACCGGGGGCTGGCACTCTTAAGGTGGCAGAGTCCGCCCGATGGAAGAAATCCCACCAGCTCCTGGCATGCTCGGCGACTGAACTGCCCCGGAGATTTCGTGAAGGCAGGCCGAACTGTGCATGATAGACAGAGATATGCTGATCATATCCGAAGTTTCGGCCAAACCGGAAAGGGTAATATGGCTCCAGCAGCATATTGTCCCCCTTCCTGAACGCCAGCACGCTCGGGCGGATGGATAACGCCCAGTCCCTGAGCTCGGGCTCCAGCAGCGGCCGGACCACAGTCTCCTGGCTGATCGGGTGGATATACTTCTCCACCTGATCGTCTTTGCATTCCCTCTTATTGTTCACCAGAGGGCTAGAATGCGCGGCCAACGTCCAGAAGTGGATGGTGCCGGCCGCGTCCCGCGGGACCATTGTCAACCGGCCCCGAATATCATACAGCCGCTGGGAAGTCGGGCCCGGCTCCGCGCTGGCGAATTCCAGCATCCTCGGCACCAGCCCCCAGTCTTGAAGAGCGCGCGGGGCGAACTCTGGGAATAGCGAACAAACCCACGCGTTGAAGAAGTGCAATGGGCACACGTACCGGGCTTGTCTCGGGAACTGATGAGTGCTGATGTCCCCCAGCGCCTTATATATCAGGCAGAGAGTGGCCGGCCACAAGGAAAGCTTAACTCCCTACGCCAGTTGACAGGCCGGATAAATGGCGTCCGGTCGAATGACTGTCTCATCCCCGTATGGCATGGCAAAAGAGCACAGCCAATATGTCAGATAGGCGGCGCAGTGCGTCAACGGGTCGACCCCCATCGGATTGGGCCCACTTCGGCGCCCCCTGGAAGGGATCTTCACATCGGTCTTGGGCTTGGCACGCTTCTTGCGAGCAACAGCGGTGCCGATGCATGGAAACTCCGCATATTGCTTCAGTCCATCGTAAAAATACTGCAACCACAGAGTCAGGCGGACCCTCTTCCGATCCCCGCGAGGAGGCTGCCTGCCACCGTGCGCCAGCTGATATAACTCCCGGTACGCCTTCATGAGATACCGATAAGAATACCCGAGAGAGTAGTAGCCATCCCCATTGGTCTCATCTTTGATCAGGTCGGGGAGGCATACTTCTTCATAAGGCTCCCCGTCAATGGGCAAGCCGCTCAGCTGGCTGAGGCTCCACAGGTCCAGTGAAGTTTCGCCTTCTGCCGTGTAAAAAGTGTTGGTCTCAGCGCTGAACACCTCTATCATGCCGCAGCAGAGGCCCTTGGAGATGGGGTAGCCGTAGCGGGAGGCGTAAACGCTGTGATATATACCGGCTCGGACCAGCAACGGGGCGTAGTTGAATAGCACATACTCGGTGAACTCTACTGCCCCTTCTCGGAAGCTGTGTGCATCCTGAAGCTTCAGCTCCCCGAACCAGCCTAGCGATAGCTCGTACTTGAACCTGATGGCCAGGCAGTCCAGGATGAATGGCTCCTCCCTGTAGCCCCACTTCAAGGGAGCCAAGAACAGACCAAAGCGAGGTGGCTCGCCTTGCACCCGCCCGGCGGACATATCCCATTTGGCCGGGACGAATTGGGGTGCTCGCACCAACCTGTCTTCAGCCGGCAACACCTCCTGGATCCCCAGGACAGGCTTCCACTCCCGGGCCTCCCCCACCAGATGCATCGGGGTGCTCCTCGGGACGCTATACAACAAACTGTCGCGTGCTTGCAGGATCACTTGCTCGACCTCCCGCACAGCTCGTAGCTCCCGCCTCTCCTGGGAGCGGAAGTACTTCAAGAACTGGATGAGATGCTTATCGGGAAGTCCCTCCGATATTCGCCGGTCCGGTCGAAGGTGAAGCGGTTCTCAACCCGAGAGAGCAGATTATAGTCCATCGTCTCGGTCTCCGAGTCCGAAGACACGGCCAGTGCTGCTATTTCAGCATGCTCCCTGTCCAGCTCCTCTACATTGAGCCATGTGACGGCTGGCACTGGAGGCTGGGGAACAAGGTCGGCACCGACCGCGGCAGCGGGAGCAGAAGAACCACTTGGGGCAGCCATCTATCTGCAAAGAGGTAACAAACGGAAGATCAGAATAAGCCACGGGCAAAGGGAAATGAAAACTGCAAAGGGGCTCCACTACAAGTAAAATGAATAAGACACTGCCAATTTTCGACAAAATTTCGGCAGAGTTTCCCTAGGCCAAAGGCGTAAGGGAAAAACACGGGTGCGCGCCCACAAGGAGTGACGGCCCCAACAAAGTCATGGTGGGTCCCGAGAGGCAACACCAGAAGTCCGCCGATCGAAGAAGTCTTCTTCCCCTGGCCTAAAGCCTCTTTACCGGTACACCCCCTGCAGGCCTCCACCGGTACACCGCCGGGTGCCTTCACCGGTACACCCCCCCCCCCCACGGGTCTTCGCCGGCACAGTCATACGCAGCTCCCCCGGCACGCTCGGTGCCTGCCTTCGCCGGCACGCCCCCACGCGTGCCTTCGCTGGTACACCTGACGGGAGCTCTTCCCCGGCACGCTTCTAGGCGCTCTGCCCGGCACATCCCATGGTGCCTTCCCCGGCACACCCCCTGAAGCGGCATTCACCGGTACGCCCTCCGTGGGTCTTCGCCGGCACAGCCATAGGCAGCTTCCCCGGCACGCTTCTAGGCGCCTTCCCCGGCGCGGCCGCGAAGACCGTTTCGCCGGCACACTCCAGTGCCTCTTCCCCTGCACGCCCTAAAGGGGCCTTCTCCGGCACACTCCTGGCAGCCTCCCCGGCACGCCAGGAGGACCGCTCCCCTGTACGCCCTAAAGGGCCTTCCCCGGTGCACTCCTCGAGCCCTTGCCCGGCACACATCTTTGGTCGCTCCCCGGCACACCCCATGTGGGGTTTCGCCGGCACGCGTCTCCGCCCTCTCCCCGGCACACTCCGCAAACGCCCCCCCCCCCGGCACGGTCGAGGCCCCCCTCCCGCCGGTGCGACCGGCGGTGGCCGACAGCAGGAAAAGGAGGGGAAGAAAAGAGAAGAAGAAGAAAGGGGGGAGGGGAAGAGAAAGAGAGGGAGAGGGAAGAGATAGGGAGATAGAGACGGAGGGGACTAGGGCCCCAGCCGCCGTCCACGGTGAAGAAAAGAAAAAGGGGGGAAGAGAAGGGAGAAGAAGGGGGAGGAAGAAGGGAGAAGAGAGGAGAGGGGGAGAGGGAAGGCCTTCACGGCGAGGCCCTCACCACGACGACGGCAGCGACGGCAGTGGCGCTCACGGCGGCGTCCGGCGTCGGGGAGGAAGAAGAAGGAAAGAGGAGAGGGGGGGTTCGTCCGCTGAAGAGAGAAAGAGAGAGGGAAGAGAGAGAATTCGAAGGGGGGGTGGCGGTAACCGCCCCCGCCCCTTTTATAAAAAAAAAAGAAGAAAAAAAAAGAGAGAAGAGAAGGAAGGAAAAAAAGAAGGGAGAAGAGAGGAACGGGGAAATAAAATAAAAAGGAAGGAAAAAAAAGGGAGGAGAGGAAAGATAAATAAAAGAGAAGAAAACAAAAAAGGAGGAGGCAAAGGAGAAAATAAAAAAGGGGGGAAACAAGAAAGAAAACAAAATTAATTACCAAATAAATATGGATATATATACATATATATACACATATACGTACATATGTATATATATACACACATCCGCTTATATATATATATAAGTGTACGTAAATAAGGCACAATAATAAGATGTTTCCGGGGAACATTCCATTCCCACAATCCTGTGCGGACGGGCGTCCGTACAAGTGGAGACGACTTTATCCCCGCCCACAACGCACCCATGACACCACTACCCCGCCAACAAACAAGTCCTTCCCTGGCACGTAGTCTCGTGCCTCAGCCACCTCCCATCATACAAAATCGCCATCACGGGCCTTACGCCCGGATCGGCAGGACCTCTATCCTTGCGCTGGCATTCGTCCCTTGACAGCGAGTAAACCCCTTTCCGGCGCAAGGCCCCGTGCCCTAGCCACCCACTCCATACAATATTGCCATTACGGACCCTACGTCCGAAACGGCACGAATTCTCCCGTTGCGCTGGCATTTTCTTCTTGCCAACGAATGAGCCTTACCTTCCGGCGCAAGGCTTCGTGCCCTAGCCGACACTTGCATATCACTCGCTCGTCAAAAAAAATAAAATAAAATAAAATGGGGTTAAAAAATAGAGATACCCCGCCGGACTTGCCCCTACACGGGGACAAGGGTAAAAATGGCAACAACCCGGCTGTGGCGAAAACCCGAAAGGGCGCTACAGGCAAAATCGGGTACCCCGCTGCGTGAAAACCCGAGAGGGCGCGTGGGCAAAAGTAAGAGGGGGCCGGTACCGGCGAAAACCCGAAAGGGCGCTTGTATCGGTAATGTGGTTCAAAAAAAAAAGAAAACGGAGAAAAGAAGAAAAGAAAAGAAGAGACCAACAAGCCATGTCAGCTCCCGGCACCCTGTCGACGCTGACGAAGAGACCAAGAGACAACAAACCAGGTCAGCTCCCGACACCCTGTCAACGCTGACGAAGAGACCAAGAGACAACAAACTAGGTCAGCTCCCGATGCCCTGTCGGCACTGACGAAGAGACCAAGAGACAACAAATCAGGTCAGCTCCCGATGCCATGTCGACGTTGACGAAGAGACAAAGAGACCAACAAACCAGGTCAGCTCCCGACACCCCGTCGGTGCTGACGAAGAGACAAAGAGACCAATAAACCAGGTCAGCTCCCGACACCCCATCGGCGCTGACGAAGAGACAAAGAGGCCAACAAATCAGGTCAGCTCCCGACACCCCGTCGGCGCTGACGAAGAGACAAAGAGACCAACAAACCAGGTTAGCTCCCGACACCCCATCGGTGCTAACGAAGAGACAAAGAGACCAACAAATCAGGTCAGCTCCCGACACCCCGTCGGCATTGACAAAGAGACAAAGAAACCAACAAATCAGGTCAGCTCCCGACACCATGTCGGCACTGACGAAGAGACAAAGAGATCAACAAACCAGGTCAGCTCCCGGCACCCTGTCGGCACTGACGAAGAGACAAAGAGACCAACGAACCAGGTCAGCTCCCGACACCCCGTCGGCACTGACGAAGAGACAATGAGTTCAATAAGCTATGTCAGCTCCCGACACCCCGTCGGCACTGACGAAGAGACAAAGAGGTCAATAAACCGTGTCAATGCCCGACACCCCACCGGCACTAGCGAAGAAAAGAAGAGACAAACAAGTCACGTCGGCTCCCGACACCCTATCGGCACCGACGAAGAGAAAAAGAGACCAGTACACCCGCGGGCACCGCCCGGCTTGTTGCATCCCTATGGTTTTGATGATGTCTCACACTATAAATCAATCTTCTATCTCTAGACTTATGCTGGTTCATCACCTAAGTGAGTACAGTTCATATGCTGTTTCATTATTTCATCTATCTACACTGTTTGGTTATTATGGACAGTAGTGGGTCGACTCATCAGCAAGGGTGGGTCGACGCATCAAAACATTGATAGCTTGGGTACCAAAGTCTATACACCAGCTTGATCTATTAAGTCTGTACATTGGCATATCTTCTTCTAGTCTGTACATCGGGCACCTTCTAACTGAAGTCTATACACTGGTCTTAATATTCTAAGTCTGTACACTGCCCGACCAGTTAAGTCTGCACATTGCCAAAGTCAGTACAGCTCAACTCTATACATCCTTCCAAGCTTCAACTCTGTACACTGGATTGTCAAGCTTCATGTCTATACACTGGTTTGTCTAAACCTCAACTCTATACACTGGTTTGTCAAGCTTCATGTCTAAACACTGGTTTGTCTAAACTTCAACTCTATACACTGGTTTGTCAAGCTTCATGTCTATACACTGGTTTGTCTAAACTTCAACTCTATACATCCGATAACTATTGCAGTATTCACCAAGTCCATACATCGCCTTCATACCTTCAACTCTGTACACTGCTACAGGAACCAAGTCCATACACTCTCCCGTTCAAATCCTTCAAAGTCTGTACATCGGTTTCGCTTCTCCAAGTCTATACACTGAACCTTGTTTTACCAAGTGTGTACACTCCACATCTTTTACTACGCTTGGCCAAGTCTATACACTCATACATTTCCCTACGCTTTCCTGGCCAAGTCTATACATTGAACTGCTCTTCAAAGTCTGTACAGCGTCCGTCTCAGCCAGCGTCTCATGCTGCGTCTTAGGCAAGTCTGTACATCGGCTTCATTCGCTCAAGTCCATACATCCACTGTGGTTCATCAAGTCTATACATTCACAGTGGTTCTTCCATGTCTGTACAACGGTGAAGCCTTCACAAGTCCATACACTGCTTGAGCTTCACCAAGTCTGTACATCGCTTCAAGCGATTCAAGTCTATACAGCCTGCCTTTACATTCAGAGTCTGTACATCGGTCCTACAGCCGATCGTCTCATTCAGAACTTTGCAAGTCTGTACAGCCGAGCGTCTCATGCATCGTCTCACTCTGGCATAGTCTGTACACTGGCTCAAGCTTGTCAAAGTCTGAACACTGGTCTCTTGTTTCAAGTCTACACATTGGGTTTGTCCGACCACAACTCTATACATTCTGTTGTTATAACTTGAGTCTTCAGTGCTCACAGCACACTCGTTCCAAGCGAGTCTTCAGTGCTCACAGCACACTCGTTCCAAGCCTGTACACTGGTTAGACTTCGTGAAGTCTACACAGTGGCTGAGCTATGTAAAGTCTACACAATGGCAAGGCTAGTTCATGCATTGTTCATCACATGTCTATACACTGCCATTCACATGCGCTTTATTCATTAAGTCTATACACTCTCTCACGTTGTACACACTTACTCAGTTGATGTTTCTGAAGTATATACACTCGTGTTAATAGCCTGAACTAACTAAGTATATACATTCCATTTGTCTCTGTCTGCAGGCGATTCAGGCTGATGACTGGGCACGTGATCCGAGGTTGGCACCTGGCACGTGATCCAAGACACCAGGAACATGACACGTGGATGGCAACCTAGTCAGGATGCTGCCATGTGGTCGAAATTCAAATGATCTGGCAAAAAGTTCATGGGCGGGAACCTGGCAGCCACACGCCCAATATCTGCTATAAATATGGAGCTTCGTCCTTCAGTAGAAGCAAGATCGTGAAAAGAAAAAGCAGAAGGCATATGTGTGAGGCTGCACGATCCAGAAAGGGAAAAAGAGCAAAGAATTCCATAGTGTCCAGATCCGAGAGGAGTATGTTCGAGAGAGAGAGAGCAGTGTCTGTGGTTTGATGAATTGCTTCATTTGAAGCTACATTTGTATTGGTTTCTGAACCGACTGCTTCTTCGTTTGTCTTTGTTCCTATTTTGTTTTCTTTTCATTTTGTTCATCCTTCTGATTCGAATTGGTTCCCCTCCGGTGTGTGGAGGAAGGGAGTATTACTCCAGTTTCCCTCTGGGTTGCAGAGGAAGAGAGATCGGTGATCTCTGGTGTTGCTAGTGACAGGTTGTCATTAGCAGGTTCCCTCCGGTGTGTGCAGGAAGGGAGAGGTGTCTCCGGTTCTGTTCTAGCTGGTAGCTGGAACAGGTATCAAGTTCTGTGGGTAGCAGAGCTTGGTTGAGGGATTTGTTTCCCTTGGTTGTTCAAGCTGTGTGGCAGCATGTTGTTCGCAGACTGAGTCTGCAGTGATCTAGCATTGTCTAGTGGAATCCTCATTCTAGTTGGAGTGAGGGGTGGATGTAGATTGCGGACTGCAATCGAACCACCTAAAAAACCGAGTGCCTCCTCTGTGGTTTGCTGTTGTTATCTGCGCTCTCCATCTGCTTGTCTCTTTGCTTCCATGTGATCAGTTCTTCATTCTCATTTACTTATACTACCTTGCTTGGTGACTGTACTTGCATTTCTCTGTGTGCGGGTTAAGGAGGGGCGTAAGCAGTAGAATTTATTTTCCGCCTAAGTTTTTTACAAATTGGGAGTGATCTATTCATCCCCCCCCTTCTATATCACTCTTGCTGCGCTAACAATTGATATCAGAGCAGGTTTACGCCATGTGGACGAACGGTCAAGGAAATGCTAGTGGTCCTAGAACCTTCATGGCCGAAGGTCAATCCATTAGTCGCCCTCCGTATTTTGATGGTAGTAACTATCTGTTTTGGAAGAACAGGATGGAAGTGTTTATCAGGGCTCAGAGCCATAAACTGTGGAGAGTAATTACGGTGGGGCCATATGATCTGCCACCAAACGAGGACGCTTGGACAGATGACCATGTCAAGCTCTCTTCACTCAACTGGACGGCGCTGAATATCATCCAGTGTGATGTTCATCCAGAGGAGTATGCCCGTATATCTGCCTACAAGACTGCCAAGCGAATGTGGGATGAGCTGCAATTGATCTATGAAGGTACAGCTCAAGTGAAAGCCTCGAAGGTAAACCTCTACACTTCTAAGTATGAAATGTTTAAGATGAATGCAGATGAGAATATAACTGAAATGTATGCCAGGTTGTCTTTGATCACAAATACTCTTAAAGGGCTAGGGAAGGATCTTGCTGAGCAGATATAGTCAGGAAAATCCTTAGATCTTTATCCCCAGCATGGCACACTAAGGCCATTGTGATTGAGGAGTCAAAAGATCTGACTATCTTGACTGTGAATGAACTCATAGGATCCCTTATGACCTATGAGATGAATTTCCAAGGAGGTAGAGAAGGAAGTGAGAGGAAGGGTAAAAATGTAGCTCTAAGGGCATCCCGCAACAAGGGTAGCAACAGCGGGAGCAGCAGCAGTAGCCCCGAGTCCGAGTCCGAGCTTGAAGGTTTGTCAAATCTCGACCAGGAGGAGCAGGCAATGCTCACTAGACAGTTCAGAAAATTTTTGAAGAAAAAGGGAAAGACCTTTAGGAAGAAGAAGCCACACTCTTTCAACAAGAGTGCTGAATTTACTAGTTACAGGGATAGAAATCCAAAGAGACTGACTTGTTTTAATTGTAACAAACAGGGACATATGAAAGGCGAATGCCCAGACCTCCAGAAGAAGGGTCCCTATCTTCAGAAGAAAAACATAAAGGTGCAGAAGAAGAAGAAGCCACAGGCGATGGTCTGCACATGGAGCGAGGAAGAAGAAGACCCCGAAGACGCTTCCTCAGAAGAATATGAAGATGAATTTGCCTTATGGCAAACAGTGAAAAGGAGGTAATAAATGTTTTTGAAAATTTCTCAATTGATGACTGGGAGGATGCTTATGGTGAATTGTTAGATAAATTTAATTCTCTTAGTAAAGAGCACAGAGTTCTGAAAAGAAAATTTAACACAAATGTTGAAGAACAAACTCTGGTCTGTGAGGAAAATGAGAAGCTAAAAGAACAACTAGAAGAAATGACGTCACTAAGGAAAGAAAATGATAAGCTCAAAGGAGAAACTCAAGAAAGTCAAAAACAGCTCAATGAATTCAAAACTAAAATTGAAGAAAGCATGAATGAAATTAGAGTGAACTCAGAGAAATATGAAGCTGTGAAGAAAGTAAATTTTGAACTCCTAAAAAATTCTGAGTCCCTTCAAAAGGAGCTGGAAGACAAACAGAAAGTCTTAGAAAAATTTGTCCAAAGAAAGACTAGTTTAGATGCTATACTAGGGACTAGGGTCAATTTCAATAAGGAGGGGAGGGTCTAGGCTATGACCCAACCAACAAGAGACCCTTGCAATTCAAGACCATCACCTTCTACCCAGAGAAGGGAAAAGAGAAGTTGGACACACCATCCAGCTCAAACAGCTCTAAGGAAATTCAAAATCCTAAAGAAAACACAAAAACCAGTACTGGACAACCATTTAAGATGGGAATGAATTTTCTGAAGAATAACACTAAGTCCACTCACCAGAACACAAATGGTAGATGGACCAAGAAAGTGAATCAGAATAAGAGCTGGAATTACAACAATCAGATGGGTCCAAACAGGACCTACTGGAGAAATAACTTTCATGGTCAAAAATATGTTAATCAACAAGCTTACAGGAAATTTCCTAGGAATAGGAAGACTAATGAATGGAATAGAACTCACTTCTCCAGTCCAGCTGGATTTAACTTTAATAAACCAGAAAGGAAGGTGCCAGAGAAAACCATGCTGAAGCAAATCTGGATACCTAAACACTTGATCAGAGATTTGAACAATGTCCTTGGACCCAACTCATCTTGGGTTCCAAATCACTCTGCTTGATGTATTTGTGTAGGTCGGCCTGGCAGCTGAAGACAACAAGTGGTACCTCGACAGTGGCTGCTCCAGGCATATGACAGGAGACCGATCCAAGTTTAGCAAGATAGAGATGAAGCCAGGAGGTCTGGTCAAGTTTGGAGGAAAGAACAAAGGTAAAATAATTAGAGTTGGTACAGTAGGTAAGTCTTCCACAAACTCCATTGAAAAAGTCTTACTTGTGGAAGGGCTTCAACACAACCTGATTAGCATTAGTCAGTTATGTGACAGAGGTCACAGGGTTGTATTTGATGATAGTTCATGCAAAATCCTTGAAACAAATTCTGATGTGGTTAAATTTGTAGCCAACAGGATTAATAATGTCTACATTGTAGACTTAGATGAGAAATCTGAATCTACTATTTGCTTATCTGCCAACTCTGAAAATGATGCTTTTGAATGGCATAGACGTCTAGGTCATGCTAGCTTTACAACTTTAAATAAATTGGTCAAGCATGATTTAGTTAGAGACATGCCTAGAATTAAATTCAACTCAATATCAAAAGCATGTGATGCCTGTGCTTTAGGCAAACAGACCAGAAATTCCTTTAAATTAAGATCTGAGCCATTGTCTTCTAGACCAATGGAACTTCTTCATATGGACCTTTTCGGTCCCACTAGAACTCAGAGTCTTAATGGAAACAGGTTTGGCTATGTCATCATAGATGACTTCTCTAGATATTCATGAATATTTTTCTTAGCAAATAAGAGTGATGCATTTCAAAAGTTTAATCTGTTTTTCAATAAGGTCAAACAAGAAGGGAAGTACAAGGTCTGTTCTATTCAATCTGACCATGGAGGTGAGTTTGAAAACTCCATGTTTACTGATCTTTGTGAAAAAGAAGGACTAACTCACAGGTTTTCTTCTCCCAGGACACCTGAACAGAATGAGATTGTGGAGAGAAGAAATAGAACTGTGGTGGAGATGGCCCGAACCATGTTGATTGAAAGTAAATTACCTAGAAGGTTTTGGGCAGAAGCGGCCAATACAGCAACTTACATAATCAACAGGGCCATGGTAAGACCCATTCACAAGAAAACACCCTATGAGCTTCTAAAAGATAAGAAACCAAACTTGTTTCATTTCAGAATTTTTGGAGCAAAATGTTTTATTCATAACAATGATAAGAAAGATTTAGACAAGTTTGAAGCCAAAAGCACACCTGGAATATTCTTGGGTTACTCTGAAGTGTCAAGGGCATATAGGGTATTTAACATATCAGATCAGAAAGTGGAAGAGTCTCCACACATCCTTTTTAGTGAAAAGAAAGATGTTTCTAATGTTGAAAATCTTGACAGGGATTCCAATCATGGTGGGGATTTTCTAGAAGACCAACAGGAAGAAGAGAAGACTCAGCCGAGTGGAGAAACAAATTCCCCCAATCAGGAAGGGCTAAGAGAAACAGGTGAGTCTTCAACAAATATTAGATTTCTTAAAGACCATCCATTAGATAAAGTCATAGGCAATCCTGAAGATCCTCTTCGGACTAGGTCTCATTTTAGAAATGTGAATAATGATGACTTAATTGCTTTAGTCTCACAAATTGAACCCAAAACAGTAGAAGAGGCCTTGGCTGATCAAGCTTGGGTCAATGCTATGTGTGAGGAATTAGGTTAGTTTGAAAGGAATAATGTCTGGGAGCTTGTCCCAAGACCAGATGGTATTAATATCATAGGAACCAAGTGGGTGTTCAAAAATAAGATGAATGAAGATGGAATTATCTCAAGGAATAAGGCCAGATTAGTAGCCAAAGGCTACTGTCAGAAATTCGGTGTAGACTTTGATGAATCCTATGCACCTGTTGCTAGGATGGAAGCTATAAGATTGTTGCTTGCCTTTGCTTGCTCAAAGAATATAAAACTCCAACAAATGGATGTTAAAAGTGCCTTTTTAAATTGAGTCATTAAAGAAGAAGTTTTTGTTGAACAACCTCCTGGATTTCAATACTCTCCTCAACCTAACCAAGTTTTCAGGTTAAACAAAGCCTTGTATGGTCTAAAGCAGGCTCCAAGAGCATGGTATGAAAGATTGTCTGAATTTCTGATCAGCAAGGGCTACAAAAGAGGTAAAGTTGATCAAACTTTATTCACCAAGGGCATAAACAGAGATCTCATCATAGTTCAGGTATATGTAGATGACATTGTATTTGGATCAACTAAGCATGAACTATGTGATGAATTTTCTACCATGATGTCTGCTGAATTCGAAATGAGCTTGGTTGGTGAACTAAAATATTTTCTTGGATTGCAGGTACAACAGCTAGAGGATGGGTGTTTCATCAACCAAATCAAATACACAATGGAACTGTTCAAAAGGTTTGGTATGGAAAACTTAAAGCACATTACAACACCCATGGGCACCAATACCTCATTGGATGCAGATGAGACAGGTAAAGAAGTAAATGCCAAACTTTATCGAGGTATGATTGGATCACTTCTTTACTTGACAGCCTCTAGACCATATATACAATTCAGTGTAGGAATGTGTGCAAGGTATCAGTCTAGACCTACTGAATTACACTTAGCTGCAGTTAAAAGAATCTTCAGATATTTGTCAGCTACTCATTCTCTTGGTTTATGGTTTCCTGCATCTCACACACTTAACTTAGTAGCATACACAGATGCTGATTATGCAGGCTGTAAACTAGACAGGAAAAGCACTAGTGGCCATTGTGAATTTTTGGGTGGGTGTTTAGTGTCTTGGAGCTCCAAGAAACAACATTCTGTAGCCCTCTCCACTGCAGAAGCTGAATATGTGGCTGCAGGGAGTCGTGGAACACAAGTAATATGGATTAAACACCAGCTTCAGGACTACCAAGTAGACCTGGGGTGCACACCAATTTACTGTGATAATACTAGTGCCATCAATATTGCTAAAAATCTTGTTTTGCATTCACGAACCAAACACAGAGATAAGACATCATTTTATAAGAGATGAGGTGTCTAAGAATAATTTTGAACTGATTCATGTAGGCACAGATAATCAGATTGCTGACATATTCACAAAACCTCTGGATAATGAAAAATTCACCACATTGAGAAGAGAATTAGGCTTATACAAATTGGCTTAATTATGAAGTCTGTTCTTGTTGTGAGGGGGAGTTGTGTTTGTCTGATGTTTAGCCTTCTTTCATGCTGGTTTAAAGGGGGAGTTTAGAATGCTTACTGGTTAGCTTTCAGGAATGCTTTGAATAAAGGGAAGCTTTGAGATTATGCTGGATTGTTTTTTTGAGGAATGCTATGTCTTAGGGGGAGCTGAGTTGTAATGTGAGAAGAGAAGTTCTTTGACAGATTCAAAAGGGCTGTCCAGATGTGTAACTTTGCTAGTCTTGCATGACTGATCTAGTGTGGTTCTCTCAGACAGTAGAGTGTCACTTATCTCTTAAGTCTATAAGTCAGTGACTCTAATCTCCAGTTAGAATCTTTCCTTTGGTACTCCTTCAAAGATCTGGACTAATTGCATAAAGTATATCTTCATACATTGTCATTGATTCTGGTTCAGGCCAAAAACCTGTATGTCTTGATATCTGACCCAATCAACTTGAAATCTAGACTTCAAGACTCAATTCAAGAAATAGTCCTTTTGGTATTGTTTTCAATCATTCTATTTCTTTAACTCAAGGGCTTAACTGAACAAACATGTTCTGTTTTGATCACTGAGAAACTGGGAGCTTCATCAATGAAATGAATATTTCTCCCATGTCATGAGGTGTCAAATGCTTAAAATGAATGAAAAGACATGACAGAGCAATGGTGGCTTGCTGGTGAGTAACTGGGGACTCTGGCCTCTAATCAAGGCGTTTCCTCATGTCAAAAGCCACAGTTACTAACTCTGTTCCTTAATAAATAAAAAAAATGAAGTAATGAGGTACTCACTCTGAGTAACTGGGGATTCAGGCCTCTAATCAAGGTGTCTCTCTAATGTCAAAGGAGTGAACTACCAACTTACTCATTGATCTTCTTGAAAATCATCTCCAACAAAAAATTCCTTGTTGTTATGCAACTAATGGATTGCTTGTCCTCAATACCTTGAGAACACCTCTCTAATTTCGTCTCTTGCTGTCTTGTGGGATAGTTGAATGATCAGCTATATCTGGCCATACTTGTTAACTCCTGCACTAAATCATCCACTATGTATGCTGATAAACTTGTCTATCATTCTACTTCTCTATTGTGTACTGGAGTATAAAGAATCTTCTCTTGAGATTAGAAACTCACTTATTCTCTTAAGACCTACTCGTGACTTTCTGCACTAAGAAGTTACTGCCCTTACTCTTCATGTTTCCAGCACTGTCATACATTCTGTATTTCTTTTTGCTGATGTCAAAGGGGGAGAGATGTTCTGCAATATCAGTGAGTCTTGGATTTGTCTTGAGCTTTGGGGGAGTCATGTTGCTTCGGGGAAGATATGGTTATGAGTTGTGGGGGAGATGAGAGTGTGTTGTAGGGAATGTATAATTCATCTGCATGAGCACGCCTTGAATTTAATATATTTGTTGCAGCTGATATAAATCTCTTGTTGAACCTTGATATTGCTTGATTCATAGTGTTGTCATCATCAAAAAGGGGAAAATTGTTGCATCCCTATGGTTTTGATGATGTCTCACACTATAAATCAATCTTCTATCTCTAGACTTATGCTGGTTCATCACCTAAGTGAGTACAGTTCATATGTTGTTTCATTATTTCATCTATCTACACTGTTTGGTTATTATGGACAGTAGTGGGTCGACTCATCAGCAAGGGTGGGTCGACGCATCAGAACATTGATAGCTTGGGAACCAAAGTCTATACACCAGCTTGATCTATTAAGTCTGTACATTGGCATATCTTCTTCTAGTCTGTACATCGGGCACCTTCTAACTGAAGTCTATACACTGGTCTTAATATTCTAAGTCTGTACACTGCCCGACCAGTTAAGTCTGCACATTGCCAAAGTCAGTACAGCTCAACTCTATACATCCTTCCAAGCTTCAACTCTGTACACTGGATTGTCAAGCTTCATGTCTATACACTGGTTTGTCTAAACTTCAACTCTATACACTGGTTTGTCAAGCATGTCTAAACACTGGTTTGTCTAAACTTCAACTCTATACACTGGTTTGTCAAGCTTCATGTCTATACACTGATTTGTCTAAACTTCAACTCTATACATCCGATAACTATTGCAGTATTCACCAAGTCCATACATCGCCTTCATACCTTCAACTCTGTACACTGCTACAGGAACCAAGTCCATACACTCTCCCGTTCAAATCCTTCAAAGTCTGTACATCGGTTTCGCTTCTCCAAGTCTATACACTGAACCTTGTTTTACCAAGTGTGTACACTCCACATCTTTTACTACGCTTGGCCAAGTCTATACACTCATACATTTCCCTACGCTTTCCTGGCCAAGTCTATACATTGAACTGCTCTTCAAAGTCTGTACAGCGTCCGTCTCAGCCAGCGTCTCATGCTGCGTCTTAGGCAAGTCTGTACATCGGCTTCATTCGCTCAAGTCCATACATCCATTGTGGTTCATCAAGTCTATACATTCACAGTGGTTCTTCCATGTCTGTACAACGGTGAAGCCTTCACAAGTCCATACACTGCTTGAGCTTCACCAAGTCTGTACATCGCTTCAAGCGATTCAAGTCTATACAGCCTGCCTTTACATTCAGAGTCTGTACATCGGTCCTACAGCCGATCGTCTCATTCAGAACTTTGCAAGTCTGTACAGCCGAGCGTCTCATGCATCGTCTCACTCTGGCATAGTCTGTACACTGGCTCAAGCTTGTCAAAGTCTGAACACTGGCCTCTTGTTTCAAGTCTACACATTGGGTTTGTCCGACCACAACTCTATACATTCTGTTGTTATAACTTGAGTCTTCAGTGCTCACAGCACACTCGTTCCAAGCGAGTCTTCAGTGCTCACAGCACACTCGTTCCAAGCCTGTACACTGGTTAGATTTCGTGAAGTCTACACAGTGGCTGAGCTATGTAAAGTCTACACAATGGCAAGGCTAGTTCATGCATTGTTCATCACATGTCTATACACTGCCATTCACATGCGCTTTATTCATTAAGTCTATACACTCTCTCACGTTGTACACACTTACTCAGTTGATGTTTCTGAAGTATATACACTCGTGTTAATAGCCTGAACTAACTAAGTATATACATTCCATTTGTCTCTGTCTGCAGGCGATTCAGGCTGATGATTGGGCACGTGATCCGAGGTTGGCACCTGGCACGTGATCCAAGACACCAGGAACATGACACGTGGATGGCAACCTAGTCAAGATGCTGCCATGTGGTCGAAATTCAAATGATCTGGCAAAAAGTTCATGGGCGGGAACCTGGCAGCCACACGCCCAATATCTGTTATAAATATGGAGCTTCGTCCTTCAGTAGAAGCAAGATCGTGAAAAGAAAAAGCAGAAGGCATATGTGTGAGGCTGCACGATCCAGAAAGGGAAAAAGAGCAAAGAGTTCCATAGTGTCCAGATCCGAGAGGAGTATGTTCGAGAGAGAGAGAGCAGTGTCTGTGGTTTGATGAATTGCTTCATTTGAAGCTACATTTGTATTGGTTTCTGAACCGACTGCTTCTTCGTTTGTCTTTGTTCCTATTTTGTTTTCTTTTCATTTTGTTCATCCTTCTGATTCGAATTGGTTCCCCTCCGGTGTGTGGAGGAAGGAAGTATTACTCCAGTTTCCCTCTGGGTTGCAGAGGAAGAGAGATCGGTGATCTCTGGTGTTGCTAGTGACAGGTTGTCATTAGCAGGTTCCCTCCGGTGTGTGGAGGAAGGGAGAGGTGTCTCCGGTTCTGTTCTAACTGGTAGCTGGAACAGGTATCAAGTTCTGTGGGTAGCAGAGCTTGGTTGAGGGATTTGTTTCCCTTGGTTGTTCAAGCTGTGTGGCAGCATGTTGTTCGCAGACTGAGTCTGCAGTGATCTAGCATTGTCTAGTGGACTCCTCATTCTAGTTGGAGTGAGGGGTGGATGTAGATTGCGGACTGCAATCGAACCACCTAAAAATCGAGTGCCTCCTCTGTGGCTTGCTGTTGTTATCTGCGCTCTCCATCTGCTTGTCTCTTTGCTTCCATGTGATCAGTTCTTCATTCTCGTTTACTTACACTGCCTTGCTTGGTGACTGTACTTGCATTTCTCTGTGTGCGGGTTAAGGAGGGGCGTAAGCAGTAGAATTTATTTTCTGCCTAAGTTTTTTACAAATTGGGAGTGATCTATTCATCCCCCCCCTTCTATATCACTCTTGCTGCACTAACACGGCTCATCCTTCACCTGCGCTACCCGTGGGTGGGGGGCATTTGTGGACACCAAAAGTTGCACACCCAGATATCCTGTTCGGCCCAACATCAACAACGAAACCGAGTGAAGAAGCCCCGGGGAGATTGGCCATCCGGATTCCCAGAGCATGCGCACACTGCCGTGAGGCTGCCTCCAGAGTCACGACAGTGAAGAGAAATCAACCACCAAGGACCTCACAAACCATGGGCCTCGAAGAAAATCAAATGGGCCACAACTCGTGCTCACAACGGGCTCAAAACGGGCTCAGAAATGCACCCAGGGTGGCCTTCGGCGACACACCCTTGCCCTTCAACGGCACACCCTGGTGGCCTCCAGCGGCACAGCCCACTTGCCCTTCAGCGGCACAGCCCCATTTGGCCTCCAGCGGCACAGCCCATTTGGCCTTCAGCGGCACACCCTGGTGGCCTCCAGCGGCACACCCCATTTGGCCTTCAGCGGCACAGCCCCTGGCCTTCAGCGGCACGCCCATTTGGGGCCTCAGCGGCACGCCCATTTGGGGCTTCAGCGGCACGCCCTTTTGGCCCTCCTGCGGCACACTTATTGAGCCCGCCAGCGGCACAGCGTGAAGGCTTTTCAACGGCCGAGCGACGTGGCGCCCATGCCCTACGCATCCTTGGCGCGCAGTGAGATGTCCGATGTGTCAACCGGCGGTTGGGCCACGCAGGCTACTCCCCTGACAGCCAGGACGGGGGAAGTCAAACCCCATCATGACCCGCCGCTTCCCGCCTCCGACTGCCGTGCTCGAGGGCTCCCGCTGCTGAGAGTATAAAACCACTCTCATTCCGGCAAAAAAAGAGAGGAGAGACCCAGAGGCAGAGACGAATAGAGGGGGTTGCATACGAGAAGAAGAAGAAGAGAGAAGAAAAGGGAGAGGGCTCCGGCATGGAGTCTTCCGACAGCCACCAGGCAACGAGAAGAGAGTAAGAGAGAGAGAGGGCTTGATGTAGTAGGGGAAGGTGGGGGAAAGAGCAGTGGACGATCGTCCCTGCTTCGATCCCCAACACCTCCTCCTCTTTTGTTTCTCTGTTTTCCCCCTCTCTATTCCTTTGTTCTTAGGTTTTCTTTCTTGCCTATAGCCTTAGCTCGGGCATGTTTTGTGATATATACGGGTGGCTACGGCCCTTTATTTCCCATGAATGAAGATCTCCCCCCCCCCTCAGTGGGTTTTCTCTGTCTCATTGTTTTGGGCCACAGTGCGTTTGGTCGTTTTTTCCCTTCGCTTTCCGGTGTTTGCGTTCATCCCTCACGCCGACGGTTTCCTCCGGATGTGGCACCATCTTGAATGGTTTGAGGTCATGAACCTTCTTCTGTGAAGCCCAGTACCAGTACCTTCACCTGTGCCTGCCCCTTTGAACCTTTTTCCCTTTTGCCGGAAGTCCCTGTGGGTTTGATCGGTCTAACACCCCTCCCCGCTAGCAGACCAACCCTCTTTTGGAGCCATGTCTGGTGCACCTACACTTTCCCCCAGCGGCACACCCTTCCGGCACCTTGGCCGGCACACCCATAGTAGCCCCCCCCAGCGGTACACCTCCCCTTGGTGCCCCAGCGGCACACCTGGCCTCACCCTAGCCCGGTACACCCCTCAAGCACCCTGTGCTTGTCCTTGGCCGGTACGCCTTGACTAACCCCCAGCCCACCTTGTCCAGTCTTAGAGGTCTTCGGCTTGTTGTTTTCCCCGTGTTTTCCGAGATTTTATCAAGGTGTTGCCGCCCTCGGGCACCCACCTCCAGTTGTGAGGTTCCGCCACTCCATGTGGGCGCGTTCCCTTATCTCCCTTACGCTCGGGTCAAGGGGAGATGCTGCCGAATTTTTGTTAGAAAATAACAACACAAAAAAAGGCAAAATGATGCAACAAACGAATGGGATAAGAAATACATATCAAAAGACAACAAAACCATCAAACGAATAGAACAACAGATTGCAAGAAGGAGGAGGAAAGATTTGTATAAAACTACGCAAAAATCAAAGAGAAGAAGAAAAGAAAAGCCTTAAAAACAAGTAACAGAGGAGTGGGCCTTCGTCGGCACGTCTGTCCTAGCCTTCGCCGGTACGCCCTCCACCCTCGTTGGCCGGTACACCTCTAACCTTCCTTCAGCGGTACGCTCTAACAACCCTTCAACGACACACCTTCTTGGCCCTTCAGCGGCACACTCCTCTCACCCTCCGAAGCGGAACACAATGTATAGACCTTAGATTGATGCACGAACATAGCAACAAGCAATGTATAGACTTTGAGCTGCAGTGTACAGACTTTGAGTTGGCCAACGTACAGACTTTGGGCTGGCCAATGTATGGACTTTGAGCTGCAATGTACAGACTTTGAACTGCAACGTACAGACTTTAGGCTGGTCAATGTATGGTCTTTGGGCTGGCCAATGTACAGACTTTGAACTGCAATGTATAGACTTTGAGCTGGCCAACATACAGACTTTGGGCTGGCCAATGCATGGACTTTGAGCTGCAGTGTACAGACTTTGAGTTGGCCAACGTACAGACTTTGGGCTGGTCAATGTATGGACTTTGAACTGCAACGTACAGACTTTGGGCTGGCCAATGTATGGACTTTGAGCTGCAGTGTACAGACTTTGAGTTGGCCAACGTACAGACTTTGGGCTGGTCAATGTATGGACTTTGAGCTGCAATGTACAAACTTTGAACTGCAATGTACAGACTTTGAGCTGGCCAACGTACAGACTTTGGACTGGCCAACGTACAGACTTTGGGCTGGTCAATGTATGGGCTTTGAGCTGCAATGTACAGACTTTGAACTGCAATGTACAGACTTTGAGCTGGCCAACGTACAGACTTTGGGCTGGCCAATGTACAGACTTTGAACTGCAATATATAGACTTTGAGCTGGCCAATGTACAGACTTTGGGCTGGCTAATGTATAGACTTTGAGCTGCAATGTATAGACTTTGAGCTGCAATGTATAGACTTTGAGCTGGCCAACGTACAGACTTTGGGTTGGCCAATGTGTAGACTTTGAGCTGATGAACCCAGCCAATGTACCGACTTTGAGCTAGCCAATGTGTAGACTTTGAGCTGATGAATCCAGCCAATGTACCGACTTTGAGCTGGCCAATGTACAGACTTTGAGCTGGCCAACGCATAGACTTCGAGCTGATGAATGCAGCCGATGTACAGACTTTGAGCTGAAGGATGTATAGACTTTGTGTGCTGGTTGAATAGACAATCTATAGACTTTGGGCTTATGAATGCACAGACTTTATGTTATCCCCCCCTCCTTAAGCCCTTCAACGGCACACACCTCCAGCCCTCCGCCGGCACACTTTTCTGCCCACCTTCCTTCAGCGGTACACCCCCCTTTAGCCCCCTCTTCAAACCGCCTAGGGTCAACTCTCCCCAAAAAAAAAAAGGTAATACATGAATATATGTATATATGTATATATGGGCATATAATGGCAGAGCTAACAAGCCAATAAAAATCGTGATGAATAAATAAACCTGAACAGATCCGCATATGAAAAAAATGAGTGAGATCAGTGACAATAATAATAAAAAAAAGAGTAATAATGACAGTAAGCAAGATGAGGGAAATCACCCGGAACAGATACGGAAAGAGGAATAAGCAACGGAGTAACAAGAACAATAATGAGAAAACAATATAAGGTATTAATAATTCCACATTGCAGCCCCCTCTCTCCGTGACTCGACGCAGAAGGAACAATAGTGCCGCCCTCTCAGGCCGGGCCCGAGTCTTGGGAATCATCTGGACATGGCCAGGCCCCGACCTGGTCTCGGGCCGACATTCCAATCAGACCGGATTCATTTCTCGCCCCGGATCCCTTCCGAGCCATCATTGAAATTGCCGTGCATTCGACAGACATTTGAACGGGTCCACCTCGGTTTCCGTCGCGTTTCTATCACGGACCCGTGTCCGAATATGAAAAGGTCCACGAGAGACCGACATGGCCAATGGCTCGTATTCTGATGCGGACTTTAGTGTGATTTATTCATGTCCCTTTCTCGCACAGTTAGTATTATTTCTTTCGGCCGCATGGCCCCTAATTTCGGCAATTAATCAAGGGTGTTCCCTCGTATGGGGGATGTAAATGACGTCGTGACCTTTACGGCACGACGGGATCTGGTCCCGACACGAACCACACAATCGTCTGACGAAGTCAAGTCGAGCGCACCATGGGCTCTTCGGGGCCCGAACAAATTGTCACTCCGGTGACTGGCACGCCCACGCACTTAATAGACGAATCAACCATTCCCGAACAGACGAGCATAATAGACGAACGAAAAGTGCGTCCACATGGCTCGACAATAACGGGGTTACCCGACTGCTCTTGCCGAAGGCCTTGATCATGAGTTGGTGTTATGGGCCTTGGGGAAGTTAAATTCATCTGGCGTCTCATTTCCAACATGATATTGGTCATTTCTATATGCCAACACTGCATAGTCTCGAACTTAGCATCGTCGGACATGGTTTGAAATGCCGCCCTTGTCGGTGGCTCAAAAACTAGGTTGGCAGAACCACCGTGGGGTTGGGCTCCCGCTTCTCCATGGACGCTCCTAACTTCGTCGGGGTCATTTTCTTCTTGGACGAAGTTGATCTCCTGATTTCGGGGCTGGTCAGGATTCTGCTCCTGGTGTTGTCCCTGGCTGGAGGTCCCTATATGGTCACTGTATTGGGTTTGAAGGTTCCTCCTTGCGGCATTCCTGGTATTACGGTACACCGCGTCGGCAGCCAGGTTCGGGTCATCTGACCGGGGAGGTTCATTGGCTGGATTGTCGGCGGGACCCGTGGTTTCTCTGCCGGAGGTATAGCAAGTATATACCTTCATGCTATCTTCAGTGTCTGAGAATCGAACCGTTCTCTGCTTCTTCGGGGGTTGCAGCCCCGTGCGGGAGAATGCCCCCAATCTGTCAAAGACTGACGGCCGTGGTGACGGAGCTTTTGCCAGTCTATCAAAGACCGAAATCCGATTAGGTGGTGTTTGACCACGAATGGGTGTCTCGGGTTGACAGGGCTCCGAGCTTCGGGGAGCGCGGTCAGATTTTCGGTAGACCCCTTTTCTCTTCTTCCCTTGGAGGGATGAGGGGTCAACCTGCCGGGTAGCTTGATCATGCTTTTAGTGGAAGGTTTGAGCTTGGTCGGGCTGACTAGCCCTGGCTCGTTTGATTTGGTGGGCCTCCGGCTTGGTGACCCAAATCTTCTTCAACTTCTGGGAGCGTTGTTGAACTTTGCTGCTCCCAAGTTTAGAATTGCACTTCTCTTTGAATTCTGGCTTGTCCTCCTGCACTCGGCGAAGGAGGGCGAAGCTGTTGGAAGTTGATATGGTCGGGACATGATTATCCCGAGGCAGGCTTGGCCCAGTTCCGTCTAGTCGGACGCGGACCCCTCCAACCAGGACGGTCTTACCCGACCTGGAGAGTTTTGCTGAAGGCATGCGGCTTTGACGGCTCCTTCGTTGCCCCCATTTCGCGGGGACAGCATAGGAAGAAACGGCATGAACCGAAAAGACTCGGCTCGAGAGGGAGCAGGATTGGTTGCCCCCGATGCTTGTGGGAAGAGCTGGCACCACAGAAACTTGTTGGGGAGCGGGGACCACCCCTAGAAAAAAGGGGGACCCCACAACAGCTGGAAAGTCCCCAAATACGATTGGGGTTGCCAGGTAGCCGTACCGGGCGTGGTTGGTGACGACAAGAGGTCCATATGTCACGGCCGCCATTTTTCACGGAAGAGCTTACTGAAGAGAATGCACGCTCGATGCTGAAATCCTCTCCTGGCTCTCTCTTGAAAGGGGGCAGAGAGGGGCGATCAGAGCCTTCATTAAGTATAACAATCTTTGACAGAAAGAAGAAAGGCGGGAAAGGTCCCACCGGGCGTGCCAGTCTGTTTGCACGCGGAAAAATATGGCATGGAAAATGCCGAACAAGCGCATGGCGTTGCTTTAGTTTTTTTTTGGCATATTCTATGAATTCCGCGTTTTTTAGGAATTATCAGACGATTTAGGGTTCGTGTATGGAACCTTTCCCCACCGACCGGAGTAGGTGTTAATTTATATCGGTACAAGTCCGAACACCTTTGATTAATTGCCAAAAACTTGTTGACTGTAATGTCGGCTCTAATATCCCGAGTCTGCCCCCGAGGGATCGTCGTGCGTTCTTTAAACGGGTGTCATTCGCACCCTTTGATGTATCTGCGATCTTGCATCTACAATTTTCTTTCTTTCGGGGGTTTGTTTGCAATTTTTCCTTTTCATGGGGTTGTATTTACAATTTTCCCCTTTCTGGCAATATCGGCTCGCCTACATCGAGCCGAATGCGAATATCTCCGACAATTATAGTTTTGCCGGAACGAGATGCTGTCGCTGCGGGCTTTGTGCCCCTGCGGCCGCAACATTGCCCCCGTTGAGCAGGAGCAGCGGTGGTGACGCCTACCGTAGGCATGACGTCATTAGGGTGACGGCACTACCCCCGTTGAGCAGGGGCGGTATCTCTTAGGGTGGCCGCAATGGATCTGGTGCCGTTATGGCGACGGCGTTGCTCCCGTTGAGCAGGGGCGGCGCTAGCGGTGACTTGATTAACCGAGAAGACTCGGCCAATAGCTGGGGCAGAAGGCCTGACACCTTCGGCCGTTGACATGGCGGTCGAGCAAGCTCGGCTGATTGTCGGGATGAAGGGCTTGACACCCTTAACAGCTGAAGAGTTGACCGGACGAACCCGGCCGGCTGCTGAGGTCGAGGGTCTAACACCCCCAACGGTAGTCTTGTTGACCGGGCGAACCCGACCGGTTGATGAAGCAGAGGGTCTGACACCCTCAGCAGTTGTTTTCTTGGCCAAGAGGACCCGACCAATTGATGGGGCCGAGGGCCTGACGCCCCCGAGAGTTGCCTTGTTGACCGGGCGAACCCGGCCAATTGAAACAGTAGAGGGCCTGGCACCCCCGATGGTAGCTGCTGCAGGTGCGGCTGGGTTGGCCTCAACCACAGGCGTGACGCCCAAGAAGAAGGGCGAGCCGACGGCTGCTAGAAAGTCGCCGAAGACGAGCGGGGTCGCTAGGTATCCCAACCTAGCGTGGTTGGCGATGATCTCGGGGCCGTAGGTAACGGCGGCCATCGCTGCTGGTGCTTTTGGTGGTGGTGGTGCGTAGCACGAATGAAAAAGTGCGCCGAGACACAAAGAGTTCTCAGATGAGCAAAGAGATGTGCCCTCCTCTTCTCATCCTGTAAGAGGAAGGGGGGCAATCAGAACCTTGAAGAAGGTTTTGGGGACTGACTTTGACAGAAAGAAGAAAGGCGGGAAAAGTCCCACCGGGCGTGCCAGTCTGTGAGACACACGGAATATCTAAACTCTTTTTATCATAGATAAAATATAGATTTGTTCTTTTTGAAAAGAAACATCCCCCCCTTATCTGAGTAGAGGGTGATTCCGTGGGTGCGCATCGTATCAGACGATTTAGGTTCGAGTGCTGCACCTTTCCCCACTGACCGTAGTCAGTGTTGATTTACATCGGCCTAACGTCCGAACACCTTTGTTTAACTGTCAAAGAAATCCCAAAGTCTTCTATAGAAGTTCTGATGTGGAGGGCAGGCTCACTCGAGAGACTCTCTAGGACCACTCATTCACCACCAACAAATTAATGGAATTAGGGCTAGGTCTGAACAAAAACCCTAAGATTTAGGAATAGAAACGCAAATATGTGAAAGCCGTAGGCATTTTTGAAGTGAATGGCAGTTTTCTGGACCCCGAGGGTATTTAGATAATTTTACCAACCCAGGGGTATTTTGGTAATTTTCCAAGCCAGGGGTATTTCTAAAATTTCTGAGCTGGAACAGAAGTAGGACCGGATTCCTAACTTCCCAAGGCGATGAGATTCTTTCTGGAGGATTTTAGGGGCTGCTAAGCCATTTCTGGGTCATAGGGTAGTTTGGTAATTTTGTCATACCCTACATAGACCTAGGTTTGGGGTGACATCTGACTGTCAGACCGCACTGACAACGTTTCCGGACCAAAGGAATGACAAGGGGCTTCGTAGAAGACAAAATGTCAATTTGGTCAAAGGAGGGGTTTATATGCAATTTTGACAAGTCGGGGGTTTTCTTGTAATTTTCCCCGATGTGTGTACATAAAATATTTGTGGAGTACACTGGACTCATTTAAGGCCCAATTGGGTACAAGAGTTGTCGGCGAGTTGTCGATTGTACAAAGATCCGCGCTAACGCGGGAGGTAGGGACGTAGTTCCAATTACAAAAAATTACAGGGCAGAACTGTAAATTACAGGACTTTTATCGTTTACAGTCCTGGGGAGGACATTTTTGTAATTCCGTCATTATAGAGACAGAACCACATGACTTAGTCGTCCTGGGACGTAAAGACTTACAAACATGGCCCGCTGAGGGGCATAATTACAAACATGGCCCTCTGAGGGGCAAAATTACAAAAACACCCCTTAGGGGTACATCCATAAGGCCCGGGGACTTACCCCTCACAGGCCAAACAAACAGAACAACTCCTTGCGCTGGCGGTGCTCTTCTCGTGCGTAGTACGTAGTCTGTGTAGTTCGTAGATGTCTCCACTTGGACCCTTGGGGGTCTATTTATAGAAGGCGGGAGGACCCAGGTTGACAAAACCGTGGAGAAATCCTTCAATTCTGTCATGGTGGGGTGCAAAAACCCCTATTTCTGTCAAGGTGGGGTGGCAAAAAGCCTTTTTGACCCCTCTCCCTCATTTTCTTCCTTTTCTGATTTTGGCGCACGGGAGAATAACCCCAGAGGGGTCAAATGACCCCTCTGGCTACCAGAAGAGTCAAATGAGGAAAATCGCCCCGGTTCTGACAGGGTGGGGTGCAAAAACCTTTTTTTTCTGTCAAGGTGGGGTGGCAAAAAGTATTTTTGACCCCTTTCCCTCCTTTTTTTTCTCTCTTCTTTCTTCTCTTTTTTTTAAAAAAAAAATAGAACGCCGGAGGGGGGCTGACCGCACGCGGACCCCGAAGGGGTCGCACGACCCCGGAGGGGTCACGCGACCCCGCTGGGGTCTAGCGGGGTCAACCGGCCGCGCCGGCTGGCCCCGCTGGGCCAACGGGGTCGCGCGACCCGGGGAGGGGCTCCGCGACCCCGCTGGGGTCCAGCGGCCCCCCCGCTGGGTCCAGGGGGGTGGGGTCGGTCCCCCCTCTCATCCTCGCGCTTCAAGAGGGGTCATTTGACCCCGATATCCTCCTTTTGACTCCTCTCGGCGCCGTTTTGCCTTCTTTCTGTCAACCTGGGTCGAGTAGAAGCCGTGGGGAAGCATTTATAGCCTGTGGAGGCCCGTTCCTTGCCGCGTGGCAAGCGTCCATCGGTGGAGACTTGTGCAGGAGCAGAGGACCGTCTTGTTTATTTATTTGGATACGCGTCGCCGCGTGGGGAAGGATCCTTGCGTCCATCTGTGCCGTGTGATACACTTGCTCGGCTATTCTGATGGGTTCGTACGCATGTTTTTCCTCCTAATCTTCATTGCTGCGACGCCATCCGAGGTTGTATAGTCGGGCCGATGGACCCTAAATCACGGAGGTACTCCGCGATTCGACGGTGTTGACGCTACGCCGTATTTCCGTCGATGGTGACATAATAAAATTCTCGAAATATTTCGAGAACAAATTCGGGTGCAACACGCACCCACGGAATAAACCTTGCACAAGCTATTTATACAGCCCCCCATATGCAACCACTTTCCTTTCTCAGAAAAGTGAAAACTATATTCCGTGAACCAACAACGGGTCAGCATGGCCAAGTCTCCTTCTTCATCACTTCCATCGCTAGACTCCTCTTCTTGGGAGTCAATGTCAGGTTGGTTGGCCTTCAGTGCCATGGACTTCTTTTTCTTAGACTCCTCTTCTGCGCTTCGTTTGATGTTAATCTCATAGGTCATGAGTGACCCAATGAGCTCGTCTAAAGAGAGTATGGACAGATTCTTAGAGTCCTCTATAACTGTAGCCTTTGTGTGCCAGGCAGGTGGGAGAGATCTTAACACATTTCTCACTAACTCGGAGTTAATGTATTCTTTTCCAAGTCCTTTGAGACCATTGGTGATCTCTGTCAATCTTGCAAACATTTCAGAAATTATCTCTTCAGGCTTCATCTTAAATAGTTCATAATCTCTTACCAGCAGGTTAGCCTTGATCTCTTTGACCTCGGAGGTTCCTTCATAAATGAGCTGCAATTTGTCCCACAATTCTTTTGCAGAATTGCACATAGAAACACGAGAGAACTCGTTAGCGTGAATGGCACATTGCATGATATTCATCGCATTAAAATTTACTGTTGATTTTTTAACGTCCTCATGAGTCCACTTGTCCTCATCCTTGGGAAGGTCATAAGGACCCTTGTCCACAACTCTCCATATCTCGTACTCTCGGGCTCCAAGGAAGACATAGATTCTGTTTTTCCAATATGAGTAGTTCGAGCCATCAAAAAATAGAGGACGGTGGATGGAGTGACCCTCAGACATCATCCCATTGTTGGCCATTGATCTGGATCTCTCTAGATCGTTAGATCTGTAAAAAATAGAGCCTTAGCTCTGATACCAATTGAAGTCCCACGATCAAAGACACTCAAGAGGGGAGGTGAATTGGGTGATTACCCTTTTAAAAGGGTCTTTACTCGATTCAAATAAATATGAGGAAATAGCAATTAAGGAACTCAGATCTGATATATATCAGGTTAGATCTTATACAATTTATCGCACACGATAGTCTTTCGGTACTAGGCGAAGGTAAGGATCCGAAGATTCTGCTCACGTAAAGTGTTATCGTCCTGACAGGACTAACCTTATCAATCTAAAGAACACCTTTTGATATACCGAAGATCTATCACTGAGATGACCAAATATACTAGATATGAAAAGCAATACACGGTGGAAGTAAAACGTAGATACAATAACGCAGAATGGGGGTAGAAGAAAAGGACAATCACACAGGAGACAGTAATTTTTAGGTGGTTCGGATGTAACAGCTGCAACCTACGTCCACCCCTCACGATCTGTGAGGATTCACACACTATCTTGTAAAAGATTACAAGATCGGAACACACACACACAAGTATGGAGTTCAGAACTCCGACGTGATGCAAAGGCACTAACACACATACACGGATCTAGATAGATCCACACACAATCAAGGTTCAAGGTTTAAAGAAGATTACACACTTGAAGCACAATACAACTGCAAAGGGAAAGAAAGAATAGAAAAACTTAGATCTAGGTTCCCCCGAGTAGATGATGCGGATCTTTGGCTTGATGATGGCTTCTCTGGTCGTTCACCACTTCCTTGACTTCAGGTTGAGCTTGTGAGGTTTGGATCTTGATGTGGAAGAGTTGGACGGAGTACTGTTCACCCAGGGCTTCTCTTGTTCTTGCTGCAGTTTTCTTCTTCCTTGATGGTTTTCCTTTGATCCTTCTTGCTTAATTAGGATTTCTTGTCTCAAAAGAGGTTTTTATATGGACTAGGGTGACCAAAGGATCTTCAGAAATAACCTCCCACGTTTTATGGTTGAGATGGAGGCTTAAGGAGTCCAAAGTTCAAGGTGAAGACTTCTCCACTCGGTTTACGACAGCTGGTCAAAGATAGGGGCTGAGCAGGGGTCGGTCGACCGAAGGTTGGTGGTCGGTCGACCGAACCCTGTAAACTTTCTCCCCCAAGATTGCTGGGAAATTCGGTCGACCGAACTACCCATTTCGGTCGACCGAAACCTGTAAATTTTCAGTCTTCTAACTTCTGGGAAAATTGGTCGACCGACCTGCTTGCTTAGGTCGACCGAACCCTGTAAACTCTGTAGAAACACCAATGTGAGCCCACAAATCACATCCATATGTATGGCCTTTACTTTAGAGCTTCATCTAGAATGCATTTGGGCTTCTTTTAAGCCTTGTGACACATTTCAAAACTTAAAGTGTGACCCTTTTTGAACTTATTTGAATTGACCTAAATCGCCCTCCAGTACTCACATTTAGGCACGTATATGAAGCATAAGACCGTAAACAGAGTCGGGGTTTTGTTAGCATCAAAATCAACCGGAGAAACTCAACACCCTTGACCCCGGGGAGACCGACCAGGGTCAAAAGACCCTTGGGCCGTTGGGCGGGGTCAATTGACCCCGATGACCCCACCCAGGGTCAAACGCCCCTCCGTGGGGCCGTTTGAGCCCGATGGGGTCCCATCGGGTCGTACGACCCACACTGCCTGCGCGGGTTGCGTGGCCCCGTGTGGGTCGCACGACCCCAGGGTAGGGCCCGAGTGGGGTGAAACCCCCTTTTTGGCCCCCTTTTTCACCCCGGTGAACTTGTCTGGGGTCATTTGACCCCGAGACCCTTCATTTAACCCCGATTCTTTTTTTGAAAAAAAAAAGAGGAAAAAAAGTGGGAAAACGCACCTTATCAAGGTGGGGTTCAAAAATCAACCCACCTTGTTAAGGTAGGGTCCAAAATCTGACCTACCTTGTTAGGATGGGGTCCAAAACTTAACCCACCTTATCAGGGTGGGTTTGGCACCTTCTATATATACCCCATAGGTTTAGAAGGAGCAGAAGAAGAGAAGAATGAGAGAGGAGACACTCACACGGAACGGAGGACACCCAGACGGGAGCTAGAGACTTGTTCTTTGTTTGGCCCATTCCGGGGTATGAATATATAAATACTCTTGGGTCTTGTATTTATGCCCCAGTAGTTATATGTTCCTTTGTGCGGCCCAACCTAGGGTATTAAAAAAATAAATAAATACCCTGGATGCATTTATGCCCTTAGCGGCTATGTATGGTTATTTTCTACGCCTTTGTTAACTAACTGAGAATTACATAAATGCCCTTCCCAAAATTACAAGGAAACCCATAAGTCCTATAATTGCAGTTATACCATGCAAGTTTCTCAAACTGTGGCTATGCCCCTATATCATGTGTTTGTGCAGAGATTCATTGTATAGTCGACAATCTGCCAACAACTTCTTGTATTCACACAAATTATGAATATATCACGAATGTTTGTGTGCATTTGTGTGATTGCATACAAACCATGGTTGCCAGCAAAATTATGTACATGCCCTTACTTTGCTAGGGATGACAGTGTGTGTACTTTTTCCAAGCCCCGAACTTGTTCTCACACCTGTGGGTGTTACCTAACTATGTTTGCACTCGAGTGTCGTTAAAATCTCACCCTTGGCCTCTAGAGATAAAATTACCAAAATACCCTTGGAGTCCAAAAATGGCCAAACCACCCACAAACCTTCCAGAAATTGCCCAAGTGCCCCTAGAAGTTAGAAAGAGTTCCCAACCATGGTTGTCCGTTTCGGTCGAAACCGATACGTTTCGGCCGAAACGTATCGGTTTCGGCCGTACCCGAAACCGTTTAAGCCCATTTCACTGTAGCTTAAACGGTTTCGGGTTACGGTATCGGTTTCGGGCGAAACCGATACCCGTTTCGCCCGAAACCGAATGGTTTCGTCCCGAAACCATTCGGTTTCGGGCGATTCACGTGAACTCCAAACTTAGGAGTTCACGTGAGCCTCCCCCGACCCCGAAACCCCCTACCCCTGTCCCCTCCTGCTCCTGTCCCCTCCTCCCGCCCCCGAAACCCCCCTGCCCTAGCAGCAGCCGCGGCGGAAACAACTGGAGCAGCAGCAGCAGGCCGGCGGAGCAGCAACAGCAGCAGCCGCGGAGCAGCAACAGCAGCAGCCGCGGAGCAGCAGCAGGCCGGCCAGCAGCCCAGCAGCCCCGCCAGCCCCGCGGCCCCCCCTGCGCGCTCCGCCCGCGGCCTGGCCTGCACGTGCGTGCGTGCGTGCGCGCGTGCGCGCGTGACCTGCCAACCGGCCAGCCCTAGCCCGCGATCCCCTCCCGCCCGGCGCCCACCACCTTGCCCTAATTAGCTCTGGTTAGGGCTAGGTAAGATTTCTTACATGATTATTTTGTTAAATAATTCTGTTAATTTAGTGATTAGACTAAAAATGTTAGTTTAGCTCCTATTAGACTATTAAATTTAGGGCTTTCATGTAATTAGGTTTTGTAAGGGTCAATTCAAGTTCAATTAAATTCCATTGACTAATTTTAACCTCTATCATGTTGGTAATTAATTTTTGTCAAGAGTGATTAGGCTAAAATTATAAATTAAATCTTAATTAGACTATTAAATTTGGGGCTTTCGTCTAATTAGGTTTAGTAAGGTTCAATTGAAGCTCAATTAAGCTTCATTAATTAATTTGGACCTCTATCATGCTCGGGATTAATTTTTATGAAAGGTGATTAGGTTATATGTGTTAATTAAGCCCTAATTACATTATTAATTTTGGGGCTTTCCTCTAATTAGGTTTAGTAAAGTTCAATTGAAGCTCAATTAAGCTTCACTGACTAATTTGGAGCTCTTTCATGCTCGGGATTAATTTTTATGAAAGGTGATTAGGCTATATGTGTTAATTAAGCCCTAATTACATTATTAATTTTGGGGCTTTCCTCTAATTAGGTTTAGTAAAGTTCAATTGAAGCTCAATTAAGCTTCATTGACTAATTTGGAGCTCTTTCATGTTGAATTGTATTTTTTTCATTGTACTTACAAGAGATTGTCCTTGATTGTCTTAATGTAGCATCACGCCTAGACGTCAGCAAACACAGGAGCAGCAAGGGCAGGAGGATCCGGGGTGGGCCCACATGTCCTTAGTTGATGCTAAGAGAAGGAAGGTTAAATGTGATTACTGTGGTAAGGAGATGTATGGCGAAATTACCAGAGGTAAGCAACATTTGGCAGGGGTACGAGGAGAGGTGAGACAATGCGACCACTGTCCACGAGAGGTGCGAGAGGAGATGCGCCAGTGCCTTGTGGGGAAAAAGGAGATGATGCAACAAAGGGCTGAGGATGAGGAGGAAATTGCTGAGGAGATTTCTGGCAGAAGGGTTAGGAGGGATGATGATGAGGAAGGCACTGAAGATTCTGATCCGGAGCTGACTGAAGCAAGGGAGCGTGAAGAAGCCGCTCGAAGGAAAGAAAAGGCACCCATGGGTTCAGGAGGGACCTACTCCAGTACAGCAGCACGACGTCCTGAGGTTGCTGCCCCGCCCCCGCAGACGCAGAGAGCAGGCCCCATGGACAGTTATCTCCACAGAAAGCCCCAGGCTACACAACCTAAGATCAAAAGTGCATTAAGAGGGGTCAAAAAATCTGCAGAAGTTGCAGGGCATGCATTTAAAAGCATCTGTAAATGGTTTTTTCATGCAGGTGTCCCTGCACATGCTGCTGAAAGTGAATATTTTCAACCTATGTTGGATGTCATAGCAGATGCTGGCCCTGGCTTGAAGGCGCCGTCACGTCGGGACATATACGGGCGTGGCCTTGAGGGAGAGGTTGAGGAGCTCCATCAGTGGGTTGAAAGCTTCAAGCATATATGGATGGAGAGAGGATGCACTATTATGTGTGATGGTTGGACTAGTACCACGAAAAAGTCCATGATTAACTTTTTGGTGTATTGCATCGAAGGTACAGTATTTGTAAAATCTGTAGATGCATCAAATTTTGAAAAAAATGCCAATTATTTGTTTCATTTGATGGACAACATGGTAGACGAAATTGGTGAAGAAAATGTTGTACAAGTTGTGACTGATAATGAAGCCAGTTATAAGGCTGCAGGGAGGAAATTGATGCATAAGCGCAGGCATTTATATTGGCTCCCATGCACAGCACATTGTCTTGATCTCATACTTGAAGACATAGGGAAGGACAAACATGTGAAGAAGACGGTTGAAAGGGGACAAAAGATTACCCAGTATATTTATGGCCATCCTAAGATATTGAACATGTTCAGGGAGCATGCAAGTGGGGGGCGAGATATTATCCGTGCAGGGCCAACCAGATTTGCTTCAAATTTCATTTCTTTGGAGTCTCTACATGGGTATACTGTTGAACTCAATTATTACTTCTTTATCCTTATAGTTATGATCCGTATTTGATTCAAATTTTATTTCTTTGCACAGGTATAAGAATGAGTTGAAAGCTTTCATGTACCACAATGCCCTGCGGGAATACATCGACAAGGGCAATGTTGATGCTCAGATGGACTATTTGGATGTCTGTCAAATCGTAGACGACAACAAATTCTGGGGCAGAGTAACACGATACATGAAAGTAGTCACCCCCCTCGTGAAGGTCCTAAGATTGGTGGATGGCGATGACAAGAATGATATGGGATATCTGTATGAGGCCATGGACCGTGCGAAATTGGAGTTGCAAGAGTCCCTTCCCAAAGAACATGCAAAGTGGTGGAAGATTATTGACCATAGATGGGACACCACATTACACCACGACTTGCATGCAGCTGGTGAGTGATTATTTGTATTCATATATTATTGACCATACATTAACTATATACAAATGCAGGTTATTTTCTGAACCCTCGATTAATGTACAATGGCAATGCACATGTTGATGCCGAGGTGCTTCAAGGCACTTTAAAAGTCATTGGTCGTTTATCGAGGACACAAGATAAGAGGCTTCAGACGGAAGTAGAGGTTGGCATGTTTGATTTCATGAATAAGAGGTATAGAATTTACTTAAGTAGTTATGCTAATCTATTATGTAATTTTTGTAGATGAACAACTATAGAATGAGAAGTGGGACGTATTCTGACTTCCAATTGCAATACGCAGTGGGAAGAGTGAGCCCAGGTATACTTCATCTTTGTGCTTTCTTTGCAATTACATCTTCCTTAATTAATTTTTATTTACATCTTATATTTATTTGTTTATGGTTGGTTGGTGTAACAGCTGACTGGTGGATCATGGTGAACAATAGACAATTGGGCAGTTCTGCATTGGCTTTCATTGCAATCAGGGTGTTGAGTCAAACCACATCAGCAAGCCAATGTGAAAGGAATTGGAGCACGTTCAGCCTTATACACTCAAAGGTTCGCAATCGGCTAAAGGCTGATCGGTTAGAGAAATTAGTGTACTGCCATTACAATATGAGGTTGAGAATAAAGAATATGAGGTTGAGACAACAGCTGCGAGACAAACGCGTCGCCGAGGATGCCGCCGCAGAGATTGATGTGGATGCCTTATTTGATGATGATAATCCCTTGCAGTCTTGGGTGGAGACACGAGAGCAGGTTGATGAGCCCGTTTTTGATGTTGATGATAGAAGATGGGCAGAGGGCATACTTGATGAAGATGAGGCAAGAGATCCCGAATTAAGAAGCAAATCAAAGAGGGCCAGAGATACTCATGCGCACCAGTCTAGGGTGGTTGATGACACTGAGGAGCAGTTCGAGTTTGAGCCAGCTAGACACTCAGATACAGATAGCAGGCCAATCACTCCTAGAATGTCCTCCTTAAGAAGAAGTACATCAGTGCATGGGCAAACTGAGAGGGCAAATGCTGCTGCTCGAGAGGACCCGACAATTGAGGAGTTGAAGCAGATTTATGTGAGGCACACGCCAAGGGGAAAAGGACTCGTGTCAAAGTTGATTGAAAAAAGCACTCCAAAAGAGAAAAAAGCATCCTCAAAGGTTAAAAGGCGACTGGTTTCTTATGATTCTGATGATGATGATGATCATCCCGGAGGTGCTGCAGGTGGTACTAGTGCTGCAGGTGGTACAGGTGGTGCAGGTGGTGCAGGTGGATACAGTCAAGGTCAGCAAGGATATGGTATACCAGGTTACGAAGGTGGCCAACAGGAAGCAGCTATTTATGGGGCCCAGAATTATGAACCATCATTTCAGTTCCATCCATATCCGACCAGTGACTCTTCTCTTCCTCAAGATTCCTATGTTGATACTGGATTCGAATCAAGCCAACCAAACACTCCAAGAGGGATCCAAAGAGGGATGCAGGACTTGGCTACCTCATTGTTTGGTTATAGTGAATATAGACCATACATGCAACCTGGTTATGGGTATCGACATCAAGGGCCAGACGATAAGGGAGAAGGTTCTTCTAGTAATTATTATCCATATTAGGTAAGAATCAATGAATTTTTGTAACATTTATTTTGTCTAAATTGGTTTATTGTACTGCTTCTATTAATGTACAATGGAATATGACTTTAACTTTCACATGTTCAATGTTTGAAGTTGAATTTTTGTAGTTGTCTACTTCAAGGTTATTGCACTAACTTATACAGTCAAATGCATGTGTAATGATTTTTGTGATTTTTGTGATTTTAAGTGAATATTTATATTTTTTATGTTTTTTTTTCAAGTTTTTTAGAATTAATTTTAATTTTTTTAACCTTTTATATGGGTTTCGGCCGGTTTCGGCCGAAACCGAAACCGAAACCGAGTCGACTCGGTTTCGGACCCGGGCGAAACCAAGACCGAAACCGAGTTTGCCATCCTTGATCCGGGGTGGGCCCATATGTCCTTAGTTGATGCTAAGAGAAGGAAGGTTAAATGTAATTACTGTGGTAAGGAGATGTATGACGGAATTACCAGAGGCAAGCAACATTTGGCAGGGGTACGAGGAGAGGTGAGACAATGCGACCACTGTCCACGAGAGGTGCGAGAGGAAATGCGCCAGTGCCTTGTGGGGAAAAAGGAGAGGGTGCAACAAAGGGCTGAGGATGAGGAGGAAATTGCTGAGGAGATTTCTGGCAGAAGGGTTAGGAGGGATGATGATGAGGAAGGCACTGAAGATTCTGATCCGGAGATGACTGAAGCAAGGGAACGTGAAGAAGCCGCTCGAAGGAAAGGAAAGGCACCCATGGGTTCAGGAGGGACCTACTCCAGTACAGCTGCACGACGTCCTGATGTTGCTGCCCCGCCCCCGCAGACGCAGAGAGCAGGCCCCATGGACAGTTATCTCCACAGAAGGCCCCAGGCTACACAACCTAAGATCAAAAGTGCATTAAGAGGGGTCAAAAAATCTGCAGAAGTTGCAGGGCATGCATTTAAAAGCATCTGTAAATGGTTTTTTCATGCAGGTGTCCCTGCACATGCTGCTGAAAGTGAATATTTTCAACCTATGTTGGATGCCATAGCAGATGCTGGCCCTGGCTTGAAGGCGCCGTCACGTCGGGACATATACGGGCGTGGCCTTGAGGGAGAGGTTGAGGAGCTCCATCAGTGGGTTGAAAGCTTCAAGCATATATGGATGGAGAGAGGATGCACTATTATGTGTGATGGTTGGACTGGTACCACGAAAAAGTCCATGATTAACTTTTTGGTGTATTGCATCGAAGGTACAGTATTTGTAAAATCTGTAGATGCATCAAATTTTGAAAAAAATGCCAATTATTTGTTTCATTTGATGGACAACATGGTAGACGAAATTGGTGAAGAAAATGTTGTACAAGTTGTGACTGATAATGAAGCCAGTTATAAGGCTACAGGGAGGAAATTGATGCATAAGCGCAGGCATTTATATTGGCTCCCATGCGCAGCACATTGTCTTGATCTCATACTTGAAGACATAGGGAAGGACAAACATGTGAAGAAGACGGTTGAAAGGGGACAAAAGATTACCCAGTATATTTATGGCCATCCTAGGATATTGAACATGTTCAGGGAGCATGCAAGTGGGGGGCGAGATATTATCCGTGCAGGGCCAACCAGATTTGCTTCAAATTTCATTTCTTTGGAGTCTCTACATGGGTATACTGTTGAACTCAATTATTACTTCTTTATCCTTATAGTTATGATCCGTATTTGATTCAAATTTTATTTCTTTGCACAGGTATAAGAATGAGTTGAAAGCTTTCATGTACCACAATGCCCTGCGGGAATACATCGACAAGGGCAATGTTGATGCTCAGATGGACTATTTGGATGTCTGTCAAATCGTAGACGACAACAAATTCTGGGGCAGAGTAACACGATACATGAAAGTAGTCACCCCCCTCGTGAAGGTCCTAAGATTGGTGGATGGCGATGACAAGAATGATATGGGATATCTGTATGAGGCCATGGACCGTGCGAAATTGGAGTTGCAAGAGTCCCTTCCCAAAGAACATGCAAAGTGGTGGAAGATTATTGACCATAGATGGGACACCACATTACACCACGACTTGCATGCAGCTGGTGAGTGATTATTTGTATTCATATATTATTGACCATACATTAACTATATACAAATGCAGGTTATTTTCTGAACCCTCGATTAATGTACAATGGCAATGCACATGTTGATGCCGAGGTGCTTCAAGGCACTTTAAAAGTCATTGGTCGTTTATCGAGGACACAAGATAAGAGGCTTCAGGCGGAAGTAGAGGTTGGCCTGTTTGATTTCATGAATAAGAGGTATAGAATTTACTTAAGTAGTTATGCTAATCTATTATGTAATTTTTGTAGATGAACAACTATAGAATGAGAAGTGGGACGTATTCGGACTTCCAATTATAATACGCAGTGGGAAGAGTGAGCCCAGGTATACTTCATCTTTGTGCTTTCTTTGCAATTACATCTTCCTTAATTAATTTTTATTTACATCTTATATTTATTTGTTTATGGTTGGTTGGTGTAACAGCTGACTGGTGGATCATGGTGAACAATAGACAATTGGGCAGTTCTGCATTGGCTTTCATTGCAATCAGGGTGTTGAGTCAAACCACATCAGCAAGCCAATGTGAAAGGAATTGGAGCACGTTCAGCCTTATACACTCAAAGGTTCGCAATCGGCTAAAGGCTGATCGGTTAGAGAAATTAGTGTACTGCCATTACAATATGAGGTTGAGAATAAAGAATATGAGGTTGAGACAACAGCTGCGAGACAAACGCGTCGCCGAGGATGCCGCCGCAGAGATTGATGTGGATGCCTTATTTGATGATGATAATCCCTTGCAGTCTTGGGTGGAGACACGAGAGCAGGTTGATGAGCCCGTTTTTTATGTTGATGATAGAAGATGGGCAGAGGGCATACTTGATGAAGATGAGGCAAGAGATCCCGAATTAAGAAGCAAATCAAAGAGGGCCAGAGATACTCATGCGCACCAGTCTAGGGTGGTTGATGACACTGAGGAGCAGTTCGAGTTTGAGCCAGCTAGACACTCAGATACAGATAGCAGGCCAATCACTCCTAGAATGTCCTCCTTAAGAAGAAGTACATCAGTGCATGGGCAAACTGAGAGGGCAAATGCTGCTGCTCGAGAGGACCCGACAATTGAGGAGTTGAAGCAGATTTATGTGAGGCACACACCAAGGGGAAAAGGACTCGTGTCAAAGTTGATTGAGAAAAGCACTCCAAAAGAGAAAAAAGCATCCTCAAAGGTTAAAAGGCGACTGGTTTCTTATGATTCTGATGATGATGATGATCATCCCGGAGGTGCTGCAGGTGGTACTAGTGCTGCAGGTGGTACAGGTGGTGCAGGTGGTGCAGGTGGATACAGTCAAGGTCAGCAAGGATATGGTATACCAGGTTACGAAGGTGGCCAACAGGAAGCAGCTATTTATGGGGCCCAGAATTATGAACCATCATTTCAGTTCCATCCATATCCGACCAGTGACTCTTCTCTTCCTCAAGATTCCTATGTTGATACTGGATTCGAATCAAGCCAACCAAACACTCCAAGAGGGATCCAAAGAGGGATGCAGGACTTGGCTACCTCATTGTTTGGTTATAGTGAATATAGACCATACATGCAACCTGGTTATGGGTATCGACATCAAGGGCCAGACGATGAGGGAGAAGGTTCTTCTAGTAATTATTATCCATATTAGGTAAGAATCAATGAATTTTTGTAACATTTATTTTGTCTAAATTGGTTTATTGTACTGCTTCTATTAATGTACAATGGAATATGACTTTAACTTTCACATGTTCAATGTTTGAAGTTGAATTTTTGTAGTTGTCTACTTCAAGGTTATTGCACTAACTTATACAGTCAAATGCATGTGTAATGATTTTTATGATTTTTGTGATTTTAAGTGAATATTTATATTTTTTATGATTTTTTTTCAAGTTTTTTAGAATTAATTTTAATTTTTTTAACCTTTTATATGGGTTTCGGCCGGTTTCGGCCGAAACCGAAACCGAAACCGAGTCGACTCGGTTTCGGACCCGGGCGAAACCAAGACCGAAACCGAGTTTGCCATCCTTGATCCGGGGTGGGCCCATATGTCCTTAGTTGATGCTAAGAGAAGGAAGGTTAAATGTAATTACTGTGGTAAGGAGATGTATGGCGGAATTACCAGAGGCAAGCAACATTTGGCAGGGGTACGAGGAGAGGTGAGACAATGCGACCACTGTCCACGAGAGGTGCGAGAGGAAATGCGCCAGTGCCTTGTGGGGAAAAAGGAGAGGGTGCAACAAAGGGCTGAGGATGAGGAGGAAATTGCTGAGGAGATTTCTGGCAGAAGGGTTAGGAGGGATGATGATGAGGAAGGCACTGAAGATTCTGATCCGGAGCTGACTGAAGCAAGGGAACGTGAAGAAGCCGCTCGAAGGAAAGGAAAGGCACCCATGGGTTCAGGAGGGACCTACTCCAGTACAGCTGCACGACGTCCTGATGTTGCTGCCCCGCCCCCGCAGACGCAGAGAGCAGGCCCCATGGACAGTTATCTCCACAGAAGGCCCCAGGCTACACAACCTAAGATCAAAAGTGCATTAAGAGGGGTCAAAAAATCTGCAGAAGTTGCAGGGCATGCATTTAAAAGCATCTGTAAATGGTTTTTTCATGCAGGTGTCCCTGCACATGCTGCTGAAAGTGAATATTTTCAACCTATGTTGGATGCCATAGCAGATGCTGGCCCTGGCTTGAAGGCGTCGTCACGTCGGGACATATACGGGCGTGGCCTTGAGGGAGAGGTTGAGGAGCTCCATCAGTGGGTTGAAAGCTTCAAGCATATATGGATGGAGAGAGGATGCACTATTATGTGTGATGGTTGGACTGGTACCACGAAAAAGTCCATGATTAACTTTTTGGTGTATTGCATCGAAGGTACAGTATTTGTAAAATCTGTAGATGCATCAAATTTTGAAAAAAATGCCAATTATTTGTTTCATTTGATGGACAACATGGTAGACGAAATTGGTGAAGAAAATGTTGTACAAGTTGTGACTGATAATGAAGCCAGTTATAAGGCTGCAGGGAGGAAATTGATGCATAAGCGCAGGCATTTATATTGGCTCCCATGCGCAGCACATTGTCTTGATCTCATACTTGAAGACATAGGGAAGGACAAACATGTGAAGAAGACGGTTGAAAGGGGACAAAAGATTACCCAGTATATTTATGGCCATCCTAGGATATTGAACATGTTCAGGGAGCATGCAAGTGGGGGGCGAGATATTATCCGTGCAGGGCCAACCAGATTTGCTTCAAATTTCATTTCTTTGGAGTCTCTACATGGGTATACTGTTGAACTCAATTATTACTTCTTTATCCTTATAGTTATGATCCGTATTTGATTCAAATTTTATTTCTTTGCACAGGTATAAGAATGAGTTGAAAGCTTTCATGTACCACAATGCCCTGCGGGAATACATCGACAAGGGCAATGTTGATGCTCAGATGGACTATTTGGATGTCTGTCAAATCGTGGATGACAACAAATTCTGGGGCAGAGTAACACGATACATGAAAGTAGTCACCCCCCTCGTGAAGGTCCTAAGATTGGTGGATGGCGATGACAAGAATGATATGGGATATCTGTATGAGGCCGTGGACCGTGCGAAATTGGAGTTGCAAGAGTCCCTTCCCAAAGAACATGCAAAGTGGTGGAAGATTATTGACCATAGATGGGACACCACATTACACCACGACTTGCATGCAGCTGGTGAGTGATTATTTGTATTCATATATTATTGACCATACATTAACTATATACAAATGCAGGTTATTTTCTGAACCCTCGATTAATGTACAATGCCAATGCACATGTTGATGCCGAGGTGCTTCAAGGCACTTTAAAAGTCATTGGTCGTTTATCGAGGACACAAGATAAGAGAGTTCAGACGGAAGTAGAGGTTGGCATGTTTGATTTCATGAATAAGAGGTATAGAATTTACTTAAGTAGTTATGCTAATCTATTATGTAATTTTTGTAGATGAACAACTATAGAATGAGAAGTGGGACGTATTCTGACTTCCAATTGCAATACGCAGTGGGAAGAGTGAGCCCAGGTATACTTCATCTTTGTGCTTTCTTTGCAATTACATCTTCCTTAATTAATTTTTATTTACATCTTATATTTATTTGTTTATGGTTGGTTGGTGTAACAGCTGACTGGTGGATCATGGTGAACAATAGACAATTGGGCAGTTCTGCATTGGCTTTCATTGCAATCAGGGTGTTGAGTCAAACCACATCAGCAAGCCAATGTGAAAGGAATTGGAGCACGTTCAGCCTTATACACTCAAAGGTTCGCAATCGGCTAAAGGCTGATCGGTTAGAGAAATTAGTGTACTGCCATTACAATATGAGGTTGAGAATAAAGAATATGAGGTTGAGACAACAGCTGCGAGACAAACGCGTCGCCGAGGATGCCGCCGCAGAGATTGATGTGGATGCCTTATTTGATGATGATAATCCCTTGCAGTCTTGGGTGGAGACACGAGAGCAGGTTGATGAGCCCGTTTTTTATGTTGATGATAGAAGATGGGCAGAGGGCATACTTGATGAAGATGAGGCAAGAGATCCCGAATTAAGAAGCAAATCAAAGAGGGCCAGAGATACTCATGCGCACCAGTCTAGGGTGGTTGATGACACTGAGGAGCAGTTCGAGTTTGAGCCAGCTAGACACTCAGATACAGATAGCAGGCCAATCACTCCTAGAATGTCCTCCTTAAGAAGAAGTACAGCAGTGCATGGGCAAACTGAGAGGGCAAATGCTGCTGCTCGAGAGGACCCGACAATTGAGGAGTTGAAGCAGATTTATGTGAGGCACACGCCAAGGGGAAAAGGACTCGTGTCAAAGTTGATTGAAAAAAGCACTCCAAAAGAGAAAAAAGCATCCTCAAAGGTTAAAAGGCGACTGGTTTCTTATGATTCTGATGATGATGATGATCATCCCGGAGGTGCTGCATGTGGTACTAGTGTTGCAGGTGGTACAGGTGGTGCAGGTGGTGCAGGTGGATACAGTCAAGGTCAGCAAGGATATGGTATACCAGGTTACGAAGGTGGCCAACAGGAAGCAGCTATTTATGGGGCCCAGAATTATGAACCATCATTTCAGTTCCATCCATATCCGACCAGTGACTCTTCTCTTCCTCAAGATTCCTATGTTGATACTGGATTCGAATCAAGCCAACCAAACACTCCAAGAGGGATCCAAAGAGGGATGCAGGACTTGGCTACCTCATTGTTTGGTTATAGTGAATATAGACCATACATGCAACCTGGTTATGGGTATCGACATCAAGGGCCAGACGATGAGGGAGAAGGTTCTTCTAGTAATTATTATCCATATTAGGTAAGAATCAATGAATTTTTGTAACATTTATTTTGTCTAAATTGGTTTATTGTACTGCTTCTATTAATGTACAATGGAATATGACTTTAACTTTCACATGTTCAATGTTTGAAGTTGAATTTTTGTAGTTGTCTACTTCAAGGTTATTGCACTAACTTATACAGTCAAATGCATGTGTAATGATTTTTATGATTTTTGTGATTTTAAGTGAATATTTATATTTTTTATGATTTTTTTTCAAGTTTTTTAGAATTAATTTTAATTTTTTTAACCTTTTATATGGGTTTCGGCCGGTTTCGGCCGAAACCGAAACCGAAACCGAGTCGACTCGGTTTTGGACCCGGGCGAAACCAAGACCGAAACCGAGTTTGCCATCCTTGATCCGGGGTGGGCCCATATGTCCTTAGTTGATGCTAAGAGAAGGAAGGTTAAATGTAATTACTGTGGTAAGGAGATGTATGGCGGAATTACCAGAGGCAAGCAACATTTGGCAGGGGTACGAGGAGAGGTGAGACAATGCGACCACTGTCCACGAGAGGTGCGAGAGGAGATGCGCCAGTGCCTTGTGGGGAAAAAGGAGAGGGTGCAACAAAGGGCTGAGGATGAGGAGGAAATTGCTGAGGAGATTTCTAGCAGAAGAGTTAGGAGGGATGATGACGAGGAAGGCACTGAAGATTCTGATCCGGAGCTGACTGAAACAAGGGAGCGTGAAGAAGCCGCTCGAAGGAAAGGAAAGGCACCCATGGGTTCAGGAGGGACCTACTCCAGTACAGCTGCACGACGTCCTGATGTTGCTGCCCCGCCCCCGCAGACGCAGAGAGCAGGCCCCATGGACAGTTATCTCCACAGAAGGCCCCAGGCTACACAACCTAAGATCAAAAGTGCATTAAGAGGGGTCAAAAAATCTGCAGAAGTTGCAGGGCATGCATTTAAAAGCATCTGTAAATGGTTTTTTCATGCAGGTGTCCCTGCATATGCTGCTGAAAGTGAATATTTTCAACCTATGTTGGATGCCATAGCAGATGCTGGCCCTGGCTTGAAGGCGCCGTCACGTCGGGACATATACGGGCGTGGCCTTGAGGGAGAGGTTGAGGAGCTCCATCAGTGGGTTGAAAGCTTCAAGCATATATGGATGGAGAGAGGATGCACTATTATGTGTGATGGTTGGACTGGTACCACGAAAAAGTCCATGATTAACTTTTTGGTGTATTGCATCGAAGGTACAGTATTTGTAAAATCTGTAGATGCATCAAATTTTGAAAAAAATGCCAATTATTTGTTTCATTTGATGGACAACATGGTAGACGAAATTGGTGAAGAAAATGTTGTACAAGTTGTGACTGATAATGAAGCCAGTTATAAGGCTGCAGGGAGGAAATTGATGCATAAGCGCAGGCATTTATATTGGCTCCCATGCGCAGCACATTGTCTTGATCTCATACTTGAAGACATAGGGAAGGACAACCATGTGAAGAAGACGGTTGAAAGGGGACAAAAGATTACCCAGTATATTTATGGCCATCCTAAGATATTGAACATGTTCAGGGAGCATGCAAGTGGGGGGCGAGATATTATCCGTGTAGGGCCAACCAGATTTGCTTCAAATTTCATTTCTTTAGAGTCTCTACATGGGTATACTGTTGAACTCAATTATTACTTCTTTATCCTTATAGTTATGATCCGTATTTGATTCAAATTTTATTTCTTTGCACAGGTATAAGAATGAGTTGAAAGCTTTCATGTACCACAATGCCCTGCGGGAATACATCGACAAGGGCAATGTTGATGCTCAGATGGACTATTTGGATGTCTGTCAAATCGTGGATGACAACAAATTCTGGGGCAGAGTAACACGATACATGAAAGTAGTCACCCCCCTCGTGAAGGTCCTAAGATTGGTGGATGGCGATGACAAGAATGATATGGGATATCTGTATGAGGCCGTGGACCGTGCGAAATTGGAGTTGCAGGAGTCCCTTCCCAAAGAACATGCAAAGTGGTGGAAGATTATTGACCATAGATGGGACACCACATTACACCACGACTTGCATGCAGCTGGTGAGTGATTATTTGTATTCATATATTATTGACCATACATTAACTATATACAAATGCAGGTTATTTTCTGAACCCTCGATTAATGTACAATGCCAATGCACATGTTGATGTCGAGGTGCTTCAAGGCACTTTAAAAGTCATTGGTCGTTTATCGAGGACACAAGATAAGAGGCTTCAGACGGAAGTAGAGGTTGGCATGTTTGATTTCATGAATAAGAGGTATAGAATTTACTTAAGTAGTTATGCTAATCTATTATGTAATTTTTGTAGATGAACAACTATAGAATGAGAAGTGGGACGTATTCTGACTTCCAATTGCAATACGCAGTGGGAAGAGTGAGCACAGGTATACTTCATCTTTGTGCTTTCTTTGCAATTACATCTTCCTTAATTAATTTTTATTTACATCTTATATTTATTTGTTTATGGTTGGTTGGTGTAACAGCTGACTGGTGGATCATGGTGAACAATAGACAATTGGGCAGTTCTGCATTGGCTTTCATTGCAATCAGGGTGTTGAGTCAAACCACATCAGCAAGCCAATGTGAAAGGAATTGGAGCACGTTCAGCCTTATACACTCAAAGGTTCGCAATCGGCTAAAGGCTGATCGGTTAGAGAAATTAGTGTACTGCCATTACAATATGAGGTTGAGAATAAAGAATATGAGGTTGAGACAACAGCTGCGAGACAAACGCGTCGCCGAGGATGCCGCCGCAGAGATTGATGTGGATGCCTTATTTGATGATGATAATCCCTTGCAGTCTTGGGTGGAGACACGAGAGCAGGTTGATGAGCCCGTTTTTGATGTTGATGATAGAAGATGGGCAGAGGGCATACTTGATGAAGATGAGGCAAGAGATCCCGAATTAAGAAGCAAATCAAAGAGGGCCAGAGATACTCATGCGCACCAGTCTAGGGTGGTTGATGACACTGAGGAGCAGTTCGAGTTTGAGCCAGCTAGACACTCAGATACAGATAGCAGGCCAATCACTCCTAGAATGTCCTCCTTAAGAAGAAGTACATCAGTGCATGGGCAAACTGAGAGGGCAAATGCTGCTGCTCGAGAGGACCCGACAATTGAGGAGTTGAAGCAGATTCATGTGAGGCACACGCCAAGGGGAAAAGGACTCGTGTCAAAGTTGATTGAAAAAAGCACTCCAAAAGAGAAAAAAGCATCCTCAAAGGTTAAAAGGCGACTGGTTTCTTATGATTCTGATGATGATGATGATCATCCCGGAGGTGCTGCATGTGGTACTAGTGCTGCAGGTGGTACAGGTGGTGCAGGTGGTGCAGGTGGATACAGTCAAGGTCAGCAAGGATATGGTATACCAGGTTACGAAGGTGGCCAACAGGAAGCAGCTATTTATGGGGCCCAGAATTATGAACCATCATTTCAGTTCCATCCATATCCGACCAGTGACTCTTCTCTTCCTCAAGATTCCTATGTTGATACTGGATTCGAATCAAGCCAACCAAACACTCCAAGAGGGATCCAAAGAGGGATGCAGGACTTGGCTACCTCATTGTTTGGTTATAGTGAATATAGACCATACATGCAACCTGGTTATGGGTATTGACATCAAGGGCCAGACGATGAGGGAGAAGGTTCTTCTAGTAATTATTATCCATATTAGGTAAGAATCAATGAATTTTTGTAACATTTATTTTGTCTAAATTGGTTTATTGTACTGCTTCTATTAATGTACAATGGAATATGACTTTAACTTTCACATGTTCAATGTTTGAAGTTGAATTTTTGTAGTTGTCTACTTCAAGGTTATTGCACTAACTTATACAGTCAAATACATGTGTTATGATTTTTGTGATTTTAAGTGAATATTTATATTTTTTATGATTTTTTTTCAAGTTTTTTAGAATTAATTTTAATTTTTTTAACCTTTTATATGGGTTTCGGCCGGTTTCGGCCGAAACCGAAACCGAGTCGACTCGGTTTCGGACCCGGGCGAAACCGAGACCGAAACCGAGTTTGCCATCCTTGTTCCCAACCACTCACCCAACCCAGAAATTGCACCATGCCCCTACCCTGGTTTAAAATTATCAAAATATCCCTGGAACTCACAAAATTACCAAAATACCATTGAGATCTAGAAACCACCAGGACACCCTAATATGTCTCTGGCCTCCTGTAAATCACACCTCTGCCTTTAAATCATAGGGTTTTGCCAGACTATACATGACCTTTGCTAAAACCTTAATTCCTTCAATAATTGGTGTTGTTGTTGATGTATGGGGGGGATTCATTATGAGTCATGCAAGTAAGTATGCCCTTGACATCAGAACCTATGTAAGGGACTCTAAGACTTTCTTTGACAATTAATCAAGGGTGTTCAGACGTTATGTCGATGTAAATCAACACTGATTACGGTCAGTGGGGAAAGGTCCCGCACCCGAACCTACATCGTCTGATCAAACCAAACCCACAGAATGAACCATGCACAGACTACCTAACCAACCTTATATGTGCGTCGGTGTAGATTCTCCTTTTCTCCGAGAAGGTCGAGAAGTCTATGCCCATCCTTCATTACATGAGATAAACATAATATTAAAGAAAAATTCCATGACCAATATAACTATAAGATCAGTCACCATCATCACATGAGTAGACACAACACGTACAGGTGTATCCGAATACTTGATATCCTTCTCAAGTACTCGACGGCCATGAACATTCCAAGCTTATGTTTAAAGAAGATTTATCTCATTATTACAATCTCATTGTAATTCAATTTTTAATGCATAAGTTTACGAACTTCATTGTAATCTGCACAAACCCATAATACGAGTATAATGAATTTTCTTGCCATATTAATTCGAACAAGAATATGCACTAAGTGTTCCATCATATCACATATGATTAGTTTATAGGACACATTTTAACTAGCAATCACAACAATCAACTAGAGGCACCTACCAAGTCCCCGAGAAATCAAGTTGGGCATCTATCATGCTACTACATCAACACAAAGGAGTACAACCGGTATCTCATGGATTATTAACTCATGTATGTCACGTACATGTCATGGAAGGACTATGTACAATATCTAAAAAACTCTTTCAATGTATGCCTTCAATAAATGAAAGGTAACATTTGAACATGTCGAGTATTTCATGAAATTTTGAGTTTTACCTATATTAGAACTCTTTTCCTATTTTTTTAGAATTTTTTGAACTTTTTTAGAATTTTTTTGTTGTGTCTTTGGGCTGCTAGTCTGACTCAACCAAGATCAAACTGCGATCGGGTCAGATCGGCTAATCCGACCGACCCAAATCGGTTTGGGACTGGCCAATTCGATCCCGATCCTATACCTTCCTTGCTCAAAACTAGAGCTAGTAGGTGGGGACACCCAGAACTAACAGAGGCACAGAATGGTAATGGCTTTCTTCAACCTCTCCTCCCCCTACCTAGAGGGGGCAACGAGCCAGTTCACTAGTGAAGACTTTGGGTCAAACTTATGTGATCTACACTGACCTAGATCAAGTCTGGTCAGAAAAGGTTCATGTTAGGGTCAAGAACCATGGGTTAGATTGGGTTGCAGCATGTTTGGTCAACTCTTGAACCTAACCTAACTCAATGTAAAGTGTATTTCAACATGACCCAGTCATCAATTTGGCCTCAACCCACCTTTCTAAGGGTTAGGTTGATAGGCTGAGTTAAGTTTTGCAAAGTCTACCTCCAGAACACGATTAACCAAAGTAGAGTCATAGAGCAGACAATGCTCCTTGAAATGACAAGGCCAAATGAGGGAAACCACATGAGCAAGCCGACGCCTGTACCATGTTACTAAGCCAAATCTCCAACTAAAATTCAAGTTAGTAAGTACAAAGACCTAAAACTAATATATACATGGAGTGGCTCGCGAACATCTGATATGGGACTAAATGGATTTCACCAACAAAATCTATGCTTTAGGATCAGCATAATTTTGTACCTTAACAAGTTGATATGAAGACCCGAACCTTCCAATATCATCAGCTCCCTCAAGTTTTCTCTCATGACCACCCATCAATGTCAGAGTCTCGATTCAAACTAATGATTGGCTAAGTCTAAGTTCTTTTTTCCTTGCATGTAGACTAAGGCTCCTGAGGTATTATGATCCCCTAACATGTTCAAAAAGCAGTTGATGAGAACAATGAAGTATAGGTTAAACAGACATTTTGAAATTACAGGAGATTCATTTAGGGATGTCAGACCCCACTGCTGACAATCTTATCCAGTTGCCAAGGCCTGGAAATTTTAAAATGTGTTCTGTCACCATAGGGATGGTAAAACAAATCATTGAAAATGATTGAACTGCTACATCAAGCAATTTAACATCAATTTCATCACATAAAAGCCAAGTACCTAGATGACAACCAGTTTAGACGAACCTCTCTGTACTGCATCACTGCAGATAGAAGAAACCATACTCAAGAAATTCTTGGAACAGTCATTAGCTGCACAGCTGTGTGCTAAGACATAATGTTCTTCAGTAAACGCAACGGGGCATGAAATCCATGTGGTTCTTATGAATGGGTATTTGGGTACGGTGTAGGAAAAGGTACAATCAGAGAAAGAAGATAACTTAGGAACAAAAGAATGTAAAAGAAATGTGTACGAGAGAAAGCAACCCTCACAGTAGCTAGACGGATCATGCACATCGCTTCTGGTTTTAAAGGATGCTTTGAGGCAAAAGAATGTAAACCATAAGTTACCATGCCATCTTTGTATGAGAGAAAGCAATCCTCACAGTGGCAGCCGTGGAAAAAAAAGGGGAATTGTGATCTCACCAAAGGCTGCCTGAGCAAGCTCCACATATCTGTTGTACCTTCGCCCTGGCACGGCTTCGTGCAGTTTCACCAGGATCCAGAGAGTGTACAGTTGCCAGAAGTAAGCTATGGTTAAGCAGATAATCCCCCAGGTCCTGCAATCCACCAATCAAGAGGAGAAAGAGTAAGCCGTTGCCGAACATGGGTGCATGCCCCATTCTGCATTTACCTTCCAGCAGAGGTGTAAACCCAAAACTACAATTGACAATAAAAACGCTAAACAAACCAAGAGAGGGTAAAAAAAGGGGGAAAGAAAAACATCAGACCACTCTGATGAGCAGTTGGAAATCTCTGATGCTGATCTTGTATGTGAGAGAGGGAGAAACAGTATTCAAAGATTTGAACCACAACATTGCCACCATCAACAGAAACCTGTAGTCTCCACTTTTCACTTCCCAACAAGAGACCCTTTCTGTCACTATTCATTTCCTCAACCCCCCCCCCCTCTTTCTATCAACCTTATCATTGTTAAACGAGAGAGAGAGGAGAGTAAAAAAAAATCCATTTTTTCATCTGGGCAACGAATATTCCACCCATTTTCCGCCATTTTACTCTCCCAAGAAAAAATCCAAATAAAACATCACATCAAAAGCCCATCATTGTCAACATTCGATCTTTTATTCAACTTTATTTCCCAGCCGTGGTGAATGAGATCTCCGTAACAACGAGGGGTCGCCTCGCCCGTCCTACCCCGTCCCCTCACATGAAGTCCCATCTGTACTGTAGCCACACTCGACACCCTGGGACATGGTCGCTGGTGGAGAGAGAGAGAATAGTAGTTCTGTGGGTGTTGCAGAGCAGTGCTTACCATCCGAGGAACGCGAAGGCAACGGGGAGGAGGAGTGCCTGGAAGCCTATGCCGGCGGTGAGGTTGTGGAAGGCGGCGTAGTGGGCGTTGCCGTTGCGGGACTCGGTGATGGGGAGCCAGGCGTCCTGCGGGTTGAGCTTGGTGAGGTGGCCAACCTCCTCCAGGTAGCCCCGCAGGTTTACCAGCACCCGTTTCACTGGCGTCGCCGACCCTCCGCCGGCCGAAGGGCTCAGGAACCGCGGCGATATCATCAGCGACCCCGTCGGCGTCCACGACTTGGAGTTGTTGTTGGACCCCCCTCCCCCACCCAGGGTGGCAGCCCCCGAGAAGGGCACCGCAGGCGGGGTCACCGTCTCCGGGGTGGACATACACCGGGGCGTCGCCGGGATGGACACCAGCTCCGGTTCCGTCCCCGCCCCCCTATCCTCCATTCCCCACTGCTGTTCTTGCTCTCCCCGCTCCCTCCCCGTGTTCTCCTCCTTCCGCGTGAAGCCAGTGAGGAGTTGAAACACTGAGCTGCTGGTGGCAGGCAATGGTTATCTGAGAACCTGTCTACTAGCAGGAGAGAGAGAGAGAGTTGTGTCTGTGTGAACCAGACCCACACACACACACCGTTGTGTCGGCGTAAACCCACCGCGACACACATACACGCGGGGAGAAAGAGAGAGTTGTGTCTGTGTGAACACACTCCACACCTCCACCCCTCTACATCTCACTCTGTATCTCTCTTCTTGGGCACTTTAATAATGGGGAATCCCGGGAAAAGGAGGCACTGCAGGGGGCAGCAGTCTGTGAGGCCGTGCAGGTGTGGGGGTGGTGGGGAGGGGAGACCCACCACGGCCACGGGGGTGGAAGCTCGAGAATGGGGAGAAGGGTGAAGGAGGGGGGTGAGCGGACAAGGGGGAAAGTGCCACCCGTCGGACACGCCGTGTCCGGCGTCGGGGTAGCCGCCTCTCGGATTCCTTGGTCGAGGGCCGCGGAGGTGGTGGACCAGGAGCAGCACCAATTTGCGCAGCTTTCAAGAAAAGCTCTCGTGTTTCGTGGCCTTTGGTTTATATCCCAAAAAAGACGCTCTTTTCATGTGCCCAGCCCCCCACTTGTGCAAATGGGACCCCGGGGCAGGGAACTCTTCTTTTTCCCTTTTTTTTCCCTTCGATTTTTAAATATCTATTATTCTTACTATTTGTCTTGTTAAATGTTAACACTGTAATTTTGATCCTACTTATAAGATTAGTTTCATACTTATCTTGTTTACTGTAAAAATTATCATCATTTATAACATCATTATTAATCCAAAATTTCAAACTATCACTGGACGAAGAAAACATTCCCAAACTGCATACCAATCTCAAACCTTTCCGCACTATCACCAAGGTATTTTCGTTATTTAGTGATATTTATAGATTTTTTAATTAACAATAATAGCATATTTGATATTTGATCAATAAAATAATATTTTAAAACTTTATATGAAAGAGGATATATATGAAATCAGATATTTTTCATCTTTAAAATTTTAAATTTGCATAATTTCATATAAGCCCACAAATATTATTTATTTGTCAAAAAACTTCTTTTTATTAATAAAATTACCGTTCTCTCTCTACGGAAAAAGATAAACCCATACATAATTAACTTCACTTAAATATAGAAAATTTAAAATAAACTCTAACTACGTTCCTCACTCAAAAACATGAGAAAATGACGGATCAAGCACGGAACAGCGAGATGGCCATCGTCCTCTACCCATCACCAAGGTTTGACGTACCATTTTGTATCGGTCTTTTACCAGTACGATACGGTATAGTTCGGTACGATTACATACTTAGGTGAAAAAAGAGCCGTTATATATATAGTATATGTAAAATAATATAAAAAAATTTATAACTCAATTGGTTAGGTGATCTGTGCCTTCTTTATACGGTGTCTTCGGTTCGAATCTCAGGAACGCCTTTAAGATTTTGAGGTGCGTTTCGAATCGGTGAGCTCACAGTTAAACATAAAATCTCTAACCAATTCACCTACATAATTTTCTTAATTTAAAAAAAATATATAATATTTAAAACATATGAGAGCGTACTGGTTGTGTATCACGTGCTGGTCGTACCGATCTATATCTAGTACAGTCCGGTATGTGCGATACGCAACTTACTGGGCTAATTCACCACTGCCGTTTCTCTGTCAGGGTCATCGCCCTGGACCCTCCCGACAATATCGCCATGTATCTTGTCTTCAAATTTGACCTGGCTACATTTTTTTGCACTCAAACTATAATTCTTAGAATATGCAAAATTTACGTTTTAAAGTGAGCTATACTATCATCTTCAAGGATAATTTGATTATGAAGGAACATAATCGGTTATAAATCGAGACTATATGTATAATATTTTTTCTTGATGTATTATATATAAGTAAATAAAATAAAATTTTTAATTATAATCGGCGCTGATCCAGGCCTAACCGGCCAGTTTTCGGGTCTAGGCCATTGGCACTGTCACGCCCCGAGCCTTTATTACAGCGGAAGACTAACTCGGAGAGCGCGAACAGCCGGCATGGTAAGCCTCTTGCAAGCAAGAACAATCAGAGCGCATGACAATCACACACATAAATGTAATTACACAATATTTACTGAAACTCCAACTTGATTCCATTAATAATCAAATATTCAAAATATAATGACTTCTAACTTTCTTCAATTACCACCGCAAAGAATAGGAAAATTACATCAACTCGATCTACACATAATGAACTTCCTAAGTCTTCACTCTTAGCTTGACAAGACTTTCACTCGCTTCCGGACCCGCTACTAGTATAGCCCGAATCCGAATCCGAACTATTTCATCTCCTGAAAACATTGAAAATAGGTAATGAGCACACTTGCCCAGTAGGTATCTTCGCATCAACATGAAAGCATTGTTAAAGTAATTAACATTTTAGCTCTAGAGAAATAAGGTAAAATCATGCGAATGCGATCAATCATGCGATAAACCAAGTAACAAGATAATCATGTAAGATAGAGTGAACTAGTCAAGAATGTAACAAGAGTGTAGCATGGCCTTTCACGAACAAGATGTTGTGCCCCTTGTGCTTTGATGATAATGTGGTGTTTTAATGATAGCAACATGAATGAGTCACCATATTATTTTGCTCCATATTGTTTTGCTAAGAACAACACATTGAGCCATCACATGAATGCATATGTCTGATCTATGTCTGATCTGTTCTGTGGAGAATGCATAAGACTATACATTGCATTGTACCATGCACGAACTCAAGTATGTACATTGTCAGTGCATCCACATTCGTTGCTGCAAAGTCTACACACTCTTCACGTGCATCATCTCAGCAAGTCTATACATTGGACTTGAGCATATAGGAAGTCTCTACATCATCCAGTTGCAGGCAGCAGCAAGTCTGTACATCGCCTTGTCGCAGACATAGCAAGTCTGTACATTGCATGTGTCGCAGATATAGCAAGTCTGTACATCGCATTTGACGCAGGCATAGGAAGTCTATACATTGGTATCTTTACCTACGTTGCACCTGCAAGTCTATACATTGGCTGCTGCATGCTCACACAATCATTAAGTCTATACATCGTGCATTCATTGTTATAGACTTTGTGTTTAGCATACACTGCATCAGTGTAATAACAGTTGCTGCATGCGTCTGTTAAGAAGTCTGTACATTGCCCTGCTTCAGGCTGAGCAAGTCTATACACTGCTGCACGAACATCAAGTCTATACACTGTCTTGCACAGCATGCAGGCAAAGTCTGTACATCGTCTTCTTGTTCATGCATTGCATCAAGTCTATACACTGTCTTGCACATCATGCATGCAAAGTCTGTACATCATCTTCTTGTTCATGCATTGCATCAAGTCTATACATTGTCTTGCACAGCATGTAGGCAAAGTCTGTACAACGTTTGCACATTACATACGTTCAAAGTCTGCACAAAGTCTACTGCATTCAAAGTCTATACATACTTGGTTCATGCATAAGCATAGCAAGTCTGTACATTGGTAGCAAGTCTGTACAACATCCTTAGCATGAACACATTCAAAGTCCATACATTGCCATGTAGCTTGCACGAACTCAAATCTGTACAGCCAATGCCTGCACACAATGTCTATACATTCATTTGTTGATAATCGAGCAAATCTGTACATCGTCAGCCTGCTCATGCATCGTCTTGGTGGTAAGTCTGTACATTAGCTAAGTCTATACATCGCCACTTGTTCATGCATGTTCATCAAGTCTGCACATTGTTTGGCCATTGCACACGAAGTCTGTACAGCGGTTGCCTTCATCCCTAGCAAGTCTGTACAGCGGTTGCCTTCATGCCTAGAAAGTCTGTACATCGTGTGTTGCTGAATGTCTGTACAGCGTCTCTGTACATCGTCTGCCTGCACTCCAAGTCTATACATTGCTGCATTCCAAGTATATACATTGTTGCATTACAAGTCTATACATTGCAGCTATGTGTGTGCATCGTTTAACAAGTCTATATATTGCTGCTATGTATGTGCATCATTTAACAAGTCTGTACATTGCTGCTATGTGTGTGCATCATTTAACAAGTCTATACATTGTAGCTATGTGTGTGCATCGTTTAACAAGTCTATGCATTGTACGAAGTCTGCACATTGTGTGCTGCTATGCTCATACTGTAAGGTTTTGCACAACACCTACGGGCGACGCAGCGGATAACAAAAATTCATTTGCCCGATCCCGCTGTTATGGAAAGCTTAATATGTGCTCTAATCGGTGTTTCTAAGACCCCAACCCTCCTAATTACAGGTTGCGTATTTCACCTTGCGCGGAACTATGTTGTCCGCGATGTCCGATGCAGAATACCGAGCCGCACAGCTGTACGACCTCTAGAGCAGATCCACACGGACCCTTGCGCAGCAACGGTACCCCCCCCCCCCCCCCCGGCACGACCTTCCCCGACTCTATCACCTTCTGGAGAGAGAGAGAGCAAGAGGGAGAAAGGGGGAGGCTAATCCTCTCCTTTAAGCCGTGATGCTTGATTAGCTTAAAGGGTTGGAAGAGAAGAGTTCGAATGAACTCACGTAGGATGCTATATATAGAGTTTGGTCATTTTCTAAAAGGGCTCCAAAAGACCAAAATTATATATATATATATCCTATCTACTATTATACATATGTATTAAGCTCCATTTACACTCCTTTCCAAAAGGAATTAAATAGAAATAATACATACATTTATATAATAATAATCCGTCACCCAAGAATCCATTGTGTGTGATCCTCTAGGCCCATAGTCACTCTAGTTTAAGGCCCATTAACTTCTAATTCCCAATTAGAAGTAAATTAAACGTATTCTTCGCTTCTACTAGAGCCGAGGAATAGTTTAATTTATTCCGAACCTTTGATCACGTTGGGTCAAGCAAATCCGCGTGATCCTAGAGGACGTCGGGTTTAAAATCAGCCTGTCTGGAACCTGTGAGTCCACAGTTACCGCATCGATTTAATCCCTCGCTCCTTCTATGAGTCTGGTACGATCGAGAGTATAGTTTCTGTCAAACCCCATGATCGTGCCATTTGACTATGACCTCCTTAAAGTGTATGACGTCCGTTCTAAACGAACTCACACGACCCTGGCCAGGGATTTAACGGAGCGTCAATGTCATGACCCATTAACTGTCTGATATATACCCGACAGTGAGCGATCCCTTCTTGACCATTGATGATCTTCACACGTATCCTGGAGTGGTTAACGACTCGGCAACTCATGACTTATGGTTAAAGTCACTTAGCCAAGTGATTAAACCATTCCAATCCTCGTGTAAGATCCGATCAATGCCTCAGGTCAAAGGACCAACGATGCTACTGAGACAATTGGATCTTCAGTTGACATTAGGTATAATCAACCATCTGAAGATCCAATAGCGGATCAGTTCAGTGTACATCCTCCAAGGACATACACCTACACATATATGTTGGTGCCCCGCACCAATGACCATGAGAATGGTCACTGACACATCATGTGTACTGGTTTAATAGGTAATCAAAGTCCCCTAGTGATTACCCTCCAACGAGGAACAGTTTAAGGCACGTGTACATGTAAAGTCAATCTCATGTTCGAGATCCCATCTCGAGCTGACTTTACAATCACATATCCTAGGGACAATGTAAAGTAACACAATCGCATATTTACGCTCAAACATCACTTTATTAATAATGAACAAGATTGTACATATATCGGGTCTACCCGACCCTAAATTGGCATGTTGCACACCAACACTAACAATCTCCCACTTGAACTACAGCCAATTGCCCACAACTTTGAGGCCCATCTTATCCCGATGACGCTCAAATACAATCTATGTCAAAGGCTTAGTCAGTGGATCTGCTATGTTGTCTTCTGACGATACACGCTCTACTGCCACATCTCCATGATCAACAATCTCCCGAATAAGGTGAAAGCGCCTGAGAATATGCTTGACCTTTGGTGAGATCTCGGTTCCTTCGCCTGGGCGATGGCCCCATTATTATCACAAAATAATGGGATGGGAGCTGATATCTCGGGAACTACGCCAAGTTCCAAGATGAATTTCTTCATCCAGACGGCTTCTTTAGCAGCTTCAGCTGCAGCAATATATTCTGCCTCCGTCGTCGAGTCTGCAGTCGTGTCTTGCTTGGAGCTTCTCCAACTGACTGCCCCTCCATTCAACATGAATACAAATCCAGAAATGGATTTGTAGTCATCTGGATCTGACTGGAAACTAGAATCTGTGTAAGCTCTAAGCTGTAGGTCATGTCCTCCATAAAGCAGAAAAAGATCTTAGCCCTTCGCATGTACTTAAGGATGCCCTTTACTGCCTTCCAGTGCTCTTCGCCTGGATTTGCCTGATATCTACTGACAATGCTTAAAGCATTGGCAACATCAGGCCGTGTACATAGCATTGCATACATGATTGACCCTATCGCCGAAGCATAGGGTACCTTATTCATGTGTGCCACCTCCTCAGAAGTTTTAGGACTCATCCCCTTGGATAGGCAAATTCCATGTCTCATGGGAATGAGACCTCTCTTGGAATTTTTCATCATAAACCTTTTGAGGATAGTGTCTATGTACATGGATTGGGATAATCCTAGCATCCTTTTAGATCTATCTCGATAGATCCTTATGCCCAGCACATAGGATGCTTCTCCCAAATCCTTCATGGAGAAAGTCTTGGACAACCAAGACTTAGTTGATGTCAACATCTCTACATCATTCCCAATGAGTAAGATGTCATCAACATAAAGGACCAAGAAGGTCACAGAGCTCCCACTGACCTTCTTGTAAACACAGGGTTCATCTTCATTCCGAATGAATTTGAAAGATTTGACAGCCTCGTCAAATCTTAAGTTCCAGCTTCTAGATGCCTGCTTTAATCCATAAATGGACCTTTGAAGTTTACATACCTTATTAGGATGTAGCTTGGATGTGAATCCTTCAGGCTGTACCATGTACACCTCTTCTGACAGATTTCCATTAAGAAAAGCTGTATTCACATCCATTTGTCAAATCTCATAATCCAGGTATGCAGCAATAATGGCAAGGAGGATTCTGATTGACTTAACCATGGATACCGGCGAAAAAGTCTCGTCATAGTCAATGCCTTGCCTTTAAGGATATCCTTTCGCCACTAGTCTAGCCTTGTATGTGTCAACATGTCCATCTGCACCGATTTTCCTTTTGAAAATCCATTTGCAGCCGATAGGGACCTTCCCTTCGGGTACATCAACTAAGTTCCAAACTTTGTTGGTGTACATGGACTGGATCTCTGAATCCATTGCCTCTTGCCATTTCTCGGAGTCTACACTACGGATCGCCTCCTGGTACGACTGAGGATCATCATCCTCATCGATACATACCTTAGAGGACACTTCTGAGACATGTCCAATATATCTCTCAGGTTCTCTTGGTAATCTACCAGATCTTCGTAGTGTCAGCGTTTCACTTTGAATAGGATAAACCGATACAGTCTCATCTAATGAGTTTGTGTCTATGGGTTGTGGTTCTTGGACCTCGTCCAATTCTATCTGGCTCCCACTATTTTTCTGGAGTAGATATTCTCTTTACAGAAATACAGCTCTCTTAGCCATTAAGACCCTTTGCTCAAAAGGGTGATAGAAATAATATCCAAACGTCTCCTTTGGATATCCCACAAACCTACACTTATCGGTTCTCGACTCAAGCTTATCACTATCGTTCTTCTTCACATGGGCAGGACACCCCCAAATTTTAATGTGATTAAAATTTGGTTTCCTGCCCTTCCATATCTCATATGGTATAGAAGGAACTGATTTACTTGAGATCCTATTCAATAAATAAGCCGCAGTCTCTAACGCATAGCCCCAGAGAGACAAGGGTAATCCTGACATAGACATCATGGATCGGACCATGTCTAACAAGGTCTTGTTTCTCCTTTCGGATACACCATTGTCCTGTGGTGTATACGGTGGAGTCCACTGAGAAACTATTCCATTGTCTTTAAGATAAGAAGTGAATTCATGGCTTAAGTATTCACCTCCTCGATCCGATCGAAGAGCCTTAATACTTTTGCTTGTTTGTTTCTCTAATTCATTCTTGTATTCCTTAAACTTCTCAAAGGCTTGTGACTTATGTCTCATTAAATACACATAGCCATATCTAGAGAAGGCATCAATAAAAGAAATGAAATAGAGATAACCTCCTTTTACTTCTATGGACATGGGTGTTGATTTGTTTTGCTTCTCTTCTTCCTTTTGTTTTATGTGCAATAAAGATGATAAGCAAAAATCAAAGATCTCAATCGACCCAAGGACATGCGAACCATGAACCTAGGCAACCAGAACAAGCTCTAGCATGGGCATGCTATCTCAATCATCAAACTAAACTAAGGAAATAAAGAAAAACACACGTCGGGCGTGGAGCAAAAGCAAATAAAAACACACCGCAAGGGTGGAGCAAGAATAAGAGATATGAGAGAGAAAGAGAAAGTTAATGCCCAATACCAAGAAAGAACGTGATCGCCACCAAAGTAGAAACAAGCCAAAGACTTGAAAATATCTTAGAAATAGGTGGATGAAGCACCCGCCCACGGCAGAGAGAAAATCAGGGAAATCTACAGATCAACAGAATGTAACGGCCGAAAGTCCACGCGTCACTTATAAGTGACGGTCTCTCGATGAACCGCTATATGAATCTGACGCGCCTCCACAAGACCGTCAAATAACATGCAGTAATAGTTTGTGAATTCTTTTAACTCCAACTCTTCCAGCCGGCCAGAAGACTTGGGCCTCGTATGGTGAACCTGTAAACCTGCCAAAGAACGTGAGAACACAAGAAAACAGACCCAAATTAGCCCTTTAAACAATATAGCATCAATTCTTCAATAAACTCAATAGCATGCAAAAGGAAAGGAAAGTATCGGGAAGGTTTTGGTTTTTTAACCCCTCTGGGCGTTTTAAAAAGATAGGAGGATGTTTAGATGATGAAAACTAGAGAGAACGTGGAGAAAAGAAAAAGGACAATGCTTTTGATGAAAGGGAGATGAGGAAGAACACAATATGTAATGATGAACTTTGAAAACCAATGGAACGAATACTCCCTTCACCATGAAGCAGATGAATGTGAAAGACAGTTCTCCTTGGTCAGATGTGACTCCAGAATGCGGCAGCACTTCGACGCGAACTCCAGATCTTCCTCTTTCGGGCCATGAAGTTAAGGGTGCTATTTATAGACCCTCAAACTCTCCGGTCGAGCAGAGGATAATCCAGCAAGATAAAAGGATAACTCTTAGCAAATCCTTGAAGATAATGTCACCAAGAGTCCATAGAAACAAACAGAAGGTTCTGAGGATCAGATTTGGAAGAGAAATCAACAATTCAAACTCTTATCTCGACCACGGAGTAGCAAAAAAAAGGCCTGAACTGCCAGGACTCTCTATTAGATGTAACGGCTACTCGACAGACCGCCACATGAAAATAACGCGTCAGGGAACGTCCGTTACATTTAACCTTATCTCAAAAGAGATAAGATCAACAGGAAGAAGATCAAACAAGTTGGACTCTCGAAGGAAAGTAACGGCCAAGGCTAGACGCGTTGGAATAAATAACGGCTGCACAACAGACCGTTATATTCAACGGATAAGCAAGAGGATAAGCTTTAGAACAAAGGCCTCAAAACTTTAGGACTCTTCAATAAGTAACGGCCCAGGGATCATGCGTTATATGGAAGTAACGTCCCCAGTGAGGACCGTTATTAACAATGAGGATCAAAATTGATAAGAGTTTGCTAAGCTTCATCCAACAAGGAACCACACTCAACCAAGGAGAGAAGACCCAAGAAACAGGCTTCAAACTGATCAAGGAGACTCGACGAAGAGTGAACAACTCGGAGCATCATATGGATAAACAAGGAGATGACCCAACTTATTGGTCATAAAATGGGTGTCAACAGATGCCCCTCCTTAACGCCCTCTTTGCAGGGGAGCGAGCGGAGGTGAAGCGGAAATGAAATGGAACATGGAGATAAAGGGGAAATGAAGCGGAGTGAAACGAAAAAGTGGGCGTTAAGGTAAATGACACCCGTTCTTTACCAACAAGCGATAGGAACTTTCTGGAAAACTTCGAACCGATCACAAGGAAATAGCCAACCAAAGGACGCATGTCTGGAGGAACTAACAACTAAGGAAAGGAAACACGGCTAGCCGCCGGAAGCAACGGAAAGGAAAGAGAACCGACTAAACTCCAGATAGGAATCTTCAGCCAACCAAATCGAGCGACGAGATCAAAGGAAACCTTCTAATTCAGAGTGGAATAATTCTCCTCATTCGAGATCAAGAATACAGCTCTTCACCAACATCGAGATACCTTGAACAGATGAAGCACATGAATGCTCAAAAGATGCGTATGATGCATGCTGGGCTAAAGAAAAAGAAATCTTTAAAATGAATGCAAAGAAAGATAAAATATCAAGATACTCGAGAATAATATTGCTAAGCTGGAGAAACCAGGGTCAGGACACCATCTGCAACCACGGCGTGCAAGACAGAACCATCGTCCCCAAAATTTTCCAACCTAACGGCCTATCCAACGATTAAACATGCGAACTTAGATCATCATCATTTTTGTTTAAGGGGAACATCAGATCCCAGAACACACGAATGACCAGCCGGTTCTCGAGATAATATATCATAGATAACATATAGTAATGCATTAATGGATTAAGGGAAAAAGATACAATACCTGACTTACCTACCTGACGAATGTCAAAGCATGGTGTTGCTCATAACTTCATTCAGGAGAACGAGGTTAGCCAATAATTGATATGAGTATAAATCAAGGCATAACCATTCATACGTGTCAGAAGTATTAATAATATGTGCCATGGTAGAAAATGCAATCATTTAAACATCAAATAGACTATTTCATTCATCAAGAAACTTGCAAGTGTTTAACGGTCTACTTAGAGGGCGTCACATAAAGTAACGGACCAGCCCTGGGCCGTTATAAACTAAGCGGTTCACATTCTCCAATGAAACAGTTCAAATTCATGTAACGGTCCGAATAGTACGCGTCAGAGAGTGTAAAGGTCAGACGACCGACCGTCACATTTCCTGAGCGTTCAAAAAAAAACAAACCGAACAGCCTATGGCCTCATTCATGCATTCAACACCCAATCGCCCTCAAACGCCCACACACCCCAACCCGAGAAGACCACCGGCGACCACCCACGACCACCGACGAAATGGCCGGCGACGAGCCTCCACCGCCGCTGAAGAAGAGGGAGAGAGGGAAGAAGAAGGCCATCCGGCGCCTCCACCGCCGAATAGAACGAGAGGAGGTGCCAAGGCCCGTGGAAGAAGAAACTAGGGCGAGGGGGCCAACAACGGAGGAAAGAGAGGTTACCACAGCCGAGGAGGACCAAGGGGAAATCCCCATGGACGAGGGAGAGCCCAAGGAACAAGAAAAGAAGAGGAAGAGGGGCCAAGACCGAGAGGTAGGCCGCCCACCCTAATCTTCCAATTTTTAACTTTTATAGTTTTTTTTTTTGTGTATGCATGTGGGAATGGGGGTAGAAAATGGGTCTACAAATCCATTAGGATTGATTGTAGGCCCTTTTGGCCAAAGTGGGAAAGCCAGGGAATGCAAAGGAAAAATGCCCTCTAGCAGGGAATGTGACGGTCCATCCAGTGACCGTCACACACCTAACGTGCCACCCCTGGTGCGCTAGAGACATGTGACACCCCACTCCAGGGCCGTTACATCCACCAGAGGCTAGAACTGTTTTTTAGGTTTTCAATTATTCAATTTTTTGTTTTGTTTTCATTTTATAAATGCTATGTAATGATTTTATGATGCATTTGACTAATTCATGATCTAAATGGATGCAGGGAAAAAGACGGACGAGGATCTCCTGGCTCCAGATCCGGGCGGTGTACCAAGCACTGCCCGATTACCAGAGGGAGAAGCTGGCTGGGATGGGATTCGCCGAGGTGCTGAGCATCGAGGTGACCAGAATGGACACGCCTCTGCTGTACGCCTTGCACGAGAGATGGGATCCGATTAGCAGGGCATTCATCTTCCCGTGGGGTCATATGATCCCCACGCTAGAAGACATGGCGAGGATTGCCGGGCTGCGAGTCCATGGAGCCGCAGTGACAGGATGGACTTACAGGAACTACAGGGACATGGCCCAGGAGCTGCTGGGGCTGGATTTGATTAGACCGGGGCAGACGTCATCCCAGCTCTCGAGATCAGTACTGCAGGAGAGCTTAGGACTGAGAGGAGCAGCGATAGCTGTGGGCGAGTTACCATAGGAGCATCTGGGTAGAGTGATAGACCAGGTGCGCCCACGAGTAGCGGCAGAGGCGGGACCGGAGGGAGATCGCACCTTGAGGCGGTTCCTGATGCTACTGTTCGGGAAGCTGCTGTTCGTGACTCGAGCAGATGTGATCAGCTGCAGGCTGCTGCCGATGATCGAGGATTTGGGCAGAGTTGGAAAGTACGCCTGGGGAGCGGCAGTGCTAGCCTTCCTGTTTGAGTCCCTCAGCACGACGGACCGACAGACGATGGTGGGCGGCTTCTCGCCTTTTCTACAGGTAAATGCAATTTAAATGCTTCTATTATGATTTATGCAAATGTTTATGCAAATGATTATGCAGTTGACTGATTTAACTTCTAAACGCAGTTCTGGAGCTACATGTACCGCCCGGGCATCGGACGGGGCACACTACTCCATGCCGATCGCATCCCGATCGCCAGGCGATGGGTGGTTGCGAGGGACCCGGGGTCGATCATCAGATTGACCCAGGCGATCCAGGATGACTTGGATGCCTTCCTGCATACGGCGGTAAGCCCGAACTCAAAATGCTTTCTAAGTGATTTAAATGCTTTTATATGCTTCTTAAATGATGAACTTATATGCTGATGAATTATCATGCTTCTAGGTGAGGTGGACCCCATACAGAGGCGAGAGTTACGATGGACAGCCATGGGTGGAGGCAGCCCTCTCGTACCGGGGATGGGACATATGGTTACATTGCATCCATATCATCGAGCCTCTTCATTATCGGCTGATTCTGAGGACTCGGGGACTACATCAACCTGAGGTGACTTTCCCACGCCGTAGTGACGACCACCCGGGGAAATCAGCGAAGGGAATCAGCGGCGACATAGACTGGTGCGCCCGGAAAGCAAAGTACGTCCATGACTGGAACAAGCGGGGCAGAGCAGTGAAAGAGCGGGATGAGAGCGATGAGGCATATTTGAAGGCCTTCGCTCGACTGTACGGGGACCGGGTGTACCGAGGTACCCGACGACCGGTATGCAATTCTAAACTCAAAACTCTGAAATGCCTTTTATAAAAAATTTTATCCTATATGCACTGACTCACATGCTTCAAAAAATGCAGCTAGACCCTGAGGGAAGGATAGCCGAGCTCGAGGGGCTACTCCACGCCACCGTCCAGCAACGGGACGAGTACCAGATTGCCTTGGAGCTCCTGGTAAGATTCCCAAAACCTTGGATTTAAAATGATTATGCTTTATGATGCTAATGATGCAAATGCGATTGACTGACCATGACTTCTGAATGCAGCGGGCCGAGGGAGCCCAAAGAGCGGGACCGGATGCCCCATCGTCATCCTCACAGCCTGCCAGAGGCAGGGCTGAGCGGGATGCCGACTTCGCTCGAGCAGTTGCTCGGGCCGAGGAGGCGGAGGCCACCCTCGCGGAGCGGGTAAGATGCCAAATGCTATACTCAAATAATTATGCTTTTATGCAATTTAGATGCTTATGCGACTAACTAAGTGAAATGCGAACTACAGGCGAGAGAGCTGGCCGTAGCAGTGGCCGAGGCAAGGCTGGCTCGAACGGAGGCAGAGCGTCTCCAGGCAGAGATAGAGAGGAGTCGGGCTGAGACTGAGCGAGCCCGAGCAGAGACAGAGCTTGTGCGGGCAGAGATGGCCCGATTGAGAGCGGAGACCCCGCGACGTCCGGATGATGCAGAGGTGAAGCGACTTAGGGCTGATGCTGTGCGCCTAAGAGGTGAGCGAGACCAACTCCGAGTGCAGACTTTCGAGATGAAGGGCGCGATCGGGGCCTTGAAGGATGCACTCCGTCTCCTAGGGAAGAAGTCGGGGACGAGCAGTCGGAGCCAGAGTGCGGCCCCTAGCAGCGGGTTTCAAGGGTATTTCACTAGTTCTTCCGGCCATCGGAGGAACGAGGAGGCGGACCAGAGACGCCAGCAGGAGGGAGAGCACAGTGCCATGGGACCATCAGCCAGGCAGCCGGAGGGCACAGGGGATAGTGACGGCGGCCCGGGAGACAAGCCGGCCGAGTGATGCATTTTTCTTTTGTTTTTTTACTTGTACATAACTTATATGAAATGAAAATGAAAAGTTCTTTTTGGTTTTTTTGTTTGTGAATGCGTGGATGAATGGATGCGTAAATGAAGGAAAGAATGAATGTGAGAATGTGCGATTGGTAATGCAGGAAATGTATGTGGATGCGCTAAAGAACGGGTTTAAAGAGCGGATGAAATGTGAACGATGGGGATGAGATAATGTGTGGATGTACAGGATAAACAGAATGGGAAGCCTGTAGGACCGCCAGGTCTACACGGAGGCAGATAGAAATAGCACAAGTCACAGCAGCAGATAATGTAACGGTCTATACCCAAACCGTCAGGATCAAGTAACGCATCGGGTGGAGGCCGTTAGAAAGGACAATGCCCAACTTTGCAGAACTGAGCAGCAGGAAGAGTAACGGCTCAGAGATGGTGCGTTATATACAAGTAACGGCCAAATGCTAGACCGTTAGAGATGGCAGAGCAATGTTGAACTATGAACGTACTGACTGTACTCAGTGTGTAGACCTTGCCCAAGCGATGTGTAGACTTCGAGTCCAGACGTCCAGATGATGTGTAGACTTCATGCACACAGCAGCAAGGATGTATGGACTTGGAAAAGGGATGTACAGACTTGGGGCTTGTGCTCATGTTGGGCAATGTATAGACTTGAATCAAGAATGTACAGACTTGAAGCGGTGTGGACGTATAGACTTGGGATGAAGACTATACAGACTTGGAGAATGTATGGACTTTGAATGAAGACTGTACAAACTTGAACGACGTGTAGACTTTGAATGAAGACTGTACAGACTTGGGGAGACATGGAATGTGTAGACTTGGGGAACGTACACACTTAGATGAAGGATGTACAGACTTGGGGAATGTACACACTTGGATGAAGAATGTACAGACTTGAGGGACGTGTAGATTTGGGACGAAGGCTGTACAGACTTGGGGGAAGGTATGGGAATGTATAGACTTCAACAAATGTATGGACTTCAACGAATGTATAGACTTGCACCTGATGTATGGACTTCAAAGTGAATGGGATGTATAGACTTCAACAAATGGGATGTATTGACTTCAAAGAACGTGATGTATAGACTTCAACGAATAGGATGTATAGACTTCAAAGAATGGGGGATGTATAGACTTCGAAAATGATGGTGACGAATGTATAGACTTCAACAAATGGGATGTATAGACTTCAAAGAATGGGAGATGTATAGACTTGGGTGAAGATGTGGAATGTATAGACTTGGCAACGATGGTGAAGAATGTATAGACTTCGAAAATGATGTACGAACTTGAAGCTGATGTACAGAGTTGAAGCTGATGTATGGACTTGAAGCTGATGTGCAGACTTGAAGCTGATGTATGGACTTGAAGCTGATGTGCAGACTTGAAGCTGATGTATGGACTTGAAGCTGATGTACAGACTTCAACGAACGTACAGACTTTATCAACGGTGTATGGACTTCAAAAGTGCATGGACTTAAACGAATGTACAGACTTCAACATGATAAATGAATGCAGACTGGGATGATGAAGGGGATGTATAGACTTAACCAAATATGCAGGAAATGTGACGGTTCAGGCGCAGTGCGTCAGAGGCAGATAACGACCATGAGCAAGACCGTTGAGAATGATTGACCAAGCAGAGGCCAAAACTGATCAGCAGAGAATGTAACGGCTCAGAGAGAACGCGTCACAAGGATATAACGGTCTAATGCTAGACCGTTAAGCTTGACAGAACATGTTTTCTGTGGGTTTAATTGACGGTCAGAGGAAATTGACGGTCTAGCGACAGACCGTTAGATAATGAATTGTACTCCGAGACGGATTGAGCCGCAAGGGGCAAAACCCGAGATAGGAAGCCTCAAATCCGTTCTAGACTCCTCCCAGACTTAAGATAAAGCCTTCCAATCCGAATCTTATCTCTTTAAAGCCGAAACCAAACCTTTAAAACTTGGAAACTTAGACAAAATCGTATCTTTCTGAATTCTATGCTAGAAGGGCTAAAAAAGCCTCTCTTAAGGGCAGGAAACAAGGTGAAGAGAAGCTTCGAGGTGATGGCTATGGAGGAGAAAGTCTACACCGGACCCAAAGCTGCAAGAAAGGAGTACGGAGAGCTACAAAGGCTGACCTCAATTCCCAAGCACCTAAGCTCTAATACTCAAAGAGTGGTAAGCTTCCATGGCCTAACCAAGTTCAGAATTTCCTGCACTTCATCTTCTTCCTCATGATCTTCTTCTTTTCTTAGCCCCTCCCCGGTCCAAGATGCTATTCTAATCTGAAGTGGGTGGCTCCCATGGTAAAGGCACTCCCTTTAGAGGTCACATCAATTCTTAAAGCATGGCACCTCCAACCTCTCTTGATTTTAGGCAAGAACTTCCAGAAATTGACATTAGATTGGCCTAGCATTTCAGCCCTCATAGAATTGTGGCATCCACAAACGCACACCTTCATCTTCCCTTCCTTCGAAGCAACAGTCCTATTAGAGGAGGTAGAAACCTACCTAGCCCTTCCTAAGACTAAGGTGGGGGATGAAGACCGAGTTTGCTACATGATTGAGCCTATCGACCCGTCCTTAATTTTGAGTGATTTCATCCATAATCCAAAGGACGTGAGGACCATGATCAGCCCACGGCACATTCACTTGATACCCTTAGCACAGCGGATAGTGTCTCATTGTAAAAACAAGTGGGAGAGACACGAAGCAATAGCCAAGGCGGTGGCGGTTTGCTTATGTGGAGTCTTCCTTTTCACTACAATCGACCACCTTTTAGATACCCAAAATCTCAGCATTATTAGTGGGTTGTGGCGGGGAATGTCCATCTCTCAAGCGATCCTCTCGTACCTCTATGAAGGACTCAGCTCGGCTTGCTTAGGAGGACCTTTGCTCGGCTCCATGATACTCCTTGAGTGTTGGATGGGAGTGAGAATCAAATTCCAACCAAAGGAAGATATTAGTTCTGCTAGCCGGATCTTCGGGAGCCACCCTCTCTTCTTCATTGGAGGGGCATCTGGATTTTCTTCACAGGTTGAATGTAGGACGGCGGACAAGAAAACTCGGGATGAATGGCGCCTCTTCTTCAACACCCTTCCAATGGACAAATTCATCATGCGACCAAGGATCCTTCGGATCGCTCTCCTTAGAATAGCGCGGCGTCAAGGCCTGGACCTCCAGCTAGTGGGAAACACCACCATGGCGATCTACAACCCACACCGGTGCCATCTTCAGATCGGGCTTCCTCGAACCAAAGTTTCTGCACTATCACACTACCCTCCCCTTCTACCTAGGAAGATGGGGACCGAGGACAATGAGAGAGCAGTACGGAACGCGCTGACCATGTGGGAGATCAGCAAGGTGCGCCCGTGGCAAGAAGAAGTAGAAGAGAACGACGAAGCACGCCGTGGCTACCTGAAAGAGTTGAGGAAGATCCGCCCTTTTGCGGATAAGAGGCTGAATGTAGTTTGATTTTCTTTTTATGAATGATGTGATTTGACAATCAGAGTTGGAACTCTTATCAATTTCATGTTTCATTAAGTTCACTTGAATAAGATGGGATTGCCTCAGTTGAATGGATGTGCATTTCGTGGATTGATCGGCTAGCATGACCAGTAGAACAGAGCTTCTGGAGAAAGTAACGGATCCGAGAAGGGCCGTTACAAAGAGATAACGGTGGGGAGATAGGCCGTTATAGTGTATGCCCTGAGAACTAAATCCTCTGGAGGAAGTAACGGTCCAACGATGGACCGTTAGGAGTAGTAACGGCCGTACCCCAGGCCGTTAAAGAGAGAGCTGCTGAGAGGGTCAAAGTGAAGGCCTGAAGAGATGTAACGGGCTAGCATGGACCGTTAAACGAATGTGACGGCCTGTATCTGGCGCGTCACAGACTTGAACCTGCATGGTTGTGAGATTTCAGCTTTGTTCTTGGTCCTGCGTTCTGCACATACTTAAACATGGAGCAAGTTAGATCTGTTCTTAGACTCAACCCCTTGCCTCGAAGCGAGTTAGATAATGACCGTTTCTCGATATTTGGTCAAGGGGTGGAGTCTTATTAAATAGGCGGGAAAAAACATAATAGAAATAATGCGATGCATGCGACGCATATGATGGTATTTTTGGATTTTGGAAAATATATTCGAATTTTTTTTTGTGTGTTTTGGAAATATTTGATGTTTTTGGATTTTTGAAATATATGTTGTTTTTGGTTTTTTTTTTGAAATATATGTTGTTTTGGGTTTTTGAAATATATGTTGTTTTTGGATTTTGAAAACCAGTGCTTTCCCTAGCAACGCGGGCCCTCCGTATTGTATTGAGAATCCCGAGGTTGGCGTGCAATGAGGTGACACCCCTGACCAAGGCCCAGATTTTTCATGACGGTGTTTCTTCGAGGGCCATACCCAGGGTACTAGTTTCAATCCTGAAAAAGGAAAATAGAACACGGGGGTAAGCTTAGGCCAGACTTAGAAGTTTTAAGGACTTGAGTTCCTCTCCAGACAATCCATTAGAAATTTGGTCTGTTGCGCCGGGGCTTTGCGTCCGTCATCGAACCTTAGTCCACTCTAGGCATGCGTGCGACCTGGCTCATTTGTCCCGCGGAGAACTGTACTGCCACTCTTGTCATGCCTAGATTTCTTTTTCTTTCTTGCTTTTTTGGAGCTTTTGGAATTTATACTCAATAGACCTTCGAGATGATACTTTTGATTTTTGTCGTAGAGATTAATCCTTTGCTTTCTTTTCTTGTTTCTCGTGGCGTCAGGTCATAACGGACTGCCCCTATTTGAGACCTCCTCTTGTCAAGGTGCCTGGATTAGTTGCCGCCTCCTTATTTACTTCTTGCCCCTGGATTCAACCGAAGGAAGAAACGGACATGGACTTCAACTTTCCCCCAAAGCATGGCTAAGGAGAAACGGTGTCTTTTAAAGCGGAAAAATCTGACCAGGGATGTCGTGTAGTGTGTGATTGCCTTTACTCGGGACCCTTTTTAGAGAAATAGGAGGAACATCTTGTTGCCCGGGGTGACACTGATTAGACTCTAAGGAAAGAACCGCTTAAGGTACAACCCATTCCACGGGTGAGAGAGCTCCTCACCTTCCGCGTTCACTAAACGATAAGCATTCCCTGGATAAGCTTCTTTCACGACAAACGGCCCTTCCCAGTTAGGTTGCAATTTAGACCTAGGACCTGCAGACCGAATGAATTTGCGTTTCAAAACCATATCACCTGTTTGAAATTTACGTTCGACTACCTTCTTTTGAAAATAACGCGAAACTCTATTTTGATAAACGGATACGTGATCGGCCGCATTCATCCTCTTCTCATCTAAGAGTTCCAACTGGACCAGCAACTCCTCTCGACGTTCATCGAGATTAAGTTCCTTATCGAGTTGCACTCTAAGGGAAGAGATCAGGATCTCATATGGGAGCACCGCCTCCATCCCGTAGGTAAGAGCATAGGGAGTCTGTCCCGTGGGAGTACGGACGGAGGTGCGGTAAGCCCACAGAGCTTCCACTAATTTTTCTGGCCAATCAGAAAACTTATGAGATTCGCATGTTTTCTTGATGATTTTAAGAAGGGTTTTATTAGTGGCCTCGGCTTGACCGTTGCCTTGAGGATAATATGGAGACGAATGATGCAATGCAATATCAACTTCTTACATAGGTCCTTGAGCTCTTGAGATACAAACTGGGACCCGTTGTCGGTGATGATGCTGCTTGGCACTCTGAACCGCGAGATGATATTCTTCATGATAAAGCGGCACACCGTTGAAGCTTTGATCTCTGCGTACGCCTCGGCTTCGGCCCATTTGGTGAAGTACTCAGTGGCGGTAAGGATAAAGGATTTCTGCTTGGTCTGAGAATTAGGATCACCGAGCGGGCCGACAACGTCGAAATCCCACATAGAAAATGGCCAAGGAGCAGAGAGAGGGTGGAGAGATGAAGCTGGAGCATGGATTTTATCAGCATGGAGTTGGCACTTAAGACACCTCCGGACATAGAGGGAGCAATCTTCCTCTAGAGTGGGCCAGTAGTAGCCCTGCCTAAGGATTTTCTTCGCTAGAGCCTGGCCATTGACATGACCTCCACACTCACTAGAATGGGCTGCTTCAGCCACTTTCCAAGCCTCATTATCATCCAAGCATCTCATGAGCATTCCATTAGTAGCGCGCCTGTACAGTTCTCCTGCGACAATAGTATACCTTGAGGCGGCTCTCCTTATTGACTTGCGCTGCTCAGCGTTTGCCCCTTCTGGGAATGACCCTTCTTTGCAAAACAACTCGATTTCATGATACCAAGGCAACTCCTCTTCATCCAGAATCTCTTCTAACTCCATTAGAGATACTTCCTTGAGATCTTCCTTCTCAGCCCTCGCCTCTACAGCCTTCCTAAGGTTGATGAACCAAGGGTCCTGAGGAGAGGGTGCGTCCAATCTCTGAACGACGATAGTCTCAGTGTTCCGACTGAGAGGAAAAGATAGAGAGGAAGCAAGAGATGCTAGAGCGTCAGCTAGGATATTCTGAGAACGAGGAGTATGGATATAGATTAGCTTACGGAATTGCCTAGCAAGAAGCGTGACCAAATCTTGATAGGGCTTGAGTTTGGGGTCACGAGTACGGTAAGTGGACAGAACTTGCCGTAAGACGAGCTGAGAGTCTCCGATGATGTTTAAATAACGCGCACCTAGGAGATAGGCGTGCTTCAGTCCAGCCAGGAGAGCTTCGTACTCAGCGATGTTGTTGGTAGCAGGAAATCGAAGTTGATAAGCAAAGGGAATAGTTACTCCTTCGGGAGTAAGCAGAACAGCGCCGATCCCTCGGCCTTGAGAATTGAGTGCACCATCGAAGTGCAGAGACCAGAAGGGATGGTGAGAGAGAACTGAGAGATGCTCATCCGGGAAATCGTCCTGAATAGAATCAGAGTGAGGAATAGGAAGATGGGCAAGATGCTCAGCGATGGCGTATCCTTTGACCGCCTTCTGAACGACGAATGTGATCTCAAATTGAGAGAGGAAGCTCTGCCAGCGAGCTAACCTACTAGAAAGGACGGGCTTTTCTAAGAGATAGCGAATCGGGTCCATTCTAGAGATCAACCTAACTGGGTGGGCAAGAAAATAGTGTTTAAGCTTCTGAGCTACCCACACTAAGGCGGCACAAGTCTTCTTCATAGCGGTGTATCTGGACTCAGCTGGGTTGAATAACCGAGAGAGGTAATACGCAGCCCGCTCTTTCCCTTCATCGTCTACTTGTGCTAATACCGCCCCTAGGGAGTCTTCGATAACCGAGATGTAGGATTAGGGGTTTCCCAGGGACAGGAGGTTGCAAAACCGGGGGATTGGATAGATATTCCTTTAAGTCCTCGTAAGCCTTTTGACAATCTTCATTCCATTCAAACTTAACTCCTGCCTTAAGCAATTCATAAAATGGACGGCACCTTTGAGAATGTTGGGATATGAATCTTCTAATGAATTGCAATCGACCGATCAATCCTCGAAGTTCCGTAATGTTCTTAGGCAGAGGCATGTCCATGACTGCCTGTGCTTTGTTAGGATCAATCTGGATCCCCCGTTTGCTCACTATGAAACCTAACAGCTTCCCTGAAGAGACTCCGAATACACACTTCTTCGGATTCATCTTAAGCTTGTACTCCCTGGCTCTTTGCAGCACCTTAGCCAGGATAGAGGGGTGTTCTTCTTTGGTTCTTGACTTCACCAAAATGTCATCCACGTAAGCTTCCATATAGATATGCATCATGTCGTGGAAGATGGCCATCATCGCCCTTTGATAGGTGGCACCTGCATTCTTCAGACCGAACGGCATAACCACATAACAATATGTGCCCTAGGGCGTGGTGAAGGAGGTTTTCTCTTGATCTTATGGAGCGAGACGGATTTGATTATATCATGAGTAACCATCCATAAATGACAACGATTCGTACCCGGTGGTACTATCGACCAAGACATCAATGTGAGGCAGCGGGAAATCATCCTTGGGACATGCTTTATTGAGATCCCTGAAATCGATGCAAATACGCACCTTTCCATCCTTCTTGATGACAGGGACTATGTTTGCCACCCACTGAGGATATAGGACAACTCTAATGAATCTGGCCTTATATAACTTGTCAACTTCTTCTTTAATCCTTAAGGCCATGTGGGGGTGAAATCTTCTTGACCGTTGTTTCACCGGTGTTGCCCCTGGTTTAAGCACGAGTCGATGTTCTACTAAAGAGGGGTCAAGACCTGGCATGTCCTCATAAGACCAGGCGAAGGAATCGCTATACTCCCTTAGAACCTTGATCAAATCTTCTTCTACTTGTGGAGGGAGATTAGCAGCAATAATGATGGGCCTGTGGTCTTCTTCGGTTCCCAGATTGATTTCTTTCGTAGGTTCATCCACTGCTGATGACGGCTCGTCGAATTTCTTAAGTCCTTGCGCGTACAGATCAGCAGTGTCATCTACGTCGCTGTCCTCATTAACCAGATCTTTTTCATCCAGGATTTCATAGACGCCGAGTCCTTCATCGCCCCACGCCCCTTCTATTTCTTCTCCATCCTCAATCGTAATTGCCGTAGCAACAAATTCCGGACATTTTAAAAGGGCATGACAACGCTGAGCTAGGTCTTGCAAGAACCTATCAGGAACAGATTTGGGAGGGCGCGCAAGCGGGCGCGGCTCAGAGGAGGAAGGGTTGGATGACCTAGAACAAGACCCTACTTCTTTAGATCTAACTAATTCTACTTCCTTAGACTCGATAGACCCTAATCCTAACCTAGGAGAAAGGAGACCTAGTGGAAGGGAAGGAGCAGGGGACTCGTGCCCCTGGGATGAGGGTGGAGACAGGGTAGCATAATCTTCCACTGAAATCTCCGTTTTGAATTTGACGTTTTTTTTGGAGATCAACAGAGACTATACAACAAGATGGAGGAGGCGGGAGCTGCATAGGGAATAGCTCGGGGAAGATGCAGTCAAAGAAGGGATCGGAAGATGAGAACCACATCTCGTGGAGTTGGGCATTGGGAGGAGGAGGAGTGAATAGAGTGGATAGATCAATGGGCGGGCAGTGCCCGCAAGCGCAAGGAACAAATAGAATCTCGGGCGGATCAACGAAGGATGGATTTACCATGATAGGAGGAAGACGGGATAAGAACTCCCATTGCTGGAGGAGAGATTGAAAGCGGGAGGGAGACCAAGAAAAGATAATCGGCGAGCTCCCCTCCTCCCGTGGATCATCGACTGGCCGCTTCTTCGGTCTCCATTGCATGAGCCGAACCTCTTGCTTCTTCTGGTAGTCTTCTTCATGAAACAACCCCTGAAGGGCTTGACCATGATCAAGCATATCATCTTCTGGCCTTTTTAGTGCTGGCGGTGGACTGGCAATCGGACATACTGTATTTCTCTCTGACGGAGCTGGCTGCAGAGCTAATGTGCCGGGCTAGAGAGGCCCTCGGACAAAGTGTTGACGGTAGTCCCAGGTGAGTGGCCCAGAATCACCCATCATAGATAATGTGGTTTCTCGATAGCCAAGACCTCTCCTTCCCATCTTTCTCCCCTTGGGTATGGGCTTGGTCATTCCTTGTAATTGTGCACCGAGGCCTCTCCCCGGTTGGTAGCCCAGTTTCAGTATAATGTTCCAGCCTTTTGAGTCTCAGATCTGGGGCTTCATCTTGATGTTAACTGGAGTAGTGATGGGCCTAGGAGGGTGTATAAGCCCAAGGAAAGTTCAAATCCAGCACTGATATGACGGGTCGGCTGCTTGGCCAAAGTGTAGGAAGAATCTGTTCTGAAATGGCCTTAACCGATTGAATCGTGGACAAGCTCTTGACTTTGACGACCCTCCCTTGGAAAGGGAATTTGACGCACTGATGTGCGGTGGAGGGTACGGCACCGAGTGTATCAATCCATGGACGACCCAAGATCGCCTTAAACATGGGGTCAATGTCCAGCACATAGAACTCCACGGGCATAGTGAGGGGCCCGAGCTCCGCTTGAATAGTGACTACCCCGTGGCATGCTCTCCTCGAGTTGTCATATGCTGCTATAGTGGTGGGGGTAGGTCGCAGTAGCTCTTCAGATATATTGCAAGCTCGGAGGGTACTGAGCGGGCATACATTAATTGAAGCCCATGTGTCAACCAATGCTGCCTCAATGCTGACCTTATTCAGAATAATTGTAATGCAGAGCGGCATCTGTCGAGCCTCTGGAGGTGCTAGCTCGGTTTCTGAGAATGTAATTGCCGGCCCTTTAGAAATAGTTGCTAGTGCTGTTGGTAAGCTGTCAACTGCCATGTCCTCGCTGACCATCACCTTCTGTAAGAAATCCCTGAGAGCATCTTGATGAAGGGTGGACCTCTTGATAAGTTCCAGAACTGATATTTTTGCGGGCACTCGATCCAGATGATGTAGCAAGTCATACTGAGTTCCTGGTAGAGGTTCGGCCTCTTCTTGCTCGGTTGTTGGCTGAGAGGACTGGGGATTGGAGGTAGTGGGGTAATTCCGATGGAACAACTTCCCGCTTCTTAAGGCGCAATTTGCCGCGGCGTCGGGAGATGATATTATTGGCCCGGTAGGGTGGATGAGTGGAATAGACTGCGTAGGAGAGGTGATTTGGTGGTAGGTAATGTTGGGGTTAACAAGAGATGGTGGCTGGATGAGTGGCGTGGGATGAGCGGAAGGTGGGGTGATGATGGGGGATGGTGCGGATGGTGGGAGGACGAGTGTAGGTAGGGTGACGTGCGGAGGATTGGATGAGGGGATGGTTATGACCGTAGCGAGGGTAACTAATGGTGGGTATGATGGCGCTGTGGGTGGTGGTGGATTTGCTGGTGCGGGTGTGAATGGAAGGACAAGCGGAGAGGGTGTTGGGTGTGTAGGGAGGATAAATGAAGGAGTGAGGGGGTTGCGGTGGTTATGGTGGAGGGCCATTACTTGTGGTGCAGTACCATCATCATCAAAAGACCACTCGGTGTTAGGAGTCGGGGGTTGGACTACATTGACTTGCGCCGGCGCCGGCGGCTGAGGTTGTGGAGCGGGTGGATGGTTTGGCATCGGATTTTGATGGATCCCCAGATCCTAAACCTGCTGTGGTTGCTGCTGTTGCGGCGGCTGTTGCGGCTGCGGTGCTTGATGCTGCTGCACTTGCTGCCTCTGCGGCTGCCTTCTCTTTTCTTTAATCTCAATAATGGCCCTGTGCATTTCGGCCCAATCTATCCTCTATCCTTCATGAAGATCATATACTAGGTCCCGGAATTGAAAACATCCTTCAATGGTATGTCCCGGTTACCTGTGGAACATACAATACTTCGTCTGATCAACGGCCGGATTCCAGTTGGGCCATTCCGGAGGAAGCTGTATAGCATTAACCGACATAAGAGCCGAGAAAATATCCGTGAGGGTTTCTGGCAGTGGAGGATATTGTGCCCTCTTGGGAGCCGGGCGCTTGTTATTTGGGTTGTTGTTATAGCCGTTGGGTGGAGGGACGTTGTGGTATTGTGGGGGTTGTGGTGGTTGCTGTGGTGCGGCAAAGGTGTTTTGTGGAATGGTGAAGGTGGGCGGAGGGTTTTGCGGAGTGATTTGAAAGTTCTGTGGAGCGAGATTTTGTGGAGTGCGGGGGTTTTGAGGGAAGCGGAAAGGTGCGTTTTGGAATGGAAAAGCAACGGCTTGAACCTGCTCATTCGTTTGGACCCCTTCTGTAACCGGCCCTTGTGGCTTTTTATGGTACTTGGGCTTTTGGTTTTCGAACAGAGAATGGATAGGGGAGTCCTTGAACTGAGTCTGAATAAAGCGCGCCCGGCTATATAGTTGGTGCATGTTGGCTATGTCGTTCATTGCCAGGATGTTTCGGAAGGTTGGAGTAGCATTTGAAATAAGTAGCTTGACCTTCTCTTCCTCCGGAATATGGTCGGGTACTCTAGCGGCCATCTGCCTCCACCTATCTGCATAAGTGGCAAACTCCTCATCTGTTTTCATCTTTTCGGCCACCAGATCTGTGAAAGAATATTCCGGGCCGACCCGGTCTTGAAACCGCTGAATAAACTTGTCTTTTACTACCTTAAAGCTCTCCACTTCTTCCAATGACAGCGAATAAAACCATTCCAGTGCAACACCGTCCAATGATCGGCGGAATAAATACGCCATAAGACGATCATCATATTGGAATTGGGCCGATTCATATAAGAAATCCCTTACGTGAATAAAGGGATTACCGTTCCCGTCATATTTTCTATAATTGGGGAGCTCAGACTGGGGAGGGAACCGGATGTTCCAGAAACTGGGAACAGGAACATCGGCCAAGGATTGTGGGCCAACCCGTTTCTGGAGGAAGTTGAGTTGTTGTTGCATGGTGGCCCATTTATCAAGTAATTCCTGCTCTCGGATGGAGCAGGGGTAGCAAGAGATGATGCTTGAAGTTGAGGAGCAGAGGGGTGAATTGTAGTAGGAGGTGGGAGCCCATAAGAAGGAGCCGAAGGATAAGCGGTCGACGTAGGGGGTCCATAAGAAGGATATTGGGTCTGAGATTGACCCAGATTGGAGTGGGCTTGGACCACCCCTGACTGAGGGTGCAGAAAATCGGAGGGACCCAGCAGGACTTGTGGAACAAGTGGGCTAGACAAGTGATGATCCATCTGCGTGAAAGAAGGGATAGGAGCTTTCCCTTGGTCAAAAGATTGCTGGGCCGAAGCAGAAGATTGGCCCGTCTCCATGCCGGTGAATGTGATGGTCCGGGGTTGGACCGGAGTGAGATTAATTGGAGTGGGCTGGATGAGAGGATTGGATTGACCCTGCATAATCGTGGGCGGAGAGATATTGGATCCTTGCATGGCTTGATAGACAGTTTGGAGTTGGGCCGGATCCAATTGGGCCATCATCTGGAGAATGGAGCCCGCAGAAGGAGTAGAGAAGGAAGGGGTAGCCTGACCACCTTCCATGGAGGTAGAGGACGGAAGAGGGGCCGTCCCCTCTCCAGAAGAGAACGAGGTAACCCTAGCAGGGTTTTCGAGAAGCCCTTGAGGAAGAGAATCCTCCTGGGAACGGGGAGGATTGAAAGAAGCCATGGTAGATTCGAAGAGCGGATTTGAGTAGAACTTGGAGAATGAGCTGACCCTAGGAGGTGCTTCCAACTGACGAAAATAACTCCACATGCAACGAACAACCTAAACAAGATGCAAACAACACAACACCAACACGCAATGAGCAACCAAACTTAGACGATTTATCACAAAGATATAAGTAGCAAGAGATGAAGACACTCAAAGTCAACCAAGTTGTTTAATATGATGCTTCAAGATTCTTATGATTTCTCCTTTGGAACTTTAGTGGATGGATTAATATGAGCTCTCAACAATAGGTTCCTGACGGGAGATGGATGTAAAGCTTGGTTTGACTCTAAGTGTGACCACTCCTTCACTTATGCAACCCTAGACACGGGGTGGAAAAGGTACAACCGGCCCGGGGTCCGTGTGGGAATCCACGGCTCGCGGGGACTTATGGAGGTCCCTGGTGTGATTTCCTAGTCGGCCCCAAGGAATATGGAGACGAGAGGTCCGCACAACAAGGTAGGAAAATGTAATCTAATGTATGAAAGTATGAATGAACCTATGTGCACCGGAGTGCATGCAAAATCTAGCCTAGAATCTAGCAAACAACTATGCACACAATGATGTAAATATGTAGAACAATCAGGGAGGAAGTCAGATATCACCCAAGCAAGGAAATCACAGCAGAAACTGCGGAAAGTAATGCACCTCGGGATGCGTACCTATCTGGAGCATAACGGTCTATAGACCCTGCGTCAGAAGATAATAACGGTCGCGGACCAGACCGCCAGAAGTAAGATAACGCAGAGCACCAGGGCCGTCGGATGAGCCAGAGAGCCAAAAACAACCAGAAATAAAAGGGAAATCCGTGAAAAGCCCGCACACAGGATCAGGCGTATAACGGTCCAATACCCCTGCGTCAGAGTGGAGTAACGCAGGGACAGAGGGCCGTCAGAAAACCCAGAAAACCAGAAATAAGATGAAGTAAGAGGGAGATCCGAGGACAATCAAACAAGGGAATGATGGCAGGTTTAAACAGGGATCAAGACACGATTGGCACAAGTTGACCCACCGTGATCGCCAAAAAATTATCTGTTGATTTGTTTTGCTTCTCTTCTTCCTTTTGTTTTATGTGCAATAAAGATGATAGGCAAAAATCAAAGATCTCAATCGACCCAAGGACATGCGAACCATGAACCTAGGCAACCAGAACAAGCTCTAGCATGGGCATGCTATCTCAATCATCAAACTAAACTAAGGAAATAAAGAAAAACACACGCCGGGCGTGGAGCAAAAGCAAATAAAAACACACCGCAAGGGTGGAGCAAGAATAAGAGATATGAGAGAGAAAGAGAAAGTTAATGCCCAATACCAAGAAAGAACATGATCGCCACCAAAGTAGAAACAAGCCAAAGACTTGAAAATACCTTGGAAATAGGTGGATGAAGCACCCGCCCATGGGAGAGAGAAAATCAGGGAAATCTGTAGATCAACAGAATGTAACGGCCGAAAGTCCACGCGTCACTTATAAGTGACGGTCTCTCGATGAACCGCTATATGAATCTGACGCGCCTCCACAAGACCGTCAAATAACCTGCAGTAATAGTTTGTGAATTCTTTTAACTCCAACTCTTCCAGCCGGCCAGAAGACTTGGGCCTCGTATGGTGAACCTGTAAACCTGCCAAAGAACGTGAGAACACAAGAAAATAGACCCAAATTAGCCCTTTAAACAATATAGCATGAATTCTTCAATAAACTTAATAGCATGCAAAAGGAAAGGAAAGTATCGGGAAGGTTTTGATTTTTTAACCACTCTGGGCGTTTTAAAAAGATAGGAGGATGTTTAGATGATGAAAAACCAGGGAGAACGTGGAGAAAAGAAAAAGGACAATGCTTTTGATGAAAGGGAGATGAGGAAGAACACAATATGTAATGATGAACTTTGAAAACCAATGGAACAAATACTCCCTTCACCGTGAAGCAGATGAACGTGAAAGACAATTCTCCTTGGTCAGATGTGACTCCAGAATGCGGCAGCACTTCGACGCGAACTCCAGATCTTCCTCTTTCGGGCCATGAAGTTAAGGGTGCTATTTATAGACCCTCAAACTCTCCGGTCGAGCAGAGGATAATCCAGCAAGCTAAAAGGATAACTCTTAGCAAATCCCTGAAGATAATATCACCAAGAGTCCATAGAAACAAACAGAAGGTTCTGAGGATCAGATTTGGAAGAGAAATCAACAATTCAAACTCTTATCTCGACCACGGAGTAGCAAAAAAAAGGCCTGAACTGCCAGGACTCTCTATTAGATGTAACGGCTACTCGACAGACCGCCACATGAAAATAACGCGTTAGGGAACGTCCGTTACATTTAACCTTATCTCAAAAGAGATAAGATCAACAGGAAGAAGATCAAACAAGTTGGACTCTCGAAGGAAAGTAACGGCCAAGGCTGGACGCGTTGGAATAAATAACGGCTGCACAACAGATCGTTATATTCAACGGATAAGCAAGAGGATAAGCTTGAGAACAAAGGCCTCAAAACTTTAGGACTCTTCAATAAGTAACGGCCCAGGGATCATGCGTTATATGGAAGTAACGTCCCCAGTGAGGACCGTTATTAACAATGAGGATCAAAATTGATAAGAGCTTGCTAAGCTTCATCCAACAAGGAACCACACTCAACCAAGGAGAGAAGACCCAAGAAACAGGCTTCAAACTGATCAAGGAGACTCGACGAAGAGTGAACAACTCGGAGCATCATATGGATAAACAAGGAGATGACCCAACTTATTGGTCATAAAACGGGTGTCAACAATGGGTCCACACACATTCGAGTGTATGAGCTCGAGAAGGTCAACAGCCCTCTCACCATGTCCACCAAAGGGAGCCTTGGTCATTTTCCCCATGAGACACGACTCACAGCTATCAAATGGCTTGTATTCGAACGAATTCAAATACCCATTTGAGTGTAAGTGAGAGACTCTTTTTTCACCTACATGACCAAGTCTGCAATGCCATAGATATGCAGAATTCACTTCATCAGCATTGGAAACTTGCATAACATCAGAATGTGTATCTAATACATATAGACCATTGACTAATGAACCATTGGCTATAATCAAACCATTATTCATTATAGAGCACCTAGTGCTATTAAAAGCCAATGTATATCCAATGTTATACAGACCAGAGATTGAAATAATGTTCTTAATAATATTAGGAACATAATAACTGTCATTCAGCTCCAGAATGACTCCTGAAGGTAAACTGAGGCGTGCAGTCCTGACAGCTTTGGCAGTAACTAAAGCTCCATTGCCCATCCTCAGTTCAATCTCATTTTTGCCCAATCGCCTTCTATTTGCCAACACCTGCACAGAATTGCAGATATGAGATGCACATCCAGTATCCAATACCCATGATGTGGATTCCATATATGACAAATTAAGGTCTATGACAAAAATACCTTCATTTAGAATTGCCTTGCAATTCCTTTTCCAATGCCCAGTTTCCTCACATCGAAAATATTTGTCTTCCTTTTCATTCTTCTTGCCCTTCCCTTTATCAACTTTGGCGAGTTACTTACCCGTGGCCTTTTTCTTTCCCTTCCCTTTGTTACTTATGGTGGATATTTGGGTGGCCTTCCTTTTCTTGTTGACCCGGCCAACAATCATTACAGACGAAGATGGTTTATCTTTCTGCATTGTTCCTTCAGCACTCTTTAACATATTGAGCAGCTCCGGGAGAGTTGCATCAATTCTATTCATGTTAAAGTTTATGATGAAGGAAGAAAAGGAATCGACAATGACTGGAGTATAAGATCAATGCATAGTTCAAGATCTAACTTGAACCCCAATGCATTGAGTCTTTCAATCCACTCCATCATTTTCAGTACATGGGCCTGTACTGATGAACCCTCAGACATCCGTGTCCTGAAAAGCCTTTTGGAGATGTCATACCTCTCAATCCTACCCTGCTCCCTGAAGAGCTGGCGTAGATTGAGAAGTATACTTCTACAATCAGTCTTTGCAAATTACCTATGTAGCTCGGGAGCCATAGAGGCCAACATGTAACATTGGGCAAGGGAGGAGTTCTCAGACCACTTGGCATAAGCCAGTAACTCACCCTCGTCGGCATCAGGAGCTGGCTCAGAATGAACCGTGTCCAACACGTATGCAATCTTTTCGGCGGTAAGGACTATGCGTAGGTTACGCAGCCAATCCGAGTAGTTCGGTCCAGTTAAGCGATTTGCATCCAAGATGCCGCGGAGGGGGTTGGACGACGACATTGTAATCTGGATAAGAAATAAAAGATAACTTAGCATGTGTTCGAATTCTAACTTAGATGTGATTTTCTATCTTAGTTAGTCCCACTATTTTTCGATCGGACTATATAACCCTCAGTATATAGAACGGGAGATCAGCGAGATCTACCTAGTGGGTCGGAATCCCAACGAGACTGATGTATGACCTTGTGGAAAGCACAACAAGCCATACACCATCTCAAGGGCAGTCAACAAGCACTTGCATCTAATGCAATATCCGATATTCGGCCCCCGAGAGATCATCCCCTTGTGGAAAGCACAACAAAGGATATTCTCGGTTAGATCTAACCATCATTACTACATAGCAATGAGTTCATGACCCGACCCTTGTGGAAAGTACAACAAGGCCGAGTTCAATTCCTCACCCCATTGAGGCCGAGCCTTGGAGTTTAATCCCGCGCCCAAACTCATGGACCTTGTGGAAAGTAGATCAAATCCATGAAACGAAGACGTTCATTCACTCCATAATGATGGAGGGCCACGATGACTCCTAGAGCCACGCTTACCAGATCTAAAATTTAATCGCGAGGGAATTTAATTTTATCTTGATCTCACCCTAGGTGGTAATATAAATATATCTAATATATTTACTGTACCTAGTAGTTTGCACAAAATAAATGCATCTAATGTAAAAATAAAATGCAAGTGATCATGGACTTAATCCCTAATGTAACTAAGGCATCCGGCCCGCTTCCGAAGCAGCTGGATCGTCCTCGTCGGGTGTGCTCTGCGCTTTCAAACTCCGACGCCACAGTAATTACAACTTTTACACGGCACGCAGGCCGAAAAAATGTAAATTACATATCAATAAAATTCCAGAAGCCCTTAGGGCGAGTACAACAATTGAGGAAGATAGAAGTACATTAGAATTTTAGCAGAGAGAGAAAGGAGGTCCGCAGACCCCAATTAATTACACTAATCCAAGTCCATGATCACTTGCCAACCCATTCAACTAAATCAATCAAGGGTTATTTTCTGAAAATAATCCTTACTTTTGAATTTAAAAATGGATGTGCAAACAAAAACAGGCCAGCTTTGTTTAATTTTAAAAATCGAAACATGATTAATAAAAAATAAACAGACAAGCAGACCAATACAAGGTAAATAAAGTAGAGCACGTAAAGAACCATCGTTTTCTACAGGGGCATCTAATTGAGATAATTAATTAAATTTAATTATTCAATAATCAAATTTAAATTCAAAATTTAAACATGCCAATAATTTAAATTTAAATTCAAACTAATTATCTAATAATTTTGTTTGAAAGTAAATTTAAAATGATGTAATTATCCTCAATTAGTAATTTTCTAAAATTTAAAATTTGAATTTAACAATTATCTAATAATTAAAATTCAAATAATTGAATTTTCCACATTTAACTTCAATAAAATTTAAAAATTGAATTATCTAATTATCTAATAATTAAAAATTCAAAAACTTAAATTTTACTGAAGTAACTTCAATTATTACCATTTTATCTTGAGGTAAATAGTAATTATCTCACCTCGGTAAATTCAACACGATTAAATAAAAATTAACATTTGACATTTACCATCGAGATAACACAATTAACCTACTAGATAAAATTCGATTTAATTTACTGTGCATTTTGATATATATATATCTAATATATATATTAATTTATCAGAGCACAATAAATTAAAAAGACAAAGTAAAAAAAAATTATAAAAAAATTTGCTGCTATGATGCCCAGCATCCAGGAAGAGTAGAGATGCCCAGCATCCCATTCTTCTAATTATAATTGAAGATTTTATTGCCCTAAAATATGATTCTAAACGGCGATAAAAACACCGACCAGAGTGCGAACCTGGCTCTGATACAACTTGTAAGGTTTCGCACAGCACCTACGGGCGACGCAGCGGATAACAAAAATTTATTTACCCGATCCCGGTGTTATGGAAAGCTTAATATGTGCTCTAATCGGTGTTTCTAAGACCCCAACCTGCCTAATTACAGGTTGCGTATTTCACCTTGCGCGGAACTACGCTGTCCGCGATGCCCGATGCAGAATACCGAGCCGCACAGCTGTACGACCTCTAGAGCAGATCCACACGGACCTTTGCGCAGCGACGGTACCCCCCCGGCACGACCTTCCCCGACTCTATCACCTTCTGGAGAGAGAGAGAGCAAGAGGGAGAAAGGGGGAGGCTAATCCTCTCCTTTAAGCCTTAATGCTTGATTAGCTTAAAGGGTTGGAAGAGAAGAGTTCGAATGAACTCACGTAGGATGCTATATATAGAGTTTGGTCATTTTCTAAAAGGGCTCCAAAAGACCAAAATTATATATATATCCTATCTACTATTATACATATGTATTAAGCTCCATTTACACTCCTTTCCAAAAGGAATTAAATAGAAATAATACATACATTTGTATAATAATAATCCGTCACCCAAGAATCCATTGTGTGTGATCCTCTAGGCCCATAGTCACTCTAGTTTAAGGCCCATTAACTTCTAATTCCCAATTAAAAGTAACTTAAATGTATTCTTCGCTTCTACTAGAGCCGAAGAATAGTTTAATTTATTCCGAACCTGTGATCACGTTGGGTCAAGTAAATCCGCGTGATCCTAGAGGACGTCGGGTTTAAAACCAACCTGTCTGGAACCTGTGAGTCCACAGTTACCGCATCGATTTAATCCCTCGCTCCTTCTATGAGTCTGGTACGATCGAGGGTATGGTTTCTGTCAAACCCCATGATCGTGCCATTTGACTATGACCTCCTTAAAGTGTATGACGTCCGTTCTAAACGAACTCACACGACCCTGGCCAGGGATTTAACGGAGCGTCAATGTCATGACCCATTAACTGTCTGATATATACCCGACAGTGAGCGATCCCTTCTTGACCATTGATGATCTTCACACGTATCCTGGAGTGGTTAACGACTCGGCAACTCATGACTTATGGTTAAAGTCACTTAGCCAAGTGATTAAATCATTCCAATCCTCGTGTAAGATCCGATCAATGTCTCAGGTCAAAGGACCAACGATGCTACTGAGACAATTGGATCTTCAGTTGACATTAGGTATAATCAACCATCTGAAGATCCAATAGCGGATCAGTTCAGTGTACATCCTCCAAGGACATACACCTACACATATATGTTGGTGCCCCGCACCAATGACCATGAGAATGGTCACTGACACATCATGTGTACTGGTTTAATAGGTAATTAAAGTCCCCGAGTGATTACCCTCCAACCAGGAATATTTTAAGGCATGTGTACATGTAAAGTCAATCTCATGTTCGAGATCCTATCTCGAGCTGACTTTACAACCACATATCCTAGGGACAACGTAAAGTAACACAATCGCATATTTACGCTCAAACACCACTTTATTAATAATGAACAAGATTGTACATATATCGGGTCTACCCAACCCTAAATTGGCCTGTAGCACACCAACACTAACACATACATCACTTTAGTAAGTCTGAACATTGTTTGCACATCGCACCCAGAGTCTGCACACAGTGCCTTAGCAAGTCTATACATTGTGCATCGTTCAAAGCAGAGTCTGCACATTGCTGCATTCTAAGTCTGCACATTATTTATACATTGCACGCAGAGTCTGCACACTCATTATCAGCAAGTTTGCACATTGATGTAGCACGCATGCAGAGTCAATACACTCATAACCTTAGCCATAGCATTCTGTGCTTCAGGCATACACAAAGTCTATACAACCTCCACTGGTTCACTCGACCAAGTCTGTACAGCCATGCACTGTCTTGCTTGCATGAATGAAGTCTGTACAAGCTGTTAGTCTTAAACTGATAACTCTATCTGACTGACTGACATGTACTCTCCGTGAAGCTTAATGAAGGCACGTGATCCGAGGATAATAGGAGTGCCAGGATCGTGACACGTGTATAACAACGAGCCTAGATGTTGCCACGTGGTCCAAATTTTTGGGCAGGAGATGTGGAAGACACACGCCCTACCTGCTGCTCTATATATATGAAGCCTCTTCCATCAGAAGAAGGCCGATCGAAGCAGAAGAGTAAAAGAACAGAGAGTGAACTACAGCCTGCACGATCCACAGAGAAGAAAAGCAGAGAGAAGAAAAAGAGAAGAAGAAGAAGAAGAAGAAAGAGAAAGAGAGAGCGTGAGTTGAGAAGAAGAAAGCGAAAGACAGATAGAGAGAGGAAGAGGAGCTTACCTGAAGATCGTTCCTACTGGAAGTTGGATCAGATCCACTCCAGTCAGCTCTTTTGAGAGCCACATTGTGCTTCATCATTTCCAACTTTCAGTCGCTGTTGTTACTTACTTTTGTTTTTCTTTTGAACTTTTTATCAAGCTGTTAGTCAGCGGTTTTGCAGAGGAGGATTCCTCTGGACAGCAAGCTGTGTTACTCAGCAGGGCGAGGTGGATACCTCGGACAGCAAGCTGTGTTGCTCAGCGGGGCGAGGTGGATACCTCGGACAGCAAGCTGTGAGGCTCAGCGGTTTGTAGGCAAGTTGTGATGCCCAGCGGTTCAAGCTGTGAGTCAGCGGAATCCACACTCGGGTTTGAGTGTGGGGTGAACGTAGGTCTGGAGGACCGAACCACCTAAAAACTCTTTGTGCAGTGGTTTGAATGCTTATTTCTGTCTTCGCTAGGTGAATGCATAGGTGCGCTCCAAGTGTTTGCTTCAGGTTCAATAGATGACTTGATTAGTCTTTTCAGAGTGTTTTAAATTTGTCAAGTGATCGAAATTTCAAGAGAGCGAAATTTTAATTGGGCAATATTTTTTAAAAGATCCATTCACCCCCCTCTGGATCCATTTCTATCATAGCACCGAACCCAATACAAGAATGTAACGAGAATGCACTTTCACTTTTCACTTTCATAACCAGAAAGGTTACGCACTAGAATGTCAATCACGTAGCAATTCACTAGATTTTCACGAGTGCTCATGGATTTCACTTATTTATAAAGAATGTACTCCCAGCGCAATGCGACGCCAGTAGCATCATACCCCATGGTTTATAAAATAGTATGTTTCCGGTAATCAGCCGAGGGGACTAGCATAGAGCCCTTGGACACAATCAACGCCCGAACTGCATCTTCACGTATAAATCAAGCTACTTCCATGAGTGTATCAATAAAGCGTGGCCAGTAATATAACAATTTCAATCAATAGGTTCATGACACAATTATCAAGAGTGAATGCTTCAATTAAGAATATGAGAGATCAAGGAAGACTTATACTATGTTATGCTTATAGAAAATAAATCGGCAGCATAACGGCACGTTCTTTTACCTTCCACTCATTATATTAGGTTTCTTGATCATTATAATAAGTTCTAGATCATTGCTAAGTCATCTAGAAACCTTGGAATACCAATCCTTGGTCAAAACTTGGGTTAACATATACAAACAGTGTGACGGTCATCTACTGGGCCGTTACATCATGTGACGCTCCAGTAGTGGGCCGTTACAATGATCCGAGTTCAGAATGATCAAATAGACCCAGAGAAGTGTGACGGTCATTCATTGGGCCGTTACGTTGTGTGACGGTCCATGATTAGGCCGTTACAGTAGTCTGAGACCAAAATCAAGCAATCGAACTCAGATGAATGTGACGGTCTTATATTGGGCCGTTACATGGCCTGACGGTCCAATATAGAGCCGTTACACTACTGATAACCAGAAAGCATCGATAGTGTACTCTAATCAATGGGCTTTAAGGGTACAACCAACTCGGCGTCTTAGTGGGAATCCCAGGCTCGCGCAGAATTACGGAGGTCTTGAAACAAGATTTCCTAGTCCATTGGAAGGAATATCCAATAGAGAGGTCCTCATATCCAAGAATAGTGTTCCTATAGTGCAAAGTGAACTAATGGACAACATACCGGAGTATGAGCCATGTACTTAAAGAAAATGACTGATGGGAATCGACACCGAGCATTAACTTTTCATTTTACATTTGTGTCCTTTAGTTTACTTTTATATCCTCGGGAAAGTATGTACGCCATTATAAGGCTTGATAAGACACATTGTCATTCCCTTGGATTGTGTGGGTTTTTGTGTAAAATGACAGTAGGTCCAGCTAAGGGGTCCTCACCATTGGTCCACCTAGGCCAAGTGGGGCTGGTCAACCATCCTAGGTGGCCATCTAGAAGGTTGGACTAGTCAAATTGACACATGGGGGATAAAGGGTGAACATTGTCAACATTCTACACCCACCTCCACCTACTACCCCCCCTGGTCAAGGGGGCACCCCCCCATTTAGAATTAATTAGGATTTCTTTTTTTTATTTTGTTTGGACTAAAATGTGATGTCCCTTAATTACCCCTCCCAAAAATTAGATCTGAGGTTAGTTTAAGTCTTTTTACACTTTCTATATATACCTTGTAATTTTTGAATTACTTAGCAATTAATGAGAAGAAATGCCATTTGTTGCTCCAGCCCTTGGGCGCCCCTCTCTCCCCTTCTAGAGCTATGAAAGCTCAGATTTCAGAGGTGTGAAGCTTCTCCTCCACCACCTCCCTGAGTGTGAAGCTCAGCATCGCCGCCGCCGCCGCCATCGAGCCGCCATCGCACCGCCACCGCCGCTACGTCGAAGTTCTGTCCAAATCAGGACAGAACCCCACCTCCGTAGATCTACCTTTCTGTGTGTTTGTCTGATCGAGCTGAAATTTTGAGAGCATGTTCCTCTCTTTATTAGCTTTCCATCCATATATCGTATGCCTCATTCTGAGTTCGTTGGGTATTTTTTTCTCAATTTCTAGTCCACCCCTGTCAATCTGTCATTCTGCAGGTCTACAGTACAGAGTCGTCTTGTTCTATTTTTGTCACCCCCTTATCTATTTTTAGAAAATCCCAAACAATTACTGAGTGTTATCCACATATATCCCCTTCCACCATAATTTTATTAGAGTCTAAAAAAATCATTTACCCCTCAGTCAAGGGTATGTTTCAGGCATATTATTTGCTGCCCTGTGTGTCTGTCAGTCCGGGTCAGAAAAAAAAGTCAGCTTGCAGAGATTTTCATTTTCAATCCGTGTGGTGGATGAAGCTGAAAACATATTATGTTGTAGATCCCTGAGTGCTCTTTCCATCGATATCATCCACGTCTCGATCGGCCTCCGGATCTGAGCGTAGTGATTTTCACCGCCGTGGCCTGCAGATTTGTTCTGTGTGCAGGTCCGAAAATTCAATTCTGGGGAAAATCAAAAGTAAATATCAAAATTCAACTTCGGGTGCCGCCCTTCCGGGAGTCGATCCGGGACATCCCGCCATCATCCCAGCCAAGCGGCGCCTCCAGAAGACACCAGGAAGGCAACGTTCCTTTGGAACGGATCGCTTGCTGTCCACCGAGTCAGCCACCGAGTTGGCGCAGCACCGAGTTGCAATAGTGCCGAGTCGGACCAGCAGGCCGAGTTCGTGCTGAGTTCGCCTCCATATTACTGCCCGTCAACCCAGGGTCGGTCCTCCCAGGCCCCACTGTACCCCTTTACCTCCATACGTGGAGTGGGCAATAGAATTACTGCTGTAATTAAGTTTTTAACTGTTGTTAACCGGGAGTTACCGTAACTGGCCGGGAACGTCTTCCCCACTCCCGGAGCGTGGAGGTAAACTCGCTACCTCTCTCTTATCGCATTTTGCTCAATTCGTATACTTTTGAATGTCGATGCGAGTGTAGGATTATTAGCCCGTTATCATTTCATCACCGCTGCGAGAGAGTGAGTTTGAGTGTTATCGTCCCGTGACTCGATCCGAGTCTACACGGAAAGTCGATACCCGTGACTCACGGCCGGTTTCTTAACCGTGCCCGGTCCCACGTTTCCCTCGCTAAGGGACAATTGTGAGCTCGTCTAGAGTCCAAGAATCGCATTCCGAATTCGAGTCGAGTCCGTGATCTGTCCCGCATCAGTTTGGTATCAGAGCGAGTTTGAGTCTAGGGTGTCAAAAAAAGAGAGCGTCATTTACATCTAGTCATTATAGTCATTGTCTAAATCGTGTTTAGGGTCATCATTATTTTAAAACAAAAAAAATATCTTTTTGCATTGCATCCCAATAACCCGGTATATAAAAAGGTGTTGTCCGAACGTTAGGCTACGCCTATCGGGAAGGCCGCACACTTGCGCGAGTGATCTTCGGATCGATTAACTCCGCCCCGTATCGAGTCTTGGTGTCTTGCCCTTAGTGTGCATGCATCCCAACCTTGCATAGTCGGTCTAGTGTCTTGTCCGAATGGCCTTGCATATCCATTCTTAGGGATCCATTCCCATATTTTGACAACTATGGCCAACCCATGTCGACCCGTCCAAGGCGATAGGTCCGTGTCTGAGTACATTCGGGCATATCATACGTATTGGTTGGAATATGGCTTGGTAGAGGAGAGCACCACGGCCGCATTTCAGTTCCGGAGAGGTTTGCGCCTTCACTTCCAGTTGGAATGTCTTATCCGTAATGCATTCTCTCTAGCGCAATCCTATACAGTCGCTCTATTGGTCGAACCATTTGAGTCTCACTTTTCTCGGTATGGTAGCTTTCGACAAGCATCTACCTCCCAGCCGCCTATACCATGGCCTTCACCACTCGAGAGAGCTCCAATGTCATCCCCCTCTATTTCCGAATTTGATTCGGAATCCTCTCATTTGGAACCACCAAGGCCCGAGCCACCCGTGTTTCTAACGGGTACGCTTTTCATAGCCGAGCCGCTTCTTAGTTGGCTCAAGGATGGCTTGGTCCTATCTCCCTTCCCACCTATGGACCCCATCCTCCCTTTAGTGCCGGTCAATTCCTTCCATACCACATTTCGATCTAGTCACCATGTCGACACGTTGGACGATCTTGTCATGGGATTAGATTCACAATGGAAGTTGACGCATCTTTTGGCCCGAGGCTTTGACCAACCCACTAGTCTTAGTCTCACTCATCCGGCCTTAGGGTCTATTACCTCCGAGTGCACCGTGGGTTGTGTCACCAAGGAGGTCCTCTTATTCCTCCCCTTACCGGCCGAGCCCGAATTTATACCCTTTTATCCGAGGGAGGAATCATACTTCTTGCCTACGATCCCCGTCCCACCCGTCACAATGCAAGAAGGTGACTATCCACACCTTCAAAACTTCTACACGTGGGACCGTGACTTGTGGGAACCCACCACAAGGGGTCATACCTTCTTTGATCCCTTTGACCCATTCCTTAGTGGACCCCATGACCCACCTTATATATTTCATTTCTTCAAGGGAATCCACTACCATACTCCTTCCCCATGGGTCGGGTCGTCTACATCCACCAAGCCCGTTCACTTGCGAGATACACCATCCTCTAGGGGAAAGGAAGACGGTGCATTTGGAACCCCTGGCCCTCCCACATCTAAGTCCAATATGCATGCATGGCCCACTTTAGGAGGTCTGGGAATTCCCCATTCCGCCAACCACCGGTTACGTCAAATGCATGCATGGCACATATTCGGGTGTCCTGGTCTGCCGTCACCCATGTACGGGTCGGACTAACATTAGGTCTGTTTAAAGGTCTTTGTGAGTCTTGGTTTCATTGTCCGTCTTTGTACATGTATGTGTCAAGTCAAGTCGGTCTTTGTATGCTCGCGTTGTTAGCCCTTGCGAGTTCGAGACTTGTCGGACTATTGGGATCGGTTCTACCTCATATCGGATCTAGTCACATAAGGGACAAGCGGTGATTCCTAGTGAGTATTCGAGCCGCCTTCCCTTATTTGAGAGTGACCCCTTTCTCGGAGTGTCCACCTCTAGCCTCATTCCCAAGGCAGCGTGTGCATATCGAATCTATACGGGGTGAGCATGTGTCGATTACTTGGAGTGGAGCGTACTCCGCGCTTCCAGGTACGATGACGGATCCGCCGATGTCACGAGCAGCCGCACCCCTTACTCGACGGGGTCGAGTTCCTCCCACCCGGGAAGAGTTGATGGGAATCGACGTCGAGCATTAACTTTTTATTTTACATTTGTGTCCTTTAGTTTGCTTTTATATCCTCGGGAAAGTATGCACGCCATTATAAGGCTTGATAAGACACATTGTCATTCCCTTGGATTGTGTGGGTTTTTGTGCAAAATGACAGTAGGTCCAGTTAGGGGGTTCTCACCCCTTTACCATTGGTCCACCTAGGTCAAGTGGGGCTGGTCAACCATCCTAGGTGGCCATCTAGAAGGTTGGACTAGTCAAATTGACACATGGGGGACAAAGGGTGAAAATTGTCAACATTCTACACCCACCTCCACCTACCACCCCCCCTTGGTCAAGAGGGCGCCCCCCCATTTAGAATTAATTAGGATTTTTTTTTATTTTGTTTGGACTAAAATGCGATGTCCCTTAATTACCCCTCCCAAAAATTAGATCTGAGGTTAGTTTAAGTCTTTTTAGACTTTCTATATATACCTTGTAATTTTTGAATTACTTAGCAATTAATGAGAAGAAATGCCATTTGTTGCTCCAGCCCTTGGGCGCCCCTCTCTCCCCTTCTAGAGCTGTGAAAGCTCAGATTTCAGAGGTGTGAAGCCTCTCCTCCACCACCTCCCTGAGTGTGAAGCTCAGCATCGCCGCCGCCGCCGCCATCGAGCCGCCATCGCGCCGCCACCGCTGCTACGTCGAAGTTCTGTCCAAATCAGGACAGAACCCCACCTCCATGGATTTACCTTTCTGTGTGTTTGTCTGATCGAGCTGAAATTTTGAGAGCTTGTTCCTATCTTTGTTAGCTTTCCATCCATATATCTTATGCCTCATTCTGAGTTTGTTGGGTATTTTTGCCGTAATTTCTAGTCCACCCCTGTCAATCTGTCATTCTGCAGATCTACAATATAGAGTCATCTTGTTCTATTTTTGTCACCCCCTTATATATTTTTAGAAAATCCCAAAAAATTACTGAGTGTTCCCCACGTATATCCCCTTCCATCATAATTTTCTTAGAGTCTACAAAAATCGTTTACCCCTCAGTCAAGGGTGTGTTTCAGGCATATTGTTTGCTGCCCTGTGTGTCTGTCAGTCCGGGTCAGAAACAAAAGTCAGCTTGCAGAGATTTTCATTTTCAATCCATGTGGTGGATGAAGCTGAAAAAAACATTATGTTGTATATCTCTGAATTCTCTTTCCATCGGTACCAGCCACGCCTCGATCGGCCTCCGGATCTGAGTGTAGTGATTTTCGCCGCCGCGGCCTGCAGATCTGTTCTGTGTGCAGGTCCGAAAATTCAGTTCGGGGGAAAATCAAAAGTAAATATCAAAATTCAACTTCGGGTGCCACCCCTTCCGGGAGTCGATCCGGGACATCCCGTCATCATCCCAGCTAAGCGGCGCCTCCAGAAGACATCAGGAAGGTGACGTTCCTTTGGAACGGATCGCTTGCTGTCCACCGAGTCAGTCACCGAGTTGGCGCAGCACCGAGTTGCAATAGTGTCGAGTCGGACCAGCAGGCCGAGTTCGCCTCCAGATTGCTGCCCGTCAACCCAGGGTCGGTCCTCCCGGGCCCCACTGTAGCCCTTTACCTCCCTGCGTGGAGTGGGTAATAGAATTACTGCTGTAATTAAGTTTTTAACTGTTGTTAACCGAGAGTTACCGTAACTGGCCGGGAACGTCTTCCCCACACCCGGAGCGTGGAGGTAAACTCGCTACCTCTCTCTTATCGCATTTTGCTCAATTTGTATACTTTTGAATGCCGCTGCGAGTGTAGGATTATTAGCCCGTTATCATTTCATCATCGCTGCGAGAGAGTGAGTTTGAGTGTTATCGTCCCGTGACTCGATCCGAGTCTACACGGAAAGCCGATACCCGTGACTCACGGCCGGTTTCTTAACCGTGCCCGGTCCCACGTTTCCCTCGCTAAGGGACAATTGCGAGCTCGTCTAGAGTCCAAGGATCGCATTCCGAATTCGAGTCGAGTATGTGGTCCGTCCCGCATCAATGACTCTATAGACAGAGAGAAAACGTGTATCAATATGGAAATCATGATAAAACTCCGTCAATACATCATTCAAAAATCATGATTTACAATACAAATTATAGAGTTTTTTTGGCACGTGAAATTAACATAACTTAAAATAACTCAAGATGCCTAATTCAGGCAAACTCCAATATGAACAGTAAGTAACTTAAAACAGGTCAAAACTTAGCCATCTAGGTTTAATTATAAATAAACTTAACTGGTTATTATTCTACCATAGGTTGACAGAACACAGAGTCTAACGGTCTAACAGGAGAGCGTCACAGTGCTTATGACGGTCTATCAAGGGGCCGTTACAGTATGTAACGCTCCTGTCCAGGTGCGTTAGAGACAACAATGAAATAAAAATATAACAGAGTGTGTGACAGTCTATCGTAAGGCCGTTATATCACTGTGACGGTCCTACTATGATCCGTCAGAGAATCTGCTAACAGAAAACAGTATGAAATCCAAGAGATCAACTCACATCATGTCTGTAAATCAAACATCATGTAATTTGAGACATGTTAATGAAGTGTAACCCAACTACATGCATAGGTCTCAGTGAAATAGATAGATAATATCCTTTAATTTTCTACTTAGGGCTAAGAGATGTATGCATGCATAGAACTATTAAAACATGAAATTCATGATCTATTATGCATGGAATTCAATCAAATCAGAGGGCTTTTAGTCCTATCAAGATGTTTTTGCAGTTCATGAGATGACCTACCTCTTTATTAGGCTTTAAACTTCCAATTAAGGTCTGAAAACTGAGCCCTAGTTCTCCTCTTCCTGAGATTTTTCAGCAACTTCATTGGCCTTTAACTCCACGACCTCTTGACCTAAAGACGTGAAATTTTGAGAGTAATTAGTTTAAAGTATTGTAAACAAATACTTCTAAAGAACTTACCCGAAATTCTATCTCCTTACCTTGATTCTTCACGGGTCAAAAGTAAGGGTCGCACAGTTCAGAACTAGGTCCTATTTATAACGTTCTAGCTAGGGTTTGAGGATTAGATCGATTTTAGAGTCCTTATTCTGTCAAAACCTGATCTCTAAGAGTCCCTAGTGACTTTATACATCGTTCCAATTAGGTCTCTTGTAGATAAGATCACCAAGTTCCCATCTTTTTACAAGTTCTTCAACTTACGGAATTCACAGAGTGTAACGGTCTATGGTATACGCGTTACAAGGCTGTGGCGATCGCCCGATGGACCGTTACATTCAACGCATTCAGAATTTAAATTTTAATAAAACACTTTTATTCATTATCCATCTAATTATCCTATTAAGTGGTGTTTATCCTTTTAAATCCATGAATATGCTTAATAACCTTCTAGAATATGGGCCAAATTAAATGGGCATAGTCTTTAAACCTTTTGGGCTCTGTTTAAGTGGTTTAGGTTAATTGATTAACACAATTGGGCCATATAATGACTAATAAACTCAATAATCCTTTTATAAACTCATTTAGCCCTTATAAATTTCAGAAAATTATTTTAAAATTTAAAAATTATTTATATAAATTCTGGACACTGCAGGCACCCCTAATAAAAAGCACACTCTAATTTAAAACCCATGTCAATCACGAAGAGATATGGAATGAAACTAGAACGCATACAGAGAGATTCACAATATTCTTAAACACAAGGTGAAACATAAAAGGCTACAAAAATGACGACGTACCTAACCGTGGTTGAAAGTTGAAACCACGATAAAGATTAGGGCCATCACATGGTATTAGTGCTAGTATCTACACACAATTGTTAAACATGTTGCTTTGAGCTATATATTTAAATACTAATTAATATAGCTGTACGGCGTGAACAGAAACGCACTTCCCATTAAGCCCATAACGGGCCATCATACATAGATAAGCCCAATTAGTTCAAGCTAAAATCTAATTAGTTTCTAAATGAACTTGTTGCTCAAATGCAAGTGTACACACAAATGTCCCTCCACTCCACTGTGTGCCGCACGCTGCCACCACATATCTTGAATGGCAGTAAATCAAGGCATTTCCCCATCTATGCTTATATGCCAAAGGATTGTTTTTGTTTTAATGAATGTGTTAATTATAAGCATGACGTTTCTACGAGTATGCGTATGACATGATTATTTTCGAAATCATTCTTAAATTTATTTCTGAAGATTGTTGCCCTCTGAACTACCACTTGAGAGAAGAGCTGAACTAAATTTAATATGACTTCTCTGGCACTTGCCGATGTACATGTGTCATATGTGTGTGCACGCGTGCATTAATATTTACTTCTGTATTTATTTGATCTTTCATAGTTTAGACCGGTCAAAGGTCAATGCAGGTCCAATCACAGTTAATAATTTAACGTAATTATGTACAATATGTAAGTTTGAGGCTGATTAGACAGGGGGAGTGTTTTGATTACGTCAAATTCAAGTTTTTTTAAAAAAGAGTCCGAGTTAAAAGTAAAATTGAATAGGATTTGAGTTGACGTCTCTCGGCAGACGTGGTAGCCCGATTTACCGCTGCACGTGCCATGCACTGTAAAGCTATTAGTGAGCATGTGAACTTGAATTTATCTCATATCCAAGTTACGAGTGTGGAGTGTGTTCTAATTTTATCCAGTGAATTCTAACTGGGTCTCATGGTAAAATACATTTGTCTCGTGACGATGGAGAAACTTCAAGTTCGGATGGGGAAGGCCAATAAGAAGGGTTTACTTGATTCATATTTAATGTGATTTTTAGAGGTGTCAATCGATGCATCATGATCCGAAATCTGATCCGAATTCAAAAATAATTTTGGATTCGAAGCTGCTTATTTGATTGGCGGTGAGATGTCTGCGTGAATCCGGGGCGAATGGTTTTTGATCCGAAACGAGGGAGTTCGGATCGGGTCATCGGGACGCCATAAAGTCGCTGCTTTCGGGGCGAGCAACCCCATCGCCGATGCCAGTGATGGCCTCCCTCTAGGGTTTGCTCCCGTTCCACGTCGCTGTGACGAGGCCACCAGCGGCATCTCTCGACGGCTGATGAGCCGTGCTCAAAGGAAGAAGAACCGTTCGCTCCAGAGCAAAGAGTCCGCCTCCGCCTGCATCGCCGCCATCATCGCCTCCAAGCGCCGCCGCAAGTCTGGCAAATGCTACATCTTCGAGGTAAAAGCAGCTGCTCCTCTCTCCTTGGGTTCCGGATGTCGCTTGCACAAACCTCCCTCCCCTCTTCGGCTGTTCCCCCTTTGTTGTCTCATTTGTAGAACACGGAGGTCTCGGCTAGCAACAAGAGAGGGGGCAGGATCCGCGGGGCGATCGGGGCGGCATCTGCAGGGCGATCGGGGTGGCACGGAGGGTGTGCGCACCAGGAAACGCCCTCGGCTCGGCTGGGACGTCGGCCCGACTAAAGCAGAGGTGTTCTCTTCTTTCCTTTCTTCGCTATTGGGATTAGGGATCTAGGTGTTTGCTTCCGCTGCTAAAGTTGGATGATGCATGTGTGGGGTTAGGGATCTCCACCTCCACCCCCACCCTCGACGAGGACCCCGATGCCGATGTCGATGACACGGGCGGCGATGGGCATCCAGGTATTCTCTCTCTCTCTCTCTCTCTCTCTCCATCATCCCATTGGCTCTTGTTTCCATTTTCCCCTAAATTTCACCCATCCTATGTAATTCATGAGGGGTTATCTCGTTTCATCTGTCGCCTGCGGGAATGGTGAGGCCAGGAGGTGCTTGAGTCAAGGTTAAATGTTATACTAAGTGCCTCATTTTTTCTCAAGCTCCTAGCCATGGTAGTGAGGTTTTGCATGGACTTCAGGTTAAGGTTTTATAAGACAACGGTGGCTCTCGTTCGGAATTCATGGCTGGAGAGTGGAATTTCCAGGATGGCATATGGGCATGCTTTTTCTTATCGAGTAAAGAAAAAAGACTATTTTGTTACTAGTTAATTAGTTCTTTTGGGTTATAGTTAAAAATAATTGAGTTTTATGGTTAATGGTTGATGGCAATGCAAAATCTTTTGCCTACTAATAGAGGCCTTAGTGGGAAATAATGCAGGTTAGACACTGCATGAAAATGGGGATTGTCTTTAAAATTTTGGAATTTTAAAGAGGGAAGTTTAGAGAAAGTATGACAGAGGGAGGGAGGGAGGTTTCCCCATAAAAAAAAGGCTTTGTTAGGTCTAAAGTCAGGGAAAAATTTGAGTTAATCTTCCGACCCAAGGAAGCTTGTGCCCCCCCAACCCCCCCCCCCCAAAAAAAAAAAAAAAAGTTTTGTTAGGTCTAGAGTAGGGAAACTTTTGAGTTAATCTTGACCCAAGGAACATAAAGTTTTCCTGTCTATTTACTTTTCTAAATATCTAATCATGAGGAAACAACTTTTCCCATTAAGTATTCTCCGTCCTATTTTCTGCAACCCTTGACTTACACTTAATGTTAGGTGGAGGTTCTCAAATGTGCATTATCCCTTGCTGCTCTCTGGAGAATTGAAGGTGTCCAGATAACAACAGGTAAGCATTCATATTCAGAAGTCCCTTATACTCCCAATTTTGTAATTTTGCCAGGCACTTCCAAGGGACTGCTTAAAATGTTTTTGTTTCCCATTTCATTATCTTAATTTGCAACTTCATATTGTGTGTAAAAATGGAATTTCCTTTGAGGACTACTGTGCTAAACCTAAGGAAATGGTTGAAAATTCACTCATGCTGCCAAACTTACATTGAGTCTCCATATAATTTGTTGTTTAATTTGAAATTTCACGCACCACATGTTGCAAGCTCTTTTTAAGCGATCAACTATCCCTGTCTTTAAATCTCACGGAAGTGCTCAAGATTCGGTTAGTGTGTAAGCCACTCAAGACCTTTGGAGTATATACTATTAATGGAGCTTCAGGGATGGAGGTTCATTAATACATAATTTTTCCTGCAAGGATTTACCCTCCTGCATCGGTAATAAACATTTCTCTTGTTAATATTGTTTGAGAGAAACTTAACTCTCTACAGTGTACAACATCTTTTAGGATTTTTTTTTTGTGGGTGGGGGATTGTATAATATTCTGTTTCATGAATTATATTTATCCTTGTTGGGTTTGTCATTTAGATTTTAATCTAAATTCATCAGTATTCGATTTGAGACCCCCTAGCATTGTTAAGATGCCTTATGTTATTTTTTTATGGATGGTAATGGGACTAGACTAAATGGTTTCTATTTTATGTAAGGTCTTTCTTTGAATAAAAATGTTTTGTTCTATTTTTATTCGTGCATGTGACAAAATATAGGACTCTTATCCATCCACCCAATCGAATAAGATGCTAATTTTTTTTTTTGTTACAGCCAGATCATCCTGTTGTTGAAGATGAGGATGACGACAAAGATGAAGATGATGCTGAAGGTATCGTCTAATACAATATACACATGCAATTAAATTAGTTAACAATGTGCACTATGTTCTCATGGGGAGATACATGGCCAGATTCTTATGTTATTTGCCCTAGACAAGTGCTTTGAACTAGTAACTTGTGTCCATGATACATTATTATGTTATGGCCAAATTCTTATGTTATTTGCCCTAGACAATTCTCATCTCGCATGCAAAATGCTCCTTATTAATACATGATGTATCTTACAGGTTTTTGGGTTGCGGGACAGTTGACAAAATGGCTGTTTGCATGATCTATCTTGATAGGTCGGGTCCTATCTATTTCATCAACATTGATGATCTCCTAGGTAGAAGATTTTTAACAGAAGAGTGGGAGATTCTCCGATGACATATTTAAATTAGCCTAAAATAGCTTCATTGGGCCCGATCCGAAATGAATACGTTGTTTATGTGGATCTAAAAATGGATCTGAGTTTAAACTTCTTTATTTTTAAGTGTAGTGTGTTGTTTCTTGTGTGGATCCGAATTATCCCAAGGCAGATTTATTGGACCTGACCTAAAAAGATATGTGTTTATATGTGGATCCAATAATGAATTCATTGGAGTCAAAAATCCAGATATGAATATCGTCTTATTGCCTATAAAAAGTATGTCTTAGAATTTCGGATCAAACCCGGATCCGAAAGTTTAAATTCGGATCCGAAATATAACCTTATTTCGGATCCGAGTCTGGTTTGGATTTTACACTATCGGATCCGGATCCGGATCATAAAGGATCCGGCCCGTTGACACCCCTAGTGATTTTGTTAGTCTTCTTCCTAAGTTCTTCGTAACCATTCTTTTGTTCATGTTTTATACAGACATTAAATTCTAGAGCTAGTGAGTTAAAGAGGTGTCTGAGACAGTGAGATCTCCAATTTTTTCATAAAAAATATCGAGAAATATTTCATCGAAAGTGAAAAACATGGAAAATATTTTATTTAGAAAAAATGTGTTTGTAATATTTGTGAGAAAATAAATGAAGAATAAAAACACATATTTATATATCTTCATAAAAAATCTAGTTGCTACTTAAAATTACTGGCACATTGGATAATATGATAAGATTCCACTTCTTAAATTATAAGGGGACGGGAGAGAGAGAGAGAGAGTATGGGTGGGAAGACTTTCATGGAGATTATTTTCTCAGGGAGAGTGGTGGAGAAATAACTTACAAGGAAATAAGAAATATTGTGATAATTAAAAAAAAATATTTTAACTCATCTTTTCTGGTGATTGCAAATAAATTTTGTCGGTCCGATTGTACCAATATTTTATCGGTATAATACGATATAATATCAACAGTGTGATAAGAACGAAGAATTACTTAATAAATATATATTATATTAAATAATGATAATAAATTATGTGTAACTCAATTGATTAATAAATGAACGAAGAATTACTTAATAAATATATATTATATTAAATAATGATAATAAATTATGTGTAACTCAATTGATTAATAAATGTGTTATTTAGGTACAAGATTTGCGGTTCGAATCTTACGTTTGGTTTTAAATCTTTAGAAGGAACACTTCCAACTAATTTATTTATTAAGATATATTTATTATAAAATAAAATATATAATATTTTAAAAATTATGAATATCATATAATTTATATAAATCTTCGATTGGTACGATCTAATACATGTGATATCGTGCGTATCTGCTCGATACGACAAATCCTGATTGCGAATCGTATGTAAATTAATGAGGAAAATATCTCTTAGAAAAAATTTTGAGAACTAAAACACCTACAAAGTGAAAGTTTTATAGATGATTTCAATTCACCGTGTCACAAATGGAAGTGGAATTGAATTCTTGTTTATCTCTCGGGGTGTGAATACTATTCAAAAAAATAGTTATTCAATCCTAATTTTAGTCGGATTGTGTGTCCTCATGCAGTTTTTCTTTCCAAATTAAACGCATATGGCTCGACCAAAAAGATTTGTAAGAAGAATGCTCTTCTCACGCCAGCATGCGTTGACGGAGCCGTCCGCTTCGTCAAGGATGCTGGGCTTGACTCTTCTGGGGACCACGCAAAATCAAAAAATCTCTCTCTTCCGCCCTCAGCCCCCAGCGCGCGCACACACACACGCACACACACACACAGAGAGAGAGAGAGAGAGAGAGAGCAGGGAGGGTTTCGGAGGTAGGCGGGGATGGCGTTCTCTTTCTCTCAGCAGCAGCCGCTGTTCCAGCCGAGCACCCCGAACCCTTTCCAGCCGCAGCCGCAGCCGCAGCCGCAGCCGCAGCCGCAGATGCCGCAGCAGCCCCAGTTCCAATTCCAGCCCCAGCAGCCCCAGTTTCAGACGCTTCAGCCCCAGCAGCCGCAGTTCCAGCCCCAGCAGCCGCAGTTCCAGTTGCAGGCGCAGCAGCAGCAGCAGCAGCAGCAGCAGCAGGCCCAGCAGCCCACGTTCCTGTTCAAGGCCGACCGGACGCCGGCCAGTTACAACACCAAGTGGGAGGAACTCCACCCGGATTCGCAGAAATATCTTCTCCAGATCGAGTGGGTTCCTCGTTTCTTCTTCTTCCTGTCCTCTTCCTTCTTCTTTTTGATGCTGCTGTTGCGGTGGCCTTCCTTTTTTTTTGGCGAAAGATGTGTTCTTTATGATCTTCAATGGTTCTGGCGTATCAGCTCAAGGGATTGTAGGATGATGTGCATCTGGAACGTTCTAGGGTTTTGTTGATTTTGGGCAAGAATTATTCTTTCCACTGGAATTTCAACATCGCCGTCCTATAGCCCTTCAAATAATCAAAATTTATGGTTGCTATCTGACAAGTGATACCTGGATTCCACTTTCGAAAGGGTTATGTCTGGAACAATCTCCATGGTTTGTACATTGTAGAGAAGAATGCATAATTTTTATCCTTCATTAATTAAGAGAGTAGTGTTTTTCTTTCTGCCAGGGGATTTTTGATAGCGGTTGTAACGTAACCTGCTTAAATAGCTATGACCATGGGTAATTCTGGTTCACCAGGTTCCTCGTCACCAAAAGAAAAAAAAAAGCTATGACCATGGGTAATTCTGATAATGCACAAGTGTTCTATGGTAAAAGAGAAAGAAAGTGTTGATGGAAACTTTTCCTGATGACTAATAATTTTTCGTTAGTACTCAAAAGTTTCTTTTCTTCGTCTCTGTGAAATTGGATACACTTTCCTTTGATATTCAAGTTGAGCATGAGTTGTTTACTGATTTTTTGAAGAGAAAAAATTCCCCTTGTCTCTGATCCGTTGACAATAAACCCAACTTACAGGGAGAGGATTTTGGAGTATAGAAGCGAAAGTCAGAGACTAGACCAATGTAGCCGGCTGTATGATTCATCAGTTGCCAACAATGGATTTGAACTTGATGCTACTCGCATCATTCAGGTTTGATGGACATACCATTCCATATTTACTACACAATTATGTTGTACACTGAATGCTTGACTTGCTACTTGGGCCTGGTGTATTAGCTTGAATTTAATTCTTCTTGGAATATTTATTTCACTGTCAACTATGTCATTCCACCACATGCAAGGATCCAACCCAAAATTACTGAACATTTATACTGCAAAGTGTTCAAGATGAAGGAGTATGTTCCAAATTCTTTTTGCCGTTGCTTTTGGCATGGGCTACTTTCATAAAACTATAATTTGGTGTAGAAGTTAACAAGAGGCTCTAGTTTTCCATCCAAAAGCTATGGAAAGATTTTCTTTTATTGAGTCTCCTGTGTCCTAGACATAGAAAGATTTGTTGGATATGATTTTCCATTTATTATTTAATTTCTTCATGACAGTTAGTGGACAAGTATAGAGAGATAAGAAAAGATTTATATATAATTTTTTTTATTTGAAGAAGGCGTATGATTGAGTACCAAGAGAATTGATTTGGTGGACATTAAGAAGGAAATGAGTTTCTCAAAGATATGTTGATTTGATTCAGGATATCTATGAAGGTGCTATTATTAGTGTAAGAACTATTACTAGAGAGATTTGTGAATTTCTTATTACTATAGGTTTGCATTAAGGTTCTACATTAAGTCTGTACCTCTTTACCTTGGTTATGGATGAAGTAACAAAACAATTGCACAATGATATCTCTTGGTGTATGCTGTTTGCAAATGATATTATTTTAATTGATGAGAGTAATGATAGTTTGAATGTTAAATTAGAACATTGGAGACATGTTTTGGAGTCTAAAGGTTTTAGAATTAGTAGGAGTAAGTCAAAGTTTATGCATTACAATTCTAGTAATGAGAGAGTGGTATGTAAGACATAACTCTAATTTATGGAGATGGACATAGTATTTCTAAAAGTAGTAGTTTTCGGTACCTAGGGTCTATCATTCAAGAGAATGGGGAGATCTATGATGATGGTGCATACATGATTAAGGCAGGTTAGTTAAAATGGAGAAGCGCATCAGGAGTCCTTTGTGATTGTCTTATACCTGTAAAACTTAGAGAAAAATTTTATAGATGGCTATGAGACTTGTTTTGTTATATGATACCGAGTGTTGGGTAGTAAAAAAGGAACATATTTACATAATATGTGTGGCAGAGATGATGATGTTGAGATAGATGTGTAGTAAAACTAAGAAAGATAAGATTAGGAATGAATGTATCCATGGAAATTTGAGTGTAGCTCCAATTGATGGTAAAATGAGGGAAAATAGGCTCAGATATTTTGGACATGTACATCGTTGCCCTAATTTAGCGTCAATTAAAAGATGTGACCAAATCTTAGACAGTGTTTGGAAATGCTTATGGCATGGGGGATTTTTTTTTTAAAAATCCCTACACCATACAAGGTACAAATGGGTCAGAGATTCTGAGAAAATTTAAATCTCATTTGGGCGTGCTTAAACCGTCCGACGGGCACTTCATGGGTGGGGATTGTGTGATTACTTTATTGCCCCCCGCCCACCCCGTCGGATCCCCCTCCTCCCCCCTGACCCTACCGGAATGCCCCTTCTGCAGAGCCCTTTTGCGTAAAAAAGAAAAAAAATGATTTCTGAAGTCGCTTTGAGTCGGAGCGGCTCTCCCTGTGACCTGCTTGCACAGCTCGTCGCTCGCCGCTCGCCACTCGCCACTAAAAACGCTTTGAATGGGAGCGACTCAGAATTTGAATTTGAAAACGCTCTGACTTGGAGCTACTCTCCCCGCGACTGCAACAGTCACACGAATTGTTCATTTTCTTCCTCGCTCATTCAAATATCGGGTAGCTCCGGTGGGCAGAGGGCAAGGGTGAGGGCGGGCAACTCCGGCGGGTGTAGAGTGCTCTGGTGAGGGCAAGCGGCTTCGGCGAGCGCAAAGAGTGAGGGTGATCGGCTTCGGCGATCGCAGAGAGCGAGGGCGATCGCAATGCCATGTCGACCCACTTCTAGCGGGTGAGGGGGGCAGTGTTTCTGGAGAAGTCCATCCGGAAGTCGCCGCCGCACCCCAAAGCTCCCTCTACCGAGCTTTTGTGGATTTTGGCCTCGGGGATTTTTTGTGTCTACACTCTCTCTCATCCCGAATCTTTCTTTGCATGAAAGTCCATGCGGAAATGCGACATTTGGAAACACTTTCATCCCTATCAGAGATTTCAATGATTGGAATCCAGGGCGAAAGTGTTTTCAAACGTGGCCTTAGTGGATACTAGTAAAAAAGCTTGTGGAAGGCCTAAAATGAGATGTTGTGATGTTATTAGAAGGGACATTGGCTTCTTGGGTTTAAATACAAATATAACACTTGATAGAATTCTTTGGCGAAATAAGATTCATGTAGCCGACCCCAAATAATGGGATAAGGCTCTGATGATGATGATGATTTATTTTCTTCGTAATACTTATATGGATAGCATGTTTCTAGCCCATGGATTGGAGCTTGTTAAAAGGTTTAACTGTGGAGGAAGAATATGAAGGAAAAGGTAGAATGCGATGTTTACAGCCTTTTTTCTGCAGGAATCCTGTCATGGTATGGTAACTTCAAAGTCCCCGCAAACCGCCTGGTTCTGTCAGATGATTGAGGATGGGAACACATTTTTTTATTAGAACAAAGCATTCTTCATCCTATCTTGGATGGCAATTCCATATGTTGAGCTCATGGCTGGATAACTTAAAGGGATACGTACATATATACTCCTAGAATCTTGCGTATTCTACTCTAGACCTTCATATTCTTGATGATATCGTGTATGTCCCCATATCAAGGAGTATTGTACAATAATACCCCTTGTAATCTGACACCGTCAAAGTTAACAAAATATTCTGTTAAACATGTAAAACATAAGGTTTTAAAGAGGTATACAAGATAATATGAAAGATTGTAGGGGTATATATGTCATTACCTTAACTATGTGAGAAGATTAAACAAAGATAGATTAGCCTTTTTTTCATTTTAATCTACCTAAAATTAAATTAAACAAACAATGGATAATGACAAGGGTATATATGATGAAATACAATTATTATGGGGATATACATGATTATATACAAAGGGTATAGATAGAATATGCATGATCCTAGGGTATACATGTAATTATCCCTAACTTAAATTTTGGGCCACTTGTGATGTAGCAGGCTTGGATGGGATCCTTTCCAAAGCAAAACAGTCAAGTTCTGCTTCGTCGCAAGTGTGAATCGGTGACTGCTGTTTGTCTTTTTCCCTTTTCCCTCTTACATAAGATTTTTAGATAGTAAGGGGGTGGTTTAATTTACAAACTCTGTTAGCTGATAGGTGCTGGAATTTTGGGTAGAAACTAAAGTTCGAAATAAGGGGGTAGAAACTCTGTCGGGAATGGATTCCCAGTGTTATTGTCATTTCATTATTTGTATTGTTAAAAATTCCCAGCTAAGCTCTTAATCAAAGCACTCATCGCCACCCCCTTATGTACACTTTCCTACCTTGCCAAATTATTCCATGAAGTGTCACTGTTTCCTCTCTACAGTTTGTGTTAGATATTGTCGTTCCATACAGACACATTGGACAAGCAGGGGGAAAGCTGTTAGAAATTTGTAGATGAATTTTGTTGGTTTATGTAACTGTAAATGAGCAGATAATCGATGATTCCCGGGAGGACGACATTGTCTTACACGAGATTGCCACTACATTTTCACAAAGACATAAAAAAAATATGCTCTGTGTGTGTGTCTCTATCTCACTCTTCATGCAATGAGATCACCTAATATTGGCTAAAGCAAGTTCGGGCAACTGATCTCCATGCAACACGATCACCTAATATTGGCTAAAGCAAGTTCGGGCAACTATGTATCAAAGATAGTAAAATGATTGATACTAGGTTGCTAACATAGATTCCTTTCCATGTCTATGTGCCAATTATTTGGGTATGTCATTAGATCAAAATAACTAGAAATGAAAGTGAAATGTTGTGTAGTATGTTACATACATTTCATTAGTATCATCATCATCATCAGAGCCTTATCCCAATTATTTGGGGTCGGCTACATGAATCCATGTCTATGTGCCAATTATTTGGGTATGTCATTAGATCAAAATAACTAGAAATGAAAGTGAAATGTTGTGTAGTATGTTACATACATTTCATTAGTATCATCATCATCATCATCAGAGCCTTATCCCAATTTTAGTGGCAGATACATTTCATTAGTATCTGCCACTAAAACGAAGCTTTGCCTAGGTGCATGTCCGTGTCAGCTAAGCAGTAAGATGTAGGGAATTGCCTTCCATGCTTCAGTTGCCTTGACAACAATGGAACTGGCTGACATTGTGCTTGATTACAGTAAGATTCGTTAGTGATCATTGGAGTAGGGTCTTAATATTTTTGGGACATCGTTATTTATTTAGCTGTAATGTGGATGTGAATCATGAGTTATTCCCATCCATTTGGTGTCAGTTTTGTTCGTCATGCTTTACTGTTTCCTCTTCGTTTTAGCCACATGCAACCATATGACAAGGATATCAAGGCATCTCTTCTCTATTTTGGCTGCAAATGGTGTATCAAATTTCAATACAACAGAGATTTAGATGGATGATGGTCCATTCCTCATTTTGGCATCAGCAGCTAAAGCATATATTCATTTGTAGATATAGATAAAGAGATTTTATTTGCGAGTCTTCACTTGTGAAACTGAGACTGAGGTGCATGTGATGCGGGACGACTACGAGACTCGATGTTGTGGACGCGAACCTTGGACTTCTACTAGACAACGTGACTAGAGGGATGACGCGACCAGCAACAACACGATCAAGTCAGCACCTAACGTGGCTCCTGAAGAGACAAACATGCCCCAAATAAGAAGCACTCGCTCACGGTCGTCCCCGGCGAGGGAAACGAGTCGATCTGCACGGTTGAGAAACCGGCATTGAGTCTTGGGCGGTCGGCTCACTCTCGTGCTCGGATCGAGTCACGGGACGGGTCTCGCACTCTCAACTCACAGCGGTGACTAACTCAAGCAATCTAGGGGCCTAACACACTCACAAGCAGCGGCGTCAAGAGTATATACTAGAAAAGCAAACACTAAAGGGGGTGGCGAGTGTACCTCCACGCTCCGGGCGTGGGGACGACGACCCCGGCCGAACTCGTACTCCCGGTACAACAAATAATAATAGTTACAGAATTGATTATTTCTGCCCACTCCACGCAGGGAGGTAAAGGGCTACATGCAGGACCCGGGAGTAACGCGTTTGGGTTGGCGGGCAGCACTCGGGGCCGCTATGACGGTGGCAAGTGCTAGTACTCGTGGGGCCCACGACCTGATTGGCGGACCGGGGAAGCCGGGAAGGATGCTGCGGCGTTGGTGACTCCTTGATGGGTGGCTCCGGGGATGGAGGCACACTGGTCCGGCGAGTGGAAGGCGGGTCGACCGCCTCGGGGGTGGTCGTCGGGTGCCGTCCACGAGTCGAATATGCTGTTTTGCTGTGCGCGACCCGGCGAGAACGGCAACTGCGATCAGCCCCGACGTCGGATCGACGCGGGGCAGGTACTGTTGGAAAGCTCTTCCAGAGATCTTCAACCCCAGGCTAGAGAAGGAATTTTAAATCTTCTGTGCTGACCGTGGCTGAATTTAGAAGCTGCTGGCTCACAGGGCAGGGACAGACAGGGTGGACAGGGGAGTTTCCTGAGAACAGGGGTTGACCGTGGGGTTAATGATGGATATGGGTGAAGCGATCTTCATGAAAGTTGTAGATCTATAAGTCAGGAGAACGAGGATATTTTTTATGTGAACTTTTATGGAGGTATCGATTTTTGGTGGATTTCCTAGTGCACGGGGGTCGGGCCTGGAAAACTGTGGACAAAGTGGAAGTGGCGGTTTGCAGGAATTTTTTGGGCGATCTAGAAATTTTTTAAATTCATGAAAAAAATATGGGAGATGGTATTTGATAGAAAGAACTTCCAGTTAAAGTTTCACGAGGTTTGGTGGACGTTAAAGGGGGCTAAAGGGTCGGATGGTGGCTTGCTGAAACGGAGTCTGCACAGTGGACAGATCTGACACAAGGGGAAAGAAGAAAATGGGAAAAATCGAAATGGAGGGATTTTCGGGCGGGGTTTTTTTGTGGTGATTGGGGGGAACGTGGGGAACCTACCCTGGAACTTTCAGCTTCAGAAGATCTGGGGCTTGAGCACGAGACTTCTCTCTTTGGGGCTCTGATCAGCAGGACAGCACTCCGGACAGCACCTCGGAAGATTGATCACGGCGATTCGTCGGCGGCACGAACGGCGGTGGCGGCAGCTGAGATAGAAGGAGGGATATAGGAGAAGATAGAAGGGGCCTAAGCCCTAGATCTGGAGGAGGAAGAAGAGGGGAGGGGAGAGGGTAGGAGAGGGAGAGGGAGAGGGGTTGCTTGCTCCAAATGACAACAATTCTTCATTTTTTCATTAGTTCCACACAAAATACAACAAGAGACTATAAATATGAAAACCCTAGATCTAGATCCAAGGACATTCACTAACATTGGTCAAGAGTAGGTGGGGGACAAGCATGGGGGACAAGGAGGGGACACCCCCCCCATTAAGGGTAGGTGGGGGACAAGCATGGGGGACAAAGATGGGGAATCCTCTACCTTTGTCTCCTTGGCCCAATAGTCCAAGTCTTCTAGAAGGTCCAATTGGGCTCCTAATGGTCTTGAGGCCCAATGTAGAAATTGGACCCTTACATGAATTGTAGCCCATATTACAAGCTTGACCCATTACACTCATAAATACACAAATACACACCATGACACTCATAATAAACATAAAAAAAACTCAATACCCAGGTGGGGACTCCATGCTATCACCCAGCCACAAGGTGGTCGGCGTCGCTCGAGTCGTGCTGCGTGTCTGATATCGACGACTGGCTCTGGTGTCCTCACCAGCATGCTTCTATTTTATTTTTATGTCAATGCTTTTCAACTATGTTTGAACGTCCTGTCCTTATAGTCCTATGACTCTTGTATCCTAAAAGCAAGAATTGTAAGAGTAACATCAAATGCTTTCGGTTGTCTTTTAGCCATTGAAGGAAGGCTTCATTTTTTTTAGGAATGGCTGCATGTGACACTTCCCAAGTTCATCATACATTTTTTGGCTGATATGTAAATGTTCTGATGATAAAGAAGTATGTTGTGCTATGCTTTTCTGCCTCTTCCATCTTCTTTTTGTGGTACACTATGTGGTCCCCAATTTCTTCATTAGAAATATGCTTGTTCGAATATAGTTAGTAAATTAGCATTGTTTAAGCGTGAAGTTTCTATGGCTGATAAGACTTAGTTTCTTATTTTTTTGACAGGAACTTGGAGGAGTTAGTATCGCTATGGACAGAGAAAAAGTTTTGGCCCAAGAGTTGATGACTTCAGTGAAAAGTATGATGAGGAATACTGAATTCGCTGTTCGCTCCTTCATGATTCTTCGCCCCAGATTTCTTCATACAAGCACTGCAGTTACTACAAATGGCAGTGTTGGTATTCAAACAGGTGGAGCAATTTCGGCATCTAGTGCTCCAATTCAACCAACAGCTGGCTCTATGCAACCATTTGATTTCTACAGTGGGGTGCCAAAAAGACCGTCTCCATTTTTTGTCAATACAGTTGCTGAATTCGAGAAGTATCTGGCTGAATGTCGTCAGTGGATTGAAGAGTTAGAACAGCTGCTTCATGTGGATACAAAAAATTCATTGTCCAGCCTAGGAACTTCTTTGGACTCCTTGCCGGCAGTTTTGTCCAATGTATATGATTACTTTGTCTATGTGGCAGCCAAGGTAAAGACTATTTATCTCAAGTACCTTGTTACATGTTCATCTGCTAAACTGTCAATACTACCATATATAAGGCGTGGCCTAGTATTGAACAGCACTAGTAATAACGCAAGAAACTGTAATGTTTTGGATATGCAAACCAGGTAATTGATGTAATCAGCTGTATAAATGATTTCCACAACCAAGAAAGATGAGGCTTCCCTAACTGTACATTCGTTGGGTGTCCTGTGGTCTTGGTTTTTCTTGACCTTTATGTTGCTTCATTGACATGAATAAAGGTAAAATAATGAACTGAGTAGAATAAGAACAGTACTTGAATCCTATGTTCCACTCCCAGTACTTCTCCTATAATGGCCTCCTTCCAGAATCCTGAGGTGTGCTGAGCTGCTTTCCCACTCTCTTGTGAAAGGGTTATTTTCTTGTCTGAGACCAAAGCACAAGCATAAATAGGCTTATGTCTTTAATGAGATGAAGAACATGAACTATGGCTTCCCCTTTTTGTTGAATGATAATATGGTATGGTCGTGGAGCTTTCCTACATGGCCCAGCTATGCTATGTATAGGCATGTATTTGCTCAATCTTTGGGAATGCCTTTAAAGAAACAAATGGCATTTATGTCTTCAATGCCTTAACACTATCTTCACTGGAATATTCACGTAGATCTTTCCAAGTTTTTGGATGTCATATGTCTTCCCTGTTTTTCTTGGCAGGTGGAAAATATTCATCAGTACATTGAGTCAATGAAGACTGCTTATCTTGCTGACCAGAGGCACCGAGGTGATGTGAATGATCCATTTCTTGAAGCGGACAGGCGTGAAGCTGCAAAACTAGAAGCTGCTGCCAGGAGGGTTCATCCAACACTTCATTTACCTGCAATTTCTTTTCGGCCATCCAATCAAGATGTCGGTTTACATGCCAGCTCAGCGATGCCCATAGCATCAATTGTTCCACATCGATCTCTGGGAAGTTCTGGGGCTTCCTCTGCAAGTGGGTTCCTAGCATTAAGCACTCCATCAACTGCTGCAGCTTCTTCATCTACCCCCTCCTCTTTTCTATTTTCCACCCCCTCATCGTCTGCACCAACATCTACATTGTTCGGTTCATCTGGCTTTTCACCTCAATCTACAGCTCTTGGGTCTGCCCAGACTCCATTATTTGGAGCTAGTACTCCAGCCTTCACCTCCACACCTGCTGTTGGAAGCTCTTCTCTTTTCTCTACACCATCTTTTGGCCCAGGTATGAATTGTACATGTCTTTGGTTGCAATGGTTAAATTGTTTCTAGGAGAAGATTGCCATAACGGACTTAATTCAAGTGAGGCATTTTTCATATATTATAAAATCCCTTTTCTGTCAAACAAAATCATTAGTTGTTTCTGGATGAAGTTCTTGTGACCTGCCGACTGATCCAATAGACAGTTGACTCCAATAATGATGACATCGATCAGTCGGTGGAGGGAAGACCCGAGTCTTCCTCTGGGAGTAGTAGATGGGGCATGACCTCATCCCTTGATTCACTCACCTCGATGGGTTTAATCCCACAACCTCCTCTTTCCGAGCACACTGTTGATGGTTGGATATGCAGATAGTTTTGTTCTACCTTCTTTCCTTTGGACATGAGGCTATTGGTCTGGTCCTCGAGTTATTTTTTGTACTATAGTGCATGTACCACCTGCTATGTTTGTTTCTTGTTCTTGTTCTGGAATTACCTGAATTGTCCTTAGTTTCTGCTTCACTGCAGATGCTTTCTGGAAAAAAAATTACCACATCCTCAATTATATTTTTTATTCCCTACATCACATTGATGATGATGATGATCACATTGTGAAGTGTTTATTTTTTCTTTTTATTTATAAAGTATAGTCACATTCATCATGCTTGTCTCATGGCATGGCCTTTTCACAAATTCTCAGGTCCTACAAGTGGTTCAGGGGCTAGCTTTGGTGGCACATCTGTGAGTATAAGTTGCTTTTAATTCCTTTTCTTTACTAATCTTTCTCCCACTTGCACTCCTCCAAAAGTTAGGGCAGAATGGAGTTGGATTCTTCGAACTTAATTGCTAATAACCCCGTTCATTTCTGGCGTCGCAATCTTCGAATTTAAAATCAAGTCCTTGACTCGTTTCTTTGTTTCCAGAAATCATCAAAGCCCAGGTCCCGTGCCCCCACTCGGCGCTGATGTCTCTTATATCAGATTATGAGAAATTCTTCACTCCAGATGTAAAGATAACTATCCCACCAGCACACCAGGTAGCAGCATGTTATTCTTTCTGGGTCAGGAAGGTAGCACCTACTGGTGTTCCCCGTGCTCAGATCCTGCGGAAGTTTTTCTTTGCTCAGGATAATTATTGTACCAATCTTGATAGTAGTATTAGCTTGGTAAGTTTTCTCTGCTCAAGATGGTTTGTGTACGGACGGACGTAGGTAGCAGTACTTTTGTCTTTCATTTGACCCCCTGTTGGTTCCGTAAGATAGAACCTGTAAAAATGCCCAAGTTTTTTTTTATGGTATCTCGCCATTTTATACGGTGGCTTACTAGGTCAAATACGTTTATGATGCTTTCCGTATTCTGATCATTTATCAATTGAGCATGTTTTCTTGTCCACAGCAAGGAGCGAGAGAAGCCGCAATCGTTTGTATGCCAGTTCGAATCGGTCGTTTGTAAGCCAATCGTGGTTGACTTTTTGAGGGGTTTTTTGTCGCTCTAACCCTGCAATTATGTTAATTGGACTATATACCCTGGATTTGTTTTTTTTTTGTTTTTTTGGGCCAAAATTCGTTTCCCTAACTAAATCGCAGTTGAACTACTTAACTCACTTGTTGAATGGCAATTACACCCCCCTCGGAGGAGCGAAGAAGAGATAAATATGAGAGGAAAGAAAACTGCTCTCTCTACCAGATGCGGGTCCGGGGTTTTGGAAATCTTATCATCCTTTGAGAAAAGATTGTTTTTTCAAATTTGAAAAATATTCTGAGAAAAAATATTTTTCTTTAAGGTGATTAGGCAAAGTCAAGTCTTCTATAGGTCAATGTTAAATCTGATCCATTGTGTAGAAAGAGAGAGAGGTTCACGAAAGAATGAAGAAAATTGATTTTTTTTTTCTTCAAGAAAGAAATTTCGTTGGTCCAAGGGTAGGAAAACTCTTGAGGTAATTTTCTCATTTAACGAGTTTTTTTTGTCATAACGATTTGTTTTTGTTATAATTAATCTTAGGAAAAGAACTTCTCCCAAAAAATAGGCAGTTTTATCTGGTTTTCAAAAATTGAAATAGTAAGGCTGTGAGTTATTTATTTTGTTTGCAATATTAAGAAGCATTTTAAGAGTATTTTCGTAAAAGTGGACCTTACGGATATATCTGTAGGGATATAGAAATTAATTACTATTACGTTATTTGTAGGAATATGCATCCATCTACGTCCTCAATAAGTTATTCTCACTTAATTTTTTCCCTTCATACATCTGTTGACACTTGCCGTTTTGTCACTTTCTTTAAAACATTTGCGCCTCAATCTTTTTTCATCCCAGTGCCCTTCAAACCTTTTTTTTTCTTTTTCCCATGAAATTAGAGTTTATCGTCTCGAACGACTCGTCCGTCCCGATTACGGTCTAGGATGGGTTGGGTCGGATGAGACGCTCATCGTTTCGGTACGTCTGATAAGCTGATGTCATTTTTTAAATTTTTTAAAATTTTAAAATTTTATTTTTAAAAAATAAAATTTAATAAAAGAGATGTTTAAATCATAAATGATATATATATTTAAAAGTATTAGAATGTAGAGTTATTTTTTTGTGATCATAGATTCATATTAAATTATATATAATTAATTATATATAAATAACATATTACACCTCTTAATTAAATATCTTATTTTAAGAGATAAAAAATTTATTAATATGTTAAAGCAAATATAGATATAATAATGATATCATTCAACTCTAGTCATAAAGTACAAAATCTCAGAACTCATCTGATTCATCTGTGAATCCCAATCAGAATCAGATACATGAGATTGATGACCCGTATAATCTAACTCTATCATAGTGGGTGGAAGTACATGTGGGTGAGCTTGAAAATATGTAACCATATGCACAAATAATGGGTCATGTGCAGCGGTGGAGGGTACATGAAAATATCTAAAAAAAGTTCTAACTACATCTATACATTCAAGTCTATCATTTGCTACTGGTGCGACTGGTGTTGGTGCTGGTATTGCTCGAACTCTGGACGTCGAGGAAGATCCTGCTCCGTCCGGTGCTAGTGGTGGGGGTACCCTGGACGTAGAAGAGGATGTCCCGACTCTGTTATGAGAAACATATCCCTCCCGTAACTGTGTCCGAAAGTAATCTCGGACATCCTCTGGAACTAAGGAGCATGCACGGCAATCCCGTCCCACTCCCGCAGGTGCTCTGTAAATATGTGTATGCCGGTGACGCGATGTCCGCAGTATCTACAGTGCACATGTCGATCAACCTCAACACATTAACCATGCTCCCACGTAGGGTGACGTCGTCCGTCCATGATAACATGTAAATGTTGTAAAATTTTGTATTAGTAACTTGAACGATAAGTGCAAAACTCAAGATACGAAGAAAATTACGATTAATTTATAGGTACTCATAAATATAAACAAATGATACATACTCCTAATCATATGGGCTCAAACTTGGCAACATCCCATCTCCAAATAATCTGACATTATACGTGCTCCGCAGATAGGATAAAAAGTCTTCATAATGTATGGAACTTGCATAGTTCTCCCAGTACATGCGTACGTAGTATTCATACTGCTGGGAACCTTGTGAGTACACGACCGGCGGTGGCGCATCTGAGAGGTGAGAATATGGATACGATGGGAAGAAGGAACTACTGCTCTCAGAATCGCCATGATACATCGGCTGCTGCTTCCCTGACCGTCCATACTCACTTCCAGATCCCTGAGAGTCATGTGTGCTCATCCTCTCAAAATCAAACAGCATGCTTTGATAGCTGATATTATCTGCAATAGAACTTCCATAGTAGGGATCCTAATGATCAGCTACCCGTCTCGTCCCTAGTGGTGGAGCACTGTGGTCCTCATCTTACGTGGCATGTGTGAAGTGCTGCTCCTCTGTCCATGCGGCACATTCGCGGCCCCCATGACCTCTGCCTTGACCACTGCTATACTCTCTGCCACCAACACTAATATCCCCACGATGACTCCGTTGACCACCTTGAGAACTGCCACGACTATGGGATGAAGACCCTGTCGGTGTACTGTCTTGATCGGAGTCATGACTCCCACTGATGCGGGGCTCAACAGATGGCTCGGGAGTGTCGTCATCTGCATTGAGATCTAATGTCTCCAAGTCTACAATATCTATCAGATTTAATGGTGGTTGCGTGTCCTTTTTGGTCTTGAATAATGTGGTCCATGATGATTTTTTCTTCTATGGAGCAGGTGGCGGCTTATCTGCTACATGTTGTGTCCCTCTGGATGCCTGAGAAGCGGACGCTTTGTTAGATAAGAAGTTCAAGTTACTTTGTACTGTGTAACTCTATACGTATACCTGAGACGACTGACTAGGTGCCTTAGATGCTGAGCGTCGTAACGCAGCAGACTGAGATGGTTGTTTAGATGCTACCGAAGGCTACACATTTGAAAGGATAATATATTCAATTAGCAATGAAAGACAACATATAAATGTACATATGGTAATATAATCTCACCTCTCTAAATGATGAACTCCCCCTCGCCTCTCTAGAAGCGGATAACCTTCTGGATTCCGTAGATATTGAATGTCGCAGTGCAACAACTTGAGACCACTGTTCATTTGTCGGCTCACCGTGTAATATATTTCTTACATCATCATACATAGATATATGCCTACGCTCTCTAATCAAATATGTGATTCTATTTGTATATATTATTTCACCTGAGCTGGCGGTGGACGTGGATTTACTGGAGGTTGCATCAATCGCTCCCATGATGTATCATCGTACGCATACAATATGTCTCCACTCCCAATGAACTTGTGCTTCCTGAAACATTGGCATGTAGTAAGGGCTGTTGGCCGCATTGAAAGGCAGACCTGCGTGGTGCCACCATTTTACAAAGTCCTATCCAAGTTTCCATTTAGGCCCCTTCTGGCGATATGCATCGTTCATCCTCGTTTGCTTGCCATGCTCTCGGGATAGTGTACCGAGCTCGATCCACATCTTCAATGTTGATCAATTGTGTCCTTTTTCTTTGTGAACCCGAGTCAGATGAGGCAAAGCTCCTCATGCCCCGTAGTTGTCAAGTCGTAGATGAACCACGACTGTCTGATGCTCCGGTCCTTGCCGCCTCGCAGCTTCGCACTCTCATCTCCTCGGGATGTCTTGCCTCATCTCTACTCTGATGTACTGTCTCACGAAACTGTGTTTCATATGGATCATTCACCGTGACATACACATTAGGCTAGTCAGTACGCGCTTGTTGGTCTTCATCACTGGGTGTCCATGCGCATTCATCCTCGTCGCTACCGCTTGCTCTTCCACTAACTGCCGCTTAATCTCTTTTCTTATTTTTTTCCTTTTATTGCATCTCAACTCTCTTCTCTCGCAGGTACTTGGCCATTGTAAGTTTCACATCTCTAGGCACATAGATACACCCAGCAACCTCAGAGTATCCCACACTATTTCCTCTTGTCAAGTGCCTCTTCAACTGAGACATCTCCTCCCCGATGTTCTGTTTTGCACTAGTTACAACGCCAACACCTACGATTGTCATCCAACATAACTCTGTGTGACCATCTAATAACATTTAGACGTTCCTTAGAAGCCATAGAATGCTTAAATGTATCTCCTAAATTTTAGAAATATAAATTATAAATATCACAAAATATGATAATGCACTCATATAAAGTATAAATATTTTTTTACAAATTAATTTTTACATAGAACCATCGAATATAATTTATAAATGAAAAAATTATCTAAAACATTAAATTTAAATTTAGACCATCGACAACTAAAAAATTAAATAATACATCTAAAATAAATTTTAGATAGAACCATCGAATCAAATTTACCATCTGTGAATTTTATGTAAAATATGAAATTTCATTTTTCTACACATACAACTAAATAATTTAATTAATACATCTAAATTAAATCAAAATTTTTGTTACAAATATAATTTTAATGAAAATAATAAATTTAATCTAAAATTTTATATTATTTATTTTATCTAAAATATGAAATTTCATTGTTCTACATCTACAACTAAACAATTTAATTAATACATCTAAATTAAATCAAAAAATTTGTTACAAATATAATTTTAATGAAAATAATAAATTTAATTCTACAACATGTAAAATTAAATACATTATTTAATACATCTAAATTAAATCTATAATTTTTGTTACAAATTAAAATTTATATAGAACCATCGAATAAAATTTACAATCTGTAAATTTATCTAAAACATGAAAATTAATTCTAAAATATTTATCACTACAAAATTTAATTTATAATTCACATACTATAAAAAAATTAATTTTTTAAACCCCACTCATCTCTCTCTCACCCCTGCCCCACCCCCACCTCCCCCACCGGCCACCGTTGCCCCCTCCGGCCTCCCACCGGCCAGATCTGGCCGGCGGGAGGCCGGAGGGGGCGGCGGTGGCCGGTGGGCGCCGGTGGCTGCCCCCCTGCCCCACCCCCACCTCCCCCACCCCCTCCCCTTGCCCCACAGGCACCCACCGCCACCTACGACACTGCCCCATCCCCACCTCCCCCGCCGACGCCCGACGGATCCCACGGCGCCAGACAGCCCCCCACCGGCCCCACCAGCCACCCCCACCTCCCCCGCCGGCGGGATCCGTCCCCCACCGGTGACGTGCGACCCTGCCCCACCCCCACCTCCCCCATCGGCGCCCACCATCCCCCACCGGCGCTAGACCGCCCCCCACAGCCCCCTGCCCCAGCCCACCTCCCCCACCGGCCAAATCCTTCCCCCACCGCCCCCTCCCCCCTCTTTCCCACGGCCCCACCTCCCCCACCGGCCTCCCGCCCTCCCACGGCCCCCCACCGGCCACCCTCCTCATTAAAAAAAAACTTAAACCTTTTCACTTACCTCCGATGGCCGGTCCCCGCCGCCCAGAGCCGCCGTCCCCCGCCGCTGAGCGTCGTCCACCATCGCCGAGCGTCATCCACCACTGCAAGCCTGAAAGACCGATGCCGCTGCTACGCCCCGGCCCGTTAAACTAGCGAACCGGCATGAGTGGGCCGACCCGCATGTACCAGGCCGAACCCGCAGCAGACCGGTCTAGTACTTGGCGGGACGCACGGAACCTTGCGGTCCAGTGCGTCGGTCCCATGCGTCCCGATCACGACCCCTAACCCGTGCGTCCCGCCGTCCGCCTAAGATGGGTCGAGTCATACGGATCAGGTCGAGACGGACCGAATTTACAAACCTTACCTGAAACGGGCCTTCAGACTCAGAGTCACAAGTTGGACTTGGTCGGCTCTTCTGATGTCCCAAGACTACCACGTTCTTGCGGAGAAGTGGCGTGCCTCTCCGTCAGCTCAAGCATCACACCTGGGCCACGGTCCTGACGTGGGACTGTTCAGAGAGTATTTGAATATTACAAATATTTTTAGCAGAACATGTCTCCGGAAGATAAAATTGTGTGATATGGACTGAATTCTCCACCGGAATCATTAGATAAGGTTGCCTTTGTATACAAGTTTTGGTCAGATCTGATAGCTAGTTCAGTCAGATCTGATTAGTTGAAGCAGGTAGTTGCGTTTTTCTTATTTCTTCCTTCTGAAAGGACCGTAGTTGCATTAAGACGCAGGCCCTTGCGCATTTCAATAGTCAACTATTAAAGTTTGTCTTCTTTAGGGCCCTTGATCCTTTTTGTTGGTTGTTTAAATAAAATAGGGCTTTTTTGTAAATAGCACTAAAATATAATATATTTGTGAAAATCTCCCTATGCGTAAACATGATATTTTTGTAAATAAATTATAGTTAAAAGTGATTTTGTAAAAAAATTATTTCTAAAAATATATTACTATACATATCATCACTTAAAATTAAATAATGCAAATATGCCATCATCGTAGCCGTCCGTTACCATCAGTCCACTTAACCATAGTTAAATTTGTTGTCCAGTGCATGGCTTAACTAAGAGGGAGGTGAATGGGTTATTAAAATTTGATCGTGATAAACATTAGTTAGATCGGTGTGCGATAAAAAAATTGTACTCTAAATGCATGCAGAATGAAACTTAGGCGCAATACATAGAATATCAATCACACATAAGAACACATAGATTTTTATATTGGCTCGGCCCTAACGTCAATCATTCTTACATCCAGTATCCAGCAACCACTCGGATTTCTACCATCTTCCCATAAGGAATAGTTACATTGACTATTTTTGATCAAGTGTTCAGCCACATCACGGGTACTCATTCACTTGAACCCCAACTGACTTGCATGCACAACCAAACCTAATTATTTTTTATTAGATGTCCAGCCACACCATGTGCACTCACTCACTAGAGCCCCAGTTGACTTCCAGGCACAACCAAACTCAGGATTTAAGTCTCATGTAGGCACTCTTACCCGCAAGCAAGAGAAACCATGATATCGACCTCCTGTAGGCACTCTTGCCCGAAAGTAATAACTTCTCTCCTCAAGGAGAAGTAAACCACTTTCGCAAGTAGGGTTGACATAGAGTTTGCCTCTTAATAAGACAGATTGTGTACAATGAATTATAAATTATTCAAAATAGAAAAATGAGAATGAAAGCATGGCTATCTTGAACTAAAACGGAAAAGCCTTCGAAGATAAATTCAAAGAATCACGGAAGTTATTTGTGAGGAGTCTAAGGATATTACTATAGTTGGAAAATGCATCTGATTCTTCTTTGCTTCAGTATGCCATAGATGTGGTTAAGGAAGAAGTTGGCTTTACTTTTCGCTCAACATCAGGCTTCATGCTTCTACTGGTTGGGGTCTACCAGATATCTTGCTTGGTATGCTCACCCCTTTGTTGTTGCATTATGCAGCTTCTTGGATAAATGATGTATCTGTAAATATGCTCAGTCAAGGCTCTCTTTGAGAGACTTTTCTTGTTCAACCACAACAGATAGTTATAATTTTTTGTGAGGATGATTCTGTTAGATACATCCTGATAATCATTTAGACTCATCTAGGTATTCGTTAGACATATCATTGTATTTGTTGGAGAGATTCCCATTTCTGCCTATAGCGTATAGCTATCTATTTTTTACTTGACATCCATCCCGATGGACGTGAATTCTTTATTTCACATTTTTAACCCCGTTTCGTGACGAATTTGTGAGATTTTGAATCTGCGTCACTTTGGAAGGTCGCCAATTCTTTAATTGGCGTCCGGAAACCCACACGCTAATACTTTTCTTCATATTTTGACCCAAATTCGCACTGTTTTAGAATCCATGTCCGTCTGGAAGGTCGCTAATTCATGAATTGGCGTCCGGCCCCCATGACGTAATTTCTATTTCTATATTTTGAGCTTTTAACTCCGTCAAAAATTCATATTTATTGCTAATTAGCATTTGGGTCCCTGGACGCCAATTCTTTTCTAGTTTTAGAAATATCTTAACTTGCCGTATTTAATTCTAAATTGGCGCCTTTTTGAATTGACGTTAATTACATGGCAACTTCTGGGTCAGACGTCAATTCTTACAGAGTTCCAAATCCCACATAACCTCATTCTTTCTCTATTTTAAGCGCCTTTTCCACTTGGGAAAGGGTTCCTATGGTTTTCTAAAGTTGGGAGGACACTTGGCAGATGATTTTCTCTCTCCAAATCTCACTAAAATTTAATTTTATAATTTTTGGGGAATTAAAACTCTGAATTTTCCCTCTATAAATAGGACCCCTCTCTCCCACATTGTTTAAGGCTGATTCTATTGATCAAGGGGAGACTCTACTGGAGGAAAGGGCGTCCCTTGAGGAGAAGGAGACTCCCATACGCTCTAAAGCTTCATCCTTGGAGCATCTTCTTCCTCCCTTGGAGAACAATTGAAGATCTTGAAGCCTCTTTCCAACAAAATCAATAAACTTCCTTCTTCTCTATTCCTTTTATTTTTATTAGCATTGCATGCATTATCATCCTCCCTCTTTCTTTTATTTCTTTTATCTCAATATTGATATTCTCCTTTGTGCAACACTTGCACCCTCTCTTTTCATCATTCATCATATTTTTCTTTACCCTTTTGCATAGGGGTTTTAAAGACCAATACCAATAAGGTGTGTTCACTCACATGCTTTTCATGTTTATATTCATAAGAATTTGATGCTACACACCTTTGTATTCTAATCAATCTCTTCTTTTATTGGTTGTTATTTTTTTCTTTATTTTACAAGGGTAATCATCTTAAAAGAAAACTCTCTTCATCGGCCGACCGATTGGAAGAGAAGGTGGACCTCACAATCTCCACGCTTTCAAAGGTATTTATTCGCGAGCCCTCCTTATTATTTATTGTTATATTCCTTTGAGGTCCACACGTCTCTGGCAATCACATCATTCCCCTTAGCATCCACGCATGCTCCCTCTTCCCTCTTTCCCATTCTTTTCCTTTACTCCCTTTTCACCCCCCTTAGCTTTTCATATTAATTTTCCTTAGTGGATTTTTCTATAATCTACACTGAGGAGGTGGAGCCCGTGGCGACGCAAGAACTCTCGCGAGAAGAGGCCGTAGCTGTTGGACCGGTCCCTACTCAGCTGCTCCACCTTCTCCTACTCCTCCCCTATCTCCATCTGGAGGACCTTGGACATGTCTGCAGCCGCCTGCTTGGCATTCTTGGCGACTAAAGCTGTGTAGCGGGCAGTTTCCGAAATCTTCATCCTCCAGTAGTAAGTGAGCGTCGTTGGCAAGGCCCCAAACATGAGGATAATCCTCCAAACAAAGTTCGCCTCTGGAGGGGGACTGGAGGGGGGCGGCCTACCGGAGGTGGAGGGGGACGGGAAGAGGAGGGGGAGGGGGACTGGAGGGGGGTCCGAGGTGGAGGGGGAGGAGACCGGAGGGGAAGGGAGGAGGGGGACTGAAGGGGGGAGGGGGACTAGAGGTGGAGGGGGTGGGGGGAGGGGTCCCGGAGGGGGTTCGGAGGTGGAGGAGAGGATTGGAGGGGGTGGGGGAGACGGTGGACCGGAGGGCGATGGCCCACTAGAGGTGGAGTGGGAGGGGGACGGGAAGGGGAGGGGGACTAGAGGGGGGTTTGAGGTGGAGGGGACCGGAGGGGGACCGGAGGTGGAGGGGGAGGCGGACTGGAGGGGGGCCAGAGGTGGAGGGAGGAGGGGGACCGGAGGTGGAGGGGGAGGGGTACCGGAGGGGGTTCGGAGATGGAGGGGGAGGGGATAGAAGGGGGAGGGGAGACGGTGGACCGGAGGGGCAGGGGGGAGGGGGACCGGAGGGGGGCGGCCACTGGAGGTGGAGGGGGAGGGGTACGGGAAGGGGATCGGAGGGTGAGGGGAAGTCCCCCCCCCCCCTCTCTCTCTCTCACACACACACACACACGACTAACTAGGGGTAAGTTAGTCTTTTTCTAATGTTGGGTCAATTTAATTCTGATCTAATTAATTTTTGTCGACTTAAAATAACGGCCGAGACTTATTTGGATAACAGAGATAATTATAGGGATCTTTAAGATAATAGTTAGATATGAGGGACTAATCGAATTCGATAAGTTTGTAGGGACTAATATGTAAAAATCCCTAAGTTTTAGTGCGCCTATGTGAGTTCTTGTGTCTATGTGAGTTCCTATGCCTATCTGAACTTTATGCACCTAAGTCTTCGACTATGTAATGTGCCTAACTGAATTTAGCTTTGACTATTCTAGTGCCTAAGTGAATTAACTTTGACTATTCTAGTGCCTCTGTGAGTGCCTCTGTGAGTGCTTCTGCGACTAAGTGAAACATAGCTGATTTTTTCAGTGCCTATGTGGACATTTAGCCTAAGCTTGCAACGCCTATGCGAATAGTTTCGTGACTATGTTACACTTAGTAGGATTTCAGCTTTCTTACCTATTACATGACTTTGCTCATGAGGACTTTTAGTTACTTTTAGTGATTTTGATTTATCCTGAATTAACCTTGAGATTTTATTTTTCATAGAGGTTATCCTAAAGATTTGTTCTTATAAAATCATGATTTAGTTGTTACCAAGATTATTCCTAGGTTTTGTTGTCATCAAGATTAACCATAAGGTTTTGTTATGATTAATTCTTAGGATTTACTATCAGAATTCACCCGAAGGTTTTGTTATCACTAAAATTAATATAAATAAGTGAATAACATGATTTCGATTTAACACTCAATGATTTAACTTGAATATGAAGTGTTAACCCATCAAAATTTAACTAGATATATATGTGAACAGATCAAATTATCCTCAGTTTTAAAAACTAAAAAAATACCCGCAACACCCCTCTCTTTCCTTTGTTTGCCTCCCTCCCTCAATGATGGCGAACACCCCCTCCCCTGTCGGAGCCCCCTCCCCCTGCACCACTACCAGTCGATGGGTTCTTCTTGCTGGGTGTTGTTGGCAGAGGAGAGAGGGTGGAGGCAGTCGACTGAGGTAGAGATAGGAGACGGGAGGAAGAAGAAGACCTACATGGTAGTGACTGCTCCAGCGGTGATGGGCAAAGAGACATAGAGGTAGAGGGAAGAAAGAGATGAGGGTGGCAGCGATGGCAGGCTCCCTCCGGTGTGGCGACGAATGGTGGGGAAGTAGGCAGAAGGCGGCTTCTGGGGTGGGCTTGCAGGGACTTGTGGGCTTGCGGGATTGTGGCAGCTAGAAATAGAAGAAGAAGATGATACAGGTGTTCGCCCCACTGCACTATTGTGCGAACCCCCCTCTCCATCCCCTTGAGCCGTCGGACCCCCTCCCCCTAAGCTGTCAGGTAGGGTGCCCCTCCCTTTCCCCATGCACCTCCGAACCCCCTCCCCCTCCCCCTCCCCATGAGTCACTCGGTAGGGTGCCCCTGCCCCGCCCCATGTGATGTCGGACCTCCTCCCCATCCCCTTGCACCGCTATGCGAACCCCCCTCCTCTCCCCCTGAGCCACCGGGTAGGGTACCCCTCCCCCTCCCCATGCGCCGCCGGACCCCTTACCATCCCCCTGCACAGTTGTGCAAACCCCCTCCCCCTCCCCTTGAGATGCGGGGTAGGGTGCCACTAGACCCCCTCCCCATCCCCCTGCACTGCTGTGTGAACCCCCTGCCCCTGCCCCCGAGCCATCGTGTAATATCCCAAACCTTTCAGATCCTTCTTTTTGGGTCTCGAATCTGGTTTTTCGGAGCGTCCGACTCCGTTGTGTTCGAAATTTTGTTTCGGACATCTTTCATGTTCGGATCGGCGCGATCCGGAGTTGTTTCGGAGGCCCGGAAGCGTTCCGCGGCTTTTCCATGCGTGGTTTCCGATTTCCGGTGTGTGTTTCGGCAATTCCTTCGGAACCTCGCTGCGGGTGAACAGGGTCGTTCACCTGGGCACGAGTGGTACCGTTGCGATCGGCGCGTTCCGAGAATTCCGGAAACGTAATTTTCTATTTTTTGGTATTTTCCGGATTTTTCAAATTTTCTATAAATACCCCCCCTATTTTCTCTCTCTTCCCCACCTTCTCTTTCTTCTTCTTCTTCCTCCTCCGTTTCTCCCCACCGCGGCCCCCCTTTCTCCCTCTCTTCATCCCGTTCGAGTGCGGCGAGCTCCCTTTTGGAGGCTGACGGCGGCGAGGCGACGGCGCGAGGGCGTGGGTGACGGCGAGGTGATCTCGTGGGCGTGCGGTGAGCGTGGGAAGCGTGAAGAGGCGAGGTTTTCTAAAGCGTTCTTCGCGATTCACGGACGATCCGACGGAGCAATCGCTCCATTGAGGTAGGGTGACGTTCCCTAGCTCCTTGCCGTTCTTTTCCGTGGTTTATAGGCCGTGGAGAGGCCGAGAGGGGCTTGATTGAGCATGTTTGGGGTTTTTCCATGTTTAGGGAGAGCTCGCCCGATCTATGGATTTGATGCATGATTTCATGTTTTGATGGCCTAGAATCATGCTAGGGGTCCCCAGGGGTCTTCCCCTTTGATTTCCCCCTCTCCGGTGGAGGCATGGGGGCGTGGTTGAAGTTTTTGGGCTTTCCCGCCGTTTTCGCCGTTGGGTGCGTGTGACGGTTCTTCCAGGGACCGTTACACGATGTGAGGCACCTGGGAGAAACCGTCACCTGCCCTTTGTTAGCCTTCGGGGGGTCAGGGACTGTGACGGTCCCACGATAGACCGCCACTTGTAAGTGACGCGCCCGGGCTGTGCCGTCAGGGGCTTTCCGACCGTTGGTTTTTGACCGTTGGGGGTCTGCGTGTGTAACGCGCCGTGCCGAGCGCGTTACATCTGCGTGACGCACTGGGTCGAGCGCGTTACTTCCTGGGTCATCCCAGGTGTGAGGGGCGCGTAACGCGCTGGGCCAGGCACGTTACATCCGTGTAACGCGCTGGGGCAAGCGCGTTACATCCTGCCCTCGTGCTGGGAGCGTGAGGCGCGTGCAACGCGTTGGGCCAGGCGCGTTACTCCCTGCGTTCCTCAGGCCGTGTAACGGCCTGCGTTAGACCGCCAGGTGTGTGTAATGGTCTCGCCTAGACCGTTACAGCCTTGTGACGGTCTCGGGGTGGACCGTCGGGCGTTTGGTTGCCCCGAGAGGGCTGCAACCCCGTTTTTGGTCCGACTGTGGTCACCGTGCGATGGGGCCGGTGCGTGGGGTGGTCCCCGTGCGTCGTCGGATGCAGGCGTCGTTTTCCGTGACTTGAGAGTCTACTCCTTCAGTGACCCTCCACTAGTCGTAGCCTGCTTACACGCGTGTGGTCCCACCAGGGAGTGGTGGAGAGGTTACCTTGAGGACGGTTTTAGACTGGTTTCCGTCGGACCCCTCGTCGTTAGCCAGAGTCCGGCTACGGGGGAAAACCGGTCAGAGGACCAGACCTAGGACGCATGGTCTGTGTGTGCACACGTGGTTGGGGGCGGTTGGACCCACGTCGACGGGCGTGACCCCAGCTAGTCACTTGTTTGTGGTTACTTGTGCGGTGTTCGTGCCTTGGGTAGGCGCTACCACGTCAGGCAGTTCACCTACGGTGCGGTGTAAGTCGTCAGGGGACGCTACCGGCTGTGCTTCTAGTGGGAGGTACTCCTGTCGACTAGGGAGTGTCAGACTGTTAGCTCGTGTGTTTGGCCTTCGGGTTTGCCGGGTCGACCGTTGAGATTCGGTTGGTTTACCGTGGCACGTGTGTCGGTTTGCGTGCCATAGGACCCTTGTTTTGTAGAGTGCAGGGCTTTCCTTTCCGAGGTACCCTCCTACCGCTAGCGTAGTGGTTTCCCATTTTACGAGGTAGGGTTCGAGTGATCCCTACTGAGTCTTGTTCCGAGACTCATTCCCTGCGTGTTTTCACCGTGTTTCAGGTGAGGCGCCGCCCCAGGGGAGCGCGTCTGGGGCGCAGCGTGGTGCGGGTGCCCAGAGGTAGTGCCAGAGGTCAGAGCCGGGGGATGCCCCGTGTAGCTGTACTTTCTTTTCTTGTCTCTGTACTAGTTGTGGACTACTGTTGTTATTTTATTGTTATCTTGTGGACCATGTATAATGTAAAATGCTAATTTATTTCTTGCTTAATACTATAACTGTTTAATTTCTGCAATTACTTGTGATACTTGTGTAGTTCCCACACCATCCTTCTAACCCTTCCGAGTCTTCGGGCTCGTGGGTGGCGGTGCGAGTCTCGGGTTATCGGGCCTTCCCGGTAATCGGATTCTCGGGTCGTTACAGCTGGTATCAGAGCGCGGTTGTGGAATTATGCGAGAATCATAGGCAATTATAGTGGTCCACTAGTCCACAGCGATGATGTACAGTTGACACTGGCATTGGGCATCACACATTTTCTTGACCTTGCCGTTTTCGTGTTTTCTATCTTTTGCTTCAGGAGCGAGCATGGCGCCGAGGAGGAGCACTCGCTCTCAGCAGGGGCAGTCGGTTGGAGGTCAGGAGATCCAACAGAGGGTCCAGAGGGACCAGGAGGAGCAGAGCATAGTGCCACCATGAGCCACCGAGGCAGTGGATACTGCGAGGCTTCTGGGGGCCGAGGATTTCTTCCGTGGCATGTACCAACTTATGTCTCAGCAGTTCGGCGGAGAGGCTGCTGAGGGCTCGTCAGCTAGGGGTGGGCCAGGCCGAGCAGTGAGGGACTTTCTGCAGTTCCATCCACCGTACTTCAGCGGCCAGGCAGACCCTGATGCGGCTCGTGATTGGCTTGACAAGATGGAGCGGGAGTTCAGTTCTGCGAAGAGTCCTGCCGAGGACAGAGTGGTGTTGGCCTACAACCAGTTGCAGGGTACGGCTCGGAAGTGGTGGTCTTCCGAGTGGAAGACGTCTTTTCAGCTTCGTCCACTTGAGCAGGTCGAGTGGGATGACTTCGTCAGTGCTTTCGAGCGTACGTACTGTCCAGACTACGTTGCTACGCAGCGGATGCGTGAGTTTCTGGAGCTGGTGCAGGGCGACATGTCCGTGTTGCAGTACATGGGCCGGTTTGTCGAGCTGGGTCGGTATGCACCTCACATCATGGAGCATGAGAGGGTGAAGACCGCGCAGTTCGTCCAGGGCTTGAGGCAGGAGCTAAGGCACCATCTGATCGCGAACGGGGCCACTGATCTAGAGACGACGTCTCGTGTTACGGCTTCCTTGGAGATGGATATGCAGAGGACCCGAGGACCGATCAGCCAGGGGCAGTCTTTGTCAGGTCGCAGCCAGCAGTCGGCTACCCAGCAGCAGGGTTCCTTCCAGCATGCGTCGGGTGGTTCGGGAGCGCCGGCGTCGGCAGCGTCGGTAACAGGATCTGCGTCTTTTGGCTCGAAGGTCAAGAAGTTCTTCGGGAAGAGTTTCCGGAAGAAGAAGTCCAATGATCATGGGCAAGCTTCATCGGGCAGTGTACAGCAGCCGATTCCTTTACAGCGTCAGGGATCAGTGGGTGGATCGCGAGTACCGTGTCCACGGTGTAGTGGGTTTCACCCAGGCAGGCAGTGCACGGCGCCGATCATCTATTTTCAGTGTGACCAGCCAGGGCATATGGCGCGTGACTGTCCTTAGAGGCAGCCGCAGCAGCAGTTTCCTCAGCAGCAGCAGGTTCCCCAGCAGCAGAGGCAGCAGCAGCAGGGACAGTATCCGTCGCTACCCAGGTCAGCTAGTGTGGGAGGCAGGCAGAGAGCTCGGGGCCAGATCACGCACCTGACCAGGGCAGAGGCAGTGGCGTCACAGCTCGTGGAAGGTACCGTTCAGATTTTGGATTGTGCGGCTCGGGTTTTGTTTGATTCTGGCGCGTCTCATTCGTTTATTTCGGAGGATTTCGCGTTGAGTATTGAGGAGCCGGTGACCCAGTTGTCCTGTGACTTGGCAGTGGAGTTACCTTCGGGTGATTTTATGATCACTCTGTATTGCTTCGATCAGGTTCCGGTTTGGATCGATGGGCGGAGTATGCCAGGCAGGTTGTATGCGTTGCAGCTTCAGGATTACGACGTGATTCTAGGCATGGATTGGCTTGAGACTCATGGAGCGGTGGTGGATTGTGGAATGAAGAGGGTCTACTTTCAGCATCCGAGCAAGCGGACCTTCTATTTCCAAGGTATCCGTTCCACCTCTTCTCGATTCCTTATCTCTGCTATTCGAGCCCGTCGGTTGTTTGATTCTGGTTGTCAGGGTTTTCTCACGTCCGTGGTTGTGACTGAACGGATGGAGCCGGATGCCGAGGATATTTCGGTGGTGTGCGAGTTTCTCGACATTTTTCCCGAGGAATTGCCTGGGTTACCTCCCCAGCGGGAGATCGATTTTGTGATCGAGGTCGAGCTTGGTACGGGACCTTTGGCGAAGGCTCCCTACCGTATGGCCCCCGCTGAGTTGAGGGAGTTGAGGGCGCAGTTGCAGGAGCTGTTGGCCAAGGGGTATGTTCGTCCTAGCTTTTCCCCTTGGGGTGCGCCCGTGTTGTTTGTGAAGAAGAAGGACGGTAGTCTGTGGCTATGCATTGACTATCGGCAGCTAAATGAAGTGACCATTAAGAACAAGTATCCGTTGCCACGGATTGATGATTTGTTAGACCAGCTTCAGTCTGCGCGAGTGTTCTCGCGGATTGATTTGCGGTCCGGTTACTATCAGCTGAGGATTCGCGAGTCCGATGTGGAGAAGACTGCATTCAGTACGAGGTACGGGCATTATGAGTTTTTGGTGATGCCGTTTGGGCTCACCAATGCCCCTACAGCCTTCATGGACTTGATGCAGAGGGTGTTTCGTCCGTATTTGGACCAGTTCGTGGTCATTTTTTTGGACGACATCCTTGTTTATTCGCGGTCTGCTGAGGAGCACGCGTACCATTTGGGTGTGGTGCTGCAGACGTTGCGAGATCACCAGTTATATGCGAAGCTCAGCAAGTGCGAGTTCTGGCTCTGCGAGGTGCACTTTCTGGGGCACGTGATTTCTGGTGATGGCATTTCCGTGGACCCCGCCAAGGTCGAGGCAGTAATGCAGTGGCCAAGGTCGAGGTCGGTGACGGAGATCCGGAGTTTCTTGGGGCTTGCGGACTATTATCGCCGGTTTATCCAGGATTTTTCTCGCATTGCGGCCCCGATGACTAGACTCACGCGGAAGGATGTGCCTTTCGTCTGGTCTGAGGAGTGTGAGCAGAGCTTCAGGGAACTGAAGAGGTTGCTCACCTCGGCTCCAGTGTTGGTTTTGCCTTCTGGACCGGGAGGTTTTGTGGTATGTACAGATGCTTCCGGGGTCGGATTGGGTGCTGTGTTGATGCAGCATGGTAGAGTGGTGGCTTATGCATCTCGGCAGCTAAAGCGCCACGAGGAGAACTACCCTACCCATGACCTTGAGTTGGCGGAGATGATCTTCGCGCTGAAGATCTGGCGGCATTATCTGTACGGTGAGAAGTTCGAGGTGTTCACTGACCATCAGAGTTTGAGGTATGTGTTCTCGCAGAGGGACCTGAACCTCAGGCAAAGGCGTTGGATGGAGTTCATGAAGGATTATGACTTCACCCTGTTTTATCAGCCGGGCAGGATGAATGTCGTCGCCGATGCCTTGAGTCGGAAGGTTGCGGTCAGTGCCTTGATGTTGAGGAAGTGGAGGCTCTGGGAACAAGTGCCCGAAGTATCCTTCAGGCTCAAGATTCCCCAGGAGCCAGGGTTGGCAGTGCTTGCGAGTCTGACTGTCACTCCTGCTATCCGTCGTCAGGTGACAGAGGCTCAGCATGCGGACCCCGAGTTGCCCCGGATTCTGGCGATGGCCGATGTGGAGCTCGGAGAGGACGGTGATGCGAGGTTTCGTGGCAGGCTGTACGTCCCAGCGGAGGAGCATGTTCGTCATGCGGTGTTGCGTGAGGCTCATGGGAGCAGGTACACCGTACACCCGGGTGCGACAAAGATGTATCGGAACTTGCGGAGACAGTTCTGGTGGCCTGGCATGAAGAGAGATGTTGCTGAGTTTGTGGCCAGGTGCCTGACCTGTCAGCAGGTGAAGGCGGAGCATCAGTGACCAGGAGGTACTCTCCAGCCATTGGATGTTCCTGCATGGAAGTGGGACCACGTGACCACGGATTTTGTGGTGGGGTTGCCGAGGACCCCGAGTGGGCAGGACAATATTTGGTTGCTGGTGGATCGGCTGACGAAGGTGACTCGGTTGTTACCGGTCAAAGTCAGCTGGAGCGTGTCCAAGTTGGCTCGTCTTTATGTGGAGCGGATCGTTCCGTTGCATGGGGTTCCCATTTCGATCGTGTCAGATCGGGATCCACGCTTCACTTCTGGATTTTGGAGGAGTTTCCAACGAGCTCTTGGCACGGAGTTAGCTTTTAGCTCGGCGTATCATCCTCAGTCAGATGGTCAGTCTGAGAGGACCATTCAGACTTTGGAGGACATGCTGAGATCCTGCTGCCTGGAGTGGCAGGGGAGTTGGATTCATCACCTACCGTTGGTGGAGTTTGCCTACAACAACAGCTTTCATTCGAGCATCGGCATGGCTCCTTATGAGGCATTGTATGGGCGTCCTTGTCGGACTCCACTTGATTGGTTTGAAGTTGGTGAGCGTGTTTTGACGGGACCAGAGTTGGTGCAGCAATGCGTGGACGTTGTGCACGTGGTTCATCAGAACATGTTGGCGGCCCAGAGTCGGCAGAAGAGCTATGCTGACCGTAGGAGGCAACCTCTCAAATTCGCCGTGGGCGATCATGTGTTCTTGAGAGTTTCTCCGATGAAGGGGGTGATGCGTTTTGGACGGCGTGGGAAGTTGAGTCCCCGCTATATTGGTCCTTTTGTGATTGTGGAACGCATCGGTGAGAGGTCGCTTATCGGTTGCAGTTACCCCCTGAGTTGGCGTCGGTGTATGACGTGTTCCACGTCTCGATGTTGCGGAAGTATGTGCCCGATGACTCTCATGTGCTCGAGTTTTCTGTTTGGCTCGAGGTGACTCCAGATCTTTCTCTCCCAGAGTTCTCAGTCCGTATTGAGGATAGGCGAGAGCAGCGCCTACGGAACAAGGTCATCCCCTTGGTCAAGGTGGTGTGGCAGCGACACTCTGGTGGTGAGACTTCTTGGGAGCGTGAGGACGAGATGCGTCAGCAGTTCCCGTACCTGTTTGAGTGAGTCTTCCTCTTCTTTCCCCTTGGGTTGTTCTCAATTTCGAGGACGAAATTCCTTTAAGGGGGAGGGCTGTAATATCCCAGACCTTTCGGATCCTTCTTTTTGGGTCCCGGATCTGGTTTTTCGGAGCGTCCGGCTCCGTTGTGTCTGAAATTTTGTTTCGGACATCTTTCGTGTTCGGATCAGCGCGATCCGGAGTTGTTTCGGAGGCCCGGAAGCGTTCCGCGGCTTTTCCACGCGTGTTTTCCGATTTCCGGTGTGTGTTTCGGCAATTCCTTCGGAACCTCGCTGCGGGTGAACCGGGTCGTTCACCTGGGCACGAGTGGTGCCGTTGCGATCGGCGCGTTCCGAGAATTCTGGAAACGTATTTTTCTATTTTTTGATATTTTTCAGATTTTCAGATTTTCTATAAATACCCCCCTATTTTCTCTCTCTTCCCCACCTTCTCTTTCTTCTTCTTCTTCCTCCACCGTTTCTGCTCGCAGCGGCCCCCCTTTCTCCCTCTCTTCATCTCGTTCGAGCGCAGCGAGCTCCCTTCCGGCGGCGAGGCGACGGCGCGAGGGCGTGGGTGACGGCGAGGTGATCTCATGGGCGTGCGGTGAGCGTGGGAAGCGTGAAGAGGCGAGGTTTTCTAAAGCGTTCTTCGCGATTCACGGATGATCCGACGGAGCAATCGCTCCATTGAGGTAGGGTGACGTTCCCTAGCTCCTTGCCGTTCTTTTCCGTGCTTTATAGGCCGTGGGGAGGCCGAGAGGGGCTTGATTGAGCATGTTTGGGGTTTTTCCATGTTTGGGGAGAGCTCGCCCGATCTATGGATTTGATGCATGATTTTACGTTTTGATGGCCTAGAATCATGCTAGGGGTCCCCAGGGGTCTTCCCCTTTGATTTTCCCCTCTCCGGTGGAGGCATGGGGGCGTGGTTGAAGTTTTTGGGCTTTCCCGCCATTTTCGCCGTCGGGTGCGTGTGACGGTCCTTCCAGGGACCGTTACACGATGTGACGCACCTGGGAGAGGCCGTCACCTGCCCTTTGTTAGCCTTCGGGGGGTCAGGGACTGTGAGGGTCCCACGATAGACCGCCACTTGTAAGTGAAGCGCCCGGGCTGGGCCGTCAGGGGCTTTCCGACCGTTAGTTTTTGACCGTTGGGGGTCTGCGTGTGTAATGCGTCGTGCCGAGCGCGTTACATCCGCGTGACGTGCTGGGTCGAGCGCGTTACTTCCTGGGTCATCCCAGGTGTGAGGGGCGCGTAACGCGCTGGGCCAGGCGCGTTACATTCGTGTAACGCGCTGGGGCAAGCGCGTTACATCCTGCCCTCGCGCTGGGAGCGTGAGGCGCGTGCATCGCGCTGGGCCAGGCGGGTTACATTCGTGTAACGCGCTGGGCTAGGCGCGTTACTCCCTGCGTTCCTCAGGCCGTGTAACGGCCTGCGTTAGACCGCCAGGTGTGTGTAACGGTCTCGCCTAGACCGTTACAGCCTTGTGACGGTCTCGGGGTGGACCGTCGGGCGTTTGGTTGCCCCGAGAGGGCTGCAACCCCATTTTTGGTCCGACTGTGGTCACCGTGCGATGGGGCCGGTGCGTGGGGTGGTCCCCGTGCGTCGTCGGATGCAGGCGTCATTTTCCGTGACGTGAGAGTCTACTCCTTCAGTGACCCTCCACTAGTCGTAGCCTGCTTACACGCGTGTGGTCCCACCAGGGAGTGGTGGAGAGGTTACCCTGAGGACGGTTTTAGACTGGTTTCCGTCGGGCCCCTCGTCGTTAGCCAGAGTCCGGCTACGGGGGAAAATCGGTCAGAGGACCAGACCTAGGACGCATGGTCTGTGTGTGCACACGTGGTTGGGGGCGGTTGGACCCACGTCGACGGGCGTGACCCCAGCTAGTCACTTGTTTGTGGTTACTTGTGCGGTGTTCGTGCCTTGGGTAGGCGCTACCACGTCAGGCAGTTCACCTGCGGTGCGGTGTAAGTCGTCAGGGGACGCTACTGGCTGTGCTTCTAGTAGGAGGTACTCCTGTCGAGTACGGAGTGTCAGACTGTCAGCTCGTGTGTTTGGCCTTCGGGTTTGCCGGGTCGACCGTTGAGCTTCGGTTGGTTTACCGTGGCACGTGTGTCGGTTTGCGTACCGTAGGACCCTTATTTTGTAGAGTGCAGGGCTTTCCTTTACGAGGTACCCTCCTACCGCTAGCGTAGTGGTTTCCCGTTTTACGAGGTAGGGTTCGAGTGATCCCTACTGAGTCTTGTTCCGAGACTCATTCTCTGCGTGTTTTCACCGTGTTTCAAATGAGGCGCCGCCCCAGGGGAGCGCGTCTGGGGCGCAGCGTGGTGCGGGTGCGCAGAGGTAGTGCCAGAGGTCAGAGCCGGGGGATGCCCCGTGTAACTGTACTTTCTTTTCTTGTCTCTGTACTAGTTGTGGACTAATGTTGTTATTTTATTGTTATCTTGTAGACCATGTATAATGTAAAATGCTAATTTATTTCCTGCTTAATACTATAACTGTTTAATTTCTGTAATTACTTGTGATACTTGTGTAGTTCCCACACCATCCTTCTAACCTTTCAGAGTCTTCGAGCTCGTGGGCGGCGGTGCGAGTCTCGGGTTATCGGGCCTTCCCGGTAATCGGATTCTCGGGTCGTTACACATCGAGTAGGGTACCCCTCCCCCTCTCTATGCGCCGTCAGATCACCTCCCCCCTGAGCCGTCGAACCCCCTCCCATCCCCCTGCGCGAACCCCCCTCCCCTTCCCCGTGCCGCCAGACCCCCTCCCCACTCGTTGAGTAGGGCCCCCGTCCCCATCCCCCTACACCGCTAGATCCCCCTTGGCAGGAACCCCCTCCCCGTTCTCTCTATCTTTCTCTCTCCTCATGTGGTCTCCTAGCTAGAGTCACCCCCCTCGTCGGAGTCACCCCTCGTCACTGACAGGAGCCCATCTCTCTGTGTGTGTGTGTCATCGAAGATATTTAGGTCATTTAACATGCAACTAACCAGAATATTGACATCTTTTTTGAATATTCGCCCTATCGTCGATGAAAATTAATCACGATGACATATTTGTACTATTTAATTTTACGTTATGATATATATGTTAATACATTTTCAAGAATATATCTTTTACAAATTCAATTATAATAATAATTTATTTAAAAAATCCCTATAAAAATCCATGCATGCGCAGGATGCATGCAACCCCGTTAGTTTCACCAAATCAAGGGATTATTCACGTGCTATGTAAACATATAAGGGGTTATTCATGTGCAGAGAGTTTTTCCACACTCCATTGGGGGTTTATGTACAAAAGGAACTTAATAAAATATTCCTTTCGTTTCTTTCGTTCTGTGGCTCTGAAGCGTCCACAAGTCGCCTTCATACGTATGCACTTACCTCACACACTCTCTAGTCTCCCCCATCTCCTTTCCCTACGTTGTGGGCTGGTTTGGGCTGGACCGCAACCCTTCCCACGAAAGCTATTTGGAAATTGGAGTCCTTTTCCCTTTGAAAAGAGAAGATCATTAAAGACAAAAAAGTGTTTTTTTAAGTAAAATAAATTTGACAAAACATGGAAAGTGTCCCCCGGTATGAGATATTAAGTTCCAAAATTTCTCCTTCGGACCTTTTGGGTGGGCTAGCCCAGTCCAGCGTTGGTTTTGGGAGAAGGTCGAAGCCCATTTTGGCGATTGGACGCACGTGCTCGAACCTGCTCGGAAGTCTCCCAGCGGTTCGCGAGTCAAACTAATCACGGAAGGCCAACCAATAGGGCCCAAGCCATTAGAGGCCACCCAATAGACGAAACTGCCCCTCCTATGCCTGCCTATTGACACCTCGTAGTCTCCAACTGGATCCGAAACGAATCAGGAACCAGACCTCCATAGACGTTCACTAATATATATATACACATACATATATATATATATATATATATATATTTAATTTCACATTAATTTTTTATAAAGTTCAAATTAATAATTAAGTTTAAAATAAATATCCATTGAATTCAACTATCATGTCATTAGAAAAATTTACTTCCCATCTTTCTCGTATCATATTTGTCTCCGCACCAAATCACGAGATCCTCTCACTGGCCACTTCCATCGCGATTGAATTGATCCGATGACATTGGGAGCAACCCGGACCGTCCAAAAAGGCACCGTGATGGTGGTCCATCGGACATGTCCCCCCATCTCCAGCCGTCCGTCCGACCCGGAAGAAGGTCCGCGGTATCAAACGTCTATCCACTTGCTATCCATCTCCTGATTACCTGCAAAGCTACCGTTCTATTTTCGTAAATATCTCTTTGTCCAAGGGCAGCAATCGTACTTGCAACTCCCCGGAGACCCCTATATAAACGTCTCCGCCGACCCCGGGCGCGTCGACCTTTTCCTTCTTCCTCGCCCGCCCCCTCCATTCCCCGTTTTGCCTCCGCCTCCACTTTCCCTCTTCTGGGCTTCTCCACGCTGGGAGGAGCTCCGGAAGAGCAGAGACCCTAAACCTATATCCGACGCCTTCCTGCCATCTCTCTGCGGGTGCCTACGGCGGTCTCCTCTCCTCTGAGGTGAGGGAGACCTTCCGATTCCCCTAGCGGGAGGCCGCTTCAACCTAAGGCTCGGCCAATATGGCTTCTCTGTGATCTGCGGCCGCGGGGGGCCGCCTACCGATCCCTTCCCCGTCCTACCCCTGCACCACATCGCCACCGGTTTCCTGAAGGTCGCCACCATGGCGGTCAGGGTCACCGTATCCATCTCTGGCTATCTGGCGCAGAACATCGCTGCCTCCGCCGGGATACGCTGCGGCGGGGGCTGCCGCTTCTTCCAGGAGTCCGCCGGCAAGTCCTCCCGGTTCCTCCTCTCCGCCCAGAGTTCCAGCGCCGCCGACGCACCCGGCCGCGACGACTTCCTGGGGAGAGACCGATGGTCGTCTTCGTCTTCCTCCGAATTCCGGGATCCTAGGGCCGGGGATCGCAGATCTGCTTGCGATTTCCGGAGACCTGCGGCTGGGAGCCGTTGGTCAACGCCTTATGTGGCTTCCTCCAGGGCCAGCGACCACCGTCACCGGCCGCCCCTGGCCGCCTTCGGTCCCGGGGACCCCAAGCTGAAGGCGCATCACTCGTACTCCTCGACCTCCTCTGGTTATCCCAGTAAGCCCAACTCGGGGCAGCGTAAACAACCCCTCGCTGTTGGTATTGTATCCGTGATCTCCTCTTCCGGTGGCTCGAGGCCCGTCGCCGGCGTGGGAGCTCTCGGCGTCGCGGCTTCCCCGGTCTTGGGGCTGAAGCGCACTTCTCTCCTTGCGTTCGTGCACGGGTCGAAGTGGCTTCCCTGTAGCGAGTTTTCCCAGGGTTCTGTGAAGAGCGCGATCGCCGACAAGGCGGACAAAAGTGTCGCGGTTTCTTCTGGCAGGAGCAACGGCGCCTGGGAGGCGCCCTCCTCTAGTTCCTCCCGCAACTGCAGCTCTGCGGAGGACATGGCTGCTCTGGGTGGGAAGCCCTGTGAGAAGGGCAACTGGCTCAATCGGTGGATCAGCTCGTGTTCGGACGAGACGAAGACGGTGTTTGCTGCGCTGGCGGTTCCCTTGCTCTACGGTTCGCGCCTGGCGGAGCCGCGCGCGATCCCTTCCAAGTCTATGTACCCAACGTTGGACGTCGGGGACAGGATTCTGGCTGAGAAGGTATCGTTCTTATCCAATCTGCTCTTTTGCTTGTTTGTTTCAGCTTTTTTATGGTTATCATCCTTTTGACAGGCGTTCTCTCTTTTATGTGAGGCTGCAATTCGGGTTTCCGTAAATTCATAGTTAAACGTTGATTGATATTGGAGGTTACTGTGTTGTGCAGTATTTCTGCTTCAACTTGTCTAACTAGTTGTATGACCTGCGGTGTGCTTTTTTGCTAGTTTTCTATGTTTTTTATCTTCCCGCTTTTGTTGACTGTGGGGTATTAAAAATGGAAATTTTGTGATGCAACAATGTCTATGGTTTCGGTTTTCTCTGAGCCCATATATATTTTGAAATTAGTGTGGACTGAAATGGGACTCCCTAAGTATCACATTTCAGTCTTTTCAGCTTGGAGCGTACAAATGTTCAAGCTGCCTAACATAATTGTATTGTTTTTTCCCCCTGCTTGTTGGTTCCAAACTCGTGAGTTTCCCTTGAATGAAAGGCTGGTTTCAAGTCACTAGGATACTTGTATGACCTGGGGATGTTATTCTGCTATGCAGGTTTCGTATCTCTTCAGGAGCCCAGAAGTGACGGATATAGTCCTTTTCAGAGCTCCCCCGGTACTTCAGGTATGTGGCAGTTTGTTGTCTGATGTGCTTTTTAAACATCATCGGAACCTCTTGTGCAAATGTCGCTGACCTCTTTCCCCCTTTGCAGGAAAATGGCTTTAGCTCTGGAGATATTTTCATCAAGAGGGTTGTGGCGAAAGCTGGGGACCTTGTTGAGGTGAGGGTTTCTCGTCTTTTGATTGCTTTTTTTTGGTATCAGTTGTTCTTTAGTTCCTCGTATTTTTTTGTGTCAATTGTTGTTTAGTCATGTGAGCCTCGCTCTTCTGACACCTTTCTGGATATGGCCGAACAGGTTCGTGATGGGAAGTTGTTGGTGAATGGTGTCATACAAGATGAGGACTTCATTCTGGAGCCACTTGCTTATGAAATGGAACCAGTGGTATTTGCCTCCACCTGATTCCAAAATGAAATTCAAAAGTTTTCTTTAGGTTTATTATATAAGTACTTGATCACCAATACTGACCGAAAAAAAATCAAAAAATGAGCGCTTAATATTTTCATAAGAACAGCTATTCTAATATTGCATATTCTATCTTTCACTTTCCCTGGGAATTTGGATTCAGGCACATTCCATTTATTCATATTCTGAACACTGTTTTCTTGCTTTTGTGTGTGCAGCTAGTGCCCGAAGGATACGTATTCGTCATGGGTGATAATCGGAACAACAGCTTCGATTCTCATAATTGGTATATTTCAATGCTCCAATCTTGAAACATAAGCATCGACCCCCTCTTTTTTAAATCGTCAATGTTAATACTTGGCTTTTAATTTCACAAATTAGTGGACATGCGAGTGAAACATGGGTTAGTGAGTTAACGCTGGTTCTTGCTCATTTGCTTTCAGGGGGCCTCTTCCTCTCAAGAACATCGTGGGAAGATCTGTGTTTCGTTACTGGCCTCCGGCAAAGATATCAGGTACTATCGAACCAAAGGTGCAGCAGAATGTGGAGCAGGGCATGCTCGCCTTCTCCTGACCCCCACTGGGTCCCCGTTCTACAGTTCCTCTACTCACTTACGAACGATTCGTCCTTTCGCTCGAGTTTTGTATTCTTGAACAGCCTTTTTTTGTTGTACGTAATTCTTGCTGCACGCCCACCGGACGGAAAATGGTGAGGGATGAGATGAAAATCCCCCCCCCCCCCCGCCAGTGGGGTTCGGTTTCCCTTTCTTTTCCGCCCCCTCCCTCCCCGACTGTAACCCGGCGGCGTTTGCTGGTGCTGCATTGTTCTGAAACTGAACGACGTTACTGTTCTCCATTTGGCTTTTTCCCTTGTTGGACATGACATTCTGCATGTGTTCTTTATCTTTCGCCATGGAGAAGCTTTACTTTCTGGAAAAGCTTTGGTATTTGAGGCGTTGGATTTAAGGTGTTGGGAAACTACATTACCATTATTAGCAAACCCTTGAAGAAGACCGCGTCACGACGAGACAGGGTTAGTTGGTGTGGTTCGGGAGCCACGGATTGCCACGATCTTGTGACTGGCAGCCCCTCTTCGGAAGGTGATGGCATCAGATGCAACTCTTGTCGGCACACGATTTCTACACTGGTTGCTTTGTTGAAGAGTTCATGACCAACACAGTTGTGGGTAAAAAGCATGATTACACTTCCTTTCCGTGTTCTATCTCATAACTTTTATTCAACCATACAGTGGGGGTGGATGCAGTTTTGGGTACCCAACACCATGGTTCGCTGACTCGGCTCGACTCGGGCGTATCGTACCGTATCAGGGTAAACTCGGTACACTGCGGATCATCCCTAGGATCGGTCGAGTCGGGCCGAGTCACAGTGAGAGAGAGTAGAGGAGGGGGAGAGGGGGAGAGAGAGGGTCGAGTCAGAACGAGTCGAATGCGAGTCGGATGAGACTCCGGCGTATCGTACCGGATCAGGAGGATCCCGATCCGATACGGATCAGCGAGTCGACGAACCTTGCCCAAAACTGGGTAATGGAGTGAATCATCATTAAATAAAAGGGGAGGGCTATCTTCACATTTTCCATTTCCTGGCATCGTGGATGTTTTGCCTGGTGTGTTTTGCTGGTGGATGATCTTTGTCACTGCATAGTGTTGCAAATGGAAGGCACATGATTTACCTCGACGCTCAGGCCACGTGGCCTTTCCATCTAGGCGGTAAATACGCCTACGGTAGAACGAGAAGCATGCGATGTTTAAAACATAATTTGTAGAAAAACATTAGATAATCTTAAGGTAAAATATAAATAAAATGTACATGTCCAATATCAAATTTTGCACTTGAGTGAGGCCGTCTCTCGGATACCATATTCGGGAGTATTTTTTTTAACAAAATTCTTTCTATCTAAAAAATGATATTGATGATAATAAATAATTATTTATTTCTTGCACATTTCATTTACTCTTGCTTCTTAAGACTAAGGCTAATCTAAGACCCCCGAAGTTCTTCACATGCCTTCCATGTTTGGTCCTTAAAGTTAGAGCCTTCAAATTTGGGAGCCGGTTGGGCAATAAAACTGTGCATCACCAGTCTCTTTCTTTCAAGGGCGGTTTAAGTGACCATGCTGCGTTACCATGACAGAGGTTTGGAGGTGATGAGAGCCCCCCTTCCCCTGTGCAACCCCTCCTCTTTTTCCATAGCTATCATCTTTCGCCCAGCTCCTTCCTTCCTCTATCATACGGCCTTAACTCTATTGTGTATGAGATGAAAAGTTTGCCTTCCCTGATATGTTCAAGTCTTTAACTGTGAAAAAGGGCTGTTTGTTGACATGTTTCTGAGTGAGTCTTAGATTTGGGTTAGACTTTTCTAATGATTGCTGCATCCTGCCGGTTCAGCCCGATCAAATGCGACCGATGTCGCTGGAGTCGGAGAGGGGAAGCGAACCTAGCCGAGCTTGCCGAGGTCGGGTGGAGACCAGGCCGACTTGGGATTTACTAGCCTCAGCCTATCCTCGCGAGTCACTACGTACGGGGGTCTACTCCTACACGGCATGGCCTGACACCCGAGGTTAGTATTGGGATGATATTCTTCGGAGTAGACCCTCCAATATTTAAGTCAGATCAGCGACCGACACTGGAGATGAGAGTAGTGAGTTTTGAGAGAGAATTCTAAGGTTTTGGATGACTCTTTTTTTGGGGTTCGGCTCGGGTTGTGTTAAGCTGGTTGGCGGGTCCAGTCGGCCCCAGGTATCGGTCCCAACAAGCACCAACCTATAAAAGAGAAACGATCAAGGTTTTGGACTTCTGAGCATGCCTCTTATTTTAGAGTTGATGTCGCTTGGTGAATGATTTTTCTTGTGAAGGCAAGTTCTCCATCCTCTATCTCCGTAGATTCAAGTTCTGCCCCCGGGCAGTGTGATTAATATTGTACTTGTCTTCCTTACATATGCTTGCCTTTTTAAGTTTTAACACTGTCTAGATTTTAAGATCCATGTGAAATTTATCTGTTCGTGCACGGATGTAGTGACTGATGCTCTGGACATGGAATCTCAGAACGTCCCCCCCCAAAAAAAATAATTAAAAGAGCCTCGACTGCACCCACGAACCAGAGACCTCAATTTTTTATATTATATAGGATTTTAGTGGGAGTAGGTAAAGACTTTTTGGCAACGGGAAGGAAGTTCTGACCAGAGAGTTTGATCGTTCCGACTGCGCATCAACGAACGGTGCAGATTGGTTAATCGGATGACCCCACTTCTCCATTATTGCTGTGTGGTTGGTGGTGTCAGTGGGATCTCGTCCCCCCCCCCCCCCCTCAAATGATGAATGACATAATTAGCTGCTGGTCTCTTGAGACCAAATCATCGTCCTAATTTAAATACTTCTTTTAGATTCGTTCGGTGGATCACCATTTTTCTTTTAAGGCTACTGTTTATTTGTCAAATTTGATTTCACGTCAATTTTAATTAAATGGCCTTGGATAACACATCGTCACGGGAATGAATGAAAATATATCTCATCGGTTCCGGACCACATTCGTGTTATCGAACAACTTTTAAAATTGGGAAGTAACGAGATCTTTGTATTGGAATGTTTGGATATAATTTTTTGAATAATAACTTAGTATTGGTTAAATGAGTTGTTATCTATGTACCTACGATCTTATGCTGTTTTTTCTCTCGTTTTCTCTGGTTTTAACATGGTATCAGAGTGTGGTCTTGATCCAATTTCATATATTTTTTATCTTACTATCTCCACTCAATTAATTTTCACGGTCCATCTTGACCGTGAGAGGGAGTGTTAAAATATTTGAGTATAATTTTCTAGATAATAATCTCATATTGATTAAATGAGTTATAGTTCACGACTCTGCGTCTGTGTATCTCAACACCGTAATTTTATAGATTTAACAGTTATGACGGTTGAGATGGAGATTCATTCACGTAACTTGAATCATTTTAGACTTATTTCTCTTTAAAATATCGTAAAAAGAGATATTCATTCGTTCATTGAGAAAATATGCCAACATAGACATATATAAGAAATTTCATTTCGTCGGAGGCACAATCCGAAACACACATATGTAGACTTAAGAGTCAAGTGAGTTGAAAGAAAACACGCGAACCCCGTCAACAAAAAGGGCGAGTCGGAAGAAGAGACTACTGATCCACGGAGACCATAATGATGGATGGGCTTCGACCGTGATGAACAACGAGGGCTTGCGCCCTGATGGTCGGTACGTACGGGGAAGCACCGGGGATGTGAGATCTCGGAATTAAATTAATTAATTTTATCCTCACTCCGTTAATTTCATTTCTCACTCTGTAAATTTAGATAGAGATTAATTAATTTTATTTTTAATAATCATAATTAGCACTAATATTGTTAATCATAATCATTAAAGATAAATATTAATACTAATCATGGTTATTAAGGATAAAAGTAACAATATTAGTAAATATTAATTAATTTTATTCTTAATGATCATGATTAGTACTAATATTATTAATATTACTAATCATGATCATTAGAGATAAACATCCGTGCTAATCATGATCACGATAATCACTCATATTTTTAATATTGCTAATCATGATCATTAAAGATAAAGTTAATTACTTTGGCTAATATTATTAATTTTATCCTTAATGATCATGATTAGCACTATAGTGTTAATATTATTTCTAATCATGATTATTAAGGATAAATATTAGTGATAATCATGATAATTAAGGATAAAATTAATTAATTATTGTTAATAGTGTTAATTTTATCCTTAATTATGATGATTAGCACTAATATTGTTAATACTATTAATTATAATCATTAAAGATAAAGATTAGTGCTAATCATGATTAATAAGGATAAATATACTATATAAAAATCTTATCAGTGCTAATTAATTGTGATTACGAAGATTAATATTACTAACCAATACTATCATTACCACTTAATATTATTAAAAAACTTAAACAATAGCCTAGTTTGCCCTAATCATGATTTTAAAGAAATTTATTAAATAATAAATTGATTAATGATAATTATGATTATAATTACATAATTAATTATAACTGGCTCATTATTACTAATGAAGAATTTGAAGAATAAAATTAACAATATTTGTGCTAACCATGATCATCTAGGATAAACATATTAAATATAATTAACAACATTAGTACTAATCATGACCATTAAAGATAAATATTAGTGCTAGTCATGATCATTAAGAGGGGTAAAATAGTATTTTTCCAACAATTATTCTCATTCGTACTCCTACTTTTTACCAAAACGAGTAATAAAAATATAATCATACTTATCCCATCGCATATCAAATGCACGTGAGAATAAAGATGGAGATAAATTAACTTATAATAAGTTATGTTTATTCTCCTCAAAATCTATCCTCGAACAAAACGGCTCCTTAAAGATAGACATTACTGAGCATATCGAGGTGAAATGTTACGGTAGAGTCAAAAGAGAGAAGGAATGACCCAATCTCCTGGGCATGAGATGAGACAAGCAGGTCAAGGAACGGAGTGGCTCCTGAACATAAAGAGGGACGAGAGAGTGGAGAAAAGATCGAGGGAACAGAGGGGTAAGCCAGGCCAGGCTTCGAAAGGGATGGGTATAGGCAAACACTGGAGGGAGGAGGGGAGAGACAACGAAGGTGGTGGCTGAGGAGGAGGGAGGGGGAGGACTAAGGCCATTGAGGGTAGTAGCTGCAGAAGTCGAGGTAGCTGGTGGGGGGTAGGACAGTGGGTGTGGGGTTGACGGTGGCGAGGTAGGTCCAAGGAGGGGGGGGGGAAGCTGCAATGTGGGAGGGCATTGAGAATGAGGCGGCGTGTCACGACTCAGGATCTGAGTATCGAAAAAGAACCGACGCAACCCGAATCTTGACCAGCTACCCATGAGCTACGAAACTCATAAGGGTTAATTAATGCTGTGAAGATGCCTCTAAATCTAAAATAAATATAGAATTTAAAGGATTGGAATTAAAGTATATTTATTATAATTTAAATGGTTTACAATCCATAGCATAATGTCTAAAAGTACAATATAAAAGAAAAGAAAAATACACAGCCTTGAGGCATACCCCAACTTAAGCAGGTTGGCAATTAAACTTTTCGAATGCCATGTCGGATCATCGAACCCCTAGTGGAAACACCGTATCTTAGAAGGCCGGGGTGAGCCTCATCTCATTGACTCAGTAGGGGTCTTGCGGATCTCCACCACACTTCTGAAAATAAACAATAGTAATAATAACAATAACAATAATAGTAACAACAATGGGTAATTGGCAGAAAGGAAACCCAAATAACTAAGCTACCCGCAGGCCATACGATACCACACACCCCGAGGAACTACTCCACTAGGCAGCTCACCCAAGCTCTCTCACTGAAAACCCTTGACCCTCAAGGTCGGGGAAAATCACGGCCTAAATGTCGGGAGAAGCTCTGGTCTCTACTAGATGGAACCACGACTACTCAGTCGGGAAGCCACGGCCTCGCTGTCGTGGAAGTGCTATCTCACTGCCGGGAGGGCTGCGACAATGCTGTCGGTAAGCTCCCTCAGAATAGCAAGGCAAAACTCACACACGCCAGACACACTCCTTCAGGCTTTAGATACGCACACACCCTTTACAATAACTGGACTAGCCGAGGTGCGTGCTAATCAACATCGTGTCCGAGCCTCTAACCACGTGTGCACACACTAGACAGACTCTTCAACATCTAGGCCCTGAAAGACCGATTTCCCCCCAGCCCAGACTCGGGCTCTAGAGTAGGCAGACTCCTCAACGCACTAGCTCTGGGAACGTTGGCGGACTCCTCAACGCACTACGTATGTAGGGGCCCATGGTGACCGGCTCAAAATTGTCTCACGGGAAAGCCCTCACCCTAGTCGGACTCCTCACATCATAGGGCCACAACAAGGAAAAAACTCACAAAGCATGACTCACTTAAAATGGGGTTGCCAACTCACCCGCTCACGCACGGCCTACTCAACTCATGCCGACCTACTAAAATCACGCGGGAAAACCCTTTGCCAAATATAACCAAAATAGAACCCTGGGTCACCAAGCCTTGGCGACCAAGATCTCAGACACCATCGGCACGGGATGGCCCATTTTATGTTTATTTTAACCATAGAAACCTTATTTTATATTTCAGGGGGGAACATCAGGTTTTCCAGGCCGAAATAGCTAATTAGAACAGGGGTTGGTCGACCTATCCCTTGGGTTGATCGACCGCCCAGTTGGATCAGTCGACTAGTCTAGATGGGTCAGTTGACTGGTTTTCCCAGTACCAATATGCACAGGGAATCGGTCAACCACCTACAGGGGTCAGTCGACTAACCAGCCAGATTGGTCGACAGATCTAATGGCTCAATAGACCGGTCTGTAGTTACCCTGTGCTCCTGTTAGCAGCCTGATAAGTCGATCGATCCAAAGGAATGATCGACTGATTCTGGCAGAATCGATGCGCGACCCCCACCATGGGGTCCCATTCCACACCCCACTCACCTCAAATGAGGAGAAAAGCACCGAGAAACTCTCTCCGCCATCCAACCCACCAAAAACATGTAATTAAATTAAGAAACGTCACTCGAATCGGTGGAAATTGTCACTCGCCCCAAAACATGCATTTTCTCTCGAAACAAGAAAGAACCCACTCTTGCTCACTCGAATCGACTCAAAATCGTGAGGAAATAACACGAGAAGGGTGGGAATTCATCTCCCTACCTCTCGCGAAGATCCAACGAGAAATTGACGTCATTCCATGCCGAAAACGCCATTCTTGTCGCAATCGGTTCGCGAAGTCCATGAACAACCGCGCCACCGCCACCGGCCTCATTCCTTCTAGATCCTCGACATCGTCGCCACCGTTGCCCTGGCCGCCTCCCTCGCCATGCTCTCCGTCGGTCGCCGGAGGTGGGAGGGTGAGAGAGGGAGAGAATGAGAGAAATGAGAGAGGGGCTGGGGGTTTAAGGGATATTTATAGGATTTATTTTGGAGTTGTGAAAAATCTAAAAAATAAAAAATCACCAAAATTAATCCCACGATCCTAGAAAATGCATAAGTCACCCATCACGCTACGGTGCCAAAAAATAAACAATTATTTATTATTTGGGGATACAAAGACCCGATACTCAGAAAATTTTAATTTTATTTATAAAACGTGATCCGAGACCCGCGAAACCCCTCCAAAACCAACATGTACTCAATCCGAAAACCCGAGTCATGACATTCCTTCCCCCTTAAAGAAATTTCATCCTCGAAATTCAAAACAATGCAGAATGATTCACAAGGAAGGAAGGATTTGCCCAGCATGCCATACACTCACAGCTCCAGCACAGTCCCTTACACCTCCAACATGATACTTCCTAAGGTTTGCTTTTGGTGGGACTTCTGTGACCCTGTTGAGGGCTCTTGTGCTAAAATTCGAGACCTACCGAAAAGACTCACACCATGATAAGCGCTTATTTTTATACATTTATTCATATCGCACTCATCATTCCTAGGCTTTAATGTAACTAATTATGCAAGTTTTACATTTTAATCTCAGTCCCACAAAAAATTGGGATTTTTCTATAATTAATTAAAAATTTTCACATAACATAATCTATGGGACTTGAGATAAATGTAAGAAGAAAAATTGCATGATTAATACTAATTAACTTGAGGGGCTCAACTATAATTTTTCTCATTACACAAACTCTCACTCAAGTTCTTTATTTTTGTGAACAATATTTCCTTCCCCCTCCTAAAGCAACAGGGGCGAGTTCGGAGAGGAAGATGATGCACCGGCGGCGTCACCTGCCCCCTCCGCCGGCGTCCAGCACTCCATCGCGGCTCCTCTCCCCTCTCTTTGCTAACCTCCACCGAATGCGGCAGCCCCTCTCCACCGACCGTCTCCCCTCCGCCTGCATCACCGCCGTTGGTCCTCTGTTCCACCACCGCCGCAGATGTCCCTCTCTCCTCCTTCTCTCTACCCTGCAGCATCGCCATCCCTCTCTCCCTTCGTTGCGGTGTCCCGTCTTTGCCTCCCCTCTCTTGTTCATCTCTCTATCGGCCCCGCTCTCTCCCACTCTGCACCATCCCCTCCGTCCCACGACCACCGCAGACGCCACCGTCGTCTCCTCACTGCACACACTGCGCCGGTGACCTGCCATGCACGTCCCCCTCCGCCGACGTCGACCTCTCTCTCTGATCTCTCTCTAACCCACACAACCACCGCATCACCGCTTGTCCCCTCTCTGATGCGGGACAAGACTCGAATGGGCTAAGACCTACGACTGACTCGAAGTGCGGCCAGCACTTGCACGCTAAGGTAAGCCGAGCGGCTGACCTTCGTGGCGTTCTCCGAGTGGAGGCGTCTTTCAACAAGAAACTCACTCTAGCCCAACGATCGTCTCTGCGAGAGAAGCACGGGATCACAGCGGTTAAACAACCACTGTCATCTAGGGTGATGCAATTCAAGCTCGGTGCTCGACTGGAGCTATGGAACGGCTCTCACTATCACAATCGCAATGATTTGTAAGTTGGCTACGGTCCTACTCTCACAAACACAGTATCTAAGAAAATATACCAAATAAGCAAAGGTGCGTGTAAGGAACGTCGCATACCTCCACGACTAGCGCACGGGGAAGAAACCCCGGCAGAATCCGACAACCCCGATACACAACAAATGATTAATATTACAATTTCAGAATAATGGCCCACTCTATATAGGGAGGTAAAAGGCTACAAGTATGAATTTCGGGGCTGCTGGAGCTCGGGTTGACGGGCCGCATTGGTAGGAGATGAGGGAAGTGAGTCGGGGCCGATCGGGCGAGCCGGTTGGAAGCCGAGTGGTTCTGCCCGCGCTGGTCACCCGACGCAGTAAAGTTGCGGAGGTCGATACGGCTAGATCCGACGTCCGATCAGGGTGCCGTTTGTTGGAGAATGTCGGCAACTGGATGAAGAACGCCTCGGCGAAGTGGTGCAATCAGATTTGGTTAGATTTGGACGTGATGGCAACTGCACTAGGCCTTTGGTTCTGCTTGTACATAACTGGACATGTAGACAAATAATTGAGGGAAAAATAGTTCCCGGTGTCAGAATGGATCGCCGTTTGTTGCAGATCGTCTGTGATGTCCAGAGGAAGGCCCAGACCAAAGGGCTTGGTCATATCTAAGAGGAGGGAGACAGAAAGCTTCTGCAAGTTGCTTCTGGTTCTAGATCAGATCTGCGCAGGGTGGTCGGCGCAGTCCCACAAAAATATTCGGCACGATCAGCACGGATCTCCGAACGACGCGAGGTTGGTGGCGTTGCGAAGAAGAGAGGAGAGGTACTACCTCTCCAGATTTCAGATCCGAAGGGGTTGAGAAAAGATTTGAGGGATTTTCGTATCAGGGAGGAGTGGATCTGGCTCGCAGGAACAGGCGGCGATGCTTAGCTTCGCCGTCGGAATTGTTACCGGAGATCCCGAGATCCGATTGACGTGAAATCAGCGCCGGATCATTCCTGACTCGCAGACTTTCCTCAGTTAAAATCAATAACTTCAGATCTGAAGAGGAGATGATAGTGAGAGGTTCATGATTTGGAGACGAGATCTGGGTGGACAGACTGGGAAGCAGCACTCGAACGTAGCGATAATGGATCCTCGGCGTCGCACCTCAGCAATGGGAGTCGCACCCCGGATAGATCCCGTCGCAGGACTAGCTCTTGAGCATCACACTCAAGGGAGAACACCAAGAGAATCACTCTCTCAAGAACACTCAATTTTCATTCAAAACTTCAAAATTTCATTAGCTTTAGAAGGATACTATACACATGCTTATATAGAAGGGAAGGAAGGGGGAGGGGGTTGGAGAAATGGCATGGGGAGAGGGGGAGAGAGAGGAGGGCGGCCTCCTTTCATTGTCAAGGTGGCTTGGTCGACCAAGCAAAGGGGAGGGTGAAAGATGCCAAGTTTGAATGGTCATGGGGAGAGGTGGCCAAGTTAGAATGGGAAGTCAAGGAAGGAAGGTAGGAATTCCACCCTTGGACCAAGGAAAGGGGGCGCCCCCTTCCACTAGCCTACCCTTCCAAATTGTGTTTTCACACTTAAGCCTATGGACCTTTTACACCTAGCCACATCTATTCACACAATGCCCCTTTCACACTTGTCCACTCTTGGCCCATTACAATAGTAATTGTCCACATGGAGTAAATGAGGTCCACACAAGGTTAAAAACATGTGGCATCAAGGTGAAAGCTTGATCGATGCGTCCACGTCCACCTCGAGCTAAAGGGGCTCCGACGTGTCCTCGTCCACCGGTATGTACTGCGGCATATGTCCGCACCAATTCTTCCCAGGTAGGAGGAACTCGACCCTATCGAGTAAGGAACCTGATGCTTGAGCTCTCCACATGTGATCAAGGCGTTGTTCGTCGCGGGGCGTCCTCGCCAACGCACTGAGAAGTGTTGGTAGGCTCCGTTCTTGGTAGTAGTCACCTGCTCATCTAGTATACAATCTATATTCTCGCGTTGTTATAATGGGACTGGAAGAGGTGGACTCTCGGGTGGTGTGTCACTCACAACAGGAGGAGAAAGCCCAAAAAACTCACTAGGGATCACCACGGGGTTCCGATATGCTACCAGATCTGAAACATTGAACATCGAACTGATGCCCTAGTCGTCTGGTAGTTTAATAATGTACGCATTGGATCCATTCCCTTCACGACTCAAAAGGCACTGGCACCGCGGGCCTGGAGTTTCTTCACGGTCTCCGAGGGAAACCGTTCAGGTCTAACCCTGATCATGACTCAGCTAACTCCTTGTAACGTGCGTTACTGGCCTCAACAAAACTATGCATATACTAACCTCTAGATGGCTGAACAAATAACTAGACAGACTCGTGGACTCTGGAATGTGGACAGATGGAGAGACACAACCTAACGACTTCCTATGACTGACAACGAACACAATGGACGTACTAAGGAAGAGTTGGTAAGAGTGAGGACACCGTCTACATACACTAAGTGTAAAGATAGGCTGACCCACAACTTGATGCCGTGAGTCTCAACCCTCGTCAACCGTCTCTGGTTCGAGAAGACTCATCCTCGGGTATGGAAGTGCGGGAGGATCAAGAGGCGGGTGACGGGAAGGTAATCCGGACGTTTGGTATGGTGCACGAAAAAAGGGAAGTCCGGATGCTGTCTCTCGTACACGTGGTAGAAATCAGACCATACCGTGTCAACATAGGGCGCTGACAGCGGTATGACAGTCACAAGCGGCTGCGCTACTGTAGGAGAGACGGGTAAAAGAGGGTCGACTGACTGCATGGGGTCGACAGATGGCACCTCCACCGTGCACAAGGTAGGCAGGATAGACAGCTCCAGGGCGACTGGTGGGGCTGGGGTGACTAACATAACGGAGTTGCTGGCTGGCACCTCACCCTGGCCCACTAGGCACTCTATGGGATTGCTCTCTAACCCCTCATCCTCAACGAGGTACTTGTAGGCCAACTCCTAGTCAGCCTCATAACTCACTGGAATATGCCCAGGTAGGGCATCCTCCAAATGTCCTCTAAGATAGGTGAACGTGAAGGACACTGGTCGGAGAAACGGCTAATCCCACTACAGGGAGCCACATGGGTGGTTGACTATATGCCATCATGGAAGATGAACTCGTCGGGTTGGTGAGGTGGGTGTAAGGTGCAGGTCCTCCTGTCCGGGTCGATGGTCGCTCTCGTCTCTTCCAACCAAGTTTGCCCTAAAATGATGCAGGGACCAGCAAGTGTACCGATCTTGCACCATGCTTTATCGTCATATAAAACGGGGCCGAACCTCCATTGGAACTATATAAAAGCTAAGCCACCGTTGAGAACAATCTCCCCAGTCTTAGAGAGAGACTCGATAATGTCTTGTGAGACACAGTTAGACGATGCCCTACTGATGAAGTCGATCTCCGTATGCGACCACTACAAGAAAATTGACCTTTACCTACGTTTAAAAAACGTAGTTGTTGGTCTAAAAAAATGTAGGTAAAGCCTTTAACCACGTTTGCTTGTCACGCTTGCAAAGTGTGGCGCTTGCTCGAGTGACTATAGGTTATACCTACATTTCTATGAAACATAGCCATAGCTCAACCTATTCCTACGCTTGTAAATCATAGGAATAGTCTAACAAAAAATGTAGGTAGATATCGACATATACCTATGCTTTTAAAGCGTAGGAATAGTTCCTACAAAAATGTAGGTAGATATCGACCTATACCTACACTTTCATAAAAAGCGTAGGTTAAAAATATGTATACACACACATATAAGAGGTTGTACTTACATTTCTAGAAACGTAGGTATTACCTTTCACCACTAAGTAAAAAAAGCGTTTGAATAAGGATTAACATCACTTATTAAAAAACGTAGGAAAATGATTTAACGTCGGTTAATAAAAAATGTAGGAATATATTTTCTTTTTTTGAAAAAACCTATTAATATATATGCTCTCATCACCTATAATAATACATCCATTCATGTTTGTCTCACTCACATCCATGTTCATCCACACAAAATAGACATTCAGGTACTCGCATGTATTCATCCATCCAAAGCATACATTCATGTACTCACATATTCATCCACGAAAAACATACATTAATTTACTCATAGATACTAATTCTTGAATCACTATGAAAAAAATCTGATAAAAGGTACTTGTTCCCATCAATTATACATAAGTCAAGGTCAAATGGTTTTTAACAGAAAAATATATAAGGCATCCTTGCAACTGAATCTTGTACAGATCTAACAAGCAGAAAAGAATTTGCACAAAGACAAACATGTGGAAAACCTAGCATCACTGCAATGAAAAAAATAATTGTTGTGTATATGAGTGTTAACTATGGATAAATTAACTACATGACACATAAAAGATCTGAGGGGAAAGTGTAAAATGACTAAACACTTCAGCTAGTCTCTGTCTCCTCAGCATATCACAGCCTTATGCATCTGCTTTCCTCATTTGTGCAGAACTATCCAAATTAATAATATTCACTGAAAGATGCCAATGTGGAAAATGTAATCCTGTTCCTTAGTAGACATCCTATTTCTTTGATAGCAGACAACTACCACCTTGTCTTTACCCACCTTCCAAAAAAGAAAAAATAACTAACACCTTTCTTTGATAGCAGACAACTACCACCAATCTGGACCCCAAATCGCTTAAAATGTCACCCTACACTAAGCAAGGCACTCTATAAACTAACCTCAAGATTCATAGTAGCACCCACAATATACCTGAGCAATAGGTGCAAAAAAGTTTCCACCTTGAATCCTATAGGCATAAATGCAAGGAGAACTGAAATTTTCTCTAGTTTTTTTTCTGAAAAATAGCTAATCCAATAGAGATGAAAATAATAAATCTCTAAGATAGTCACAAAATAACATAATAGTGCACTCTCATATCTGAAACTACAAATTTGGGAGTTTGCAATCTCAGATCTGAAATTAAGCTATTAATAACAAGGTAACGAAGACTCAAATTAAGAAGACTAAACATTGTAGAATGGAACTTGACATACCTTCACAAAAGGCTATCGGTGGAAAATCATAATTGATGTTTGGTCCATTAAGCACTACCTCAATTGATGTGGAAACCTTCCTTTCACTAATCTTTTCATACTTTTGCTTTTTAGTCCCTACCAGGGTAAACTGAAGAGCTTATCATTGAACAGTTTGTGCATTAAATATGCCTCATAACACTGTGCTTAGAAAAAAAGTTCAAGACGAAATCATAGCATCAAACATACACCACATACCAATCCCAAGATGGGTGTTTACGCTCGCATATCTTGCTATCCCAGTCAAGTTCTTGTTCTCTCTGCAATAGTTCAGAACACATTAGAAATCAAATAAGTATGTTATTGCTAACCTTCAACTGTATGTAAAAGGAGCAAACAATGGTGAGTCTACAGTAATGACTTGCCCTGAGATCCAGTCATAGAGAAGTATAAAGTATGTTCTAGATATACAACCAAAACAAGTGAGCCAAAACTTTAATGGAAACAGAAGATTCACACCTGTGCCCCTGCAATCATTGCACACATGTTGCATCTGTTGGATCATGCCTAATCCAAGATGTTGGGTTGATACCTTAAATCGAGAGCCACGACAACCATAACATGTTTCTGAAGTTCCACTCTTTGCACCTTTTCTGTAAAAGCATTTTTAAAAAACCGTTAACATGATGCGCCTGATATTGAGGAGCGGATAACACTAATGGGCAACAAGTGAATCCCAAATTATAATGTCATATGTCACTTGGTTAAAGGTAAATGGAAATCTTATTGAAACAACATATCCTAGAGGATAAGAGGACCATTCTGTATGATTGTGAATACCATTTTTAAAACTACAAAGAATATCCGTGACTTAAGCACATGGGCTTATCAAGTGGTTAATCATGTGGAGGATTCTGGACAAATGAGATTCTGAGGGCATATACCTGAATAGCCAAATTTTAGGGGTTAAAATGAATTTCCCAATCGGTAAATCAGTCTTACACTTGTAAAGTAGTATAAATAATAATTAAAAGTCACTAAGCAATAAAATTTTAATATGTGCAGCATCAAAACACCAGCATATACAAATAATTTCAAATGCTTTCTTATGTATACACAAGAAACTGAGGATTTCATCATAAACAAGGCAATCTTCACCTTACAAACCCCAATGGTCCAATGATTACCACCCAACTAGTCTCCTGTTTGTGGGGGGGACCTGCAAGTTGCAGTTGCAGCAGACCATGTGGACATTGACCGCATTGCAGATGCCCAATGTCCCAATCTATCCTCTCTCCCTCCCTGCAAGTTGCAGTTGCAGTTGCAGATGCCCATGTCAACACATTGACACACCGGCATCGCTGCCCCCACACACATTGACACACCAGCATCACAACACATTGCAGTAGCAGTCATGACATTAAATAGCACCCTCCAAAGCCTTATGAAGCATTGAGGAAAACTCTTCATGATCTGATTCCTAAAAATGGGCAACAAATAATGATGCTTAATGCATTGTTGTAATAGAGGAAAATCTTGGACCAAAGGAGACCAGAATACCTGTCCGCAGGTCATTATTTCAAGGTCTTAAATCTAATAAATACAAGGCAATTGGGGGTGGGAGAGATCTGCATTACACCATATATACTTCTACGAGGGGAGAAATGCAAAAGATGAAGCTACAACAACCCTTTAACAATTTTACCCCTTGAATCGTTAAAACTTGTTTCCACAGTGGGAGATGAATGTGTAGACGAAAAATCATTAGCGATGGCTTGCTGCCACCTGTAGAGAACTGTACATGCAAGATAAAAAAGAATGGAGTTAAGAATGTGAGCAAACAGCTGCTAGACCAAATGACAGGAGATAGATATTCAAGATTGCGTAATGGGAAATAACCATTAACCATGTGGAGGAAAAAAAGAAACAAAAAGAAGAAAACATACTCAAAGTAAATATGTCCCACAAGTGCTCTCCATAGGAAGACAATATACTCAAAGTAAATCTGGTCTACCATATCTCATCCCTATTTTGGTCCTACCTAAGGATTAGAATGGACTAGGAAAATGTGATAAGAGGACGCTGAATTGGTAGGACCAATGCTTCATGTTTTATGTCCAACAAATTTTATGAAAGATTGAGACAAATTGACATTTCCATGTGTGTGAGGACTATATGCTGTGAAGTTTTAGCTGTAGAATGAAAAAGAATAATAAATGCAATGCATTGTGCTCACTTGAAAAGGTATTAAAAATGAGGAGCTGTGTGAGGACTACAGGCTTTCATATAATGATTCTTCTGCATTAGCAAATTTAAGAATCAGAAATAATATTTCTATCTAATCAATTTTTAAGGTATTAAAAATGACACCTTGCCTCACTTTCATGTGTTATGCATCAATTCCTGTGGACAATGGCTTGTCCAGACTCATCGTACTCTGCCTTGGATATCCACTTCTGCAACCCAAAGCCATACGTTAATCAAAATCAAGATGGCATAAGCAAGGAAAAGAACTTGGAAAAAAAACTAGGAGTTGCACCCCTATCTCTGGGACAACTGATCCCAGTTATAGCTAGGAGTCATCCAGCCGCACACCACAAGCTCATAATGTCTAAAATGAGTTACCTAAACAAAAGTACTGAGGGAGGCCAAGATAGACCCTCCAATCCAAACACTGTACTTTCTCTCTGGTGGTGCTACCACCTTGATCTTCATGCTGCTAGGGGTAAGGGCTGTGATTTCCTTGCTCATACGATTAGCAATGCGCCAATCCCTGGGAACATTGTAGACCCTCCGCTGAGAACTATGTTCCCATACAGGTCCTTCCTGATATCCACATCACACTTCATAATTGAGTTATAGGTTGTCTCGTGGATACATGAACAAACAATCATCATGAGAATTCAAGACTTGCAGAAACTCCCACACTCGGGACCCATTTTATTTAATGCAAAGATTTGCACATCCCATTTCTTATGTTTTGTCATGCATTTATATGAAATAATCCACAACAGGATGCATGAAAGGTCCGGGATGCCAGGACTTCCCCTTCCAATAGACAAATTGGACAATGACCAAGACACAGTTGACAACTATGAATTGGCAAGGATAGCAATAGTAGCAAACTGGAATACAGGGAGATATTCAAGTTCCAGAAAAAGCAGAGAAGTTCAAGAAACGTTTGGATAGATTTTTTCAGATACAGACGAGATAAGCATGAAATGTAATATCCATATACACAAGGCATCCAAATTCTGAAGCATCATGTCATCAATAGCTTCCGAAACAGATGTAATATGTGAAAGATTTGAATATGGAGACATGAGCCCTAAACTGCACCATAACTTGTCAAAACTTCGGCCAAATTACACATACATAATAAAATGGACTACAATTTGACTTGCCAACATTATGAAAAAAATCACCTGCCAAAAACATCTTATATGGGTACTTCACAATAACTAGGAGATTCTTGTACCAGAGTGATAACTTCTTGCTAGGTAGACAAGAAGGATGATGTATGGAATGGATGACTAAGCCAATCCTTACATGAATGTCACATCTCAAGTGGCATCCCTTCGAGTGTGGAGGCTACCATAAACTAGGATAATTAGGATGAAATAAACGATCATAAGACACAAAACAAGGAAATGTTGATCTGGCATCTGAGTTCACAATCTTACTATATATTTAGAAGATCTTCATGATATTTTGATAGAATGACCGAGCAGAAACATCTAAGAATGGGGAAGGCTAATGCATCTACAGTAGAACCAAGCAAAGAGTCAAGATATGATTAGGAAATTCAGCATTGTTATAGCAAGGACAACTGACCAAGTCCACAAGATTATAGGAAAGTCAGTAACATACCTTATGAACCTTGCCCTTTGATTCATAATACTGGAATACCATATAATACTCAACTACTGGAATACTGGATTCTATGAAAACTTTAAAACGCTTCCTTATGGTCTCAACATTGTCATCAACCCTTCCCTTCATCGTTGAAATGAAAGAAAAAGAAACAATTAAGTCAACTAAAAGTCGATCGGCTTAAAATCAAGGTAGAGAAAAAGAAGAAAAAACTTGCATCGGACCTGGTGTCTGTTCAAAAGCCGCCGCTCCATCTCTTCCTCAGGACAATAAAAAAAAAGTACAAATTCAGGCACAATTTTTGTCTACAAAACAAGACAAGCTTGATTAACAACCACAAATAAACACAGCACACCATGGATTTTTATCAGATATATTTCCAACAGGTCATTTTAGCTCCAAACATTCTTTCAAAAAGTGCCTTCTTGATAGTCTTCTGCTATAGTCTTGCAAATATTATTGAATAAGAACTCCACACTTACTTCAGATTAGATTACTTTCCTTTATCAAGCAAAAGCTAGCAACTTAATAACCTCTAGTGTCACAAGATTTTGAAAAGAATAACTAGATGATGATTTTTATGAAGAGATTCAATGTCAGAAATGAGCAGTGCACAATAAACTTTCAAGCCATTGCCTCTTATTTGGAAAAAATGTTTACCTGCACAGATTTGGTAGAGCTCTAAAGGAAGCATACACCACAACCTGTTCACATTTAAGTTGCCTTCTGCCAGCTATCTGTTCCACCTTGCTCACATGAATAGCCTACAGATGGCTGGTCATGAGACTGAAGGACTTTCTTACAGAAATAAACCAAATATAATCAGTGAAAAAAGATTGCAGGGAATGGTGTATTACTTTCAAATGCATAAAGGTTAGAGAAAGCGACAATTAAAACTGACAAAAACGTATTTAAAGAAAAAAAAATTGAGACTGGGCCATACTTTGTGATCTTGTTGTCTCTGTTCAGAAATGTTCTCCTTTGAACCCTAAAATCCAGGTAAACAAAAGCCAGAAATATCATGAAGTAAAATTAGAAATGGTAAACAACCAATCATGCAGGCCATGATGTTAACTGCTGGACAAAGGCAGAGAGTAGAGACCTTACATGAACAGGGACAGAAACATTTGTCTCCGACGTAGAACTTTGTTGGCCTTCACATGTCAGGGAAAGCTAGAATTGATGATGCAATAAAACAATAAAGACAGACAACTATGTATAGTTGAATGCATAGGCAAAGAGAAACTCAAATGGGCAAAAAATAAGCATTTTAATTATAAACAAGATTATATCAGCAATCCAGCAATGTCTCCAAATATTCACCAGTAAAAAATCTAAGTATTCTTATTCTAATATATGAACTCAAACCTTCTTAAAAAGTTCTATGGGCACATTTTGCTGGCATCTTTTGTCTATTTCAAAGTTGAATCCCCACCAAAAGTAGAATTATAATAAAAATTAAGCCCTACTTATAATGAATAAAAACAAGAATGGTGCATCCAACTGAAGCCATGCACTATGACTCATGTTTGGAATTAAGAAACTAAAGGTTTGGTGATTTCCCGCTTGTTACTACGAAATACACCTATGTCTCCTTTGGCTGACAATATCTGTAATTGATCATAACAATAGCAAGTTTAGTTGCAATTGCACATATAGCAAAAGCAGATTCATATCTAGGCATTGTCAGTCTCACCTATTTATTGAGAGGTCGAGCTTTAAACATGGACACTTCTTTCTTACCTTCTTCTTGATGATGGTTATCATTTCCATTCAGTCTACAAGGAAGGACCAGTAAACTAATACTGGTACATGCAAAAATTACATATGTTTGATTTTAAAGTAACTACCAAGAAAGATGTCCACTAGGACAACTGTAGTTGTGCTCAATTTCAAGTGAGAGAACATCGGCCACTGAAAAGGGATGGACCATTATGCCAATTGATTCCATCTGTAGCATTAAAATGATGAAAATAACGCAAGGAAACTCCTTCTGCAGATCATCAATAAAGATATGAACCTTTCTCAATGCTTCTGAGGATCTAGACTAATTAGTGTGAAATAAAGAACCTAGAAAACAAAAAAGGATATGAATCTTTATTCTGAAACTCCTCGCCACCTAGAAACTCATGAGACTATAGAAAAAACAAAGGTAAAAGATCTCCCAAAAATTACTTTTTTCTCCTTTTCCTCGTTCTAGCAGAAGACATGAGACTATAGAAAGAGATTTAGAGAAGCGGGATGCAACAGAGGGGGGAAGAGAAGAAGAAGAAGAAGAGGAAGCCGCTCAAATATGCTCTAAATTTCTTAATGACTTCTTCTGAACACAACCCAAATCAACCCAAATCCGATCGATGAGAGAGAGAGAGAGAGAGAGAGAGAGATAAAGAGATCATAGAGAGTGAGTGGGTGCCAGAGGGGGGTTTCCCCTCCCCGACGATGAAGCCGACACCCGCACCATGTTCTGAGACGGTGAGAGTAGAGAGTCGAGTAGGGAAGTCGATCACGATTGGGAAGAAGATTGCCGTCGCCATCACCGTCACTATGGTTGTCGCCGTCGGGGGTGGTCGAGGAGATCGCGCCACCGTCGTCGAGAAACCGCTGCTGTCACCTGCCGTCGTCGGATAAACCCTAGATACACGAGAGTTGAGAAGAAGAGAGGCGAAAAGGGGAGAAAGGGCGCTGTCGACTGTCGACTTCCCGATGATGGAGAGTGGCTGGGACGTCGGCGCGAATGCCAGGCAGAATGTCCCGTCGGAGTCCACCGGGATCAGGTAGTTCTTTGCCGACAACTGCTGCGCCTTGCCTCCCGGGAATTGGAACGACACCGCGGGCACCTCCACCGTGTCCCTCCCGGAGAGGTCGTAGCAGGTGTCGAACAGGGCCACGCCCAGGGCCGACGGCAAGCCGGCCGTGCCTGTGGTGAATGCGTCCTGGAGAGAGGCGTATGCGTTGCTCTGCAGCCGTGTCACCGCCGTCCCCGAGTCTACGATCACCCCCCCCTCCACCGGCCATGGCCGGAGCTCAGGCAACTAGCAGACCACCGTGAAGGAGGGAGAGGGGGTGGGAAGAGAAGCGGGGAGAGGATCGATGTAATCGGAGAAAAATCGAGTGTTAAAATGAGAATAAATGAAAAGCATTGAGCGGCAATTTTGCCGCCATTCGAGTCGCCTGCGATTCCTACGTTTTTAGATTTTTTAATTATTTTTTTAAAGTGATCTATTCCTACATTTTTTAAAAATGGAATAATATCTAAGATCTATTCATACATCACTCAAAAAATCGTAGGAATATCTTACATTTTATGACACTTTATAAAAAAACGTAGGACTAAGATAGGCATATACCTACATTATAACAAAACGTAGGTAATTTACCTACATATTTTTAAAAGCGTAGGAATAAGCTATATATACCAACGTTTTTCAAAAGCGTAGGTAAAATTCGTGGCTATAGGCCAATTTTCTTGTAGTGTACCCATTAGGTAGGATGGCAGTGGACACGATAGGGCGCTGGAACAACTCGGTCGTCGGCATAGGGATCGGGTCAATCGGCGGTTGAATGGTAGGGGCGAGACCCGGGGGTCGGGCCATAAGAGACTCGAATTGGGCCACCAGGGATGACCAATCTGACACATGGTCTCTGGGAATGGCCATGGGGCTGGCGGGTAGCTGGACATGCAGACAACTGAGACATGCAATGAAACAGAGATTGAAATGCACAGACTAATGCAAAATGAGGAACCTAGACTCAACCCATATCCAGTATGTGGCGGAGATATGATCTGAAGATCGAACTCACGCAAGTATGCTACCTTCCCAATAGGTGTAACCTATCATTCCGGGAGCACCTTTTGATATACCGGGTATAGGGATGAAATGCAAACCTAAGAAAAAACTACCCTAGACTCAACTTGCTCTGATACCAATTTGATGCGGGACGAGACTCGAACGGGCTAAGACCTACGACTGACTCGAAGTGCGGCCAGCACTTGTACGCTAAGGTAAGCCGGGCGGTTGACCTCTGTGGCGTTCTCCAAGTGGAGGCGTCTCTCAACAAGAAAATCACTCTAGCCTAACGATCGTCCCTATGAGAGAAGTGCGGGATTGCAGCGGTTAAGGAACAACTATCGCCTAGGGTGATGCAATTCAAGCTCGGTGCTTGACTGGAGCTATGGAACGGCTCTCACTCTCACAATCGCAGTGATTTGGAAGTTGGCTACAATCCTACTCTCACAAATGCAGCATATAAGAAAATATACCAAATAAGCAAAGGTGCGTGTAAGGAATGTCGCGTACCTCCACGACTAGCGCGTGGGGAAGAAACCCAGGCCGAATCTGACAACCCCGATACACAACAAATGATTAATATTACAATTTCAGAATAATGGCCCACTCCACGTAGGGAGGTAAAGGGCTACAAGCATGAATTTTGGGGCTACTGGAGCTCGGGTTGACAGGCCGCACTCTTAGGAGACGAGGGAGGCGAGTCGGGGCCGATCGAGCGAGCCGATTGGAAGCCGAGTGGTTCTGCCCACGCTGGTCACCCGGCGTAGCAAAGTTGCGGAGGTTGGTACGGCTATATTTGACGTGCGATCAGGGTGCCGTTTGTTGGAGAATGTCGGCGACTAGATGAAGAATGCCTCGGCCAAGTGGAGGGATCAGATCTGGTCAGATCTGGACGTGATGGCAACTGCACTAGGCCTCTGGTTCTGCTCGCATAGAACTGCACATGTAGACAAATAATTAAGGGAAAAATAGTTCCCGGTGTCAGAATGGATCGCCGTTTGTCGCAGATCGTCGGTGACATCCATAGGAAGACCCAGACCAAAGGACTTGGTCAGATCTGAGAGGAGGGAGACATGCAGCTTCTGCAAGTTGCTTCTGGTTCTGGATCGGATCTGCGTAGGGTGGTCGGCGCAGTCCCACAAAAATATTCGCCACAATCAGCATGGATCTCCAAACGATGCGAGGTTGGCGGCCTTGCAAAGAAGATAGGGAGAGGTACGACCTCTCTAGATTTCAGATCCAAAGGGGTTGAGGGAAGATCTGGGGGATTTTCGTATTAGGGAGGAGTGGATCTGGCTTGTAGGAATAGGCGGTGATGTGGAGCTTCACTGTCGGAATTGTTGCCAGCGATCCCGTGCTCCGATTGACGCAAAATTGGCGCCGGATCGTTCCTGACTCGTAGACCTTCCTCTGGTAAAATCACTAGCTTCATATCTGAAGAGGATATGGCTGTGGGAGGTTCATGATTTGGATACGAGATCTGGGCGGACAGACTCGGAAGCAGCACTCGAACGTAGCGATAACGAAGCCTCGGCATCGCACCTCGGCAAGGGGAGTCGCACCCCGGCTAGATCCCGTCGCAGGACTAGCTCTTGAGCATCACACTCAAGGGAGAACACCAAGTGAATCACTCTATCAAGAACACTCAATTTTCATTCAAAACTTCAAAATTTCATTAGCTTTACAAGGATACTATATAGATGCTTATATAGAAGGGAAGGAAGGGGGAGGGGGTTGGAGAAATGGCATGGGGAGAGGGGGAGAGAGAGGAGGGCAGCCTCCTTTCATTGTCAAGGTGGCTTGGTCGACCAAGCAAAGTGTTTAACGACCCAAGATCTGGATACCATTCGAATCCTGGCCCGCCGCCCACGAGCCGGGAGGGCTCGGAAGGGCTAAAAGGAGTGTGAGGGAACAAGGAAATAAGAAATAAAGTAGGATAATTCAATAATAATAGAAATAAATAAATAACTACAACAGAGTCTAATCCAACAGAAAGTATAGTCTAAGGCAGAAGAACGTACCCAACACTGAGTGAACATTCGGCCCGACGAGCTGGCGACTAAGAACCTCCGTACAACACCCTCAAACCTCAAGGAAGGACCACCACACCTGAAAAGCAGGGGTGAGCCTCCTGTCACTGGCTCATTAGGGTTTCCGCAGAACCCCAACCGTAAACAACGGCGGAATGGAAAGCATCAACAACAATAGGAACGACACTCGGTGGCTGGGAAAATCTCAGCTCTACAGCTACTCCTACGGTACTAGAAAACACGCCCCGATCTCGAGTCAGGGAAACACCGGTCTAACGGAAAGACCTCTAGCTCTGCTGCCAGAAAAACACACCCCGACAACCCTGTAGCCGAGGCCCGTCTCGCAGACAAAGGCCCAACCCAAGACCACTCGTGATGGGAATCGACGTCGAGCACTGACTTTTATTTTTACATTTGAGTCCTTTTAGTTTATTTTTATATCATTGGGAAAGTATACGTGCAATTGTAAGGCTTTATAAGCCAATGTGTCATTCCCTTGGATTCTTTGGGTTTATTTGTAAATTGTCAGTAGGTCCAGCAAGGGGGCCCCCAGTCCTTCCCCATTAGTCCACCTAAGTCATGTGGGGCTGGTCAAAGGCCAAGGTGGCATCTAGAAGGATGGACTAGTCAATTAGACACATGGGAGGACAAATGGGTTAAATCGTCAAGGGTAGGCCACCTACCCTTACCCTTGGTCAAGGGGGCACCCCCCATTAGAATTAATTAGGAAATTTATTTTTTTGTTTGATCACATTTAAATGTGAAGTCCCTTAAGTACCCCTCCTGACCCTAGATCTAAGGGTAGATTAGATCATTTTGTATTTCATATATATATATCATGTATTTCCATTTAGTTAGAATTAATGAAGTGAATTTTTTAGAAATTGCTTGGAGGGTGCGCCCCTCTCCCCTCTTCCTCTGCTTCTTCTTCTTCCTCCAGCCCTCCAGGGAGTGAATCCCCTTCTCCTTAGCCCCTCTATATTCCCTTTCTGCTGCCGCCGCCGCCGTTTGTGCTACCGTCGCGCCGCCACCACCGCTACATCGAAGTTCTGTCCAAATTAGGATAGAACCTCTCCTCCGAAATTGTATCTCTGGTTCTTGTTGTCTGATTGAGCCCTAATTTTGAGGGTTTGTTCTGTCCATCTTCCCTAACCTCCAGTTAACATTTCGTGTCATTTGGAGTCCATTTGATATTTTTCCCGTATTTTTGTTTGTTCTCTCAGTAATCTGCCCTTTTGCAGATCTACAGGACATGGTCGTCTTCTTGTAATTTCCCCACCCTTTTAGAAAATTTTATAAAATACACAAAAGTTCTCTAGTGTTCCTCACGTATACCCCCGTCCACCATAATTTTGTTTGAGTCAACAAAAATCATTTAGCCCTCGGTCAAAGGTCTGTTTCAGGCAGATCCATCTCTGCCCTGTGTAGGGCTGTCAATGGGCCTGGCCGGCCCGACAGGCCCGCGGGCTTGGCCCGATTTCGGGCCGGGCCGCAAGCTCTTTTTCGGCCCACGGACTTTTAGTCGGGCCTAATCGCCCGGCCCGACTAGACTCGCGGGCCGGGCTCGGGCTTTGAGTTCGGCCCGCGGGCCGGCCTGGCCCGATCCCTTTTTTTATTCTCACTTCAAAATTTAAAAACTATTTAGTCAAATTTACGTTATTTTACTTAATTAGAAATTTTAAATATCTCTTTTCACACAAATTATGCAATTAATATCAAAACTTTAATTTATTTAGTGTGATTATAAGTTTTATAGTATTAAATCTATTAATTTTTATTATTTTTATTATTTTATTTAAGTAGTCGGGCCGGGCCTTAGTCGGGCTTTAAATTTTTTACATAATGTCAGGCCCGGCCCGGCCCGGCCCGACATAGGTCGGGCCCGGGCCGGGCTCGGGCCTTACTCTTGATAAGTCGGGCCCGGGCCGGGCCGACCTAAGCCCGGCCCGGGCCCGGCCCATTGACAGCCCTAGCCCTGTGTGTCTGTCAGTCCGGGTCAAAAACTAAAGGCAGTTTTCAGTCATTTTTATTTTTAATCCGTTCTGTAGATGGAGCCACTAAAAATATATGTTGTAGCTCTCTGAGTTCCCTATCCATCGGTACCTCTTATAGATCAATCCGACATCGGATCTGGTCGTAGGAATTCTTTTCGTGAAGGTGTGCAGAGCAGATCCGAATTCAGCCAGCACAACTCAGTCCGGGAGAAAATTCAGAAATAAATATCAAAGTCAACTTCAGGAGCCGCCCCTTCAGGGAGTCGATCAGGGACATCCCGCCATCGTCCCAGCCAAGCGGCGCCTTCAGAAGATCCCAAGAAGGCAGCGTTCCTCTGGAATCCATACCTTGCTGCCCACCGAGTCAGCAACCGAGTTGGCGCAGCACCGAGTTGGAATAGTGCCGAGTCGGACCAGCAGGCCGAGTTCGTGCCGTACGCGCCTCCAGATTGCTGCCCGTCAACCCAGGGTCGGTCCTCCCGGGCCCCACTTGTAGCCCTTTACCTCCCTGCGTGGAGTGGGCAATAGATTTCACTGTTGTAATTAACTTTTATCGTTGTTACCGGGAGTTACCGTAACTGGCCGGGAACGTCTTCCCCACGTCCGGAGCGTGGAGGTACACTCGCTCCCCACTCTTTATCGCATTTGCTTATCTTGTATAGCTTTGAATGCCGCTGCGAGTGTAGGTTTCTAGCTAGATATACTTGTATCACCGCTGCGAGAGAGCGAGTGTGAGTGTTACCGTCCCGTGACTCGACCCGAGTTAACGCGGAAATCCGATACCCGAGACTCACGGCCGGTTTCTCAACCGCGCCCGGTCCCACGTCTTCCCTCGCTTAGGGACGATCGCGAGCTAGAGTCTCAGGTCGCGTGTCCGTCCCGCATCAGTTTGGTATCAGAGCGAGTTTGAGTCTAGGGTGTCTAAAATAAAAAAAAAAGTGTCATCTACGTCTAGTCATTGTCTAAGTCGGTCTTAGGTTGCATCCGCATACCATTGTTCGGTATATAAAAGGTGTTGTCCGAACGTTAGGCTACGCCTATCGGGAAGGCCGCACACTTGCGCGAGTGATCTTCGGATCGATTAACTCCGCCACGTACCGAGTCTTGGTTTAAGTCTTGGGTCTTAGTGTGCATGCATTCCACCCTTGCCTAGTCGGTCTAGTGTCTTGTCCAAATGGCCTTAGATATCCATTCCTAGGGATCCATTCCCATCTTTTCGGCACCAATGGCCAACCCATGCCGACCCGTCCAAGGTGATAGGTCCGTGTCTGAGTACATCCGGGACTATGATAAGTACCGGTTGGAATATGGAGTTGGAGAGGAGAGCACCACGACTGCCTTTTAGTTTCGGAGAGGTTTGCGGCTTTACTTTTGAATCCAATGTCTTGGCCACAATGCATTCTCTCTGGCGCAGTCCTATAAGGTCGCTCTGGAGGTCGAGCCATTTGAGTCTCAATTTAATGACGACCTACAGCGAGCCGACGCTGCCCTGGCTGCCCTTCGGCAAACATCTACCTCCCAACCGAGTCCCGAGCCGATCGGACTACCTACCCCATTGCCTTCACCACCCGTGAGTGCTCCGTTACCACCCTTGCCTTCCGATCCTCATCCGGAGCCATCATATTGGGAGCCACCGCCGCCCGAACCACCCGTGTTTCTTACGGGTACGCTATACATAGTCGAGCCGCTTCTTAGTTGGCTCAAGGATGGCTTGATCCCACGTCCTTACACTTCTATGGACCCCACCTTACAATTAGTGCCCGTCAACTCCTTCCACACTACCTTTCGGTCTAGTCACCATGTTGATACATTGGATGACCTTATTATGGGATTAGACACGCAATGGAAGTTGACGTATTCGTTGGCCCGAGGCTTCGACCAACTCACTAGTCTTAGCTTCACCCATCCGGCCTTAGGGTCCATTACCTCCGTATGCACCGTGGGTTATGTCACCACGGAGATTCTCTTGTTCCTTCCCTTACCGGCCGAGCCTACCTTTGCTCCATTTATCCCGATGGAGGAACCATATGTTCTATACACGGTCCCATCTACCACGATGGATGGAGGTGACCATCACCTTCATGAATTTCAAACATGGGACTATGTAATGGAGGAACCGAGGGGTCACACATTCTTTGACCCTTTTGACCCCTTCACTAGTGAACCTCCCGAGCTATCATATTTACTCCACTTCTTCCAAGGAGTTCACTATTCCACCCCTACCCCTCGGTCTAGTTGGCAAGCCATACCTACGTCTAGGGGTAATGACGAGGGTAGTTTTAGATCTCCTAGCCCTTCCCCACCCAAATCCCATAGATCGCCAATGCATGAGTGGTACATCTTAGGGTATCTAGGAGTCCTCCATTCCGTCAACCATCGAGTACATCTAGTGTATGCGTGGCACATATTCGGGTGTCCTGGTCCACCATCGCCTGTGCATAGGTCGGACTAACATTAGGTTGTTTAGGGTCTTTGTGAGTCTTTGATTCGTCTATCTGTCGTGTGTTTATGCGTGCATCGAGTCAAGTCGGTTTGTATGCTCGCGTTGTTCATCCCTTTCGAGTACGAGACTTATCGGACTTTCAGATCGGCTCTACTTCACATATCGGATCTAGTCACATAAGGGACCCGCGGTGATTCCTAGTGAGTCTTCGAGCCGTTTTCCCTCCTTTAAAAGTGACCCCACCCCGGAGTGTCCACCTCTAGCCTCATTCCCACGGTAGCATGTGCATATCGAATCTATACGGGATGAGCAGGTGTCGATTACTTGGAGTGGAGCGTACTCCGCGCTTCATGGTACGGTGACGGATCCGCTGGCGTTACGAGCAGCCGCACCCCTTACTCGACGGGGTCGAGTTCCTCCCACCCTGGGAGAGTTGATGGGAATCGACGCCGAGCACTGACTTTTATTTTTGCATTTGAGTCCTTTTAGTTTACTTTTATATCCTTGGGAAAGTATATGTGCAATTATAAGGCTTTATAAGCCAATGTGTCATTCCCTTGGATTCTTTGGGTTTATTTGCAAATTATCAGTAGGTCCAGCAAGGGGGCCCCCAGTCCTTCCCCATTGGTCCACCTAAATCATGTGGGGCTGGTCAAAGGCCAAGGTGGCATCTAGAAGGATGGACTAGTCAATTAGACACGTGGGGGGACAAATGGGTTAAATTGTCAAGGGTAGGCCACCTACCCTTACCCTTGGTCAAGGGGGCACCCCCCATTAGAATTAATTAGGAAATTTATTTTTTTGTTTGATCACATTTAAATGTGAAGTCCCTTAAGTACCCCTCCTAACCCTAGATCTAAGGGTAGATTAGGTCATTTTGTATTTCATATATATATCATGTATTTCCATTTAGTTTGAATTAATGAAGTGAATTTTTCAGAAATTGCTTGGAGCAGCTTGGAGGGTGTGCCCCTCTCCCCTCTTCCTCTGGTTCTTCTTCTTCCTCCAGCCCTCCAAGGAGTGAATCCCCTTCTCTTTAGCCTCTCTATATTCCCTTTCTGCTGCCGCCGCCACCGTTCGTGCCACCGTCGCGCCGCCACCGCCGCTACATCGAAGTTCTGTCCAAATCAGGACAGAACCTCTCCTCCAAAATTGTATATCTAGTTCTTGTTGTCTGATTGAGCCCTAATTTTGAGGGTTTGTTCTGTCCATCTTCCCTAACCTCCAGTTAACATTTCGTGTCATTTGGAGTCCATTTGATATTTTCCCGTATTTTTGTTTGTTCTCTCAGTAATCTGCCCTTTTGCAGATCTACATGATAGGGTCGTCTACTTGTAATTTCCCCACCCACTTAAATTTTTTTTTTAAAAATCCAAAAAAATTCCCTAGTGTTCCTCACGTATACCCCCATCCACCATAATTTTCGTTGAGTCGACAAAAATCATTTAGCCCTCGGTCAAAGGTCTGTTTCAGGCAGATCAATCTCTGCCCTGTGTGTCTGTCAGTCCGGGTCAAAAAAAAGGCAGTTTGCAGTCATTTTTATTTTTAATCCGTTCTGTGGATGGAGCCACCAAACATATATGTTGTAGCTCTCTGAGTCCCCTATCCATCGGTACCTCTTGTGCATCAATCCGACATCGGATCTGGTCGTAGGAATTCTTTTCGTGAAGGTGTGCAGAGCAGATCCGAATTCAGCCAGCACAACTCAATCCGGGAGAAAATTCAGAAATAAATATCAAAGTCAACTTCAGGAGCCGCCCCTTCAGGGAGTCGATCAGGGACATCCCGCCATCGTCCCAGCCAAGCGGCGCCTTCAGAAGATCCCAGGAAGGCAGCGTTCGTTTGGAATCCATACCTTACTGTCCACCGAGTCAGCAACCGAGTTGGCGTAGCACCGAGTTGGAATAGTGCTGAGTCGGACCAACATGCCGAGTTAGTGCCGTACGCGCCTCCAGATTGCTGCCCGTCAACCCAGGGTCGGTCCTCTCAGGCCCCACTTGTAGCCCTTTACCTCCCTGCATGGAGTGGGCAATAGATTTCACTCTTGTAATTAACTTTTACTGTTGTTACCGGGAGTTACCGTAACTGGCCGGGAACGTCTTCCCCACGCCCGGAGCGTGGAGGTACACTCGCTCCCCACTCTTTATCGCATTTGCTTATCTTGTATAGCTTTGAATGCCGCTGCGAGTGTAGGTTTCTAGCTAGATATACTTGTATCACCGCTGCGAGAGAGCGAGTGTGAGTGTTACCGTCCTGTGACTCGACCCGAGTTAATGCGGAAATCTGATACCCGAGACTCACGGCCGGTTTCTCAACCGCGCCCGGTCCCACGTCTTCCCTCGCTTAGGGACGATCACGAGCTAGAGTCTCAGGTCGCGTGTCCGTCCCGCATCAACTCGGTCTAGGAACACGGTCACAACCTCACCGTCGTGAAACTAACACCGTCTAGGGAAAACCCTCGGTGACGCTCATCGGAACCCTAGACCTCTACCTCGGGAAAACACCCAAAAATTACACGTAAAACCACGTCTCACAGATGAGAAATAGAAACTCGACCCACTAGAAACTCACGTCACGTGACAGGAGCACTGCCCACCAGAAGCAAGGCCGGATGCGTCAACTGACGACTTAGTCCGTGCCTCAAGTGTCTAGCTGCGATGCCCCAGGCGGAGACAAAGACACAATAGTAACTAGTACTACGAACAAGGACTAGCTGGGGTCACGCTCGTCAGCACGGGTCCGACAGCCCCCAACTATGTGTGCCCACATAGACCATGCGCCTTAGGTCAGATCCTCTAGAGAGTTCTTCCCCCGAAACCCGGACTCAGGCTGCACGTGGAGGCCCTACGATAACCAACCTAAAAATTATCTCTCTCGGATAAGCCGCTCCACCACTCCCGGGTGGGTCAGCACACGCGTGCCGTAAGAAGGCTACGACCAGTGGGAGGTCACTAAACGTGAACACAGAAAGTCACTCACGCACCCATCGCGAGTAACACGGAGTAACAGGTGGCACGATGGCTCCAGACTATGGACAGCCCACTAGACCTATTAAATCTAACGGTCTTTGAGTCACAAGACTCGGGGTCACGACCGTCATACAGGGACAACTCCATGTCATCAATCTGCCCTAGCCCTAGGGTCAGAAACCTCGGCGCGATGACTCACGAGGCAGTTCACAACTGCCGAGACCATTCCCTCGAAAAGGGAACTTAAGAGACCTCCAGCCCCAGGCTGGGTGACTGGACTCACAGTCCAAGGCCATACACACGACCCACTCGGAAATCGCTTCCCGGAGAAACACACGTCGTGCGGGGATAACCCTCCGCACTCATACCGATACACGGTGACCCAATCTAGCGAGAACACAAAAGTCCGGAACACATGGGGTCACCCGCACCCTCAAATCCATGGGCACGCTAATCGAGATAACACGGTACCTCTGGACACTCAAAACTCGGTCACGAAACTCACGGGGTGTTCGGGACGTTCACGCGACCGAAGGTCGACCACTGGGTCACAACCGGGTCGACAAGGGTTCAACACAACGCGACCGGAACACACCAACATGGAAAACCAAGTGGCAGTCCTCCCTGGACCGTCACGATTCTTGGCGGTCCACTCTAGACCGCAAGCCCCAAGTAGCGATCCACTCTAGACCGCCAGAAACATATAGCAGTCTCGCCGGGGCTGCTACCCGCCAGAAACAGATGGTTAAAGGGGCGGTTGCCTCTAAGACCGCAACCCCACAAGGCGGTCCAATCGGGACCGCAAGCCACCAAGTAGCGGTCCACTCTGGACCGCTACCCGCGAGGGACACCAGGAAGAGAAATGGTTCTCCCAAGACCGCAGCCCCTAGTGGCGGTCCTGGCCTGACCGCTAGCATTGCTTAGCGGTCTGTCGCAAGGCTACTACTACCCTGGACTCAGATAGGAAAATAGCGGCCAGCCCCTGGCCGCTAACGCCTAAAAATGGTCATGCCCCGACCTCCAGCCCCAGGTGGCGGTCTATCGTGTGGCCGCTACCTGGAACCGACATAAGGGGGCAAGTGGCGGCCCCCAGAGGACCGCCAGGGCTAGCGGCTGTCCCTGGTGCGACCGCTACTTATCTGCAAACCCGAAAACGGTGAGTTCGGTGGAAAACTCCATTCCACGCCCCGTTCACACCCTTGTGAAAGGGAAAACATGGGGAAATCATTCCCCACCCTCTCTAGCACCGACAGGACCCATTTAAACCCCAAAAATGCGATCCAAATAATAGATCGGGCTCACACCCCAAAATCATGTATTTTCTCCAAAGAGCTCAAATAAGCCCGCTCGGCTCATCACGGCCTACCAAAACCACGGGAATGGAAGTACAAGGGCTAAGGATCCATCCCCCTACTTTGACCGAAGATTTGACGCGCCGTGGATGCCGTTCTGTAGTGAAATGCCCCACGAACCACCGTCGGTGCCCCGAGCTCACGAACGATAAACGCCGTGTCTCCACCTCGATCCTCGCTCCATCCTCACCGCTCTACGCCGCACGAACCTTGTCGCCTCTCCCCTGTCCACCTCCGTCGGCTGACGGAGAAGAGAGGGAGAGAGGAGAGAGCGTGAGAAGAGAGAGGGAGAGAAGAGAGAAATGAGAGATGGGGAGAGAGAGAAAAGGAGGTTTATATATAGAAAATCTAGAATTTTTGAAAAATACTAAAAATAGGGAAAAAATACTCCCCACTATCCTCAAAAAACGCACAACGCAGTGGTAACGTCCCGGAGTCGGAGAACGCAACGGTTCGCCCTACACGGGATTCCGAAGGTCTGACAGGCAAAAACACGCGTGAGCCGTAAAACTTAATCCGGGACCCACAAAAGTGATCCGAAACCCACGGATCTGGATCCGAATAATATCTGAGAAAATTCGGGGCGTTACAGCCCTCCCCCCTTAAATAAATTTCATCATCGAAATTCAGGACAAGTGCCAAGTCAAAGGGGAAGAACACCGAACCAACTGACAACGCTGTCAGAGCCCCAGAATAGAAAACCTCGATACTCACAAAAGCACCAAACATGAGGGATACGGCCAGGCCTTGATCACGAACGATGCCTTGCTCATGACCCAACACACATCGATCATCAGAGTAGGCATACAACAAAAAGACAAGTCTGGTATCACCTCAGCTGCACGGAAACCAATCATGCCAGAAGATAAACTTCCACAATTCCTAGATCCAATCCAGGAAAAGCACACCACAAAAATGGCCACCACTAGGCCTCGCTTGCACACGACTCTCGCCATTCCCGAGCCGCACTAACCAGCATCTTCTGTCTGTGAAAGACCAATCACCGGTCACCAGACACTCGCCAACGGGAAACCTTCATCGGCCCAACAGGCGCGATCCAAATCACGACAGGCCATCTGCTGACTCTAGCAGACCAACACCACATCCGATCTCGAGCCTCACGCCAACTCTACCCTCTCAGGGGAGCACGACAAAACCAAATGACAAGATCCGGAGTCTTCAGTCCTCACCTCACTCGACTCAGGCTTACAGGGAAATCCTCCCATGCTGGTCACCAGACCAAGGATCACCATTCCACGTCAACCTCTCCTTAGAGACCTCCATACCCGACATTGTCCACAGTCCTGTCTCATAAAATCTTATCTCATCTCAATCGCTCCAAACGGACGCACGCCAATCCCGATTCCGCTCTCACCACAGAGCCACGGGACACAACCTGAGCAATTCACGGCACATGACTCCAAGGCAACCAAGTGCCACTTGCTACCACAGCAACCTGGTCGACAGCGCCACGACCAATACACACAGGTCCCTGAACAAATACACATCTCACCATGGTCGCCCACTCGGTCAACCTTACCATTTGCTCGCAGCCACCAACTGGGAACCATAATCTCTCAGAGATCACTTCTCCAAAAACACAGCCTCATCCGCGGACACAGCTTCTAACACAAAATAGGGTACCCATGCGGCACGCTCGCCAACACATTTCCCCAATTGTCCACCTGCCAGTGTCACGAACCACAATGTCTTGAACAATGGCACGGCAACAACACGTCTCACACAGAGGAAGCAATCCTCCGATGCTCAACTCATCCTCAAAAATCCGCCCGTAGCAACCACCGCTACAATCCGTGTGGTGCGGACACCCGAGCAATTACGCCGAGCCACCGATACTACACGCGGAGCACGACTCGAGCCACTTCAGCATCCATCTGGCTCGGAGACAGCCTGGAGACTCCCCCTTGAGTCTCGACATTTATCATATTTGTTTAGACTTTATTTGTGTGTAATGTGTGTTTGTTTCATTTTATTCGGTTTGTAATTTTGATTGTAAGAGGGGTTACGGGCCCCCCAGACCCCCTCCCATTGATCCACCTCAGCCTAGGGCCCCATGTGGGGTCAGTCAACCATTCAAATGGAGGCTTCTAGAAGGGTGGGCCAAGTGGGGGACAAGTGCATTAAGAAGTCAAGGTTGGCCACCAACCTTGCCCCTTGGTCAAGGGGGCGCCCCCCTCTCACCATCATGTAATTTTTTTATTTATTTCTTTTGTGTGTTGGTCACATCTAATCCAAGCCCTCCATTCCCCCACCCCTAGATCCAACGGTGGATAATGGATTAGATATGTGACCTATAAAACCTTGTATTTTCCCATTTTGGAGAATTAATGCCATTTGAAATCTGAAAATTGCTTGAGCAAGGGCTGGTGCGCCCCCCTCCTCTCTCCTCCCTCTCCCCCCTGCAGCTGAGACGGTTGCCATTCTGAGGTGTGACGCCTCCCTTATCGTTCCGGTGATCGCCGCCACCGCCATCGTGCCACCCTTGCACCGCCACGGTCTTCATCGGTATTCTGTCCGCGCAGTGCAGCAGTAGCTTGTCCGAATTTTACAGCTCTCCCCCGTGATCTTCTGGGCACCAAATTTGGAGGGGATGTTCTAGGGATGTCCACCACACCACCGAAAATTCGGTTGGCCTTCTAGTTCACTTTTCCTAATTTTCCATTTTCGTCCAACTTTCAATTTCAGTTCTGACAGTTTCAGATCTGATTTCCCACTTTCTTGATTTTCCCATCTTCGACCCCTTTTGTGATTTTTCCTAGAGCTCCCAATTTTACTGGGTGTTGTACCCATCAACCCCTCCACCCACGATTTTTATTGATTTTTGATCAGCCCTCCATCTATTTTTCAAAAATCATTTTCAGAGCCAGCTACAGTTCTGACCACCTCTATCCAGATCCGACCATCTTCCAGTGAAAAATTCATCAAAATTCGTAGCCTCCTCCAATCCTTCCACAAGAATTATTTCCATTTTCCTTGTTCAAATCCCTACAACTTTGGTGAAGAGCTCAGAGGCTGAATCGGACGTCTTCCTGGCGGTCAACGGCGGTTCTCAGGCAAGTTCCCTGCTGATCTGAGGGTTCGAGTACTATACAATAGGAGCTTCAAAATTCAACAAAGTTCAGATCCGAGCAGATCCAGTAGATCCCTCTAGCCCTAGATTGGAGGATTTCAAGAGAGCTTTTCAACGATAGCTCATGTGCCCCGATCCGACTTCGGGAATGATCGCAGCGGCCGTTCTTGCCGGAGCGCGTGCCGGAAAACAGAAGTGAAAATCCTTGGGCAGCAACTTCAAGAGTTGGAGATCGGAGCCGATCGGCCACCGATCGGAGTTTCCGGCCGACTGCCGTCCATGGAGGCGCGTCACCAGGGGTCCCCATCACAGCGGGCCCCACCCCAGTAGGCCGGGAGGACAGCGCCATCCGTGGGCCCCACGGACATCAAGATGCTGCCCGTCAACCCAATTCGCGTGATTCCCGGGCCCCGCCTGTGACCTTTTACCTCCCTACGTGGAGTGGGTCAAATTATTGTACACTGCTGTGATAATTGTTAACTGGGAGTCCGTGATTGGCCGGGGTCGTCTTCCCCACGCCGGGTGCGTGGAGGTAACGGTCTCACCTTCTTGGCATTTACTTGCTTAGCTAGTATACAGTCTTATGCCGCTGTCGAGAGTGTAGCTTCCTAGCCTGTGTGTTCATGTCGCCGCTGTGAGGGTGAGAGTGACCCGTCCCGTGACTCGATCCGAGTCCGGAAGTTGAGTCAGACTACCTTGAACTCTGTCGGTTCCTTAACCGCGCACGATCCACGCTTTCCCTCGCTTGGGACGACGAGTGAGTTTGCACTTCTGTTAGCGCCGTGTAGCCCATAGGAGCTCTTAGTGTCGAGCCGAGGTCGCTCTAGTAGTCGTGTCATTGCTGGTCGAGTCGTGTCCGTCTCATATAGCGTCGTCTCCTCAGTCCGTCCCACATTGTCACGAACCACAATGTCTTGAACAACGGCACGGCAACAACACGTCTCACACAGAGGAACCAATCCTCCGATGCTCAACTCATCCTCAAAAATCGCTCGTAGCAACCACCGCTACAATCTGTGCACTCCGATCCACACGCACAGCCACCACAACGACAACTCGGGATCCTCCATCCCGACAATCCTCTGCAACTCCGCAGGCTCCGATCCTCCACACATCGAAAATCACAACACCAACCATGAATTTTCACGAACACTGCCGAATCGGCACACATCCTTCCAGAAAATGCCAACACCCTCACACGTCAGGGAATGGGCAACGCTTCTCATAGGCAACCACCTTGCCAAAACATAGGACTCATCTCGCACGGACTTCATGGCACACGAAGGGCGAACCAATCTGAACACACGATGCAAGATGACGAACCTTGGCAAAACGTAATCTCTCCAACCAAAGAGAAACCGACATACCTCCGACCAAATGGGAGGAAAACTCCACGCTCGATCTGACCTTGAACCTCACGCACGTTGGGAACCACACCTTCCAGCATCGGAAAGCCATTGCCTCACGTCAGGTCAGCTCCTCCGACACAGTCACCAAGTGTCTCGTCGGACCACGATCACAACATCTCTCGATGCACCACCACTGTAATTCCTCGAACTGTAACATGCCACGCCAAGAGCCGCAACACGAGCCATAATCGGCAACCGCCAACGCTCATCCTTGAGTCCCGAACTCGCCACGGAACCTTCACATCTCAAGCCAATTCCGGGACAACACGACCCATTCACACGTAGAAGCGCAGGAGCAAGAACTTACTGGGACATCTCTGCCGAATCCTACCTTGAAATCCGTAAAAATAATCAGGACTGACATGTCATTTTTGACGCCACAGAGCATGACAAGGACAATCAGGCTCGACAAATCAACAGCTTATCCAGAAGATCCTCCGCTCGCCCGAGCATAATTCCCGACCAGAGCACCCGCTCCGACACCTCAAACCACAACCTTAACACCTCAGGGGCTGGATAAGTCTCAAGCTGGAGTGGCCAAAATGCCAATAAATCTCTCGGAGCACACTTACAGCCACTTAACCACGAACAACCCTCGCCAGCAACCTGACCTCGCTGCAGACTCCTCGAACGTAGCACCGCAAACTCACGCCTGCCAACAACCTCTGTCCAACGCAGCACAACCGGGGCCACCATCCATCGGGAAGAAATCTCTCGATCACATCCCTTGGGCCCCACACCGGCACTCCAACGAAACAACAACTGCCTTCACAGCGCCAACACTGCGCACTCAAGCTCTTACGAGAGAAACCAAGCGAAAAACAAACACCAAACCCTATGCTAGCTGCGAAATGTACTGGACCTTACAGACTCTGATCACTACAATATCTCAAATTCTCATGTACGACCACAACCACGCTCTGATACCAACTATAACGACCCAAGATCAGGATACCATTTGAATCCTGGCCCACCGCCCACGAGCCGGGAGGGCTCGAAAGGGCTCGGAAGGGCTAAAAGGAGTGTGGGGGCACAAGGAAATAGGAAATAAAGTAGGAAAATTCAATAATAACATAAATAAATAAATAACTACAATAGAGTCTAGTACAACAGAAAGTACAGTCTAAGGCAGAAGAACGTACCCAACATCGAGTGAACACTAGGACCGACGAGCTAGCGACGAAGAACCTCCACATAGCACCCTCAAACCTCGAGGAAGAACCGTCGCACCTGAAAAGCAGGGGAGTGCCTCCTGCCACTGGCTTAGTAGGGGCTCCACGGAACCCCAACCGTAAACAACGGCGGAACAGAAAGCATCAAGAACAGTAGGAACGGCACTCGGTGACCGGGAAAATCTCGGCTCTATAGCTACTCCTACTGTACTAGAAAACACGCGCCGATCTTGAGTCGGGGAAACACCGGTCTAACGGAAAGACCTCTAGCTATGCTGCCAGAAAACACACCCTGACAACCCTATCGCGGAGGCCCGTCTCGCAGACAAAGGCCCAACCCAAGACCACTCAGTCTAGGAACACGGTCACGGCCTCGCCGTCATGAAACCAGCATCGTCTATGGAAAACCCTCGGTGACGCTCACCAGAACCCCAGACCTCTACCTCGGGAACACACCCGAAAACTACACGTAAAACCATGTCTCGCAGACGGGAAATAGAAACTCGAGTCACTAGAAACTCATGTCACGTGACAGGAGCACTGCCCACCAGAAGTAAGGCCAGATGCGTCCACTGATGACTTAGTCCACGCCTCAAGTGTCTCACTGCGACGCCCCAGGCGGAGACAGAGACACAAAAGGAACTAGTAACATGAACAAGGACTAGCCGAGGTCGCGCTCATCAGCGCAGGTCCGACAGCCCCCAACTAAGTGTGCACACATAGACCATGCGCCTGTGGACGCACTTTTTATTTATTATCGTTGTTTATTTATTTATTGGCGTTTATTAAGTGCGTGGGCGTGCCAGTCACAAAGTGATGATTTATTGTGCGCTCGATCTGACTAATCAGACGATTGTGTGGTTCGTGTCGGGACTGAAACCCGCCGCACCATAAAGGTCACGGCGTTATTTACATCACCTCGGAGAGGGGAACACCCTTGATTAATCGCTAGGAAAAGGGGCCTCATGGCCAGAAAAATAGTTCCGTGAAAAGTCTATTAGGAAACATTGAAATCCCCGTGCGAGGGTGAGAAGAAAGCATTCGAGATCATGTCGGTCGTGTGTTGACCATTTGATGTTCGGACGAGTGTCCAGCTTGTGAATCACGTAATCGTCACAAGAAAACCGGAGCATATGTATGCCGGGGGTACGGCAAGTTTATTGTTCAAAGGGACAGGAGACATTCGTTTGAATCCCGGTTAGAGTGATCGGAAATCAGTGAGTTTATTGGCCCGGTGCGAGATCGAGTCAGGACCATTTCGGGGGTGCCTCCCGCGGTCCAAACGAGGCTTGCGTGAGCATCATTAATATTTCTGGTGCCGAAGGGCAGTGGGAAAGTGTCCCGGGACTATATTCCAAAACAAAGATGTGTACAGAGATAGCGGGCTATAGGCTTACGATGTGGGTCAGGCGATGACCATGGTTGAGGCGAACCCAAGGTCCAAACGTGACTCACGAAGGTCTTATTGATATTCCCACACGTGTGGTTGGGGGAAAACGAGAGCCGCCTCATTCCGTTCGGATTTTGTTGGTCATACGCGGACCATTTTACATTCGACCAAAGGTCCGTGTTTGTAGCATAAGAGACGGTGACAAATCGTACAAACACCTACCGTGAGTACGGCAAGTTTAATGCAAATGCGGGATCAGATCCCAGTATATATATGTCGGTCACTAACGGACCATTCAGTATTCAGACGAAAGTCCATATTCGAAGCGTCGAAGACCACGACAAAGACATACGGATATCTGCCGTAGGTACGGCAAGCTTCATGTGGGTGCGGGATTGGATCCCGGCATATATGTCGGTCCCTAACAGACCATTCATTATTCGGACGGAAGTCCGTATTAGTAGCGTCGAGGATGACGATAAAATCATACGGATGTCTGCCGTAGATACGGCAAGTTTAATGTGGGTGCGGGATCGGATCCCGAAAAAGATGGGTCGAGCTAACGAACTATCGGCCCGGAATAAGATCGGATCGTGGTCACGTTCGGGCGAAAGCTCCCGAGATCCAAGTCTGATCTAGTGGGGCATCATCATTTTTTTCATACGCAGTCCGAGGGAAGCGGATTGTTAAGTGTGAAGCCCAAACTCGCCAACGTGCGCCCTCGCACGCGGATCGACCTGCGCAGTCAGGTCGCGGGGTTCGACCTGCCCGGTTAGGTCGCGGGGGTCAAGGGGGCAGCGCCCCTTGCGGGGGTTTCCGGGGGCAGCGCCCTCGGAACAAAAATTTGATTATGGAAGGGGGAACCTTTTTTATTAGTTTTATTCATTAGCCTTAAGTCTTTTCTCTCATTTAATTAATCATTTCTCCCTTTCAGGCATGCCGGTTTAGGAAGATACCAAGAGAGAATAGGGGCGCGCCGGTTTAATGGGTGCAAGAAGGGGGGGGCGCGCAGGATAAGAGAGAAGAGAGGGGCGCGCCGGTTGTGGGCATCACAAAGGGGGCGCGCCGGCTATGGGCATTACAAGGGGGCGCGCCGGCTATGGGCATTACAAGGGGGCGCGCCGGCTATGGGCATTACAAGGGGGGGCGCGCCGGTTTGAGCTCAGGAATTCCGAAGTGGATTTGAGTGTGGAGCTAATCCGGCGCGGGGGGGGGGGTAGCGCGCCGGATTAGCCCACGCCGGATTAGGGGGCGCCGGGTTAAGCTCCTGCGAGGTTTTATTTCGCTCTGTTTGATTCTTTTTGCTCTGTTCTTGTTTCTTCAACTTGCAGATTAATCTGTTGATTGATTTATTCATCTTATTGATGGATTAAGCTTGTGGAAAGAGAGTTTAAGTGTTTTAGTTGTTTATTAAGGTGGATTAGCATGAAGATTCAAGTGTTTCGTTTGAAGAGTTTGTGCAGGAACTCAGAGATTCAGCTTGATTCAGGGGGCTTAGTTGTTCGTCTGTCTGTTCTGACGTGTTCTTCCCCTGGCAAAATTTGGGCAGCACCTCCCCCGGACTGACGCTTGCCAGAAAAAATAGAGGAACACCAAATGGATTGCTCTGGGGTGAACCTCAAAATGTAGACCTTACGGCGGTCCAATAACCCATAAGTGAGTTTATGAAGCTCGAGGACTAGCCTTCAAGAACTCCCACAGCTCACGGGTGATGGTTTCATAAGTGGGACGAATGTGTGCCATGAGAGGCCATGAATGTTCATCCCCTGACGGACTCCTTCGAAGGCCATGCTATGGAGAAGCAAGCTTCGAAGGGCCTGGATGAGGAGAAGGCAGAGGGAAAGAGAGGGAGGCAGAAGAACACCGTGTGTTGCGAAAAGAACTTCTCTTTTTATTCATTTGCAAAGAGAAATACAGCTGGGAATCTACCCTAAAGCGAGAAAGGGGGAGAGTACAGTAGAGAGAAAGGAGGGAATACATCGATGGGGGAGGGGGAACGGAGCACAAGCTCCTCCCCCTCCGAGCTCACCTCTCACTCTCACTCTCCTCTCTCTTTCTTTCTTCACCTCTCTGGCGTGGATGGGTGGAGCTTCCTTCTCTTCGGGTGGCCTTCTCCTCTTCTTTTTCTTCTTCTATTCACTGCATACAGCCGAGGGGGTTCGAGCAGCCAGCTCTCTTCTTCTTTCACCCACCTATATATAGGACAGGTTGCGTTCCTTGTAGAAATGGCCAGTGGGGGAGAATTCCCGCCACCTCTGCCTTGCTCGCAGCAACGCTGGGAGTTGACTCATTGCGTTGGATGCCGCTAGTTCGCGCCGTACGCTGCCATTCATCCGAGGACGGGATGTTCGTAGGTTTGTCCGAAGATCTACTACTGCTGCCACCGTCGGTGCTGGCCTCTGCTGCTACCACCGTTGCGCTGTCGAGTTGGGGTGTGCACAGCTCTGCGATCTTTAAATGGCTATGGGACGGGCATTGAATGCCACTGTTCTTCTCCTCTCTGAACTTCGTGTGAGATTCATCCGGAAATAGAGCATCGGAATATAGATGGGATGGCCCTTTGGTTAAAACGGCGCAGAGTTGTGCGCGTCGGATTATCAGCACACAAGGGCCGCGTCGGTTCAATGCCAAGCAAGGAGGGGCGCGCCGGTCTAATGCCAAGCAAGGGCAAATGAAAAAAATGGGGCGCGCCGGATTAAGATGTCAAAGGGGCGCGCCGGTTTAGAGCGCGCCGGTTTAAGGCCCTTTCGCGCCGTTTTAAGCCTCGAATGGATTCTTTTCGAAGTCGCAGCCATTTATTCAGGTGTTGGCGCTCCTAGAATGTTCTAGTTGCAACGTATGGCCTTCATAATATTCTGTTTACAGCCTTTGGGGCTTGGTCCTAGACTTTTCATGACTTTCGGTGTATCCCGAGACTGTGCCGGAGTTCTCGACTTTTCTTTGATTCAACTCTCGACATGGCCGGTCGGAGCGTTGTAGCTGTATCTTCCGCTTGGGGGGCTTCCTTAGCGGGTAGTAGACCACCAAGCGAGTTCTCGTCCTGATCGGGTGAGGCGTGAGGTTTATTCGGCATTTTCATCTTCGGCTTGCTCTCGTGTGTCGAGACGTGCATGACGTATGATCGACACCGTATTTTTTGGATGTCCACAAATGCCCCCCACTCGCAGGTGGTGCAAGCGAGGGACGAGTATGCGCGACCCGCGAGTGTAGAGTTCTTCGACGAGATGTCTGTTCTTCCAGGCTAGTGGAATGCTGGTCCGGTGCTAATTCGCGGGAGAGCGCTCACTCCTTCAGGGAAGGGATGAGGGAACCGCTCCACCACGTGCGCACGTTGACCAAGAGTCCTTTATTCATCAACTCAGATGAATGGTCTGAGCCGGAGCCGATGGGGTTTCTTTTGTTCATCAATGCGGACAGAAGGTCCGAGCCGAAGTAGAAGGGGTTCTTTCTGTTCATCGATTTGGACGGAAGGTCCGAGCTAAAGCAAAGGAGTTCTTTTTATTCATTGACTTGGACGGAAGGTCCGAGCCAAAGCAAAGGAGTTCTTTTGTTCATCGACTTGGATGGAAGGTCCGAGCTGAAGCAAAGGAGTTCTTTTATTCATCGACTTGGACAGAAGGTCCGGGCCGAAGCAAAGGAGTTCTTTTTATTCATTGACTTGGACGGAAAGTCCGAGCCGAAGGTTAATTCACCGGTGGGACTGGAGATTGCAATATTGGGGGTGGTTTATTCATTGGCACGGGGCTAGTGCCAAAGCAAAGGTCCTTTTGTTCCTGGCTTCAGATGGAAGGTCTGGGCCACTGGTTTGTTCACCGGTACCGACAGGAAGTCGGGGACCGACGTGGTTTGTTTGTTGGCATAGGATTGGTGCCAAAGCAAGGGTCTTTTTGTTCATGGAACCGAGTGAAAGGCCCGGACCACAGGTTTGTTCATCGATGCCGATAGGGAGTCGGAGCCCGACGTGGTTTGTTCATTGACACATGGTTAGTGCCAAAGCAAGGGGTCTTTTTGTTTGTGGAACCAGACGAAAGGTCCAGGCCACAAGCTTGTTCATCGATGCGGACGAGATGTCGGGAGCTGACGTGGTATGCTTGTCACTTTCTTTCTCTTCATTAGTGCCGACAGGGTGTCGGGCGCCGACATGATATGTTGGTCTTTTCTTCTCTTCATCAGTGCCAACGGGGTGTCGGGAGCTGACAGGGTTTGTTGGTCTCTTTGCCTCTTCATCAGTGCCGACAGGGTGCCGGGAGCTGCTTGGTTTGTTTGTCTTTTCTTCTCTTCATCAGTGCCGACATGGTGTCGGGAGCTGACAGGGTTTCTTGGTCTCTTTGCCTCTTCTCAGTGCCGACAGGGTGCCAGGAACTGACCTGGTTTGTTGGTCTCTTTGTCTCTTCGTCAGTGCCGACAGGGTGCCGGGAGCTGACCTAGTTTGTTGGTCTCTTTGCCTCTTCGTCAGTGCCGACAGGGTGCCGGGAGCTGAATTGGTTTGTTGGTCTCTTTGTCTCTTCGTCAGTGCCGACAGGGTGTCGGGAGCTGACGTGATATGTTGGTCCCTTTCTTTCTCTTCATTAGTGCCGACAGGGTGTCGGGCGCCGACATGATATGCTGGTCTTTTCTTCTCTTCATCAGTGCCAACGGGGTGTCGGGAGCTGACAGGGTTTGTTGGTCTCTTTGCCTCTTCATCAGTGCCGACAGAGTGCCGGGAGCTGCTTGGTTTGTTTATCTTTTCTTCTCTTCATCAGTGCCGACATGGTGTCGAGAGCTGACAGGGTTTGTTGGTCTCTTTGCCTCTTCGTCAGTGCCGACAGGGTGTTGGGAACTGACCTGGTTTGTTGGTCTCTTTGTCTCTTCGTCAGTGCCGACAGGGTGCCGGGAGCTGACCTAGTTTGTTGGTCTCTTTGTCTCTTCGTCAGTGCCAATAGGGTGCCGGGAGCTGACCTGGTTTGTTGGTCTCTTTGTCTCTTCGTCAGTGCCGACAGGGTGTCGGGAGCTGACGTGATATGTTGGTCTCTTCTTCTCTTCGTCAGTGCCGACAGGGTGTCGGGAACTGACATGGTTTATTTGTCTCTTCTTCTCTTCATCAGTGCCGACAGGGTGTCGGGAGCTGACGTGGTTTGTTCATTGGCATGGGGTTCGTGCCAAAGCAAGGGTCTCTTTGTTCATGGAACCAGACGAAAGGTCTGGGCCACTGGTCTTGTGCGTTGGTGGGACTGAAAATATTTTGATCTCCGGCGGGACTTGACGAGTCGACATCCCTCGGAGGCTTTGATGATGATTTTTCTCTCTTCTTTTTTTTCTTCTCTTTTTTTTCCTCTTCTTTTCCCTTCTCTTTTTCTTCTTCTCTTCTTCTTCTCTTTTTTCTTCTTCTTTTCTTTCCCTTTTTTTCTTCTTCCCTTCTTTTTTTCCTTCTTTTCTTTTTTTTTCCTTCTCTTCTTTTTTTTTATTTTTTTTGAACAACTTTGGATAGCTATCGGCACAGATGCCGATAATGAGATAGCTGTTGGCTAAACGCCGATAATGACATAGCTGTCGGCTAAGGGCCGATAATTTAAAGCTGTCGGCTCAGGGGTCGATAATTGAAAAATGAGCCACGAGGGCAGAGAGGAGGGTTTATTCCTTTAACGGTCTGGACGGTGGGTCCAAATCAAAAGGGGTATTCGTCGCCCAAAGGGACGGGGCGGAGAGTTTATTGATTCGATAAGGATGTTCGTCACCCGGAGGGATGGGGATAGAAACTTGTTGATTCAATGGCCTGGACGGGAGGTCCAAATCAAAAGGGGTATTCGTCACCCGAAGGGATAGAGAGAAGAGTTGGTTCATGTAACGACCCGGACGGAAGGTCCAAATCAAAAGGATTGTTCGTGAACCCGAAGGGACGTAGGGGTGGTCAAGTCGCTGACACGGGCTAGTGTTAGCGCAAGGAAAAGGGGATGATTCCTTACCCGAATGGCAAGCTCGGGCCAGGGTGAAAGGTTGTTTCATTCTTTAATGCGCCGGGGGCACCAGCTGTATGAAGGGTCTTTCAATTCTTTGGCTGGACGGAAGGTCCAAACCAGAGTAGAGAGAATTCTTTTTATTCTTCGGTTTGTTCTCTAGCTGGACGGAAGGTCCGATCTAGAGTGGAGAGAATCTTTTTGTTCTCTAGTCGGACGGAAGGTCTGATCCAGAGTGGAGAGAATCTTTTTTGTTCTCTGACTGGACGGCAAGTCCGAGCCAAAGTGAAAGGATCTTTTTATTCTCCAGCCAGACAGAAGATCCGACCTAGAGTGGAAAGAATCTTTTTATTCTCCGACTGGACGGCAGGTCCGAGCCAAAGTGAGAGGATCTTTTTGTTCTCTAGCCGGACGGAAGGTCCAATCTAGAGTGGAGAGAATCTTTTTAGTTCTCTAGGCAGACGGAAGGTCCGATCTAGATTGGAGAGAATCTTTTTATTCTCTGACTGGACGGCAGGTCCGAGCCAAAGTGAAAGGATCTTTTTGTTCTCTAGTCGGACGGAAGGTCCGATCCAGAGTGAAAGGGGTCTGTTTGTTCTCTGGCTGGGCAACAAGCCTAAACCAGAGTGAAAGGATTTGATGTTCTTCAAAGCGCCGGGAGTACCGGCTGTGAAATCCGAACCCGGGAAAGTGGGCCATGAGGGCCGGAGTTGATGTTGCAGAGGTAGGCCGCGAAGGCTGCAATTGGGGAAGCGGTCTATAGAAGCCAAAGTTGGGAGGTTAGCAGGCCGTAGAGACGGGAAGTAGGCCGTGGGGGCCAAGATTGGGCTACACGAGCCAGAACTGGGAAAGTAGGCCACAATGGCCAAAATTGAGTTTATTTTTTTTTATTATTATTTTCTTTATTCAAGCATGCAGGCATTCATCAGCAAGCATAACATAAATACATATAAGGTAGCTCCCTCTATAGGGGATGGGATAGGGACAATGCCCATAATTCGCAAATGCAGTGTGGGCCACGGGGCACGACTAAGGGGTGGTGCGCTCGTCAAGAGGATATCGCACGTTCTGCATGCATAGCTTAAATCCACGCATTTCACCCGAGGCTATTCTCTGTGGAGTGGAGGAGCAAACGTGTGAACAAAAGGCCCTAAACATAGGGATATGCACGTTTTCTAAGCAACACTCGAGGGTTACTCTAGCGCCTACATATTAGTTTCAGGCTTTTGACTTTCGGTAGCTTCACACAGCCCCCATCTATTTATTTTGGTAGCGGATTTCACCGTTCGACGCGAGTCTCCTCATGTGTCTCAATGGGGATTCCCGGCTACTAGGATTCATCCTTGTCATAATTTTATTACGGATTCCACCGTTTGACGCGAGTTTTCTCATGTGTCTCAATGGGAATTCCGGCTACTAGGCTTCATCATTATTGAAATTCGCTTCACCTTTTTGCGCGAGTCTCCTCATGTGTCTCAATGGGGATTCCCGGCTACTCAGATCCACGTTTCTCTCTTTTTTTTTCTTGCATCATTTTTTTTAAGTGGGGGTAGGCAGCTTTTTCCTCACGATTACCTTTCACACGAGTGTAGAAATTCAAGCATCCGTAGAGTGCTAAGAAGAAAGTCGGGCAATCCCTATGGTTGAAGACCATTGAACACATTAAATGTGAAGCGGGGAGTGTTGCCTCGGGTTTATTTTGTGAGTTGGGCTTAGCAATTTAGCCATGACTCTTCCCCTTGACGTGTGCACCCGCCATAATTGGGTTCCCTTCGAGCGTATGCCGTGACGCACGTGCATCCAGAATCGGGGCAACGTTATTATTCAGCAAGGAAACATGGTCCTAGAAAATTCCAATGAGGTGCGTTATTCTATATTACAAGCAAGCATGCAAGCAGGGCAGCCGAGCATTTTTTTTGGGTCTCTTTTGGTCTCTTTTTTTCTTTTTTTTTTTTGCGTAAGAACATACTGTCGTTACGTATAAGTGTAGTGATAGTAGGGGTATTAGGAAAGCAGACCACAAAGGGGCCGAAAGGAAACTGAGGAAGTGGGCTACGAGAGCCGAAGATATTGGGAGGAGCAGGCATCGAGAGCCAAAATTGGGAAGCAGGCTGCAAGAGCCGAAATTAAGGAAAGCAGGCTACAAGAGCTAAAGATCGGGGAAGCAGGCTACGGGAGCCAAAGGGAAGTAGGCTACGAGAGCCAGAATTGGGAAGTAGGCTACAAGAGCCAGAGGTTGGCAGGCTACGAGAGCCAGAATTGAGAAGCGGGCTGTAAGAGCCGAAGATATTGGGAAGTGGGCTACGAGAGCCGAAGATAAAGGTCTCTTTTTTGTTCTCTGGTCGGGGAAGGATCCGAACCAGAGTGAATGGATTTCTTTAATTCTCTGGTCGGGGGAAGGATTTGTACCAGAGTGGGAGGTTGATTCTTTGATTCTCTGGTCGGAGAAAGATCCGAACTAGAGTGAAAGGTTGATTCTTTGATTCTCTTGTCGGAGAAGGATCCGAACCAAAGTGAAAGGTTGATTCTTTGATTCTCTGGCCAGGATAGGATCTGAGCCAAAGCGGATGGGTTGATTCTTTAATTCTCTGGCCGGGGGAAGGATCCAGACCAAAGTGAAAGGTTTATTCTTTTTTATTGGGAAGCTGTTGACTAGGAGCTGATAATGGGGTAGCTGTCGGCTAGGAGCCAATGATGAGTGAAGTAGTTGTCGGCTCAGGGGCCGATGATTGGATAGCTGTCGGCTCGGAGGCCGATGGTGGGATATCTGTCGGTGTAATGCCCCGTCGGCGGAAGGTTCAGTCGGTTTAACGCCCCGTCGGTGGATGGTTTAGTCAGTTTAACGCCCCGTCGGCGAAAGGGTTTTATCGATTTAACGCCCCGTCGGTGAAAGGTTTAGTCAGTTTAACGCCCCGTCGGCGGAAGGTTTAGTCGGTTTAACGCCCTGTCGGCGAAAGGTTTAGTCGGTTTAACGCCCCATCGGAGAAAGGTTTAGTCGATTTAACGCCTCGTCGGCGAATGGTTTAGTCAGTTTAACGCCCCGTCGGTGAAAGGGTTTTGTCGGTTTAACGCCCCGTCGGTGAAAGGTTTAGTCGATTTAACGCCCCGTCGGCGGATGGTTTAGTCGGTTTAACGCCCTATCGGCGAAAGGTTTAGTCGGTTTAACGCCCCGTCGGCGAAAGGTTTAGTCAGTTTAACGCCTCGTCGGTGAAAGGTTTTGTCGGTTTAACGCCCCGTCGGCAGAAGGTTTAATTGGTTTCTATTTGTTGGATGACTGAAGGTCGGAGGTAAAAGTTTGCCTTGTGACTCTTCTTTCTCTTCTTTTCTTCTCTCTTTTTTTTTTGTGAGGAGAGGCGGGTGCAAAGATCATGTTCACCTCGTGTGTCGTTTCTTTTTTTTCTTCTCTTCTTCTTTTGTGTAAAGAAGCGGGTTCAATGACCACGTCTGCCTCATGACTTTTCTTTCTCTTCTTCTCTTCTTCTTATACGGAGAGGCGGGTACAAAGACCATGTTTGCCTTACGTCTCTTTTTTTTCCTTCTTCTCTTCTTCTTTTGTAGAGAGGCAGGTGCAAAGACCATGTTTGCCTCATGACTCTTTATTTTGTTCTGCTATTCCTTTCTCATTGATGCCCCCAGACTGGGGTGTATTCTTTTAACGTGCCCCCAGGTTGGAGTGTAGCTTTTCTTCATTTGCCCCCCCTAGGCCGGGGGGTAGGCCTCTTTGCTTTTGTGCCCCCAGGCGGGGGTGTATTCTTTTTAGCTTCTATGCCCCTAGGCGGGGTATATTTCTCTTCACGTGCCCCTAGATCGGGGGTGTGTTCTTCATCTCTTATGCACCCAAGGTAGGATGGGTTTCTTTTTTACGTACCCCTGAGTCGGGGTGTAACTTCATCCTTCTTATGCCCCCAGGCCGGGGTGGATTTTGCTTCTTTACTTCTGTGCCCCCATGGCGGGGTGTATTTGCTTCTTGTGCACCCCGGGCGGAGTGTGTTGTTGTTTCCTTTTTATGCCCCCAGGCCGGGGTGTGTTTCTCTTTTTGTGCACCCAATGGCAAGGCATGTGTTCCTTCCTTCGTGTGCCCCCTAGGTTGGGGTGATTTCTTGTTTCGTGTTCCCCATGGCGGGGTATGGTCTTTGCTTCTTATGCCCCCATGGCAGGGTGGATGCATGCTTCATGTGCCCCCATATCGGGGTATATCTCTTCCTTGAATGCCCCTGAGCAGGGGTGCAACTCTGTTTCTTCTTATGCCCCCAGGTCGGGGTGGATTCTTTTCATGTGCCCCTCGAAGCCGGGGTGTAACTTTTTCCTTATGTGCCCCCGAGTCGGGGTGGATTCTCTTCATGTGCCCCTGAGCGGGGTGTATCTTTTATGGCTTCTACGCCCCTGAAGGGGGGAGGGTAGCTTTATTTCACGTGCTCCCGCGAGGTGTGTGTTTTGCTTCTTGTGCACCCAAGGCAGGGTGGGTCTTTTCTTCACGTGCCCCTAGATCAGGGTATAACTGTGTTGCTTATCGTGCCCCCAGGCCGGGGTAGATTCTTCTGCTTCTTCGACCCCAGAGTGGGGTATATTTCTCTTTGTATTCGCCTAAGTCGGGGTGTAACCTTTACTTTATGTGCCCTCGAGTCGGGGTGGATTCTCTTCATGTGCCCCCAGGTCGGGGTGTATTCCTTTGCTTCTTATGCCCTTAAGTCGGGGTATGACTTTTGCTTTACGCGCCCCCGAGTCGGGGTGGATTCTCTTCATGTGCCCCCAAGCCGGGGTGTATTCTGCTTCTTGTGCACCCCAGACGGAGTTTGTCTCTTTCTTTGTATGCCCCCATGCCGGGGTGTATTTCTTGCTTCTTATGTCGCCATGGCGAGGTATAGTCTTTGCTTCTTGTGCCCCTAGAGCGGGGTAGAGTCTTTGCTTCTTATACCCCATGGCGGGTTAAAGCATTCCCCACAGGGGGCAAGAATTCATTAAGCCACAGTTGCGGCTTATTGGATCTTCTAGCAGCCACTGGAGGGGCCGTTTTATACCGGATAGGGGCAGCAGGAAGGTGGAACGGGCCAGGGCATTGTACCGCAAACTTCGACCCTCCTAGAGTCGGGCGGGATGTCGGCCTTCTTCTCGTTCTCTTGGTCGGCCACGCTTGCCAAAATTTTGTCCTTTCTTTTCTTCTCTTCTTCTTCTCTTTTTTATGTAATAGACCAAGGTGGGTGTGCAGGAGAGCGAGCACCCCCTCAGGGAGGGGATGAGTGGTTCGCTCCACCGCATCAATCCCACAGTGGTAATCTTCGTTCAGCACGGGTCCCGGCGGATATGACCGCACAACCCTCTCTCGTTGATTCTTTCTCTTCCCTTTTCGTTCCTTTCTTCTTTCTTCTTATCATTTCATTTTTTTTCTTCTATTCTTCTATTCTTCTTTTTTTTTGGAAAGGGGGATTTGATTTCCCCTCCCTCTCTTCTTTTCCTCTTCTCTCTTTTTTTAGCGGCCTTCATGATTCCTGAAAGCTGCATATGCCTCGGAGTAGAGTCCTGGAGGCCCTAAAGATAATTATGCCTGGTCCGGCTTTTCCCCCCACAGGGCTGGCGAAGACAACACCTGCAATTCATCAAAGCAAACAAACATTGTTTATTAGGAGGCCATGAGGCCCCGAATCCCGGCGAAGAGATGAAGGGTGGTTTTAGTCCCACCGGGCGTGCTAGACTTGTGGACGCACTTTTTATTTATTATCGTTGTTTATTTGTTTATTGGCATTTATTAAGTGCGTGGGCGTGCCAGTCACAAAGTGACGATTTATTGTGCGCTCGATCTGACTAATCAGACAATTGTGTGGTTCGTGTCGGGACTGAAACCCGCCGCGCCATAAAGGTCACGGCGTTATTTACATCCCCTCGGAGAGGGGAACACCCTTGATTAATCGCCAGGAAAAGGGGCCTCATGGCCAAAAAATTAGTTCCGTGAAAAGTCTATTAGGAAACATTGAAATCCCCGTGCGAGGGTGAGAAGAAAGCATTCGAGATCATGTCGGTCGTGTGTTGACCATTTGATGTTCGGACGAGTGTCCGGCTTGTGAATCGCGTAATCGTCACGAGAAAATCGGAGCATATGTATGCCGGGGGTACGGCAAGTTTATTGTTCAAAGGGACAGGAGACATTCGTTTGAATCCCGGTTAGAGTGATCAGAAATCAGTGAGTTTATTGGCCCGGTGCGAGATCGAGTCAGGACCATTTCGGGGGTCCTCCCGCGGTCCAAACGAGGCTTGCGTGGGCATCATTAATATTTCCGGTGCCGAAGGGCAGCGGGAAAGTGTCCCGGGACTATATTCCAAAACAAAGATGTGTACAGAGATAGCCGGATATAGGCCTACGATGTGGGTCAGGCGATGACCATGGTTGAGGCGAACCCAAGGTCCAAACGCGACTCACGAAGGTCTTATTGATATTCTCACACGTGTGGTTGGGGGAAAACGAGAGCCGCCTCATTCCATTCGGATTTTGTTGGTCATACGTGGACCATTTTACATTTGGCCAAAGGTCCGTGTTTGTAGCATAAGAGACGATGACAAATCGTACAAATACCTACCGTGAGTACGGCAAGTTTAATGCAAATGCGGGATCAGATCCCAGTATATATATGTCGGTCACTAACGGACCATTCAGTATTCGGACGAAAGTCCATATTCGAAGCGTCGAAGACCACGACAAAGACATATGGATATCTGCCGTAGGTACGGCAAGCTTCATGTGGGTGCGGGATTGGATCCCGGCATATATGTCGGTCCCTAACGGACCATTCATTATTCGGACGGAAGTCCGTATTAGTAGCGTCGAGATGACGATAAAACCGTACGGATGTCTGCCGTAGGTACGGCAAGTTTAATGTGGGTGCGGGATCGGATCCCGAAAAAGATGGGTCGAGCTAACGAACTATCGGCCCGGAATAAGATCGGATCGTGGTCACGTTCGGGCGAAAGCTCCCGAGATCCAAGTCCGATCTAGTGGGGCATCATCATTTTTTTTCATACGCAGTCCGAGGGAAGCGGATTGTTAAGTGTGAAGCCCGAACTCGCCAACGTGCGCCCTCGCACGCGGATCGACCTGCGCAGTCAGGTCGCGGGGTTCGACCTGCCCGGTCAGGTCGCGGGGGTCAAGGGGGCAGCGCCCCTTGTGGGGGTTTCCGGGGGCAGCGCCCTCGGAACAAAAATTTGATTATGGAAGGGGGAACCTTTTTTATTAGTTTTATTCATTAGCCTTAAGTCTTTTCTCTCATTTAATTAATCATTTCTCCCTTTCAGGCATGCCGGTTTAGGAAGATACCAAGAGAGAATAGGGGCGCAACGGTTTAATGGGTGCAAGAAGGGGGGGCGCGCCGGATAAGAGAGAAGAGAGGGGCGCGCCGGTTGTGGGCATCACAAAGGGGGCGCGCCGGCTATGGGCATTACAAGGGGGCGCGCCGGTTATGAGCATTAAAAGGGGGGGCGCGCCGATTTGAGCTCAGGAATTCCGAAGTGGATTTGAGTGTGGAGCTAATCCGGCACGGGGGGGTAGCACGCCGGATTAGCCCACGCCAGATTAGGGGGTGCCGGGTTAAGCTCCTGCGAGGTTTTATTTCACTCTGTTTGATTCTTTTTGCTCTGTTCTTGTTTCTTCAACTTGCAGATTAATCTGTTGATTGATTTATTCATCTTATTGATGGATTAAGCTTGTGGAAAGAGAGTTTAAGTGTTTTAGTTGTTTATTAAGGTGGATTAGCATGAAGATTCAAGTGTTTCGTTTGAAGAGTTTGTGCAGGAACTCAGAGATTCAGCTTGATTCAGGGGGCTTAGTTGTTCGTCTGTCTGTTCTGACGTGTTCTTCCCCTGGCAAAATTTGGGCAGCACCTCCCCCGGACTGACGCTTGCCAGAAAAAATAGAGGAACACCAAATGGATTGCTCCGGGGTGAACCTCAAAATGTAGACCTTACGGCGGTCCAATAACCCATAAGTGAGTTTATGAAGCTCGAGGACTAGCCTTCAAGAACTCCCATAGCTCACGGGTGATGGTTTCATAAGTGGGACGAATGTGTGCCATGAGAGGCCATGAATGTTCATCCCCTGACGGACTCCTTCGAAGGCCATGCTATGGAGAAGCAAGCTTCGAAGGGCCTGGATGAGGAGAAGGCAGAGGGAAAGAGAGGGAGGCAGAAGAACACCGTGTGTTGCGAAAAGAACTTCTCCTTTTATTCATTTGCAAAGGGAAATACAGCTGGGAATCTACCCTAAAGCGAGAAAGGGGGAGAGTACAGTAGAGAGAAAGGAGGGAATACATTGATGGGGGAGGGGGAACGGAGCACAAGCTCCTCCCCCTCCGAGCTCACCTCTCACTCTCACTCTCCTCTCTCTTTCTTTCTTCACCTCTCTGGCGTGGATGGGTGGAGCTTCCTTCTCTTCGGGTGGCCTTCTCCTCTTCTTTTTCTTCTTCTCTTCACTGCATACAGCCGAGGGGGTTCGAGCAGCCAGCTCTCTTCTTCTTTCACCCACCTATATATAGGACAGGTTGTGTTCCTTGTAGAAATGGCCAGTGGGGGAGAATTCCCGCCACCTCTGCCTTGCTCGCAGCAACGCTGGGAGTTGACTCGTTGCGTTGGATGTCGCTGGTTCGCGCCGTACGCTGCCATTCATCCGAGGACGGGATGTTCGTAGGTTTGTCCGGAGATCTACTACTGCTGCCACCGTCGGTGCTGGCCTCTGCTGCTACCACTGTTGCACTGTCGAGTTGGGGTGTGCACAGCTCTGCGATCTTTAAATGGCTATGGGACGGACATTGAATGCCACTATTCTTCTCCTCTCTGGACTTCGTGAGAGATTCATCCGGAAACAGAGCATCGGAATATAGATGGGATGGCCCTTTGGTTAAAACGGCGCAGAGTTGTGCGCGTCGGATTATCAGCACACAAGGGCCGCGCCGGTTCAATGCCAAGCAAGGAGGGGCGCGCCGGTCTAATGCCAAGCAAGGGAAAGTGAAAAAAATGGGGCGCGCCGGATTAAGATGTCAAAGGGGCGCGCCGGTTTAGAGCGCGTCGGTTTAAGGCCCTTTCGCGCCGTTTTAAGCCTCGAATGGATTCTTTTCGAAGTCGCAGCCATTTATTCGGGTGTTGGCGCTCCTGGAATGTTCTAGTTCCAACGTATGGCCTTCATAATATTCTGTTTACAGCCTTTGGGGCTTGGTCCTAGACTTTGCATGACTTTTGGTGTATCCCGAGACTGTGCCGGAGTTCTCGACTTTTCTTTGATTCAGCTCTCGACATGGCCGGTCGGAGCGTTGTAGCTGTATCTTCCGCTTGGGGGGCTTCCTTAGCGGGTAGTAGACCACCAAGCGAGTTCTTGTCCTGATCGGGTGAGGCGTGAGGTTTATTCGGCATGTCCATCTTCGGCTTGCTCTCGAGTGTCGAGACGTGCATGACGTATAATCGACACCGTATTTTTTTGATGTCCACAGCGCCCTAGGTCAGATCCTCTTGCTGGTTCTTCCCCCGAAGCCCGGACTCAGGCTGCACATGGAGGCCCTACGGTAACCAGCCTAAAAATCATCTCTCTCGGGTAAGCCGCTCCACCACTCCCGGGTGGGTCAGCACACGCGTGCCGTAAGAAGGCAACGACCAGTGGGAGGTCACTAAACGTGAACACGGAAAGCCACTCACGCACCCATCGTGAGTAACACGGAGTAACAGTTGGCACGACGCCACCAGACTCTGGACAGCCCACTAGACCTATTAAATCCAACGGTCTTTGAGTCACAAGACTCGGGGTCAAGACCGTTGTACAGGGACAGCTCCACGTTGTCAATCTGCCCTAACCCTAGGGTCAGAAACCTTGGCACGATGACTCACGAGGCAGTTCACAACTGTCGAGACCATTCCCTCGAAAAGGGAACTTAAGAGACCTCCAGCCCCAGGCTGGGTGACTAGACTCACAGTCCAAGGCCATACACATGACCCACTCGGAAACCGCTTCCGGGAGAAACACATGTCATGCGCGGACAACCCTCTGCACTCATACCGATACATGGTGACCCAATCTAGCGAGAACACGAAAGCCCGAAACACATAGGGTCACCCAGACCCTCAAACCCATGGGCACGCTAATTGAGGTAACACGGTATGGTGAGGACACCCGAGGTAGAGATCGGCGTGATGTAGCAGAACGACATTACAGGACGTGTAGCGCCGTTCGGGACTCGTAGGCTTCACTATGGCTTGGAGATGATATGGGGAGCTAGTTTGGAGCTTATAGTCTTTTATTTATTTCATGTTGGACCTTTGTAGGCCAATTTGAGGCCAATTGGATTGCATTAGGACCTTATTTGAGCTTTGCAGGCTATTGTCGGACTAGTGGGCCGCTTTTGGGTTCACTTCCTTGGCCCATTTGGGCTGGGCGCCCATGGGAGAGCCGACAGTGGGCCGCCCTCCTTTTTCCTCATTTCCCAGGCCCATTAGGGTTGGGAAGTGTGCGCCCCCACCCTTCCCACCTCCCATGGGAAGAGTGCGTCTGTGAATCATGGAAAATTAATCCACTTTTAAGACAAAATAATAATAATAATAATAATAATAATAATAATAATAAGCATAAGCAATAAGAAGAATGATGAAAAAGGGAGTAAAAGAGCACGTGGTGCTACTAAGGAGAGTGATCGCCAGAGGGGTTACCTCAATAAGAAGAAAAGATGATCGCGAATACCTGGTGATGATAGGATGCGGGATGGATGTGGTTCCTTCCTCCACCTTCTATTGGCCGGCCGATGAAGGGGGTTTTCCTCTTTGATTACCTTTGAACAAAGAACAAACAAATAAAAGAAAAAGAGATCAGCCAAACGTGAGTGTAGTATCAATCCAAAGATGAAAGATGATGATGAAAGAAGAGCATAAAGTGTGCACCTTTTTGTTTGTTTTTAAAACCCCTAGAGAATTAGGGAAAGGAGAAGAGATGCAATAAAAACTAATGCGAGAAAAGGCTATACGATGATGAGCAGAGATAACAATAACAACGAAGAGAAGAAGAAGATCCCCGGCTGTTCCTGTAAACAGTAAAGGGAAACACTTTGCTTCGGATGTGGCAGCAGGAGGAAGCAGAAGAGAAATCAATCACCAGCACCCGTAAACCTCTGTGACAACCACAGCTCTGCTTCTAACCTCGCACGATAACCTCTCTGCGCCCTCTGTCTAACTCTATCTATCTCTGTGCACACGTTAACCTCTGCGACAACAACAGCTCTCCTTTTTCTCTAACCTCGCGCGAGATCAACCAGGGGACTCTTTTATAGGGTCTCGATCACAGATAGACACAGATTTGGGAAGATAAGAATATGCAGTGGTCGTTAACGGCAAGGACTCTAGTTCCCAGATCGAGCAAAGTGACCAAGAAAGGCAGGGAACTCTTCAGGAAAGGCGAGTTTAAGCAGGACACGAAAGGGTGAGACACGACCTACCAAAGGGCGTCAATTCAGAATTGACGACCTGCTCAAGGGCGTTAATTCAAAATACGACCAGGATCAAGGCGTCACTTCCTGGATTCAATTTTGGTAATAAAAACCTTCTTTATTTAAAAATTGCAAAGAGACGCCTGAAGCAAAGGCGTTAAACAAAAACACACCCTAGAGAAGGACGTTAATCATTAATTTCAATCAAGGTGGGACTCGTAAAATACCAGGAATTGACGCCCGTACCTGTGGTCATTCTTTATTAAGAACACGCCCCGGATTAGGTCGCTATTTAAAACACGCCCCTCTTTAAGTCGTGAATCACCAAAAATGCAAGAATAAATCAAAAAACACACACAAAAATAGGAAAAAACTTTATATTATAAAAATATTGAAGTTCACTTTGGGGCGTTAACATAGTGACATGAGATTTAATCAACAAAGTGTCAATTTTGGCGTGTCTACAGCTGCCCCGCCTTGGCGTCTGCTTTGCAAGGGTGTGAGACGGAATGAAGGTAAAAATGTAATGAAGCGAAATGAAGTGGAACGAACTGATAAGTAGATGCCAAGGTGTGATGTGACACGCCTCAGACACTAAGCATTAGAAATCTTTCTAAGATTCAAAGTGAAACAACTCTAGGTGATTCCAAGGAAGCATCGATTTGCTGGATAAAGGAGACTAAACTAAGTAAATAAAATGTGCACGTGGGCACGACAGGGAGACACCATTGGAGAGCGGTTACCAGCCAAATGTGGACGTGCTACAATCAAGGTGGATTTGCAGGAAAATAAAGGGAATCGAGATGAAGATCCAGCAAAAGGAACAGTTTCAAGGAAGTAGCCTGAGCGGCTTCAGAGAGAATAAAGTACTCAATTTGGAGTGGAATATCTCAAGATAACTCAATCAAGAGCGAGTGACCTTCATTATTGCCATAATATGAAGATTTTCAGCATGAAGCTCAAAGTCCTACATGATGCATGCTGGGGTAAAAGGAAAATTAAAACAAACTAAAAATAAAGAAACTAATCAAGGATAATATTGCTAAGCCATCTAGATTTGGTCAAGAATCCAAATCTCTGAGCTGACACTAAGCCGAAGCCCGTTTGTCCGCGCATTAACCCAGAAAGTGGAACCATCGTCCCAAACCTTTAATGACTCAACGGCCTATCCGTGTGATCAAGACTCTCCTAGAATTATCACTGTGTTTGATGAAGGGGAACTCAAATCCCAGGTTCATCAGAACCACAAGGTCCTTGATATGCTATAATAGCGTAGAATACTATATAGTAATGCTTACAGGAAAGAAACATAAAAAATAGAATGATGTTACTCCGACACATGACCCATGCTCCTCGAACTCTGCAATCTTCTGCATTTCAAAACTCATTAGTTATCCCAAAGCAAAGCAAAATATGATCATAAGTGCTTAATCAAAAAATAACTCCAATTAAAAGATAGCACTTTTAAGACAAATAATAATAATAATAATAATAAGCATAAGTAATAAGAAGAATGATGAAAAAGGTAGTAAAAGAGCACGTGGTGCTACTAAGGAGAGTGATCGCCAGAGGGGTTACCTCAATAAGAAGAAAAGATGATCGCGAATACCTGGTGATGATAGGATGCGGGATGGATGTGGTTCCTTCCTCCACCTTCTATCGGCCGACCGATGAAGGGGGTTTTCCTCTTTGATTACCTTTGAACAAAGAACAAACAAATAAAAGAAAAAGAGATCAGCCAAATGTGAGTGTAGTATCAATCCAAAGATGAAAGATGATGATGAAAGAAGAGCATAAAGTGTGCACCTTTTTGTTTGTTTTTAAAACCCCTAGAGAATTAGGGAAAGGAGAAGAGATGCAATAAAAACTAATGCGAGAAAAGGCTATACGATGATGAGCAGAGAGAACAATAACAACGAAGAGAAGAAGAAGATTCCCGGCTGTTCCTGTAAATAGTAAAGGGAAACACTTTGCTTCGGATGTGGCAGCAGGAGGAAGCAGAAGAGAAATCAATCACCAGCACCCGTAAACCTCTGTGACAACCACAGCTCTGCTTCTAACCTCGCACGATAACCTCTCTGCGCCCTCTGTCTAACTCTATCTATCTCTGTGCACACGTTAACCTCTGCGACAACAACAGCTCTCCTTTTTCTCTAACCTCGCGCGAGATCAACCATGGGACTCTTTTATAGGGTCTCGATCACAGATAGACACAGATTTGGGAAGATAAGAATAGGCAGTGGTCGTTAACGGCAAGGACTCTAGTTCCCAGATCGAGCAAAGTGACCAAGAAAGGCAGGGAACTCTTCAGGAAAGGCGAGTTTAAGCAGGACACGAAAGGGTGAGACACGACCTACCAAAGGGCGTCAATTCAGAATTGACGACCTGCTCAAGGGCGTTAATTCAAAATACGACCAGGATCAAGGCGTCACTTCCTGGATTCAATTTTGGTAATAAAAACCTTCTTTATTTAAAAATTGTAAAGAGACGCCTGAAGCAAATGCGTTAAACAAAAACACGCCCTAGAGAAGGACGTTAATCATTGATTTCAATCAGGGTGGGACTCGTAAAATACTAGGAATTGACGCCCGTACCTGTGGTCGTTCTTTATTAAGAACACGCCCCGGATTAGGTCGCTATTTAAAACACGCCCCTCTTTAAGTCGTGAATCACCAAAAATGCAAGAATAAATCAAAAAACACACACAAAAATAGAAAAAAACTTTATATTATAAAAATATTGAAGTTCACTTTGGGGCGTTAACATAGTGACATGAGATTTAATCAACAAAGCGTCAATTTTGGCGTGTCTACAGCTGCCCCGCCTTGGCGTCTGCTTTGCAAGGGAGTTAGACGGAATGAAGGTAAAAATATAATGAAGCAAAATGAAGTGGAACGAACTGATAAGTAGATGCCAAGGTGTGATGTGACATGCCTCAGACACTAAGCATTAGAAATCTTTCCAAGATTCAAAGTGAAACAACTCTAGGTGATTCCAAGGAAGCATCGATTTGCTGGATAAAGGAGACTAAACTAAGTAAATAAAATGTGCACGTGGGCACGACAGGGAGACACCATTGGAGAGTGGTTACCAGCCAAATGTGTACGTGCTACAACCAAGGTGGATTTGCAGGAAAATAAAGGAATCGAGATGAAGATCCAGCAAAAGGAACAGTTTCAAGGAACTAGCCTGAGCGGCTTCAGAGAGAATAAAGTACTCAATTTGGAGTGGAATATCTCATGTTAACTCAATCAAGAGCGAGTGACCTTCATTATTGCCATAATATGAAGATTTTTAGCATGGAGCTCAAAGTCCTACATGATGCATGCTGGGGTAAAAGGAAAATTAAAACAAACTAAAAATAAAGAAACTAATCAAGGATAATATTGCTAAGCCATCTAGATTTGGTCAAGAATCCAAATCTCTGAGCTGACACTAAGCCGAAGCTCGTTTGTCCGCGCATCAACCCAGAAAGTGAAACCATCGTCCTAAACCTTTAATGACTCAACGGCCTATCCGTGTGATCAAGACTCTCCTGGAATTATCACTGTTTTTGATGAAGGGGAACTCAAATCCCAGGTTCATCAGAACCACAAGGTCCTTGATATGCTATAATAGCGTAGAATACTATATAGTAATGCTTATAGGAAAGAAACACAAAAAATAGAATGATGTTACTCCGACACATGACCCATGCTCCTCGAACTCTACAATCTTCTGCTGATGTGGCACAGCCCAAAGACTACTAAATATGATAAGGTGACCCTAGGACTTAGACCCGCAAGCATACAAGCGCTCAATGATTCTCACAACGACGATTTCTGCTCACTCGGTTCACACGTTCACCCGGTGGGTCCGGGAGATGATGGTGAGGGTCCGAGGCGGGACCCAATTGTCCTAATGGACTTACAATGCTAAGGCTGACCTCCAATGGGCCTGGGAGTCCCAACTTTGTGGGTGGCTGGCCCGCAAGGCGGGGTGTGGGGTGGCACTCACTCACGGGCCGCGGTGGGCACGATATTGCTTAAAATGAATTCCGAGCACTCTCTTACCGTCCGACGGGCATTCAAGGCAATACTACATTTGCAGAAATGAAGCTACAAGGGTGTGATCAGAAGCTCACCTGATCGGTGTGAAGACACCGATCCCGTTCGGAGACGAGGGCGCGCCGGGAGGCGAGGGTATACACCCGATCGCCGCGGCGATGGAGCTTGACCTGAAAATGTGAAGAGGTACAGCACTACGCCCCTTGCAAGGGGGGGATCTTGGGGTGGGGGTTAATGTATTACAACCAAAAATTACCTCCACGCAGGGAGGGGCCTTCAGCCGGCCAAGCGGGGAGGGGAACGAGCGAGATAGAGTCGACTTTCCGAGCTTTGCCGATTCTGCCTAGCTTCTGTAATTCTGGACAGAGGGCCGATGTCGATGCTGCCAATAATTCCACCGAGCTTGGAATCTGATGAAACTTGCGCCAAAAGCTTGCTAACCGGAGAGGGGTGCGGCTTGAATTTTTGGACGACGTTCTGATCTGGGGGCTGACTGCTCCAGAGACTGAAAGATGGATGCAGCTCTGGTCTCTGGCCGAGCTCAGTCTGAAATAGCAGGTTGCAGAAGCTGCCACGATCGCTCCTGAGCTCCAAATTTAGGACCGCTAGACTCGTTGGAATCGTGGACGAGTCTGCTTTGCAGAAAAACAAACGGGGAAGTCTTCTGATGTTGGAGATGAGCTGGGTGTCCAGAGAAGTGGACGGTGGTCGGTGCAGACTGTGAGGAGGCAGACCGGCGTGGGTGTGGTAGAAAATTGGTATCTCTGGTTGTTGGATGCCGAACGGGGTTCTGCCTTCTGTTCCTAGACGCTGACAGGGGGAGGGAGAACTTTGTAGAAGACCTCGAAGACTGGTTCCTTCAAGGTTCGTCGTGGGAGAGTCTTCTCTGCCGCTCTGGCTCCTGGTCTGAGAGGTTCTGCGCAGTCGGGGAAGAACAGCCTTCACGGATGGCCACGAACTCGGAATGGAGTGATTCCACCTCTCCTGCGAAGAGCACAGGGAGGCCTTTCCAGAAAGGTAGGCCACGCCACCAGAAGAACCAGGATGCAGTCGTGGACGTCGCTGCAACAGAGTGCTAAACTGCAGGTCGGCCTGCACATAAAGCTGGAGTGGAGAAGAGAGGAGGGGGTGAACTTGGCTTGAGGGGAGAGGAGGGGTGCGACCTAGGGAGCAAGGAGGGAAGGGGAGATTCGAATTTGGGCTTTGGAATGAGTTAATTCAGCCTTGGGAAGGTGGAGATATGCTTAGGGAAGTGAAAGGGGTAGGTGGTGGTTGGAGGGTGGGGTTTTGAGTGGTGGAACTTCCTTGGGACTAGGTGAGGATTAAAGAGGGGTTGTGGGAAGTTGTGGGGAGTTAATGGAGGTAGGTGGGGGTTGGAAGTGGTTGAGAGGGGGAGGAGAGAGAGTGAATTTCAAAATTTAGAGAGAGGAGGAGAGAGAATGAAGAGATAATGAGAGAGAGAGAGATATTGAGAGAGTTTGAAAGGGTTTTCTTCAATATTCATCAAAAGTTGAATACAAGAGGAGAGATGGGGCCTATATATAGGCAACCATTCTTTACATGACCAAAATACCCTTGACAATAAGATAAAAGACCGAGCATATCCTAGACTCAATCCTATGGGCCCATAACTAAAGTAATAAGGCCCAATTAAACATAACAAGGGAAATGGACTAAAACCATATGACTCAATAAAGGAAAATACATAAGATAGGACTCAATAAAAAGAAAATACATAAAATGAAACTTGGGAAATGAAGATAACAAGTGTAGACCATGATCAATCTATATCAAGAGTGTGCAGGCGATCAAAGCTAGAGGGGTGTCGGGAGATGCCCTCATCAAATCCCCCGGGGTGGGGAGAGCTCGACCCTGTCGAGTATGGGTCTGCCTGGCTATAGTACGGCTCCATCATGTCGGGATCCAAGCATATCAAATCCTCCCGACTCACCCATGTATCCTCGATCGGGGGACGGCTCTTCCACCTAACCAGATAGCGCTGATACACCCTGTGCCTCGTAATGATACTCTGCTCATCCAGTATTGCCTCTACCTGCTCTCGTCGGTCTCTCAAGCTAGAAAGTGGAGTCCCTCCGGGAGTGTCTCTCATAAGGGGGGGTAAAGGCTCAAGCTCCTCACTGGGTTCCACCGCGGGGCCTTTGTGGGGTACCAGGTCCGCCACACTGAAGGTAGGGTGCACCCCATAGCTTTCTGGTAGGTCAAGCTCATAAGCATTGCTGCCAAGTCATCGTAGAACTCGAAAGGGTCCCGAACCCCGTGCCCTCAACTTGGAGGCAGGTCCCGGAAGGAGCTGCTCCGTCCTCACCATCACCGAGTCTCCCACTTGGAACTCGTAGTGGCGCCGATGAGCATCTGCCCGCCTTTTATAAGTCTCATTGATCCTTCCTATATGCTTGCGAGAATGCGTATGCCAAGGTGGACCTGGGCAGCCAAATGTAGACCGATCACACTTTGATGCTATGAAGACTGTGGTAGTCTTAGGAGGGCCGGGACATCCATAGATGAACCTTTTATGCATGGGTGTGATAAATGTCGGGGGACCCGGACATCCATGTATGCTCCTATCATGCTTAAGACTCATGATGAATGAAGGTGGGCCAATACATCTGAATATGGTCCACTTATGCTGTCTACTTGACATGTGGGTGATGTGGATGAATGTACCCGACTTATAAATCATGTCAAATGGTGTGGTAGGCCTGGACACATGCATGTTTATCCCAAAGGTGACTTCCATGTGCATAGATGTGGGATGTCTTTTGAACGTCCACGTGAATGGGTCGAAGGGATCTACGAACGTGATTATGGGGTGGGGCACTTCATCAATCCCAAGGTGTTTGTTGCCTAAGGTCAAGGCTCTCATGTTGTAACCCGATTCTAGGAAGGGAGGAGTTTGGGTCGACATGGGCGATGTGGGTAAGGTGAGGTGGGTGGTGAATAGGGAAAGTGGGTCACATGAAGATTTAGGCTCCCATAGAAAAGGGTCAAAGGGATTATGGTAAGGGTCATCTAGGTAGGGGTACTCCATGTTCTCAAGGTCCTCAAATGGTGAATCATCTCTCTCTAAGATAATTGGGCCAAGGTTGCTAATGGGTTGGCCAATCAAAGTACTTGGGATCTCAATGGTTGGGGAGTAGACTAGGATGGGTTCCTCCTCCATAGGAAGAAGGAGTATGATCTCACTTGTAAATTGGCCATTGGTGTAGATGGAAGTGATGGAGCCAATGGTGGGGTAAGCTAGGCTAATGATGCTAGACTCTGATGGCCTCATGGCTAGCATATCGGTCAAGTGGACTTGCCAATGTAGGTAGGCCACTAAGTCTCCCAAATCTTCTACACAATAGGAGGTTTGATAAGTGACATGAGGCTGAGTGGGAATGAGTTGGGATTGATGTCCCATGAGTAGGTGGCTTGGTTGTAAACTAGGAATGGTGAGGCCTCGCTTGAGCCATAGGAATATGGACTTATCTATGGTGATGGTGTCATGGGGAAGGGTGTATAGCTCTTGAGGAACTAGGTTAGGAGGCGTGGGTGAGTTGTACGGCCCTTGGATTTCCTTGATTTTGGGAGGTGGATCCGAATTGGTATCCCTCTCCACTTGGGTAGGTGTGTGGGTTGCAACTCCTAAGGACAATGGGGTAGGAAGGTCTATGGTGGGTGGGTTGGTGTTAATCGAGGCATGGCGCACTCGAGGAGGTGAGCAAGGTCGGACATGGGTTGGACTTGGGAGTGGAAGTAGTGGAGGCCTAATTTGGGGTAAGATTGGTGTAGGAAGCGGGAGGTGGGTTGGGTGAGGGGTTTTGGGTTTTGGGGTGGTGGCCATTATAGGCCTTGGTGGAGGGGTGGACATGGTGTCCACATGGTTTTTAATGGTGAGGGTTGGATGAGTGGTGGTCACCATGGAGGGAATTGGGTTGGTTAGGGGTCTCTTGCCCTTGGGATCACTTGGGGTGGAAGTGGGGGCTAAAGGGGCTTGACTAGTGTAGGTTAGGGAAGGGGGTTTTGGTTGGGATGTGGGGGACCTCATGGGGTTAGGTGGGGAGGTGGAGGTCTTAGGTACTTGGGTTTTAGTGATAAGGGTTTGGACAGGTGGGGTGGGAGGAGTGGGAGTGCTCCTTGGGTTTTGGTGATCCGAGTGGGAAGGGGACACATACCTAGCCCTTAGTTGATCCTTCATGTCCTCCCATGTGGTGAGGGGAGCTTCCCGTCTAATTATCCTTAAGCCCTCAATTTTACACCAATGAGTTTGAGCCCTTTTGGTTAGTTGTATTTTGGCAACCCATGCCTTTTCATCCTCAGAAATATGATACCAATTGAAGTATTGGTCCATTGTAGCTTCCCAATCTAAATATTTGCTAGGAGAGGTCCCATCAAAGGTGGGAAGTGGGAAAGGGGTCATCCTATCGTCCGTCCTTAGGGCGGGCCTATTTTTTCCAAGTTGGTTGAGTCGGCCCGATATGTTATCAAGCCGCTCATTGGCATAGGTCAAGGCTTTCATGAAGTAGTTGAAGTCATGAGTGTTAGTGGTAGGCATCCCTTGAGGTTTTGGATTCATTGTGGGATTGGAAGATGTAGTATTGGGTTGAAAGCGAGTACCACTACGAGTGGTCATGCAAGGTTGGGTGGGCTATGCAAGGGTGTGCGGATGCACCTATGAAAGACTTAGTGTGACCCAAGACTAGACTTGTAAGGACAAGCCTATAACCTGGCTCTGATACCACTTGATGTGGCACAGCCCAAAGACTACTAAATATGATAAGGTGACCCTAGGACTTAGACCCGCAAGCATACAAGCGCTCAATGATTCTCACAACGACGATTTCTGCTCACTCGGTTCACACGTTCACCCGGTGGGTCCGGGAGATGATGGTGAGGGTCCGAGGCGGGACCCAATTGTCCTAATGGACTTACAATGCTAAGGCTGACCTCCAATGGGCCTGGGAGTCCCAACTTTGTGGGTGGCTGGCCCGCAAGGCGGGGTGTGGGGTGGCACTCACTCACGGGCCGCGGTGGGCACGATATTGCTTAAAATGAATTCCGAGCACTCTCTTACCGTCCGACGGGCATTCAAGGCAATACTACATTTGCAGAAATGAAGCTACAAGGGTGTGATCAGAAGCTCACCTGATCGGTGTGAAGACACCGATCCCGTTCGGAGACGAGGGCGCGCCGGGAGGCGAGGGTATACACCCGATCGCCGCGGCGATGGAGCTTGACCTGAAAATGTGAAGAGGTACAGCACTACGCCCCTTGCAAGGGGGGGATCTTGGGGTGGGGGTTAATGTATTACAACCAAAAATTACCTCCACGCAGGGAGGGGCCTTCAGCCGGCCAAGCGGGGAGGGGAACGAGCGAGATAGAGTCGACTTTCCGAGCTTTGCCGATTCTGCCTAGCTTCTGTAATTCTGGACAGAGGGCCGATGTCGATGCTGCCAATAATTCCACCGAGCTTGGAATCTGATGAAACTTGCGCCAAAAGCTTGCTAACCGGAGAGGGGTGCGGCTTGAATTTTTGGACGACGTTCTGATCTGGGGGCTGACTGCTCCAGCGACTGGAAGATGGATGCAGCTCTGGTCTCTGGCCGAGCTCAGTCTGAAATAGCAGGTTGCAGAAGCTGCCACGATCGCTCCTGAGCTCCAAATTTAGGACCGCTAGACTCGTTGGAATCGTGGACGAGTCTGCTTTGCAGCAAAACAAACGGGGAAGTCTTCTGATGTTGGAGATGAGCTGGGTGTCCAGAGAAGTGGACAGTGGTCGGTGCAGACTGTGAGGAGGCAGACCGGCGTGGGTGTGGTAGAAAATTGGTATCTCTGGTTGTCGGATGCCGAACGGGGTTCTGCCTTCTGTTCCTAGACGCTGACAGGGGGAGGGAGAACTTTGTAGAAGACCTCGAAGACTGGTTCCTTCAAGGTTCGTCGTGGGAGAGTCTTCTCTGCCGCTCTGGCTCCTGGTCTGAGAGGTTCTGCGCAGTCGGGGAAGAACAGCCTTCACGGATGGCCACGAACTCGGAATGGAGTGATTCCACCTCTCCTGAGAAGAGCACAGGGAGGCCTTTCCAGAAAGGTAGGCCACGCCACCAGAAGAACCAGGATGCAGTCGTGGACGTCGCTGCAACAGAGTGCTAAACTGCAGGTCGGCCTGCACACAAAGCTGGAGTGGAGAAGAGAGGAGGGGGTGAACTTGGCTTGAGGGGAGAGGAGGGGTGCGACCTAGGGAGCAAGGAGGGAAGGGGAGATTCGAATTTGGGCTTTGGAATGAGTTAATTCAGCCTTGGGAAGGTGGAGATATGCTTAGGGAAGTGAAAGGGGTAGGTGGTGGTTGGAGGGTGGGGTTTTGAGTGGTGGAACTTCCTTGGGACTAGGTGAGGATTAAAGAGGGGTTGTGGGAAGTTGTGGGGAGTTAATGGAGGTAGGTGGGGGTTGGAAGTGGTTGAGAGGGGGAGGAGAGAGAGTGAATTTCGAAATTTAGAGAGAGGAGGAGAGAGAATGAAGAGATAATGAGAGAGAGAGAGATATTGAGAGAGTTTGAAAGGGTTTTCTTCAATATTCATCAAAAGTTGAATACAAGAGGAGAGATGGGGCCTATATATAGGCAACCATTCTTTACATGACCAAAATACCCTTGACAATAAGATAAAAGACCGAGCATATCCTAGACTCAATCCTATGGGCCCATAACTAAAGTAATAAGGCCCAATTAAACATAACAAGGGAAATGGACTAAAACCATATGACTCAATAAAGGAAAATACATAAGATAGGACTCAATAAAAAGAAAATACATAAAATGAAACTTGGGAAATGAAGATAACAAGTGTAGACCATGATCAATCTATATCAAGAGTGTGCAGGCGATCAAAGCTAGAGGGGTGTCGGGAGATGCCCTCATCATCTGCACTTCAAAACTCATTAGTTATCCCAAAGCAAAGCAAAATATGATCATAAGTGCTTAATCAAAAAATAACTCCAATTAAAAGATAGCACTTAAGTTCATCAAAGCATAGAAGAGAATCAAATATGCGAGTCAAAATAACGACTGGAGTTCATGGCGTCAAATTTATAAGAGACGACTGACATCAAGGTGTCTAAAGATAAAACACGCCCTTCATCAAGGCGTTAAATTCACCGAGAGTTCAAGAAGAAGACGACCCTCAGGAAGGCGCTAAATAAAACATGACCTTGGTCACGTCGTCAATTCAACAATTGACGCCCCAAGAGAGGACGTTAATTAACAACGCGCTTCTGTCTCCGATTCGAAAGCTAAGCCCAATCCTAATGGTAATCGACCTGCAACTCCGAACGGGCATTAAACTCTCCAAACTTCTATAAAAAGGAAGAAACTTCCTTACGATCAAAGTACATTCATCGAATTTCTGCTTCTTCTGCTTTCTCTGTCTGTTCATAGGTGCTGCGACCGCTTAAGCTCTACTTGCAGACCGAAGATGGAGAGAGCTATTAAAAGATCCAAGAACTCCACTCTCAGACTAACCGAAATCAATGGGCATATAAGCAGTCGGATTGCCATGAACCAGGTAAAGTGGAATTGTTCTTTCTGTTTCAATCTTTCATATCTTCATAGTATAGTCCTTCTATTCTGTATTCTCATCCTTCTCTCTATTTCTTTCTTTTACCTACAGGATTATCCAAATGTTCCGGGAGCTAGGAGATTCACAAAGATTAAGTGGCTGCCTCTTCTTCTCTCCAAGTTCTCTTCAGACATGAGGGTCTACTTAGCAAGATGGCACCTCTTAGGCCTAGTCACCCATGCCAAACACTATGATCAAATTCACCTTGATTGGGCTGCCATAGGAGCTCTAATTGAAATATGGCACCCTTCCACTCATACCTTCCTATTCTCAACTTTTGAAGCCTCAATCTTGTTAGAAGAACTAGAGATGCTCTTAGGTTTAAAAAGAATGAAGCAAGGAGATGAGGAAAAGATGGCCATCATGCCAAGACCAATTTCTTCACATGAGCTACTAACAAGTTTAATTCCCAGCCTAAACTTAGTGAACCAAATCAAAGCTACCAAGGGAATCAATCTCCTAAAGCTTGCTTCTTGGGTGTACAAGAGATCCGATTAAGCTAAAGAAGATGAAGAGATAGAGCGGGTGGCAAAGGCTTTCGTGGTGTGCTTGGCAGGAGAAATCCTATTTCCATCCACGGAAGACTTCTTGGAAGAATCCCAATTAAGCGCAATAGTGAGCCTATGGAAGGAGAGTGAGCGGGAGCGGCAATTCTAGCCTATCTCTATAGCGGGCTTACTTCAGCGGCAATGGGAAGACCCATCTATGGATGCATGCTAGCACTCTCAAGTTGGGTAGATCTCCACTTCAAATTCGATCCATGTGAGGAGACCCAACAACCTTCTAGAATCTTTTCAAAAAGCCCACTCTCTTACATGACCGGCTCACTAGGAATAAGCAATAGGGTGAAGAACCGGATACCTCAAATCAAAAAGAGAGTGGAATGGAGAGGACATCTCAAGGTAATGCCAAAGAACCTTTTTACTTGTGCCCCGGGAATACTCAAGACTCAAGAACTCTACGCACGATTCTCTTCCGGCACGGACCTTCGACTCATAGGCGCTTCAGAATTCGTTCTGTATAACTCACATCGGTGCCTTCCTCAACTTGGGCTTCCACGGCAAATGCTTGAAGATCCATCTCATCTCCCTCCTATCAAGACACGGGACCTCGGCATCAATGAAGATGGAGAAGAGTGCACAACTATCCAAGCTCTGTGAAAAATCAACAAGGCTCATCATCCTGTGGAGAACTTAGAAGAAGACAGAGATCAGTGGAAGTCTTATGTAATTGCTTTAAGAAGCTTGAGGCCCAAAATGGCTCATTGAAGCAATGTAATCCTTTCCTTCCAATAAATCAATGATAATATTCTGATTGAGCCATAACACAATGATTCTGATCAAATCTTCCAATAACCTGCGGTTCTGTTACAAATAACGACTCAGCCAATGTCGTTAATTCCATAAATGACGCCTCAGCATACGTCGTCTTTAATGATTGATCTTTCAGAATTGACGCCTTCACCCATGGGCGTTAACTGAATAACGTCTTAAGACAAGGCGTTAATTCGATTTATATTCCCAAAAGATATTCGATGAAATTCCAAAACTAACGCCTTTAGCAAAGCCACGTTTTATATAAATAACGCCTCAAGAGTAGTCGTTACTCAGAAACAGTAATCATCACTCCCATCACATCAATCAACCCCCATTGAATGCGTCTGACGACGGTTATCATTCCCCATGCAAACAAAAATAACGTCTTAAGAAATGTCGTCAATTATCAAGAAACGCCCTGGTTTCGGTCGTTAATTCCATAAGACACGGCCTTCCTTAAGTCGTTAATTCTTTTTGACCGTTCGACTTAACTTTCCCTCCTTTCTTCTTCTTCCTCCGTTCTCTTTCCCTCTTTCTCTCTTCTCTCCTACTGCAACCCTAACCGAAACCAACCCCATCCTTCTCATTCTCTTTCTCTATCTCTTTCTCCCCTCTCCACACCCTAGCCCTAGCCATGGCCGGTGGACTTAAGCGGCAGAGGGTTTCGGCCCCAGAGGTGGTGGACTTGGGAGAAGATGCCCACGAGGACGCTCCCCCCGCGGCGGCCGAGGAGGCTCCGGCGGCCGAGCAGGCTCTGACGGCGACAGCCGACGACGAGGCCGGAGGACAAGGCGAAGAAGAAGAAGATGATGATGGCGAAGACGAAGAGGGCAACGTAGAAGGAGAAGACGGCGGTGAGGAGGAAGGTGATGACGGTGATCATGAAGACGGCGATGAGCCACCGGCCACGGCGGCGGCCGCTCCTCGCCCCGGCCAACTCCGGCGGCCTCGTCAGCCACGCCCTCTACGGGAAGAACCCAAGCGCCACAGGGTAGGCCCCCAACCCCATTTCCATTTTTTTTCAAATTTATTTTCATTTTTCAGTATTTTCCATAGCCCTCGGGTTTAGAAAGCTCGAAACTCAGAAAAGAGACGCCCTCACGGGTGTCGTGAATTAAAGAAAAGACGCCCATACCTGGGTGGTGAATTCATTTTATTTCCTGAAAAATAATTAACATCATGAAAACACGCCCTAGAGCATGTCGTCTATTTAAATTATCATTTTTTATATCAATCATGCTGTTAATTTCCATGCCTTTGTTCAATTATATATTTTTCCCATGATTTATATCGCATGCTGTTTTTATTTAATTTTCACAACCCTGGAAAACAACGCCCCCCCATCGGGGCGTCAATTCACCAAATAACGACCAAAGGGATGGTCGTCCATTTCATTAATTCCAGAATAAATTATTAAAACCCAAAACCCATTTAAGAAAAACGTCCCATTCAGAGGCGTTACTTAGACAAATGACGACCCTGGGACGGGCGTCAATTGGAAAACCTTTTAGGAATTTAGAAATTAACCTCAAAACCACGCCTCCCACCGGGGCGTCTCTTAAATAAACAACGACCCGGGGACGGGCATCAATTCAAAGCTCACTTAGAAACCACGCCCTCCTCAGGGGCGCCAATTAAACAAATCACGACCTGGCGATGGTCGTTAATTAAATCAAACATCAACTTCTCAAACCAAGGCAATTAAGTGAATTTCAATAAGAATAATTGAACAATTAAACCAAAATTTCTTTCTTTATGCGTGCAGGGGTTGATGAGGACACGGATCTCCTGGGTCATGGTCCGAGCAGCATATTACGGCCTCCCCGAGTTCCAGAGAGTCAGGGTAGATGCTATGGGGTTTGGGGCCTTCCTTAGCATAGAGCCAGTTAGACCAGACCTACCACTTATCTAGGTTCTGAGGGAGAGATGGGATAGGACTAGCCGGGCATTCCTGATGCCTTGGGGACATATGGTTCCTACCCTAGAGGATGTAGCTAGGATCACGGGACTTAGGGTAGACGGGGAGGTAGTGAGCGGGATCACCTTACCAGACTATACCGAGCTTGCCCAGAGGCTGCTAGGGCTAGAGATGGTCTACGAGACACCTAGCGAGTGTAGGACTATCTTCCGCACCAACCTGACTACAGTGATGGGCTTAGGGGATGCTAGGCATAGGTCAGGGGAGTCCTTAGAGCGGTTCTCACAGAGATTGATTGATGGGGCTAGGGCAGTCTATTGCCAGGACCCAGCCGACAGGGAGAGAGCAGACCGAGACTTGAGGAGGTTTCTACTGCTGCTGCTCGAGAGGCTATTGCTCGGCACGAAGGGCGACGTCATCAACTGCCGATTCCTAGGGATCCTCGAGGATTTAGAGGGAGTCGGCAGATACGCCTGGGGAGCGGCGCTGCTGGCGCACTTACTAGCCGACCTGTCCACGGGGACAGGACGAGAGACGACCGTCAGTGGCTTCTCACCTTTTCTTCAGGTATGCACTTATATATTTTTTTCCCTTTTTTTCTTTTTTCTTCTTTTTTATGCATGTGAATGCCTCACTAATGCAATGCATGGATGTAGGTTTGGAGCCATCTGTACATGCCCATGGGGCGCACCGACCCACGGCCAGGAGGTGAGGGTGCTTTCCCTCTAGCACGGCGCTGGCTGCCAGTCGTTTTCGGTCCCCACTCGGCTACGAGTTGTGGGTGCTATGGAGAGAGTTCCGAGACTTCCCTCCCTCGCTGGTATGAATGTTATGCTTTTTTTTATATGTTTATTTGAATTTATTATGATTATGATGAGATGACATGCATGTTCATGGATGCAGGTGCGATGGAGGCCTTACGAGGGGATGACCGACGAGGGCCAGCCATGGGTCGTAGCAGGGCGACCTCGCTTTGAGCATGAGCTTTGGGTTCACTGCTTGAGCGAGATCGAGCCGTTACGGCTTAGACTGGTGATGAGGACCCTGGGCCTACACCAGGAGTGGATAGAGGTCGGGGAGCCGCGAGGGATCGGGAAGAAGACGCGCTGTCGCACGAAGGCGATCGACTGGAGAGTGCGGTTCGAGGACCAGTACGCCGACTGGCGGCGAGGCGGTACCCGAGTCACCTCCCAGGCGGCTGACAGCTCCGAGTACCTCCGGCGCTACTAGGAGGTTTACGCCGGCCGACCCCAGATGAGGGTCCTAGGGGTATGTATGAATGCACTTATTTCTAAATTGAATGCAAATGCTTATGTATCTATCATGTGACTAATATGAAATGGATGTAGGATGCACGGGACATAGCGGCGATGGATGCCCAGGCCCATCTACACAGCCTGGAGGACCAGCTAGCTGCCACACGAGCCGACCTCGAGACCCTAGTGAGTGTTTAAATTATTTCTATATGCAAATGAATTTTTGTTGAATTATTGATGATTAGCCACTGACGATTTCAATGAATGCAGCGTGCCCAGTAGGGAGCAACAGGGAGAGATACGGGAGAGGCCTCTAGCTCGAGGGGACCCAGTGTAGAGGTGACCGCACTAGCAGAGCAGCTAGCGGGAGCGGTCACACGGGCCGAGGCTGCAGAGCGCGACCACGCCTCACGGGTAAATTCCAGAACTCAAACCTCATTCAATTATTGATTATATATTGCAATGTGCACTGACGAAATTCATTTCTTTTCAGACTGAGGAGCTTCGAGCCGCTCTCACTTGCGTCTGCGAGGGACAGCAGGCGATGACTGCCCAGGTGAGTGATTTACCTTCCGTCATGCATTGCTTATTTATGAATTATTGAACTGTGGAACTGATGATTTGTTTACCTGTTTGCAGACCAGACAGTTACAGGTGGCACGTACCCAGGCTGCCCTGGCAGGGACAGAGTTGGCGATCCGCGAGCAGCGGATTACAGAGCTGGAGCGGTCCCTGAGGCGACGGGAGGAGCTGCCTCAGGACGTGGCAGAGTTGCGGGTTGCCCTTGAGCTGGAGCGACGAGAGCGCGCTCGAGAGCGGGAGGAGCACCTGGCGGACCGTGCCCGTCACCACGAGGTACAGCAGTCGGACCGTGCCCGGTACCAGGAGTAGGTGGCGGCGCGCGAGAGTGAGCTGGCGGACCTGAGGACGCAGCTGGTCCTTTCTCAAGAGCGGCTATGAGTTGCTGAGGAGCGTCTCCAGCGAGGGCGTGAGCGAGCTCGTGCTGCGGGGTACTCCTTCACCAGCTCCACCTTTGTGACGGGTTCTTCTCTTCGAGAGAGGAGCGAGGCAGGGGGCCAGGTTCGAGTTCCAGCTTCTTCTCGGGGGCCCATGCCTCCTCCACCAGTGCCTCCTCAGGACGGCGAGGATGAGGTAGAGAGTAGGAGAGAGGAGGGTGGAGGCGAGAGCTGAGAGACTTACTTGTACTCCTCCACCCTCACACCTGTACTCAGATATTCATAATGTATAGATATATGAGATTGACATTTTTTTGTTACCTGAGCACTTATGTAGTTGTGTACTTGTGGTTGTGTATTTTGCTTCTTTTCCACGTTCTTTGTTTTACCTTACTCTGCCCTGTACCTGCAGCTGTGGTTCACACTTGAATAAACAGGTTAATTCATCTGTTCGACTTGGCCCCTTGCTCAATAAGCAAGGGGTGCCTTTACTTTTGACCTGGATAGCGAGTCAAGGGGCTAAGCCTTTAATCAAATAAGGTAAATGAAATAACCAATAAAGGGAGATGCAACACGCAAGCACACGTATGCAAAAAATAATCAAGATGCCCTATGTAATGATGCAAGCACGCATATGAAGAATAAACCCCATTTCCTCTTTTCTTTTCTTTTCCTTATATATTTTTTTCTTTTATTTATCAAAAGACGCGCTTTAGATTAGGTCGTTATTTAAACAAAAGACGCCCTAGGTGACGGCGTTAATTTGAAAACGTTTTGAATTTTGTTGAAAAGACGGCCCACACAAGGGCGTTATTTAAAAAAGGACGACCTTCTCCACAGGCGTTAATTTCAAAAAGGCGCCTCATTCAAAGGCATTAATTTTCCTGTTTTTAGCATTAGGTTGACAAAGCTACTAGGGCACTTGGTCCTACACGGTCATCATTGAGGATTCATTGACCTTTCTTGATTAATCAAAAGGGAGTCGACGTGCCAGTGGTTAAACTTATACGCAAGATCTCGCCCGGTGCAATCTCCTAGGTCGGTCTGGACCATTCTACTGGTTTATGACTTACCACAAAGAAAGGGATGGAAGAAAATATAAGGAAGCCCATAAGGGATTCTGAAAAGCTCAAGGTAAAACTACCTCCCCTACCCTATGCCTGTTGGGGTTCGGTCTTTGGCATAGGAAATTTTATTACCTTTTGCCTCTTTTGTATTGCATGCATACGCCCAAGGTTTTCCTTGCGGGGACTTTGCCCTCTTGACATACTTTTCTTTTCATGATTTGACTTTCACTTTGGAACTGATTTGCATTGATGAAAAAAAAACCTAATTGTACTTGGCATTTGTGGCATTTTGTTCCCTTTTGGGCCTTAACTTCCACCTACTAGGGCGGCGGATAGGCTTGGCGGGTCTACCCTGAGACCTTCCTTCCTCCCTTATGGGCCGAAGAGGAAAAGAATGGGCATTGTCTTCACCTTTAGTCAGGCTTTGACTTTCCATCGGATTTTGCACCGCTTGAGTTCAAGGGTAAGCGTGTAGTGTGTGTGGGTGTCGACCCCATTTTGATTGAACAAGACTGATGAATGAATACTGAATTTTAACCCTTCGGACCTTGCGTCCTCGCAATCATGGCAACCATCTTGAAAAATTTTATCCTTTTCTATATTTTTTGGATTTTGGAAAATTTCTATTTTTGTTGGATTTTGGAAAATTTCTATTTTTTTGTTGGATTTTGAATTAGGGATAGTATTTCTTAAGGTACAAACCATTCCAAGGATGAGTTAGCTCTTGTCCTTCAGCATTAATCAGTTTATAAGCATTGCCAGGATAAACATCTTTTATGACGAATGGTCCTTCCCAGTTTGGTTGGAGTTTTGAGCGGGGCCCACCAGGCTTTACAAAGATTCTGTTGATTACCATCTCACCGACTTTGAATTTTCTCTCAATTACTTTCTTTTGATAAAAACGTGACAGCCTGTTTTGATAAACGCGCGCATGCTCAGCGACGACCAGATGCTTCTCTTCTAGGAGTTCCAACTGGGTAAGGAGTGAATCACGACGCTCATCAATAGAGAGTTCCTTGTCCAATTGTACTCGCAGAGATGGAATGAGAATCTCATAAGGGACTACCACCTCCATTCCATAAGTAAGGGCGAAAGGGGTTTGCTCAGTAGGGATACGAATGGAGGTGCGATAGGCCCAGAGAGCTTCAACTAGCATGTCTGGCCAATCCGAGAATTTATTAGCCTCACACGTCTTTTTAACGATTTTGATCAAAGTTTTATTAGTGGCCTCTGCCTGGCCATTGCCCTGCGGATAATAGGGAGAAGAATGATGCAATGCAATGTTATACCTGTTGCAGAGATCCTTGAGCTCTTGGGAGATGAATTGAGGCCCATTGTCGGTGACGATAGTACTCGGGATGCCGAATCTTGTGATGATATTCTTCATTATGAACTTGCAGACAGTTGATGCTTTGATCTCCACGAATGCTTCCGCTTCCGCCCACTTGGTGAAGTATTCCGTTGCCGTCAGGATGAACGACTTTTGCTTGGTCAGGAGGTTCGAATCACCAAGAGGTCCAATGATATCAAAAGCCCACATGGAGAAAGGCCATGGGGAGGACATAGGATGGAGTGAAGAAGCAGGAGAATGAATTTTATCGGCGTACAGTTGGCACTTAACACACCTTCGAACATAAATGGAGCAATCCTCTTCTAGAGTTGGCCAATAGAAACCTAGCCTAAGAATCTTCTTAGCTAGCATCTGGCTATTCACATGACCACCACACACTCCTGAATGCGCCTCTTCCACAACTTTCCAAGATTCATCGTCGTCGAGGCATCTTAATAAAACACCTGTGAGCCCTCTTCTATAGAGCATACCTCCAATCAAAACATACCGTTGAGCCACTCTTCTAATTGCTTTCCTTCCTTCTGCTGTGGCCTCCTCGGGATAGGACTGATCATTGCAATACCTGGCAATCTCATAATACCAAGGTTTCTCTTCGTCAGCCAATTCTTCTTGCCAATCCAATAGCATGACCTCTTTGCCTTAAAGAGCTTCACTCCGCCTGACCTTCTCGAGCACCTTATCCCTAACGTCGAGGAATGCACGATCCTTAATAGCTGGAGTGTCACGCTGGTGAATGAGAGGAACATGAAAATCACGCTCAGGAGGGAAGACTAGAGCAGAGGCCAAAGATGCAAGAGCATCGGCTAAGATGTTCTGGCTTCGAGGGACATGGACGAAGATCAACTTGGTAATGAGTTTGGCATAAGCCGAAGCAAGCTCCTGGTAGGGCTTGAGCTTAGGATTTATAGTGCGGCACTTGACAAGCACCTGGCGCAGAATGAGCTGACTGTCACCAACAATTCGTAATTGGGTAACACCATATCTATGAGCGGTTTGAAGGCCGGCCAAAAGAGCCTCATACTCAGCTATATTGTTTGTGACAGGGAAAGTGAGCTGAGCAGTAAATGAGATGGTGACCCCTTCTGGTGTTAAAAGGACCATGCCGATCCCTCTTCCTTGGGAATTTAGAGCTCCATCAAAATGTAACGTCTACATAGGATCGTGGGGTTGATTGATGGACATTAGTTCTTCGTCTGGAAACTCTGAATTGACAGGATCAAATCGAGGGAGAGGGTGGTGAGCAAGATGTTCGGCAATGGCGTAGCCTTTGATTACTTTCTGTTGAATGTAAGTGATATCGAACTGTGAAAGGAAACTTTGCCAGCGTGCCAATCGATCAGTAAGAACAGACTTTTCAAGAAGGAATTTAATCAGATTCATGCGAGCAATGAGGTGAACATCGTGAGCTAAGAAATAGTGTTTTAATTTCTGAACTACCCAGACTAAAGCAGCGCAAGTCTTCTCCATGGCTGAGTACCTCTGCTCACAAGGGTTGAGAAGTTTAGACAAGTAGTTGTTGTGTAGTGGACAGCGGATCTAGAGGGGAGGGGTGAATAGATCAGCCCCACTTTTCGCAATGCGGCCCTCTAAACAGCTAGTTAAAATGAATTGCAGCGGAATAGAAACTAGCTTCCAAGAATGCTATGATTCACTTAGCAAGATAAGCAAGATATATAATAATTCGATCCTAAGCATGCATCTAGAACGAATCAATCACACAAGCAAACCACACTAGACAGGATTTTTAAGGTGGTTCGGACTGAATCCTCAGCCCTACGTCCACCCCTCACCAAAACCCGGTGAGGCTTCACTTGTGCAGCGCACCAACCCGCAAATCGGAAACCACCGATTGCCTTCCTACTAACCAACGGTAGGGACGTCAACACCACAGATCGGAAACACCTCCGATTGCCTTCCTACTAACCAACGGTAGGGACGAATCACAACTTCAATGTTTAATCAATATTGAAAGGAAAACAAATGTGAATGAACTAAGATAAGAAATTGAGTTATGAGTAGAAATGAATTGGCCCTTGTATGAAATGTTGATCAGCAACAAGGATCCTCTTGGCTTCAACTCAATCTTCTTGATTCACCCTTGATTGGATGAATGTTCTTCACGGAGTACTGTTCACGTGAACAGTACCTCTTCCTTCAATTCTTCTCTATTGATCTTCTCTTTGAACTTGAATGAGGTTGAAAGAACTTGAATGGATGAAGATGATCTCCCTTGAGAGTGAGCTTCAATGGATCCCCTTGAGATGATGAAGAGGATGGATGAAGATTTGATGAAGAGCTTCTTCCCGGAGTATCTTGATTTCCTTCTTGAAGTATACTCCTTCTAGCTTTCTTTGATCACCCTTCTTGCCCTTGATTGCTTCTTGCTTTGTAGGAGGTTGCTTGGCTTCAGATCTGAGCTTGAATCACCTTGGATGGATGAAGAACTTCCTCCCGAAACACTGTTCACGGAGGTGCTACAGTAGCTCGAAAATGAGCTCCCTTGAAGGCTTGAAGCATTAGGGTTTTCATCCCCTCATGTGTTGGTTTTATAGACCTTGAATGGTCTATAGACAAGCCTTAGACCAGATCCACAATTTGTGGGTGATTAGGTGACATTTGGATTAAAGAAATCAAGGTTGAATGGCCCTTTTCGAAGTTGGAAACAAAGTCAAAAATGAAGGCTCGGGGCTGGCGGTCGACCGGAATTCATGGGCCGGTCGACCGGAACCTGCTGCAGCCAGAACGTTTCGGCTCTGGCAAAACCGGTCGACCGGAAAAGTAGGGGCGGTCGACCGAAACCTGTAACAATGTCAACATTTCAGTTCTGGGAAAACCGGTCGACCGGAAAAGTAGGGGCGGTCGACCGAAATCTGTAATTCCTGGAGTGTTTCGTTTCTGGAAGAACCGGTCGACCGGAAAGGCAGGGGCGGTCGACCGAAATCTGTAAAACGTGAAATTCTTAGGCTCTGGCAATTCTGGTCGACCGGCCAAGGTGTGTAGGTCGACCGGAAATACCTATACCTGCAAAAATGAAGTGTTAGACCAATGAAACATGTTCATAAGTCAAGACATTCGCGATCCGCGTGCGAGGGCGCAACATTGAGCTTTCATGTGCATATCTGTCATAAACACAACAGAACATATGTCAGTCATATAAGAGTGAAAAGCAACAATGACGAATAGTGTTTAGCCATTATCAAAACCAAGAATATCACAGAACACATATGACCATAGAATGATGTCGAATGACCCAAGTGACCATATGAAACTCAAATAACCACAGGGGCACAACAGTAGTATGCTGCCCTCTCTTTACCTTCTTCATCCACTTGAGCTAAGACAGCACCTACGGAGTCATCCAGGACAGAAACATAGAGGATAAGCGGTTTGCCTGGAATTGGCGGCCTCAGGACAGGAGGATTGGCTAGATAATCCTTCAATCCGTCAAAAGCTGCCTGACACTTGTCATCCCAATTGAACTTGACCCCCGGCTTAGTAAGCTCGTAAAACGGCCTGCATCTTTGTGAATGCTGGGAGATGAAGCGGCGAATAAATTGCAACCTCCCGATTAATCCTCGAACTTCCTTCAAATTCTTGGGAGGAGGCATATCTCTAATGGCCTTCGCCTTATTGGGATCAACTTCAATTCCCCTTTTGCTGACAATAAATCCAAGCAACTTCCCTGATGAAACACCAAATACACACTTTTTGGGTTCATTTTCAACTGATATTCTCGTGATCTTTGCAAGACCTTAGCTAGAACCCCAGGATGCTCAATCCTTGTCCTTGATTTTACTACCAGGTCATCCACATACACCTCAATATAAATATGGGTCATATCATGAAAAATTGCCATCATAGCCCTCTGATAGGTGGCTCCAGCATTCTTGAGTCCAAAAGGCATGACCACATAGCAGTAAGTACCCCATGGCGTAGTGAATGATGTTTTCTCCTGGTCTTCTTCAGCCAGGCGAATCTGATTATAACCTAAAAAACCATCCATGAAGGAGAGAGTCTCAAATCCTGCCGTATTATCAATCAAAACATCGATATGAGGGAGGGGGAAGTCATCTTTAGGACACGCACGGTTGAGGTCCCGAAAGTCTATACAAATCCGAACCTTTCCATCTTTCTTCATGACTGGGATGATGTTAGCCACCCAGTTAGGATAGAGGACAACTCTAACAAATCTAGCCTTATGAAGCTTGTCAACCTCTTCTTTCATCTTTAAAGCCATGTTAGGGTGGAAACGTCTCAACCGTTGTTTGACCGGGACAGATCCTGGCTTAAGTGTAAGCCGATGTTCAACGACAGCAGGGTCTAATCCAGGCATATCCTCATAACTCCACGCAAACGTGTCCTTGTATTCTTGAAGCACCAAAATAAGCGCCTCCTCTTCGGAGGGCGGCAAATTCTTGCTGATGAGGACAATCCTAGGGTCTTCCTTGGTACCCAAATTTATTTCTTTGGTAGGCTCTTCTACTGAGGCTGATGGTTCATCAAATCTTCTCATACCACTAGCAAAGGCATCAGCCTCGTCCTCATATTCTTCATAACGTTCATCCCCCTCTTCAATAGGGTCTTCATCATTCATGATTTCATAGACACCAAAACCCTCACAAGAAACATTAGTACCCTCATATTCCAACTCTGGCAGGATGATCGGATTTTCCAAAAATTCGGGAAGAGCTAAACAAGCCTGGCATCTTCTGGCTAACTCCAACAGAAATCTACGCGGAATCTGCCTACCCTTGGATTTCTTATGAAAATCTACCCCATGAATTTTATTAGAAGAAGAAGAACAACTGGCTTGATTGAAGGAAGGAGGTGAAAAAGTGGATACAGGAGGTGATACAGAAGGAGACCCCTCACCAGAGGGGGAGAAAAGATTTATCAATGAGTCATGGAAGAGTGGCCCCTAGGTCGGGACACACTCGGAAAAGAGATAAGAAGTCTCCTCAACGGAGATGGATTTGAGAGTTGGAATTTTGACATTTTTTTTCATTTTTATCTTTATTTTCATTTTTATTTTCCTTTTCTAGAAGAAAGCAATGTGAAAGGAGAATAGCAGGAGGAGTGGAGATTGAAAGCTTGGAGAAAGGTTGAATCAGAGATGACCCGCACGGGGGTGTGATGGAGAGTTTGGAGAATTGCTCGAGGAGCAAGGGAGGAATCGGGAGAGAAATCTTTAGTGAATCTGGAGAAAAGCTGATCATAATTGGCGGCGGTCTCGGCACGCGAGAGAACAATTGAGAATGTAGAGAAGCTAGAAGAGACGGATGCATGGAAGTGAGAGAGAAAAGGCCGGCCCACTGCCTGTCTATTGTAAATCCTTCTTCATATGGAACATCTGGCTCTCCAGTGTCCGTATAATCACTCAGCAACAGCCTCTTATCTGTAATCACAGCCGGCTTTTCAATCAATTCATGTATTAGTGGCGGCCATTCCGGATCAGTTGGCATAAAGAGACGGCTCAAGGCAATAGTAATATCATACATATCGAACCATCTGTACCAATCACACTCCGGATCATCCATCTTTCTTCTTTTATCAGGCCTTAGAGATTCCAGGGCCTTATAGGTGGCCAATGGTGCAATATGGCGAGCAAACTGTCTCGCATGAACATCTTGACAGTCTAGAATGGAGGTGATTATTGTAGTATGCTCATGATTCTGCACGCCACCCATGACAAAATGTGTCTTCAATGTCCAAGTAAGCGGCTGGCGATCTATCTTCAAGGTGGATGTCATAACTGCCCATGGTTCATCTTCATTTTTGCCCGGCCCTTATAGCCCAGGCCGCCTCGTGTAATCAATTTCTGAGGCTTAATAGGCCTAGTCCTGCCTTGACAACTGGTACCCAGACCTTTACCGTTTTGATACCCCATTTTCATTAGAATTTTCCAGCCAGGGGTGTTTATCATGCTTTTCTTCTTCCTCCCCTTGGAAGGCAAGGGTGTTATAGCAACTGTCGTGACTGTCTCGGGCGACATTGGCCGTGGGTGAGGGAGGTCTAGCATTGATAGCAACGGCTTGTTGGCAGGCCAAATAGAAGGAACTGATGAAGCCAAGTGTATATCTTCCTCTGGCAGAATTGGCATACTGGTAACTTTGATAATGCGGCCCTTGTGTGGAAACTTAAGGCACTGATGGTTTGTAGAGGGCACTGCATCGAGCTGTTGAATGTAGGGGCGGCCCAGAATGCCATTGAATGTTGGATCCATGTCCAAAATGTGAAAATCGACCGTGATTGCGGCTGGACCCAAACTGACTTTTAATGTGATCATGCCTAGAGGAGGCTTCTTGGTATTGTCATATGCTGTGACTGTTATGGTAGATGGCCGAATCAGGTTTTTAGGAATGCCGCACATCTTCAAAGTGCTCGGCGGCAATACATTGATAGATGACCCAGTGTCCACTAGACATTGTTTCACCGCCACCTTATTAATATCAACCGTGATACATAGAGCATATTTCCTTGCTGAGAGTGGTGCCAGTTCATGCTCATGAAAAGTAATCGCCGGCTGACTGCTAGCAGGCGTCAATACTGTGGTTATTTGCTCGACCGGAATGTCCTCATTGACCATAACTTTCTGCAGATAATCTTTCAGGGCCATCTGATGAGTGGTTGACCTTTTGATCAGTTCTAAAATGGAAATTCTTGCTGGAGTTCGGTCAAGATGCTTTAACAAATCATACTGAGTGCTGGGTACGGACTCTTGCCCCTGTTCTTGTTCATTAGGCCCCTGCACGGGTTCTTGCTCTCTTTGGGGAAAGATGCGCTGGAACATTCGTCCACTGCGGAGCGGTGCCACGTTTTGTCGTGCCTCTGTCGGGGCAAGTAAAGGAGGAGGGTTGGAGAAGAAGAGGGGTATTGGCGTTAAGAAGTGGTGGAGGGGTGTTTGAAGAAGGAGCTCCCGTAAGAGGCGTTGGTGAGGAGTTCAAGGAAGAAGCCCCCGCAGGAGGCGTAGGAGTAGGAAGGGGTGCCCGAGTGTGAGAAGAGTTAGTGGGCGGAATGAGGAGAGATCTGGGTATAAAAGATGGGTGAGCCGATGGTGAGGGGATCCTTGCCGGTGAAGGGATAGTGATGGTGGGTGTAGCGTGCGTTGGTGACGGGCGGATAAGGAGTGACCTAGACGGCGAAGGTGAAAGGTTTAGTAATGGAAGGCGGGGTTTGCTGTGTGGTAGGCTGTGGAGGCGGTAAGCGGGTAAGGAGAGATCGGGTTGGCAAGGATGGAGAATTGGTGGGAGCAGGTGGATTGACGGGGCGTATAAGAGCTCGGCTCAATTGGGGAGTAGAAGAAAAAGGAAGCGTGCGCCAGAGGCGCGGAGGTTGATTTAGATTATGATTAAATGTCCCGACAGAGGCGTTCTCTTCATGCCATCCCTGTCCTCTCTCCACCTCACGGAGAGATGTGACAGGGTTCACGTGCTGATTTGGTGGGTGCTCCGGCAGTGGGTTGTGAACAATCCCCATATCTTACTGAGGTGCCGGAGCTTGCTGTTGTACTTGTGGAGCCGGTTGCTGTGGCTGCTGAGCCTGCTGTTGCAGAGGAGGCCTTCTTTCTTTCATAGTGGCGATAAACTGCCTCATCTCATCCCAATTAATGCCACCCTGGTCATTTAAATCATAAATGTAGTCCTTGAAGTGGAAGCAACGATCAATATTATGACTAGGGGAGCGGTGGAAGCCACGGTAATGGGACGTGTCAACATTAGCGGGCCACACTGCCCTTTCCTTTGGTAGCATGAGCAAGTTGGCAGCCATTAAGGCATTGAAAATATCCGGGAGACTTTCTGGCAATGGCGGATAATGGGCCTTTTTGGGGCCAAGTGGTCTCCTTTGCTGTTGTTGTTGCGGTCCATAATTAGTGGGTGGCGGTACTTGGTGGTATTGTTGCGGAGCTGGAGGGTCAGCGCGGGGCGCTTGGTTTTGTGGTGGAGCAAAGGAAGGTTGAGGAGTAAATTGGTGTTGTGGGGGTGAATTAAAGAGGGTGCCTTGTGATGGAGGTGGCGGAGGTCGTGGGTTAGATTGGCGAAAAGGTGTGGGGTTGTCGACCGCGCCAACCTGCTCATTGATGACGGTGCCCTCAGTCGTGGGCCCTCTATTGTTGACATTTGTATTCTTTTTAACCAACCTTGGTTTTGGCTCAAACATGCCCATGATGGGCGAATCTTTCATTTGGGTCTGAATATAACGAGCTCTTTCATAAAGCTCCTCCATGGTGGTCAATCTGTTCATAGCCAGTATATGCCGGAACTGAGGGGTTGCATTGGATATAATCATCTTAACCTGTTCCGATTCTGATAAGGTATCTTTCAACTTCTCGGCCATTGACCGCCATCTATCAGCAAATATGATGAAGTCCTCCTCGGGCTTCATTTTCTCTGCAACTAAATCTGTAACTGAAAGGGAGGGTCCAACCCGGTCCCTATATTTCTGCAAGAATTTCCTTTGAACCACATCGAAATCACTAACATCTGCCGGATCCAGGGAATAGAACCACTCGAGGGCTGGCCCCTCTAAAGATCTTCTAAACAAATAAGCCAATGAGGCTTTGTTGCCCTGCCAAAAGGACGTTTCATACATAAAATCCTTCAGATGGATAAAAGGATTACCAGTTCCATTGTATCGCCGAAAGTTCGGCATCTCAGAAGGTGGTAAGTGAAAAACTAGCAATGTAGGGAGAGAGATTTCTGGGGCATTCTTGGCAGCAGTAACCTTGTTGAGTTTTTCTTCCATGCTAGCCAATTTCTGAAGGAGCAAAGCATTAGTGTCTGACTCGACTGGGGCCGAATTTGGAATGAAGGTATTTGGCATAGGCATCCTTAGAATTTGGGGAGGTTGAAAGAATTGGGGCCTAGCCACTGAGTAGCTCGCCTGTTGGGCCGGCATGGCCGCACCAGGTGTTGGTGGACAAGAGGGGGGTTTGTGCAAGACCGCTTGGTCATTAGTGAGGTGATGGCCACTCTCGGCCGGAGGGGGATTGGAGGATGAAGAGGGAACGAACTTCCCTTTCAAAGCGGCCTGAACTGCCTACCGCTGGGAGTCATCTAATTGAGATAGGGCATTAATCAAATCGGTAACATTGAAAGATGGGGAGGGGTTCCCCGAAGTGGTATCAACCACATGAACTTGAGGATAATGAGAATGAGGAGGAGGGTAATTCCCTTCATGATAGATAGAATCTTGGGGAACCTCATATGATTGACCAAAAACGTTCTCCTCCACATCATCATAGGAATATCCGTAGCTTGCCATGTTGATAATCTTACCTGAACGGAGTTGCATGCTTAAAAAGAGAGAAAGCTTTATGAAGGAATTATCACACAATCAATCACCCAATCGAAACAAGCTTAAGCAAATCAACCCAACCAAATTTATGCAAACAAGTTGAGATGAACGCAATATTTTAGTGTTATGTTTGAGATTAGAGTGAGTTAAATTGCAGAATAATTCACTCCTCTTTGCAAAGTGAAACCTAGTTTGGATCCAAGTGTAGCCTCCGTGTCAACTAGGTTCTTTCTCTTCTTACCAACGATAGGTTCTCTAAACTCCGGGTACTTCAAGGGTACAACCGGCCCAGCGTCCGTGAGGGAATCCACGGGTGCGGGGACTTATGGAGGTCTTGGAAAAGGGATTTCCGGTCCAAAGAGACGGAATGCTCAATGGAGGGTTGTCCCGATTCCAAGAAAGGTGTGTGGAATCCTAGTGTAGAGAGAGGAGGTCTCTCAACCAAATGCCACAAAATGCAGTATAAGATAAGCCAATCACAGCAATATAATCAAATACTCAATGTAAGTATGAATCCATCATGAATAGACAGAAACAGTAAGGCTCTGTAAACACACAGGAAAGAGGCGACCTGGAGGCAGTCGCTATCAACAAAAGAGACGACAGCGTGGCTGTCGTGAATCACTGGGAGGGGCTCTCAGACAATGCAAAAACGCGCCTTGATGTGGGGCGCTAAATATGATAAAGACGCCTCTGACAGAGGGCGTCAAATATAAGTGGCGTGCAAGATCGAAGAAAAACGCGCCTTGGTGCAAGGCGCTGCCAAATAAAAAGACGCCCAAGGAGAGGGCGCAAATTCACAGAAGCAGCAGATATGATGAAAGACACCTTCGTGGAAGACGTTAAACATAAAAAAGATGCTCTGGATGAAGGCGTTAAATAAAAAGGCACCTTTGTGAAAGGCGTTAATTCAACAACAGCAGTAGATTTAATCACAAGCTGGCTGATCCCGGGGAGTGTGCAGTGTGCACAGTGGAGGGTGCCCGTGGGGCACAAAGGAGGGGTACCGTGGGTACCAAAGGGAAGGGCACGCGTGGGTGCCAAAGGGGAAAGGGCACACGTGGGTGCAAAAGGAGATGGTAAACAAAAGAAAAACAGTGGAAGTCCCACCGTGATCGCTAATTTGTGAATCATGGAAAATTAATCCACTTTTAAGATAAAATAATAATAATAATAAGCATAAGCAATAAGAAGAATGATGAAAAAGGGAGTAAAAGAGCACGTGGTGCTACTAAGGAGAGTGATCGCCAGTGGGGTTACCTCAATAAGAAGAAAAGATGATCGCGAATACCTGGTGATGATAGGATGCGGGATGGATGTGGTTCCTTCCTCCACCTTCTATCGGCCGGCCGATGAAGGGGGTTTTCCTCTTTGATTACCTTTGAACAAAGAACAAACAAATAAAAGAAAAAGAGATCAGCCAAACGTGAGTGTAGTATCAATCCAAAGATGAAAGAGGATGATGAAAGAAGAGCATAAAGTGTGCACCTTTTTGTTTGTTTTTAAAACCCCTAGAGAATTAGGGAAAGGAGAAGAGATGCAATAAAAACTAATGCGAGAAAAGGCTATACGATGATGAGCAGAGATAACAATAACAACGAAGAGAAGAAAAAGATCCTCGGCTGTTCCTGTAAACAGTAAAGGGAAACACTTTGCTTCGGATGTGGCAGCAGGAGGAAGCAGAAGAGAAATCAATCACCAGCACCCGTAAACCTCTGTGACAACCACAGCTCTGCTTCTAACCTCGCACGATAACCTCTCTGCGCCCTCTGTCTAACTCTATCTATCTCTATGCACACGTTAACCTCTGCGACAACAACAGCTCTCCTTTTTCTCTAACCTCGCGCGAGATCAACCATGGGACTCTTTTATAGGGTCTCGATCACAGATAGACACAGATTTGGGAAGATAAGAATAGGCAGTGGTCGTTAACGGCAAGGACTCTAGTTCCCAGATCGAGCAAAGTGACCAAGAAAGGCAGGGAACTCTTCAGGAAAGGTGAGTTTAAGCAGGACACGAAAGGGTGAGACACGACCTACCAAAGGGCGTCAATTCAGAATTGACGACCTGCTCAAGGGCGTTAATTCAAAATACGACCAGGATCAAGGCGTCACTTCCTGGATTCAATTTTGGTAATAAAAACCTTCTTTATTTGAAAATTGCAAAGAGACCCCTGAAGCAAAGGCGTTAAACAAAAACACGCCCTAGAGAAGGACGTTAATCATTGATTTCAATCAGGGTGAGACTCGTAAAATACCAGGAATTGACGCCCGTACCTGTGGTCGTTCTTTATTAAGAACACGCCCCGGATTAGGTCGCTATTTAAAACACGCCCCTCTTTAAGTCGTGAATCACCAAAAATGCAAGAATAAATCAAAAAACACACACAAAAATAGAAAAAACTTTATATTATAAAAATATTGAAGTTCACTTTGGGGCGTTAACATAGTGACATGAGATTTAATCAACAAAGCGTCAATTTTGGCGTGTCTACACTCTCCTATGTTTTAGGAGGAGGATTCGAACCCTTGCCTATTATGTAGGAAGTCTAATTAACTTACCTTTTTGTGTATTTTCTTTTAGAAAATTACCTAGGGTTTCCCCTCCCCATATACAATATCTCTTGTATTCATTTTAGAAATTAATGAAATGAAGAATTTTTTTGAAAAAAAAGAGTTGTGTTGGCCACGGCCTCCATCTCCTTCCTCTCCTAGAGGGTGCAACTCCCAAGGTTTCTTTCAGGTTTTCTTGCTGCACCAACTGTTGGGAGGCAACCTCCCCATCATATTCTCAAGCCAGGAGTTCAGAGATCAAGGCTTTGCTGCAAGTGTGGAGGAGAAGCCCTTGCTATCCTGCGCACCCCTCTCTGGTTGTCTGCATGCAGAACTAGGCCGTGAAGAACAGGTTGGCACACCCCTTTCCCATCCTCAGATCCCATCCACCCCTTCTGCAACTTTCTTCCTCCACATGTTCCCCACGTCTCCTCAAAATACCACGCCCTAATTCGTCTTGTGGCCAAAGTTTCCTTCATACCCCTTTTACCCGCGCAGACTGTCTCTGTGCAGGTCTGCACAGACAATGCCCAAACCCTTCCAAAAGGACGTCCCCCAATACGTCTCCAAACGCCATGAAATTTTGAGCACTGCTTATCCACGTCCAAAACCTTCCCCCATAATTTTCTTACATTTTTCTGAGCCCCTTTTCCCTGCTTACCCCACCCATCCTTCCTACCCTCAGTTCTGACTGCACTGGATTGTAGAGCTGAGCCCCATCTATTTTCATTTCCCACGCCCAAAACCCCTACTGCGCGCTGCCCCGCCACTCCTACCCAACCTTCCCACGACCCTCACCTATCCACCAGAGAAAACCCCGCCCCAATAGCCACATGGAAGCCCCAGTTCCACCCCTTTCTTCCACCCCCTGTCCTGCTGCCAGCAGACGAGCCATAATGCACAGGGGTCTGCTCCAAATTTCGCCACGACCGCCACAGTGCTCGGTTGCAGCTGATATTCCACGGGCGTCCCTGGGACGTCCCCACCAGCGTCCACGCCGAATTTCGTGAACAACGGACAAGCAGAGGGTTGCGTTCTAGCCCCATCTTCCTACTATTCACCTGTGCCTGCGTAGCCCGGACTGCAGTCTGCCCACCGTTCGAGACCACGCCGGAGGACCACGTCTGCGCCGTCGGCTTCTACCTTCTTCTAGAGCGGTCATCGTCTGCTGCTGGCACCTCCAGGGACCGTTGCCCCATTTTAAGCGCCCAAGACTCACCTTGCTTGCTGCTGGATCCGGGTCGGTCCGTGGTTGTAGCTTAGTCCGACCAGTTCGTGGCGGCACACGTGGACGACGAGCTTCACAGAGCTGGGACCCGTCACCCCACTTCTCACGACCCCCGGATCGTTGTGTAGCCTCTTACCTCCCTGCGAGGAGTGGGCCGTGTTTGATTGTATTATTTCTAGTTCATGTATCGGGAGGTAGTGTGATTTGGCCGGGCCTCTTACCCCCACGCCCCGAGCGTGGAGGTATGCATCCGCTTCCTTGCTTGGTTAGCTTGCTTATTTAGTATTTACTCTTGAGGCTGCTGCTTATGTGCGTAGTAGGTTCCTAGCCTGTTCTTTATATTCATATTTCACTACTGCGGTGAGAGAGTGTGACCGTCCCGTGACTCATCCGAGTCACGAGTGTGGAGTTGCCCACCCTAGACTCGCCGGTTTCTCAACCGTGTGGAACGACGCGCTTCCCTCTTTAGGGTGCTTGCGAGCTTGAGTTACTTGTTTCTTTGGCATAGCTCCCCTCTTGGGAATCTTAGGTGTCGAGTCGATGCCATTCGCGCTATTGTCGTGGCTGGTCGTAGTTGTCATTTAGGCACGTCATTACATAGAGTCTTAGTTCGCATTGCGTCCCGCATCACGTTACCTCCAGACACCCAAAACTCGGTCACGGAACCCACGGGATGTCCGGGACATTCACGAGATCGAAGGTCGACCATTGGGTCACAACTGGGTTGACCGGTGGTGAACACAACGCTACCAGAACACACCAACATGGAAAATCAAGTGGCGGTCCTCCCTGGACCGTCACGATGCTTAGCGGTCCACCCTGGACCGCAAGCCCCAAGTAGCGGTCCACTCTGGACTGCCAGAAACATATAGCGATCTCGCTGGGTCTGCTACCCACCAGAAACACACGGTTAAAGGGACGGTCGCCTCTAAGACCGCAACCCCACAAGGCGGTCCAATCGGGACCGCAAGCCACCAAGTAGCGGTCCACTCTGGACCGCTACCCATGAGGGACACCAGGAAGAGAAACGGTCCTCCCAAGACCGCAGCCCCTAGTGGCGGTCCGGGCCTGACCGCTAGCCTTACTTAGCGGTCAGTCGTAAGGCCGCTACTACCCTGGAGTCAGACACAAATTAAAATAGCGGCCAGGGGCTGGCCGCTAACGCCTAAAAATGGTCATGCCTCGACTGCTAGCCCCAAGTGGCGATCTATCGCGTGGCCGCTACCTGGAACCGAAATAAGGGGGCAAGTGGCGGCCCCCAGAGGATCGCCAGGACTAGCGGCGGTCCCTGGTGCGACCGCTACCTGTTCGCAAACCCGAAAACGGCGAGTTCGGTGGAAAACTCCATTCCACGCCCCGTTCACACCATTGTGAAGGGGAAAATAAGGGAAAATCATTCCCCACCCTCTCTAGCACCGAGAGGACCCATTTAAATCCCAAAATATGATCAAAACACTATATCAGGCTCACACCCCAAAATCATGCATTTTCCTCAAAGCGCTCAAATAAGCCCCCTCGGCTCACCACGGCCTACCAAAACCACGAGAATGGAAGTACAAGGGCTAAGGATCCATCCCTCTACTTTCACCGAGGATTTGACACGCCGTGGACGCCGTTCCATTGCAAAACGCCCCGCGAACCACCGCTGGTGCCCCGAGCTCACAAACGACAAACGCCGCATCTCCACCTCGATCCTTGCTGCATCCTCGCCGCTCCACGCCCCACGAACCTCGTCGCCTCGCCCCCGTCCACCTCTGTCGGCTGCCGAAGAAGAGAGGGAGGGAGGAGAGAGAGTGAGAAGAGAGAGGGAGAGAAGAGAGAAATGAGAAATGGGGAGAGAGAGAAAAGGAGGTTTATATATAGAAAATCTAAAACTTCCAAAAAATATCAAAAATAGGGAAAAAATACTCCCCACGATCCTTGGAAAACGTACAACGCAGTGGTAACATCCCGAAGTCGGAGAACGCAACGGTTCGCCCTACACGGGGTTCCGCAGGTCTGACAGGAAAAAATATGTGTGAGCCGTAAAACTCAATTCGAGACCCAGAAAAGCGATCCGAAACCCACGGATCCGGATCCAAATAATATCCGAGAAAATTCGGGGCGTTACAAAGGGGGAGGGTGAAAGATGCCAAGTTTGAATGGTCATGGGGAGAGGTGACCAAGTTGGAATGGGAAGTCAAGGAAGGAAGGTGGGAATTCCACCTTTGGACCAAGGAAAGGGGGCGCCCCCTTCCACTAGCCTACCCTTCCAAATTGTGTTTTCGCACTTAAGCCTATGGACCTTTCACACCTAGCCACACCTATTCACACTATGCCCCTTTCACACTTGTCTACTCTTGGCCCATTACAATAGTAATTGCCCACATGGACTAAATAGGGCCTACACAAGGTTAAAAAAATGTGACATCAAGGTGAAATCTTGATCGATGCATCCACGTCCTCCTCGAGCTAAGGGGGCTCCGACGTGTCCTCGTCCACCGGCCTGTACTGCGGCGTGTGTCCCCACTACTCTCCCCTCCGCCTGCTTCACCACGGCGGCCCATGCACTGGCATCCCTCTCCGCCGGTCGTCTCCCCTCCGCCTGCATACCTGCATCATCTCCACTCTTTCTTCTCACCGTCGGAGCTTTCCCCCTCTCCACCGCATGCATGCACGTCCCTAGCCCTCCCTAATGCGACCACCGCAGCCACTGCACCGTGACCACCTGCATCCCACCTCCCGTCGCCTCCTCATGCACACACCGCACCGGCGACCCGCCATGCATGGCCCCCTCTCCAGACCTCTCCCGCGAGCCGCTCTCTCATCTCTCCTCCCATCGCGACCGGTAATGCCGTCGCCATGCACCACCCTCCGCATGCATGCACATACCTCATCTTCTCCCTCCTCTCTCTTCACAGCACCGGTCGTCCCCCCTTGCATGCTTCTCTCTCTAATCTGCACAGCCACCCACCACCGAGCGCCCTCGCTGCTTGCTGATGTGCCGAAATGTTCATCAGTAAAAACATGCAGCACTCAATCAAAATACCGAACTCGTAACATAATTCAAATTTACCGTAGTACACTGGCGAGCATCGAATCCAGAGAGAGGTTGAGTTTGAAATTGAAAACTTAGAATTTCTTTTTAAAGTAAAAATGATTGAATGTTTTCTTCTTATTTTTTTTACAATTTAAATGAACATGAAATAAATCTAAAGAAATATGGAGGGTTAAGAAATAGAAATTTATAAATCTAGAGAGAGAAAATTTTAATCCAACAAAATTAAATACGAAATAAAAAATGGATGAAGTGGGATAATTTTGTGACCGTTGTGTGAGGGTAACGGTGTCGTCTCCTCGAGCCTTTGATTTACGCGTTATCGGGGACAACCACGTACACTCGACTGGATCGGAACTGCTTCTCTTAATCGTCTTTGGAAGAAGTTTAGAAGATGATAGAAACAGAATTTTAGAGAGATTAAAGAGAGATGGGAAAAGTTTGTGTGCAACAAAAGGAAGAATTAAATAAAAATAACACCAGAATTAAACTTAAATTAAACCAACTCACAATTGCATAAAAAGTGTATCAAGAACAAAATAAATTACAACAAGGCTAGTACAATAAGAGAGAGAGATAGAAAGGGAAAGCATACTCCTAACACTAAGGAAACATAAATGAAGGGAAGCTTAAATATACGTATGTGTGGGAGAGGGGGCAGAGCCTTCCCATGCCTCCTTTTATAGGGCTAAAGCTACCCCATTTCTCCATGTGAACACCCTGACATTTCCTTGCCATTTTAATCCAACATCCTCTTTCTACCCACTTTGAAGAAGCCGTGTGAAGGACCAGCCACCCTCGTTGAATGCACTGCCCGCCAGCTGCTTCTGTGAAGATCGCCTGCGTGCATGGGCTGCCCACGTTGACGTTGAAGAGGTCGCAGCCGCCTGCCGCATGAAGAAGCCATGCGACTTCTCTTTCTTCTTCCGCCACGTCACTCCTCCGCGTGAGACACACGGCTTAGCCGCTTTGACCGCCCGCGTTTGCCCGCGTACCACGCTCGCCATCGCTCATCTTCGCCAGCCACCTCGTCTGCACGCCCGCCTGTCGCCCTTGGCCGATGAAGCCGCCCTCGCCCGCCTAAGACACGTGGCCAGCCACCGGGTTGACCCGCCAGCGACTCATGAAGGCGCATCGTCGCCCGTGCCAAGCCTCATCGGCTGGCCATGTGAATGGGCTTTGGCCCATTCGTTGACTTCCTCTCGCCAGCTGCCTCTCCTGCGTATGAAGACCGTGCCCAACGCGTGCGTGGGAGCTTGGCCGCATGAATGGGCTTTGGCCCATGTGAAGATTGGTCATGGGCTATGGGCCTTTGGCCCATACATATATATATATATATATTTTCTTTTTAGTATTCTCATTTCATGCTATTTTTTTCTTTGTTCTCTTTGAACTAACACAATTTATTTTTATCTCATTTGCGAATTGGGTTATGGGCCTTTGGCCCATTTCTTAACCATTTATACAAACTTTTCTTGCAGCTTTCTTCATCGTACCGAGTGCCTGTAAATATCAAAATGTAATTAAATTTCTCAAACTAAACATTTTGATATGAAATTGTGATTAAGTGTGATAAACACATAGTGATACATATTAAAGCTCATAAACGTGTGTTATAACAAAAATTAACATGTAAAAATGCGCACTTATCATTGTCCCTCTCTCTTTCCTTCTCCCTCTCCCTGCACACACCATTGCGTCAATGTTCCCCCTCGCTGCGTCGACTCCCCTCTCTCGCTCCCTCTCCTCACCACCGCACACGCACACCACCATCCCACCGTCGACCACACATCCCCTGCTCCGCCTACTAAACATCCCTCATCGCCGTTCCCTGCTCGTCCCCCTCTGCACACCCACCGCGAGCTCCTCACCATTGACTCCCTCTCCCTCTCTTTCTCTCTACCACACCCATCACACTCCGTCGCACACTACCCCCTCCGTGTCTCTCTCTCTCTTCTCGCTACCCTCCTCTCCCTCCCTTTCTCTCTCATGTGCCCTGTAAGACCCGTTCTTTAACGTATCTTTACCGGTATTAATATAAAATTTAATCCATGAATTTAGGCATTTTTAATGGATTTAATGGGTTTTTTCTAGCATTTTATCCCATTTATTAAAAGAGTTTTAAGAAATTAATGGGCATATACATAATTATGCTTCTTTGAGGGTTATAGGACAATTAGAGGTTAACAATAAAAAAAATAATATAATAACTTTTTTTTAACCCAACCGTCGACCCCCCTCTCTCTCCCCATCTTTCTCTTTCACTCACTCTCTCTCTCTCTCTCTCTCTCTCTCTCTCTCTTTCTCTCACGCGAAGCTCTCTCCCCCTCTCTTGGTGGCGTGGCCGGCCCGAGTCGCGGACGGAGGCGTGGGAGGCGTCATCGGATAGCTCGTGACGCGTGGAGCGCAGTGACGTCAACTTCGAGACAGAGCGTGACATGTGGAGACGAGTGAGCGTGAGAGAGCGGCACGGCTCCCTCGACTTGCATGCGCCCCTAACGGCATTTTCGTTGCGATCGAGGTAGGGGGATGGTTTTCCAAGCTCGCTAGGATCATTCCCTCTGCCATGCCCATCGTCGTTGTGTCTTCCATAGCCTGAACCTCATCATTTTTATTTTTGGAGCATGAACATCGTATTTATGTTTTAATCCTCCATGGCCATTGTTGTTGGGTTCTTAGGCTGTAAATTATGTTTATATGATGGTGGAATGGCAGGGAATAGCTTAAAACTGTGTATCCCGTCGATCGGGAGGGGTTCTGGTTTCAAACCCTACGGATTCGGTTCACTGGGCAGGTGGCGGTCTTGCCAGTGACCATTTCTTTTAAGCAGTGAGGCGGTGGACCTTGGCGGTCCACAACCCCTGCGCTATACCCCTTGTAGCGGCCCATCATGGGACCATCTACTTCCCTATAGCGGCTCATCCTTCGACCGCTAGAGACTGTTGACCAGGTCAGTCGACCTTTGACCCGTTAGGGCGGTTAGTGTGGCGGCTTATCATAGAACCGCCAGAGGGCCTTTGGTGGATCCATCTGGACCGCTAGAGCATGTTTACACTGTATAAAATAGTATGGCGGTGGAGTGTAGCGGCCCATTAGTGGAGCGCCACAGCCTTTGTAGCGCCCCGATCTTCGACCGCCAGAGCCTGTGGCGGGCCAATGTTAGACCGCCATGTTCTGCAGGATTTCAATTTAATCATGCTCATTTCTTTATGCTTTCCACGTTGCATATTTGCCATATTTAAATTATTTTGGCCTGTTTTTAGATCCCGATAGAATTAGTTCTCTTTCCTTATGATGGAACCACTAGTCGTAGCTCGACGACATCTAGTGTCGGCCCACCTAGGAGAGGTGACGGGGTAGTCCCGGTTTACGATTTTTAAGCTAGTTTCCGTGGGCCCCTACTTTACAGTAGCGTCCTACTGGGGGGGGGGGACTAGCTAGAGGCCTGGCTCAAGGCAATGAGTCGGTGTGTGCACACGTGGTCAGAGGCTTGGACTGACACTGACGAGTGTTACTCTGACTAGTTCTTGTTTCTGGTACTGTTACGCGTCTCGCTTGTCGCGATCCAGACTTACATAGATGCTTGAGATGCAGTGTAAGTTGTTAGTGGACGCATCTGGTTTCACTTTCTGGTGGTCCTTCTTTCTCCTGTCACTTGGAAATATTGAGTTTATTCTATTAGTAGATTTCGAGTACTCACGTTTAAATTCAATTGGTATTATAGTTAGTTGTTATTAAACTGCTTAGATAGTTTTACAGCTTTACTGAATTGTTGTTTAATTCTGCCAATGCATGCTTTAATTGCTTTCCTTTATTTAGTTGCGAGGTAGGGATCCGCGTGACCCCTACTGAGTCTGGATGAGACTCACCCTTACTCTTTCAGGTGAGCAGCAATAGCCGTCTTTCGCAGCTTCCCGCGCCTTTGACGGCAGGTCGTAGTGCCAGCAATAGTCTGTCAGTAGGTTATTGTCAGTTGTTTATCTTTTCTTGTACCTTTTGACCGGGGTATGCCCCGAGTAGTTGTATATTTTAGACTCTTGTACAGTTGTTGGACTTGTATAAATTATGGATCTGGACTATTGTATATATCTATCACTCTGATATTTAATTTGCTTTGTTTATAGTTCAACTGTTGCTATAATTAGTATTGCGCACGTGTAATTCCAATTCGTTATGCATCCCCTCGACAAAACCCTCCAACTCTTACGGGGCCTCATCAGCCTCTTAGGTGGCTTCCCCGAGTTATTGGTATCGGTTTACCGGTATCCGGATCTCCGGGTTGTTACAGTTGGTATCAGGGCGGTGTTGAGGTTATGTATAAGGAATCAAAATTGCATTAGTCCAGAACAAGTCCAAGTAGGTCTACTACTGCTTGCTTAGGATGTTTTTCGTGATTATTGATGAATTTTCTGTTGTTAAGTGTCTTCTTTTAGCTTAAAATGCTGCCTCATAGAAGGGCACGTGTACCTAGGGAGGAAAGTGGCACTTCACCTCCTCCGGCTAATGTTCCAGCGCCAACTCAAGCTGATCCTACTCCTCAAGCTGATTTGCCTCCAGGTGGCTGTGGCAGGGCATTGAAAGAGTTTTTGCTGTTCCACCCACCGACGTATGAAGGACAGGCAGACCCTGATGCAGCTAGAGTGTGGCTTGATGCAACCGAGCGTGTATTCTGTTCTATGGAGTGCATGGAGGATGAAAAAGTCATGCTGGCTACCTTCCAACTTCAGGGAGCAGCACTCGCGTGGTGGACCACGGAGTGGGAGGTTGCTTTCAGATCTCGTCCGCTTCGTCAGATCACATGGACGGAGTTTGTCACAGCCTTCGAGCGCACTTACAGTCCAGCGTACCTCAGAATGGACAAGATGCACCAATTCATGGAACTGGCTCAAGGTGACATGACGGTGCTGCAATATCGGAACAAGTTCATGGAATTGGGTCAATATGCACCTCATATTCTTGCTGATGAAGGTTTGAAGATCGAGCAATTTTTGCGTGGGTTGAAAGCGAAATTAAGGCAGCCTTTGATTGTAACCCGAGTAGCAGAGATGGATGCGGCTTATCAGGTGGAGGTAGCATTAGAATTGGATATGGCAAGATCCCGAGGGCGTACCCAAGTTGACTCAGTTGAGCCGAGTGTGTAGTCTCAGCAAGCCAGTCAGCCGTCTGTGGCAGGAGTTCCATCTGCTGTACCTGCTGCCAGTGACACTTCTTTTTCCAAGCCCAAGTTTAAGAAGTCGTTCAAGAAGTTTAAGAAGTGATATGGCAGTCAAACGTCTTCGGGTACCGAGCAGCAGCAATCATCACCTTCTTCCCAGCGACAGGGATCAGTGGCTAGTCAGCCGAGACCGTGCTCGAGGTGTGGTGGTTATCATTCGGGCAAGCCTTGTTCAATGCCGGTGGTTTGTTTTCGCTGTGATCAACCGGGACATATGGTTCGAGATTGTCCTCAGAGGCCGAAACCGGTTCAATTCTCTCAATTTTCTCAACCACAACCGCCTCAGTTCAGACCTCCTCCACCACCTCAGTTACAGTAATATTATCCTCAAGCTTCAGTGTCTTCTTCCCAGCAGCCTACTATAGCTGGCAAAAAGCAAAAAGGGAAGGTCTCTCATATAACTCGTGCGAAAGCAGTGGCATCTCATCTCGTGGAAGGTACTATTATGATTTATGGCCATGCAGAGCTTCTCACTCATTTATTTCTGAAGACTTTATTGCTTGTATTGAGGAGCCGACATCTGAGATATATTGTGAGTTGCTTGTGGAATTACCTTCTGGGGATTTCATGTTCACTCCTCTTTGTCTAGAAAAGACTCCTATTGTGATTGGCAATCACCAGTTGCCAGCTAGATTATATGCTTTGCAGCTGATGGATTATGATATTATTCCAGGCATGGATTGGTTAGAAGAGTACAGAGCCGTGGTTGACTGCAGATCAAAGAAAGTATATTTTCAGCCACATGGGAAACCATCATTCTACTTCCAAGGTATTTGATCTCGTTCTTCTCGCATGATTATTTCTGCTATTCGAGCCTGTAGATTACTTAATGCAGGTTGTCAGGGATTCTTAGCTTCGGTGGTTGCTGTTGAGGCACCACAGCAGGACATCAATGATATTCGTGTGGTTTGTGAATTTCTTGATGTATTTCCTAATGAGTTACCAGGCTTACCTCCTCAGCGAGAAATAGAAATGGTGATTGAATTAATTCCAGGTACGACACCTTTAGCAAAGGCACCTTACCATATGGCTCCAACTGAATTGAAAGAATTGCGAGCATAGTTGTTAGATATGTTGGAAAAAGGTTATATTCATCCCAGCTTTTCTCCATGGGGTGCTCCAGTCTTGTTTGTGAAAAAGAAAGATAGAAGCCTGAGACTATGTATTGATTACATGCAATTGAATCAGGTGACTATCAAGAACATGTATCCTTTGCCCAGGATTAATGATTTGTTTGATCAACTTCAGTCAGCTACTATCTTTTCACGGATTGATCTTCGATCTGGCTATTTCCAATTGAGAATTCGAGAATCTGATGTAGAAAAGACTGCTTTTAGCACCCGGTATGGTCATTATGAATTCTTGGTTATGCCGTTTGTGTTGTGTCCCTATGATTTTGATGATGTCTCACACTATAAATCATTTCTTTATCTCAAGATAATCTCATGTTTCATCATGTAAGTGAATGGGTTATACAGTAAGGGAATGTCCTGTTCAATTGAACATTTTGACCAAATGAATTTTAGTGTTGCCTGAGTCTTAATGTCTTGATGGTTTCAACACTATGAATTTTTGTGAACAAAAATGTTTCTCTGTGTTAACGTAAATCCTCGAGCCACTTCAGGTATTTTTGGGAATTGTTTTCGTGTCACTTAAGCCACACTTCGTGTTGCTTTCCCTCACCAACATGAAATGATTTCGTGTCGTCTGAGCGTACAACACTCCGTGTTGATTTCCATGCTTGATAGGAAAACTCGTATGAGGTAATACTTCGTGTTGTTTTATCCTTGCGCTCTCTGTCTTCGTGTCGTTTCTCTTTGTCCTTTAGTTGCTCATCTCGTGTCATCTCTTAATGTCTGCTTGTTTTATTTCGTGTCACTTACTGATTGTTCCTCGAGTCGTCTTTTTGCTAGTGTCACTGCTTCATCACGTGTCGTGATAGCCGTGTCACTCTTTCATCTTCGTGTTATTTTTCTCTTTAGACTTCGTGTCCTTCTCGCCTTGACCACACTCCGTGTCAATTCCTGTGTTTCGTCTTCGTGTTGTTTTCAACTCGTGTCGGTTTCTGTTTCGTCTTCGTGCTGTTTTCAACTCGTGTCGGTTTCTGTTTCGTCTTCGTGTTGTTTTCAATTCGTGTCGGTTTCTGTTATTTGTCTTCGTGTCGTGGTCAGCCCGTGTCGCCTCGTCTTCGAGTCGTTCATTCGAGCTATTTTTTTGCTCGAGTTGTTTTTCTTATGTTTTCAAGTGTTGTTTCACTTCGTGTCGTCTTTTGTTGCCGTTTGTTAGTACGTGTTGTTTTTCTGACCCAGTGTACTTTTTGCCTTGTGACCACACCTAGTGTTGGTTTCTGTTCTTCGTCTTCGAGTTGGTTTCAGTCCGTGTTGTCCTCGTCTTCATATCGTTAGTTGTTTCTTCGCGTACTGAACACTGCAGCACCTCGTGCTGTTGAATGCACCACCTCGTGTCACCCTTATGTCTTCGTGTTGCTTTTCCTAGACCTCGTGTCCTTCTTGTTTTATAACCTCACTTCGTGTCGTTCTCCTCGTTGTGTCTGCTCTGTTACAGTGTATCTCGTGTCGTTCTTTTCCTATCTCGTGTACTGGTCACGTCATGCTGTTATCATATACCTCATGCAGCTTTAGTTTTAGTGGCCATACTGCGTGTTAATGGTTTTTATCTTCTTACAGGTACGAGGAAGATTATTTCCTAATAAAGGGGGTGCACGTGATCCAAGACAAAAGGAACCAATCCAATAAGGTCACGTGGCAGGAAGGTTCTGGATCGAGCGTGGGAGGCACACGTGTTTTGTGCCCTATCCACCTGCTGCCGCTATAAATAGAAACCTTCGTCCACCGATGAAGGTGATCAGAGCCAAGAAAGAAAAGGCAGTATTGCAGAGAGCTCGATCCACCAGTAAAGAGGAAGAAAAAGAGAGAAAGAAAAAGAGAGATAGCAGTGAAGAGAGAAAGAGAGTTTGCAGTATCGGGTTTCTGAAATTGCTTCCCAGGAAGCTACATTTGTATTAACTCTCAGTATCGAATGTTTTCTCGATCAGTCTTTAGTTTCTTTTCTGTTTTTCTTTATGTGTTCTTCATCTATTTCTGATCTGTTCCCCTCCGGTGTGTGGAGGAAGGGAGTCTAACTCCGGTTTCCCTCTGGGTTGCAGAGGAAGAGAGATCGCTGATCTCTGGTGTTGCTAGTGACGGGTTGTCATTAGCAGGTTCCCTCCGGTGTGTGGAGGAAGGGAGAGGCACTCTCCGGTTCTGTTCATGCTGGGTGCTAGAACAGGTTACAAGCTCTGTGGGTAGCAAAGCTTGGTTGAGGGATTTGTCTCCCTTGGGTTTTCAAGCTGTTTGGCAGCAAGTTGTTCGCAGACTGAGTCTGCTGTGCTCTAGCAGTGGCTAGTGGAATCCTCACTCTAGTTGGAGTGAGGGGTGGATGTAGATTGCGGACTGCAGTCGAACCACCTAAAAACCGGTTGTCTTCTCTGTGGTTTGCGATCTTTATCAGCGCTCTCTATCTGCTTGTCTCTTCGACTAGTTGTGTGTTCAGCTCTTATCATCATTTTCTTATTCGATCTTGATTGGTACCTACATTTGCAATTCTTTGTGTGCTAGTTTAAAAGGGGCATAAGCGGTAGATTTATTTTCTCGCCTAAGCTTTGCAAACTGGGAGTGATCTATTCATCCCCCCCCTTCTATATCACTCTCGCTGCGCTAACATTTGGTATCAGAGCAGGTTTACGCCATGTGGACGAACGGTCAAGGAAATGGTGGTGGTCCTAGAACCTTCATGGCCGAAGGTCAATCCATTAGTCGCCCTCGTTATTTCGATGGTAGTAACTATCTGTTTTGGAAGAACAGGATGGAAGTGTTCATCAGAGCTCAGAGTCATAAATTGTGGAGAGTAATCACGGTGGGGCCATATGAGCTGCCACCAAACGAGGATGCTTGGACAGATGATCATGTGAAGCTCTCGTCACTCAACTGGACGGCGCTGAACATAATCCAGTGTGCTGTTCATCCAGAGGAATATGCTCGTATATCTACATACAGAACTGCCAAGCGAATGTGGGATGAGCTGCAATTAATTTATGAAGGTACAGCTCAAGTGAAAGCCTCGAAGGTAAATCTCTACACCTCCAAGTATGAAATGTTTAAGATGAATGCAGATGAGAATATAACCGAAATGTATGCCAGGTTATCCTTGATCACTAACACTCTTAAAGGGCTAGGGAAGGATCTTGCTGAGGCAGATATAGTCAGGAAAATCCTTAGATCTTTATCCCCGGCATGGCACACTAAGGCCATTGTGATTGAGGAGTCAAAAGATTTGACTGTCTTAACTGTGAATGAACTCATAGGATCCCTGATGACCTATGAGATGAACTTCCAAGGAGGTGGAGAAGGTAGTGAGAGGAAGGGTAAAAATGTAGCTCTAAGAGCTTCCCGCAACAAGGGTAGTAAAAGTGGGAGCAGCAGCAGTAGCCCCGAGTCTGAGTCCGAGCTTGAAGGTCTTTCAGATCTCGACCAGGGGGAGCAGGCTATGCTCACTCATCAGTTCAGAAAGTTTCTGAGGACAAAGGGGAAGACCTTCAGGAAGAAGAACCCACACTCTTTTAACAAGAATGCTGAGTTTACCAATTACAGGGATAGAAATCCTAAGAAACTGACTTGTTTTAACTGTAACAAACAGGGACACATGAAAGGCGAATGCCCAGAACTCCAGAAGAAAGGTCCCTATCTTCAGAAGAAGTTCACAAAGGTGCAGAAGAAGAAAAAGCCACAGGCGATGGTCTGCACATGGAGCGAGGAAGAAGAAAATCCCGAAGACACTTCCTCGGAGGAATATGAAGAAGGAATTTGTCTTATGGCAAACAGTGAAGAGGAGGTAATAAACGTTTTTAAAAATTTCTCAATTGATGACTGGGAGGATGCTTATGGTGACTTGCTAGATAAATTTAATTCACTTAGCAAAGAGCACAGAATTCTGAAAAGAAAATTTAACACAAATGTTGAAGAACAAACTCTGGTCTGTGAGGAAAATGCAAAGCTAAAAGAACAACTAGAAGAAATGACCTCACAAAGGAAAGAGAATGATAAGCTTAGGGGAGAAATCCAAGAAAGTAAAAAATAGCTCAATGAATTCAAAACTAAAATTGAAGAAAGCATGAGTGAAATCAGAATGAATTCAGAGAAATATGAAGCTGTGAAGAAAGTAAATGCTGAACTCCTAAAGAATTCAGAGTTTCTTCAAAAGGAGCTGGAAGACAAACAGAAAGTCTTAGAGAAGTTTGTCCAAGGAAAGACTAGCCTAGATGCTATACTAGGAACTAGGGTCAATTTCAATAAGGAAGGTCTAGGCTATGACCCAACCAACAAGAGAACCTTGCAATTCAAGACCATCACCTTCTGTCCAGAGAAGGGAAAAGAAAAGCTGGACACACCATCCAGCTCAAACAGCTCTAAGAAAACTCAAAGTCCTAAAGAGAACACAACAACCAGTACTGGACAACCATTCAAGATTGGAATGAACTTAATGAAGAATAACATTAAGTCCATTCACCAGAACACAAATGGTAGCTGGACCAAGAAAACAAATCAGAATAAAAGCTGGAATTATAACAATCAGATGGGTCCAAACAAGACCTACTGGAGGAACAACTTTCATGGTCAAAGATATACCAATCAACAAGCCTACAGGAAATTTCCCAGGAATAGGAAGACCAATGAAAGGAATAGAACTCATTCCTCCAGTTTAGCTGGATTGAACTTTAATAAACCTGAAAGGAGGGTGCCAGAGAAAACCATGCTGAAACAAATCTGGGTACCCAAACACTTGATCAGAGATTTAAACAATGTACTTGGACCCAACTCATCTTGGGTTCCAAATCACTCTGCTTGATATACTTGTGTAGGTCGGCCTGGCAGCTGAAGACAACAAGTGGTACCTCGATAGTGGCTGCTCCAGGCATATGACAGGAGACCGATCCAAGTTCAGCAAGATAGAGATGAAGCCAGGAGGTCTGGTCAAGTTCGGAGGAAAGAACAAAGGTAAAATAATTAGAGTTGGCACAGTAGGTAAGTCTTCCACAAACTCCATTGAAAAAGTCTTACTTGTGGAAGGGCTACAACATAATCTGATAAGCATCAGTCAGTTGTGTGACAAGGGTCACAAGGTTATTTTTGATGATACTTCATGCAAAATCTTTAAAATAAATTCTGATGAGGTTAAATTTGTAGCCAACTGGATTAATAATGTCTACATTGTAGACTTAAATGAGAAATCTGAATCTACTATTTGTTTATCTGCTAACTCTAAAATTGATGCTTTTGAATGGCATAGACGTCTAGGTCATGCTAGCTTTTCTACTTTAAATAAACTGGTCAAACTTGATTTAGTTAAAGGCATGCCTAAAATTAAATTTAATTCCATTTCAAAATCATGTGATGCCTGTGCTCTAGGCAAACAGACCAGAAACTCTTTCAAATTAAGATCTGAGCCATTGTCTTCTAGACCAATGGAACTTCTTCATATGGATCTCTTCGGTCCAACCAGAACTCAGAGTCTTAATGGTAACAGGTTTGGCTATGTCATCATAGATGACTTCTCCAGATATTCATGGATATTTTTCTTAGCAAATAAGAGTGATGCATTTCAAAAGTTTAATCTATTTTTCAATAAGGTCAAACAAGAAGGAAAGTTCAAGGTTAGTTCTATTCAATCTGATCATGGAGGTGAGTTTGAAAATTCCATGTTTACTGAACTTTGTGACAAAGAAGGACTAACTCACAGGTTTTCCTCTCCCAGGACACCTGAACAGAATGGGATCGTGGAGAGAAGAAATAGAACAGTGGTGGAGATGGCCCGAACCATGTTGATTGAAAGTAAGTTACCTAGAAGGTTTTGGGCAGAAGCGGCCAATACAACAACCTACATAATCAACAGGGCCATGGTAAGACCCATACACAAGAAAACACCCTATGAGCTTCTAAAAGGTAAGAAACCAAACTTGTTTCATTTCAGAATTTTTGGAGCAAAATGTTTTATTCATAACAATGATAAGAAAGATTTAGACAAGTTTGAAGCCAAGAGTTCACCTGGAATATTCTTGGGTTACTCAGAAGTGTCAAGGGCATATAGGGTATTTAATGTATCAGATCAAAAAGTGGAAGAATCTCCACACATTCTTTTTAGTGAAAAGAAAGATGTTTCTAATGTTGAAAATCTTGACAGGGACTCCAATAATGGTGGAGATTTTCTGGAAAACCAACAAGAAGAAGAGAAGACTCAGTAGAATGGAGAAACAAATTTCCAAAATCAGGAAGGTCAAAGAGAAACAGGTGAGTCTTCAACAAATATTAGATTCCTTAAAGACCATCCGTTAGATAATGTCATAGGCAATCCTGAAGAACCTCTAAGGACTAGATCTCATTTTAGAAATGTGAATAATGACGACCTAATTGCTTTAGTCTCACAAATTGAACCCAAAACAGTAGAAGAGGCCTTAGCTGATCAAGGTTGGGTAAATGCTACGAGTGAGGAATTAGGTCAGTTTGAAAGGAATAATGTCTGGGAGCTTGTCCCAAGACCAGATGGTATTAATGTCATAGGAACCAAGTGGGTGTTCAAAAATAAGATGAATGAAGATGGAATCATCTCGAGGAACAAGGCCAGACTAGTAGCCAAAGGCTACTGTCAGGAATTCGGTGTAGACTTTGATGAATCTTATGCACCGGTTGCTAGGATGGAAGCCATAAGATTGTTGCTTGCCTTTACATGCTCAAAGAACATTAAACTCCAACAAATAGATGTTAAAAGTGCTTTTTAAAATGGAGTTATTAAAGAAGAAGTCTTTGTTGAACAACCTCCTGGATTTCAATTTTCTCCTCAACCTAACCAAGTTTTCAGGTTAAACAAAGCCTTGTATGGTCTAAAGCAGGCTCCAAGAGCTTGGTATGAAAGATTATCTGAATTTCTGATCAGCAAGGGCTACAAAAGAGGTAAAGTTGATCAGACTTTATTCACCAAGGGCATGAGTAAAGATCTCATCATAGTTCAGGTATATGTAGATGACATTGTATTTGGATCAACTAGGCATGAACTATGTGATGAATTTTCTACCATGATGTCTGCTGAATTTGAGATGAGCTTGGTTGGTGAACTAAAATATTTTCTTGGATTGCAGGTACAGCAGCTAGAAGATGGGTGCCATCAACCAAACCAAATACACAATGGAATTGTTCAAAAGGTTTGGCATGGAAAACTTAAAGCACATTACTACACCCATGGGCACCAATACATCATTGGATGCAGATGAGACAGGTAAAGAAGTAAATGCCAAACTTTATAGAGGTATGATTGGATCACTTCTTTACTTAATAGCCTCTAGACCTGATATACAATTCAGTGTAGGAATGTGTGCAAGATATCAGTCTAGACCCACTGAACTACACTTAGCTGCAGTTAAAAGAATCTTCAGATATTTGTCAGCTAGTCACTCTCTTGGTTTATGGTTTCCTGCTTCTTGCACATTGAATCTAGTAGCATACACAGATGCTGACTATGCAGGCTGTAAACTAGACAGGAAAAGCACAAGTGGCCATTGTGAATTCTTGGGTGGGTGTTTAGTATCTTGGGGCTCCAAGAAATAACATTCTGTGGCCCTCTCCACTGCAGAAGCTGAATATGTGGCTGCAGGGAGTTGTGGAACACAAGTAATATGGATTAAACACCAACTTCAGGACTACCAAGTAGACCTGGGGTGCACACCTATTTTCTGTGATAATACAAGTGCCATCAATCTTGCTAAAAATCATGTTTTGCATTCTCGAACAAAACATATAGAGATAAGACATCATTTTATAAGAGATGAGGTGTCTAAGAATAATTTTGAACTGATTCATGTAGGAACAGATAATCAGATTGCTGATATTTTCACAAAACCTCTGGATAATGAAAAGTTCACTACATTAAGAAGAGAGTTAGGCTTATACAAAGTGTCTTAATTATGAAGCCTGTTCCTGTTGTGAGGGGGAGGTTTGTCTATCTGTTGGTTAGCCTTCTTGCTTGCTGGTTTAAGGGGGAGTTCGGAATGCTCACTGGTTAGCTTTCAGGAATGCTCTAAATTGAGGGAAGCCTTGAGATTTTGCTGAAATGTCTTATTGAGGTATGCTATGTCTTAGGGGGAGCTGAGTTGTAATGTGAGAAGAGAAGTTCTTTGACAAATTCAAAAGGAGTGTCCAGATATGTATCTCTGCTGGTTTTTCATGACTAATCTAGTGTAGTTCTCTCAGACAGTAGAGTGTCACTTATCTCTTAAGTCAATAAGTCAGTGTCTCTAAAATCCAATTAGAATCTTTCCTTTGGCACTCACTCAGAGATCTGGACTAATTGCATAAAGTATATCTTCCTACATTGTCATTGATTATGCTTCAGGCCAAAAACACGTATGTCTTGATATCTAACCCAATCAACTTGAAATCTAGACTTCAAGACTCAATACAAGAAAAGTCCTTTTCTTTTGGTATTGTCTTCAATCATTCTATCTCTTTAACTCAAGGGCTTAACTGAACAAACATGTTCTGTTTTTGATCATTGAGAAACTGGGAGCTTCATCAATGAAATGAATATTTCTCCCAAGTCATGAGGTGTCAGATACTTAAAATAAATGAAAAGTCATGACAGAGCAATGGTGGCTTGCTGGTGAGTAACTGGGGACTCTGGCCTCTAATCAAGGTGTCTCCTCATGTCAAAAGCCACAGTTACTAACTCTGTTCCTTAAAAACATAAAAAGGGGAAGTAATGAGGTACTCACTCTGAGTAACTGGGGATTCAGGCCTCTGATCAAGGTGTCTCCCTAATGTCAAAAGAAGTGAACTACCAACTTACTCATTGATCTTCTTGGAAATCATCTCCAACAATCATTCCTTGTTGTTATGCAACTAATGGATTGCTTGTCCTCAATACCTTGAGAACACCTCTCTGATTTAGACTCTTGCTGTCTTGTGGAATAGTTGACTGATCAGCTCTATTTGGCCATACTTGTCAACTCCTGCTCTACATCATACACTATGTATGCTGATATACTTTTCATAATCCTATTTCTCCATTGTGTACTAAAGCTTAAAGAATCTTCTCTTGATGTTAGAACCTCACTTATTTTCTTAAGACCTACTCGTGACTTTCTACACTAAGATCGTTACTGCACTTCTTCTTCATGTCTTTAGCATTGTTATGTCTTCTGCATTTCTTTTTGCTGATGTCAAAGGGGGAGAGAGGTTCTGCTATATCAATGATTCAATCAGTTGGATGTGGCTAGTCGCCTTAGGGAAGTTCCTGATTATGAGTTGTGGGGGAAATGAGAGTGAGTTAATGAGAGTGAGTTGTAAGGTTTGTCTAATTCATTTGCATGAGCATTCTAATTCATTTGCATGAGCATGCTTTGAATTTAATCTGTTGTTGCAGATGGTATTGATTTCATGTTAAATCCTGATAAACCTTGATATTGCCTGATTCATAGTGTTGCCATCATCAAAAAGGGGGAGATTGTTGTGTCCCTATGATTTTGATGATGTCTCACACTATAAATCATTTCTTTATCTCAAGATAATCTCATGTTTCATCATGTAAGTGAATGGGTTATACAGTAAGGGAATGTCCTGTTCAATTGAACATTTTGACCAAATGAATTTTAGTGTTGCCTGAGTCTTAATGTCTTGATGGTTTCAACACTATGAATTTTTGTGAACAAAAATGTTTCTCTGTGTTAACGTAAATCCTCGAGCCACTTCAGGTATTTTTGGGAATTGTTTTCGTGTCACTTAAGCCACACTTCGTGTTGCTTTCCCTCACCAACACGAAATGATTTCGTGTCATCTGAGCGTACAACACTCCGTGTTGATTTCCATGCTTGACAGGAAAACTCGTATGAGGTAATACTTCGTGTTGTTTTATCCTTGCGCTCTCTGTCTTCGTGTCATTTCTCTTTGTCCTTTAGTTGCTCATCTCGTGTCATCTCTTAATGTCTACTTGTTTTATTTCGTGTCACTTACTGATTGTTCCTCGAGTCATCTTTTTGCTAGTGTCACTGCTTCATCACGTGTCGTGATAGCCGTGTCACTCTTTCGTCTTCGTGTTGTTTTTCTCTTTAGACTTCGTGTCCTTCTCGCCTTGACCACACTCCGTGTCAATTCCTGTGTTTCATTTTCGTGTTGTTTTCAACTCGTGTCGGTTTCTATTTCGTCTTCGTGCTGTTTTCAACTCGTGTCGGTTTCTGTTTCGTCTTCGTGTTGTTTTCAATTCGTGTCGGTTTCTGTTATTTATCTTCGTGTCGTGGTCAGCCCGTGTCGCCTCGTCTTCGAGTCGTTCATTCGAGCTATTTTTTTGCTCGAGTTGTTTTTCTTATGTTTTCAAGTGTTGTTTCACTTCGTGTCATCTTTTGTTGCCGTTTGTTAGTACGTGTTATTTTTCTGACCCAGTGTACTTTTTGCCTTGTGACCACACCTAGTGTTGGTTTCTGTTCTTCGTCTTCGAGTTGGTTTCAGTCCGTGTTATCCTCGTCTTCATATCGTTAGTTGTTTCTTCGCGTACTGAACACTGCAGCACCTCGTGCTGTTGAATGCACCACCTCGTGTCACCCTTATGTCTTCGTGTAGCTTTTCCTAGACCTCGTGTCCTTCTTGTTTTATAACCTCACTTCGTGTCGTTCTCCTCGTTGTGTCTGCTCTGTTACAGTGTATCTCGTGTCGTTCTTTTCCTATCTCGTGTACTGGTCACGTCGTGCTGTTATCATATACCTCATGCAGCTTTAGTTTTAGTGGCCATACTGCGTGTTAATGGTTTTTATCTTCTTACAGGTACGAGGAAGATTATTCCCTAATAAAGGGGTTGCACGTGATCCAAGACAAAAGGAACCAATCCAATAAGGTCACGTGGCAGGAAGGTTCTGGATCGAGCGTGGGAGGCACACGTGTTTTGTGCCCTATCCACCTGCTGCCGCTATAAATAGAAACCTTCGTCCACCGATGAAGGTGATCAGAGCCAAGAAAGAAAAGGCAGTATTGCAGAGAGCTCGATCCACCAGTAAAGAGGAAGAAAAAGAGAGAAAGAAAAAGAGAGATAGCAGTGAAGAGAGAAAGAGAGTTTGCAGTATCGGGTTTCTGAAATTGCTTCCCAGGAAGCTACATTTGTATTAACTCTCAGTATCGAATGTTTTCTCGATCAGTCTTTAGTTTCTTTTCTATTTTTCTTTATGTGTTCTTCATCTATTTTTGATCTGTTCCCCTCCGGTGTGTGGAGGAAGGGAGTCTAACTCCGGTTTCCCTCTGGGTTGCAGAGGAAGAGAGATCGCTGATCTCTGGTGTTGCTAGTGACGGGTTGTCATTAGCAGGTTCCCTCCGGTGTGTGGAGGAAGGGAGAGGCACTCTCCGGTTCTGTTCATGCTGGGTGCTAGAACATGTTACAAGCTCTGTGGGTAGCAAAGCTTGGTTGAGGGATTTGTCTCCCTTGGGTTTTCAAGCTGTTTGGCAGCAAGTTGTTCGCAGACTGAGTCTGCTGTGCTCTAGCAGTGGCTAGTGGAATCCTCACTCTAGTTGGAGTGAGGGGTGGATGTAGATTGCGGACTGCAGTCGAACCACCTAAAAACCGGTTGTCTTCTCTGTGGTTTGCGATCTTTATCAGCGCTCTCTATCTGCTTGTCTCTTCGACTAGTTGTGTGTTCAGCTCTTATCATCATTTTCTTATTCAATCTTGATTGGTACCTGCATTTGTAATTCTTTGTGTGCTAGTTTAGAAGGGGCATAAGCGGTAGGTTTATTTTCTCGCCTAAGCTTTGCAAACTGGGAGTGATCTATTCATCCCCCCCCTTCTATATCACTCTCGCTGCGCTAACAGTTTGGGCTAACTAATACTCCAGTAGCTTTTATAGACCTGATGCAGCGTGTGTTCCGTCCATACCTGGATCAGTTTGTTGTGATCTTTATCGATGATATTCTAATTTATTCAGCTTCTGAAGAAGAACATGTGTAGCATCTCAGGATTGTATTGTAAACGCTGCGAGATCACGAACTTTATGTAAAATTCAACAAATGTGAGTTTTGGCTTCTGGAAGTGCATTTTCTCGGCCATGTGATTTCTGGTGACGGAGTTGCAGTTGATCCGACGAAGATTGAAGCTTTTCTTCAATGGCAGAGACCGAGGACTGTGACAGAGATCAGAAGTTTTCTGGGTCTTGCTGGTTATTATCAAAGATTCATTCAAGATTTTACACAGATTGCCGTGCCCTTGACTCGTCTGACTCGTAAAGATGTACATTTCGTCTGGTCAGATCAGTGTGAGCAGAGCTTTAATGAATTGAAAAGGCTACTCTCTACTTCTCCAATGCTAGTTTTACCTTCTGGTTCGGGTGGATTCGTGGTATGCACGGATGCTTCTCGAGTAGGTCTGGGTGCAGTGCTTATGCAACATGGTAAAGTTATAGCTAATGCATCCCGGCAATTGAAACAACATGAAGAGAATTATCTAACTCATGACTTGGAGCTTGCAGCGGTGATCTTTGCATTGAAAATCTGGAGACACTACTTATATGGTGAGAAATTTGAGATCTTTACAGATCATCAAAGCTTGCAGTATGTGTTTTCCCAAAAAGATTTAAATCTTCGACAGCGCAGATGGATGGAATATATGAAAGACTATGATTTTACACTCTCCTATCAGCTAGGTAAAATGAATGTGGTGGCTGATGCTCTGAGCAGGAAAGTGTAAATCAGTCATTTGCTGGTTCGAGAATGGAAGTTGTGGGAACAGTTTCCTTGCGAGACATTCAGTGTAAAAATTCCTTCTGATTCGATAGTAGCTGTGTGTGCTAGTCTTGTGATGACTCCAGCTATTTATCAACAGATCAAGGAAGCTCAGCAGGCAGACTTTGATTTGTCCCTCATTATAATGATGCATGATATTGAATTTGATGATGAGTTAGTAGTCAGCTTCAGAGGAAGGCTGCATGTTCCAGCTGTTGATGAATTGAGAAATGCCATCTTGTGTGAAGGCCATGGATCCCGTTATGCTATTCACCCCAGCACTACCAAGATGTGTCAAAATCTGAAAAGGCAGTTCTGGTGGCCAGGAATGAAAAAGGATGTAACTGAGTTTGTGTCTAAATGTTTGACATGCCGACAGGTTAAAGTTGAGCATCAAAATTCTGGAGGAATGCTTCAACCTTTAGAAATTCCGATGTGGAAATGGGATCATGTCACGATAGATTTTGTTATGGGTTTACCCCGGACTTCACAGGGTTATGATGGAATCTGGCTGTTAGTTGATTGTTTGACTAAGACAGCAAGGTTATTGCCGATTAAATTAAGTTGCTTGGAGTGTTCAGAAATTGGCCGAACTTTATGTCGAAAGGATTGTGCCATTGCATGGAATTCCAGTATCTATTGTGTCAGATCGTGACCCACGATTTACTTCTGGCTTCTGGCGCAATTTTCAAAAAGCGTTGGGCACAGAATTGGCTTTTAGTTCAGCGTATCATCCTCAATCTGATGGTCAGTCAAAAAGGACTATTCAGACTTTAGAAGATATGCTGCGATCGTGTTGCCTAGATTGGCGGGGTTCGTGGAGTTAGCATTTGCCATTAGTGGAATTTGCCTATAATAACAATTATCACTCCAGCATTGATATGGCACCGTATGTAGCTTTATATGGGCGTCCTTGTCGTACACCTTTGAACTGGTTTGAGGCCAGTGACAGATTGCTGACTGGACCTGATATGGTTCAGCAGTGTGCTAATGTGGTTCGCTTGATCAGGCAGAAAATGTTGACAGCTCAGAGTCGACAGAAAAGCTATGCAGATCAGCGCAGGTGACCATTGAAGTTTGAGCCTGGAGATATGGTGTTTGTAAAAATATCTCCGATGAAAGGCGTTATAAGATTTGGGAAGCGTGGAAAGCTCAGTCCCCGTTATGTTCTTCCATTTCTTATTTTGGAATGTGGGGGCCAAGTGGCTTATCGACTCCAGTTGCAGAGCAATCCATGATGTATTCCATGTTTCCCAGTTGAGAAAGTATGTCCCTGATGCATCTCACGTGCTCGATGATTCAGTTTGGCCTGAAGTGACTGCAGATTTGTCTACACCAGTGTACCCAATCCGAATTGAAATCATCGTGAGCAACGATTGAGAAATAAGGTAATTCCTCTGGTTAAAGTTGTATGGCAGCGTCACTCTGGTAATGAAGCGACTTGGGAACGTGAGGATGAAATGCGTCAGTAGTTTCCTTTCTTATTTGAATACGGTATAATTTCTTTTCAGTTCTCACTTTTAAATTTCGAGGATGAAATTTCATGTAGGAGGGAGGGACTGTAAGACCCGTTCTTTAACGGATCTTTACTGATATTAATATAAAATTTAATCCATGAATTTAGGCATTTTTAATGGATTTAATGGGTTTTTCTCTAGCATTTTATCCCATTTATTAAAAGAGTTTTAAGAAATTAATGTGCATATACATAATTATGCTTCTTTGAGGGTTATAGGACAATTAGAGGTTAAAAATAAAAAAAATAATATAATAAATTTTTTTAACCCAACCGTCGACCCCCCCCTCTCTCCCCATCTTTCTCTTTCACACACACACACACTCTCTCTCTCTCTCTCTCACGCGAAGCTCTCTCCCCCTCTCTGGGTGGCGCGGCGGGCCCGGGTCGCGGACGGAGGTGTGGGAGGCATCATCGAATAGCTCGTGACGCGTGGAGCGTGGTGACGTCAACTTCGAGACAGACCGCGACATGTGGAGACGGGTGGGCGTGAGAGAGCGACGCGGGTCCCTCGGCTTGCATGCACCCCTAACGGCGTTTTCGTGGCGATCAAGGTAGGGGGATGGTTTCCTGAGCTTGCTAGGATCATTCCCTCTGCCATGCCCATCGTCGTTGTGTCTTCCATAGCCTAAACCTCGTCATTTTTATTTTTGGAGCATGAACATCGTATTTATGTTTTAATCCTCCAAGGCCATTATTGTTGGGTTCTTAGGATGTAAATTATGTTTATATGATGGTGGAATGGCAGGGAACAGGTTAAAACTATGTATCCCATCGATCTAGGTCGATTGGGAGGGGTTCCGGTTACAAACCCCACAGATTCGGTTCACTGGGCAGGTGGCGATCATGCCAATGACCGTTTCTTTTAAGCAGTGAGGCGGTGGACCTTGGCGGTCCAAAACCCCTGCGCTATACCCCTTGTAGCGGCCCATCATTGGACCATCTACTTCGCTATAGTGGCTCATCCTTCGACCGCTAGAGACTGTTGACCAGGTCAGTAGACCTTTGACCCATTAGGGCGGTTAGTGTGGCGGCTTATCGTAGAACTGCCAGAGGGCCTTTGGCAGATCCATCTTGGACCGCTAGAGCATGTTTACACTGTATAAAATAGTATGGCGATGGAGTGTAGTGGCCCATTAGTGGAGCGCCACAGCCTTTGTAGTGCCCCGATCTTCGACCACCAGAGCCTATGGCGGGCCAATGTTAAACCGCCATGTTCTGCAGGATTTCAATTTAATCATGCTCATTTCTTTATGCTTTCCACGTTGCATATTCGCCATATTTAAATTATTTTGGCATGTTTTTAGATCCCGATAGAATTAGTTCTCTTTCCTTGTGATGGAACCACTAGTCGTAGCCCGACGACCTCTAGTGTCGGCCCACCTAGGAGAGGTGGCCGGGTAGTCCCGGTTTACGATTTTTAAGCTAGTTTCCGTGGGCCCCTGCTTTATAGTAGCATCCTACTGGGGGGGGGGGGAAACTAGCTAGAGGCCTGGTTCAAGGCAATGAGCCGATGTGTGAACACGTGGTCAGAGGCTTGGACTGACACTGACGGGTATTACTCTGACTAGTTCTTGTTTCTGGTACTGTTATGCGTCTCGCTTGTCGCGATCCAGACTTGCGTAGATGCTTGAGACGCAGTGTAAGCCGTCAGTGGACGCATCTGGTTTCACTTTCTGGTGGTCCTTCTTTCTCCTGTCACTTGGAAATATTGAGTTTATTCTATTGGTAGATTTCGAGTACTCACGTTTAAATTCAATTGGCATTATAGTTAGCTGTTATTAAACTACTTAGATATTTTTACAACTTTAGTGAATTGTTGTTTAATTCTGCCAATGCATGCTTTAATTGCTTTCCTTTGTTTAGTTGTGAGGTAGGGATCCGCGTGACCCCTACTAAGTCTGGCTGAGACTCACCCTTAGTTTTTCCGGTGAGCAGCAACAGCCATCTTCCGCAGCTTCCCGCACCTTTGACAGCAAGTCGTAGTGCCAGCAGTAGTCTATCAGTAGGTTATTGTCAGTTGTTTGTCTTTTCTTGTACCTTTTGACCGGGGTATGCCCCGAGTAGTTGTATATTTTAGACTCTTGTACAGTTGTTGGACTTGTATAAATTATGGATCTGGACTATTGTATATATCTATCACTCTGATATTTAATTTGCTTCTGTTTATAGTTCAACTATTGCTATAATTAGTATTGCGCGCGTGTAATTCTAATTCATTATGCATCCCCTCGTCAAAACCCCCCAACCCTTACGGGGCCTCATCAGCCTCTTTGGTGGCTTCCCCGAGTTCTTGGTATCGGTTTACCGGTATCCGGATCTCCGGGTCGTTACATGCCCTCTTTCTCTCTCTTCTCGCCCTCTCTCTTTCTCTCTGTTCTCGCCCTCTCTCTTTCTCTCTCACGTGCTCTCTCTCTCCTCTCTTGATCTCCCTTCTTTCTATCTCCCCACAACACACACACACTTGTGGATTTTAAGTTTATTATTATTATTATTATTTGTACTCCCTCTCTCCTATTTACCTCTCTCTTTCTATTTTTTATTCTCTCTCAAAATTCGTCTCTTTAAGGCCCATACATGGGATGCATATGCTCCATGCTGGCAGAACAGTGGCAAGGTGGTTGACATCAAATGCGATTGAATGTGAGCAGCATGGGGTTGGCACCAAAAGGAAGAAAGAAGATGGCCAGGCTTGGTTTTCAATGAATGTGGGAAGAAAATAAAGATGGGTGGGGTTGGTTTTGACCCTATAAAAGGCCATGAGAAGGAGCTCTCTTCCTAACTAACACTCATTCTCCTCCCCCCTTATTTCTATGTCCCCGTAGGTAGTGTTAGGAGTAGGCCCTCTCTCTAGCTCTCTCTCCCTCTTTATTTCTCTTGTAGTTATGTAGAAACTTTTCCCCCCTTTCTTGTTGTTCTTCCACCCTAGAAATGTTGTAATTTATTTTGCTATTTTGGTTGTAATTTTTATGCCCTTGTAAGCTTGTTTTAATTTATGTTTAATTGTAGTGGTGCTGTTATTTAATTCTTCATTTTTATTTAGCACAATCTATAGCACCCCTGATTTTTTTTATTTTTCGGATCAGGATCTGTGATTTCGGAGCGTCGTTGTGAGCCCCGAAACGCATTTTGGGCTTTACGCGGGTTTGTGTTTGACGAACATTCAGAACCCCGTGTAGGGTGAATCGATGTGTTGTCGGGCTACGGGACGTTGCAGGCGCGTTGTGCATTTTTCAAGGACCATGGGGAGAATTTTTCCCTATTTTTATATTTTTCAGATTTTGGAAAACCTGCATGGGTTTTCTATTTAAACCCCCACCCCTTTCTCTCTCTCCCTCACTCTCATTTCTCTCCCTCTCCACTCTCACTTTCTCTCTTTCTCCCCTCTCTTCTCCGACGGCCGACGGAGCGAGGCAGGGGCGAGGTGGAGGTGAAGCGGACGAGGATCGACGAGGAAGGAGTGCAGATCGAGGGACGGTGGTGCAGTGTTCACCGTTCGCGAGGTCGGGGCGCTGGCGGTGGTTCGTGAGGCGTTTCATGTGGAAACGGCATCCACGTCACGTGAAATCTTCGGTGGAGGTAGGGGGATGGTTCCCTAACTTGTGGATTCCATTTCACGCGATTTTGGTAGGCCGTGGTGAGCCAAGCGGGGTTTACTTCACGCCGGGGGTGAAAAACCATGTTTTAGGGCGTGCGATGGATTCATCAGATTGAACGAGGTTTTCCCATTTATTTCTTTCCCTTTTTGTGTTTTGGGACCTAGGGAATGGTCCCTTATGTTTCCCCCCTCGACCGGAGTCGAGTGGGCGTGGAACCGAGCCTCCGAGGTTGAGGTCGGATGGTTCCCCGCTGTATTCGGCCGACCAATCGGGTTGTATTGGTCGACCGAACGGCGTTCGCCACGGCGGGGCGCTCTGGCGATTTCGGTCAACCAACCGATTAGGTCCGGTGGACTGATGTGGGCCAAACCCCCTACGGGCGTTGGCCAGTCGACCGCCCCTGTTGGTCGACCGACCCCAGGGGATTGGTTGACCGAACTACCCTGGTTCAGCCCGTTTGGCCCCCGGTTCGCCCGGTTGAGACCCAATTGTTGACCCCCGTTTTAACCCTACAAGTTGAGTTATTTCTCTTATTCATCTCTTGTGATGCCCCGAATTATCCATTATTTTGGAACCATTCTTGAGCGTATTTCGAGCTCATTTCTTGATCATTCTTTGAGCCCATTGAGCTTTGGAGGCATTCTACTTCAATCCCCCCACTTTTGGGCCCATACCGTGCGGATCGGGCGGCTGAACGATTGACCGGAAGACACCCGCGCTGACCCCTAGTCGTGATCTCCTAGGAGACAACGACCTTGAGGTCGTGGTCTCATAGGAGACCGCGACTTAGTGAACATTTTTAAGAAAAGTAAATAAAAAAAATGGGCTGGTCGCGGTCTTTACGAGACCGCGACCATGAGGTCACGGTCTCCCCAAGACCGCGTTCTCAGGAGTTTTTCTCGGGGGCCCGTCGGCCCGACGACTCTGTCCCTTGTCCCTCTGATGACCTTGGATAGTCGCGGTTTGCACATGACCGCGTCCATGAAGTCACTGTCGCGCGATTGACCGCGTTCTTATTACAGAGCCCAGATCATTCTGAGCTCCGATTTCTTCGCTCGAGGGCGCTTGGGACTCCTTATTGGCACCATTTTCGATGATAATATCCTCCTAGATCGATTTCTATCCATCCTGGGGTCATTATCCCACTGTTATTTCACAGAATAATCAAGCAATATCCAATATTTGGGTCATTATCTCTTAAATCCGGGCTAGGGTTTCTGGGTCTCCTATATAAACTACCCAGTTCGCATGCACGATGGGGGGCTCTTCTTCGGTTCGGGCCAAGCCATGCCGCATCGCTACCTCCTTTCTTTGATCCCAACCTGAAGAGGGAAGTATTGGCTTCGATTTCCAACATTCAGGGCTTCTTTTCGTTGTTTCTTTTCTTAGTTATTCCCCTCCTCTTTTCGCAAATCATCACAGTATGTACTTTTCTGCACGTCATGTATTTTTCCCATCTTGCGTCGCTTCTCCCCGCAGGTATACTACGTGTTAATTCATGCTTTTACTATCCATGCATTCATAACACACACACCTATCTTTCACACTCTTTTATAGGGGTTAAAAACCCTCCCCCTATGCGTTCTTCCCCTTTATTTCATGCTACTTTACACATACGGGATAGAAATTACACTTTAGTTTCTAATGGGGTTTTATTTCTTGTCTTGACTTTGTTTTGCAAGAAAGCAAGGATAGAACATGAGACCCTCGTCCTATGGCCGGCTGGAGGGTGAGGAGGTCTGATCCCATGACGTTCCCCGCACCCCGTTGCTTGTGCGATCACATTTTAGCAGTCCCTCTTCGGCCACGTTCTTCTTCCTCTATTCCAAGATATGCAGTAGGTATTCCAATCTTTACAGCACGTTTTTCCTACTGTAAATCCTTGGTGGCGATCACGGTTTACTTCTATATCTTCATCGCCCTTTTCTTTGTTCATGTTGTTGCATGTTTATTGCACATATTTGTGCTTGGGGCAGGGTGGATATAAACTATATATAACTCTATTTTTTGGTGATCACGGTGGGACGACTAGTTCCCATCACGTTGTTGTTGCTGCCCTGCAACTTTGGTGTGTATGCGTGCCTATTTAGATAGCATTTCCTCGCATTTATTTCTACGGTTTTCATAGTTCTGGGATCTAGTCGCGGTCGCCAGGAGACCACTACTATCTGGTAGTGGTCCCCAGGGGACCACGTTCTAGTTCTGACAGATTTTGGGACAGACTCACAAGAGCGTATTGCTCGATGTTTTAATATCCCTCCCGCAGTCTGATTGTGCCGTTTTATTGTCTTATCATGCAGACCTTTATATTATCTTCATTTTCATATATCTGTTGCATTATTTGGGTCATGCTTTCATAATTTAAAAGTGTCTTGAATTTCAAGTTTTCTGCAAGAAATCTGCAGGCAGACCCATGGTAGACTCTCAGGTACATTTTGTGTTGATGATTTAATTCGCTTCCCGTGGTTTGATTGCACATTTTTTGCTCTCATCTTATTGTCCTTTCTATTATCTTCATTTTCATATATCATTTGCATTCATTGTGTGGTGTTTTCATATTTTAACATTGCCTTGATTTTTGAGTTTTGTGCAAGAAATTTGTAGGCAGACCCGAGATAGACTCACATGTACGTTTTGCGTTGATGATTTAATTTGTCTCCCATGGTCTGATTGCGAGTTTTTTCCCCCATCTTGCTCTCCTTTGTATTGTCTTTGTTTCCATACATCATTTGCATTCATATTGTGTTGTTTTCATAATTTAATGTTGCCTTGATTTTCTAGTTTTATGCCAGAAGTTGCATGCACTCCGGTGCGCATAGGACCATGCATTACATATCATAGTTGCATTCCTACCTTGGTAAGTGATCCTCTCACCTCCATATTCCTTGGGGTCAACTAGGTGATCTTATCTAGGACCTCCGTAAGCCCCCGTGAGCCGTGGATTCTCACACGGACGTCGGGCCGGTTGTACCTTTCCACCCCTTAGGCTTGTATTTTACATACGTGTGAGGGAGTTAACCTTAGTCAACCCAAAGTTTGAACCTCTTCCTTTTAGGGTTCCTATTTCTTGAGAGAATTATGCTTAATTTAAAACATTAAAAGGTCCACCAAAACTTTGGAGAATAAAAAATTCCCATCATATTAACTTGTTTGACTTGAGTGAAATCCTTCACATTGTTTGTGTTGTTTGGACTTGTCCAAGCCCATTTGTGGTGTTTTGTGCTACATTTCCTCATCATCCACATAGACTTGGTTGATAGGCCCATTTAGGTTATCCCATTTTGTGTGTCCATTGTCTGGTTCCATTATCCTAGGTCGGTCTTGCATTGGTCCTAGTGAGTCAACCCTCTCCTCTCTAATCCTCCACTCCCGTACTTCCCCTGGCTGTATCCCCTTGATATTCCTGTAGAAAGTCTCCATTTGCCCTCATGGAACGCTGCTTCAACCCCATGTACCCTTCTTCTTTCCAATCTTCTTCCTATTCCCGCATGGAATCTTCTTCCCACGCGGTCCCATCTTCCCGTGGTCCCTCTGACCCATCTGAAGAACATGCTAATCTCATGACCTATTTATCATGCCTTGTTCGCCAAATGGACCCAGCCCATGCCCAAAAATTAATTACAAATCACCTTAATGGGCATTCCTCTCTTAATGGGCCTCATTCTCTTAATGGGCCTTCCTCGCTTAATGGGCCTTTTCCTCTTAACGAGCCTTCTCCTTCTTATGCTGCTGGCCCAGTTTCTAATGGCCAATTTTATCTTAATGGGCCTCCTTCTTCTTCTCCTTATGCTGCTGGCCCAATCGGTCCATATGCCCATGTCCAATCTAGGCCCATGTACCCTTCCACTCCTGGAATGGGCCCTTCTTCTTTTCAGTCCGGATCTTTTTATTCGGCCCATTATACAACTCCTAGTCTAAATTCACAATCTCTTGCTCAAGCTGGCCCCCATTTCTCTCGATCTCTCCCTACCTAGGAGATGATTTCTCAAGCCCAGCGTCAACTTGATGAACTTCAACGCCGGATCGATCTCAGATCCTCCTTGAGTGTCCCTTTTGCATTCCAAAATCTTTGGCTTCCACCTCCTTCGCAAATCTCCGCATATCACTGTTATGGTGGAGCCAGTGACCCCTTTGTGCACATTAAGGAGTTTTTTTATGAGTCGACCCAATTTTGACATGACCAGTGTCTGATGGCATATCTATTTGGTCTGTCTTTAGAGGGACCGACTCGGGATTGGTTCTTCTCCCTGCCGCAAGAGCAAGTTGTGAATTTCCAAGTCATGTAAGAGATATTTATTCAGCAGTAACAAGACCAGATTAGGCCCAGATTTTCTGTTGTGGATCTGGCCTACGAGAAGATGAAGCCTGAGGAGGAGTTCTCTACCTTTGCTGACTGCTGGCGTCGCCTTGTCGCGCAAGTCCCGGGGCACATTTCGGAGGGAGAGCAAATTAAGATGCTCATTTCTAATGCAACGCCTGAGTATCGCTTCATTTTAGCCTTGAATGACATTACCTCTTGGCAACAACTCTATGGTCGAGCCCGCTTCGTTCGCCAACAACTCCATGATTCCCTTGACTCCGAGTCTTCTCCACTTTCCACACCCACGTACACCTTGCCATCCACATATACCCCTCATGTGCCCTCCACGAGTCAGCCTTCCGTCGCATATTCCTTTATGAGTCCGCCTTCTACAGATCAACCTTCACCCTCCACATACCAATCCTTCACATAGCAACCTCCCATGAGTCAACCTTCTACGAGTCGGTCTTCCGCTTCCATCTACCAATCCTCCACTAGTCAACCTTTTGCCATCGATGGTCAGCCCTCCGCTCCCGCATATCTGCCCGCGTCTCCACCTCCGGTCAAGGGAATTCCATACCTCGAGCAGGTGGATGCCGTCTACATACCCCCTCATCCCGTTCCACATATGTCTATGCCTAGTCCTTCCACTAGCCATGCATCTTTCCCTACATAAACTCCACTTCCGTCTCCACAACCCTCCTCTTCATCACCTTCTCATGTCCCTCGACATCTGCCTTGCCCGAAGCAGGCTCCTCATCCTCCATTACCGGAGTGTTTTACCAATATTTTCAGGGCTCTGGTGGCCGCTCATGCACTACAGCTTCCTCCAGTTGTGCCTTGCCAACCCGCGGTCGGGAATTTGCTTCAATTCTACGATTTTCATCGTCAGCAGGGGCATTTGGTCGAGGATTGCCCCAAGTTCCAGGATTACATCTATGACTTGGAAGATAAGAAAAGGATCGATTGGTCCGCTATTCGCAAGGTCATTTTATATCTCCGCAGCATGTAGCAGTAGCAAGCGCCGCCCAGGCAGTCATCTCCACAAGCCTCCACAAACCCAAGCCTTTGCTCAGGCTAGTGCCTCCACTTCTTCAACTCCCGTTACCATCCCCGCTTCTGCTCTAGACGCCGCCTGACGCATCGTGCCAATATGCCAGCGGTGGACACCACACCCCTCCTCTTCGTCCTCTCCACTTCCATTACCATCCTCATTACCTAGCCCGCCACCGTCGCCTTCATCGCCACTACCTTCTTCACCACCTCCATTGTCTTCATCCTTATCCTTGCCTTCTCCGCCCTCTTCCTTGCCCAAGCCTGAGCAAACCATGCCTTTGCCTTTACCCCCTCCTACACCTCCACCTTCACGTTTTCCTTCACCCGAGCCTATCATTGTCACATTGCCTTTTCCATCACTTGACGTCACCATCCCCATTGAATCCTCCACGCCATCTGAACCTATTCATATTACCCCCATTTCTTCTCCACCTACTTCCACCCCACGGAGCGGGTGTGCGCTACCTTTGGTGCCCCATTGGGTCTGGTCCCCGGGGAGAAGATGAGCCAAGTCAGGACGATTCGGTGCCAATGGTGTGTTCCAAGATTCAAGATTTTATTTGTCGCATGCCTATTCGTGTCCTGGTGTCAAGCCACAAGATTATGCAGGGGAAACAATAGGGAACTCGAACAGCCGGCATGGTAAGCCTCGAGCAAGCAATATAATCATAGCACAATAACAATCACACAAAGTAATTGCATAATAATTTAATCAACCTTCACTTTTATTTCATATTAAATAACCATAAGTCAAGTACATAATATCCCACTTTCCTTCTAGACTCAAATAAAGATAAAATTGCATAGACTCAATCTAGACATAATTTGACATTCTAAGTCTTCACTCAAGTCCATATATCCTTTAATCGCTCTCGGACCCATCACTGGAATGACCTGAATCCGAATCCGACCCACTGGTACTTCCTGAAATATTGAGAAAGTAGGTAATGACCACACTTACCCAGTAGGTATCTTCGCATCAACATGATTGGCAATGTTAAAGTAATTAATATCTTTTGCTCTAAAGAAAAAGATAAATCATGCAAATATGATCAAACATGCGATTAAAACTTAAAGTAACAAAGTATAATCAAGCTTGAGATACGATAAATCAAGAATATATCAAGAATGTTACTTTGGCCTTTTCATGATCAAGAATGTAACAAGAATGTACTAACAAGTCATGTAACAAGCAAGAATGTACTCTTCACTTAGTAACAAATATTTCGTGAATTTCTATGGATATTTCATCTCACGAGCCATGGATATTTCCATGGATTACCGTGGACATTTCACTTATTTATAAAGAAAGTACTCCCAGCGCAATGCGACGACAGTAGCATCATACCCCATGGTTTAAATAATATGTTCCCGACAATCAGCCGAGGGGACTAGCATAGAGCCCTTGAACACAATCAGTGCTCGAACTGCATCTTCAAGTATAAATCAAGCTACTTCCACGTATAAAAATAATGTGGCCAAGAATGTACAATTTCAATGAGTGTTTCATGAATAAGTATCAAAAAATAAGAATGCTTCTATTGAGAACAAGATGTCAATAAACACATTAATAACTAAGTTACGCCGTGGAAATAAATCGGCAGCATAACGATACATTTCTTAATTCTCACAATTTACTTAGGTATCTTTGGAATAATGTGACAGGTTCTAGATAATCAATTGGACTATCTAAGATCATAAGAATATTAACCCTTGGGTCAACCTTCAGGTAAACTATACTCAGGAAAATAGCGATCGTTTACTGGGCACTTTCATGAATAAAGCGGTCTAGTTTTGGACCGTTAAGGACAAGAATGTTCGATATTTAAAACATATTATCTGGAGTAGTTAGCGGTCAAATAAAGAACCGTCAAGGATCCTTTAGCGGTCTAGTAAAGGCCCGCTAGCAGACTCTGGTGGTCAACAATAAGGCCGCTAAGTTCTAGAAATATAAAACACCGGTATAAGTACTTTCTAGACAATGGGTTTTAATGGTACAATCAACTACGCGTCCTGATGGGAATCCCAAGCTCACGGAGAATTATAGAGGCCTTGAAACAAGATTTCCTAGTCCGTTGAAAGGAATATCCAAAGGAGATGTTATCAAGTCCAAGATTGTGTGCTTAATGTGCATAAGTGTAACTAATGGTCATATACCGGGATATATGCCATGAACTTATGAAATTGACTCTATAGATGAGAAATAGATCATTAAAATAGCGATCAAGGTAAACCATGAATCATCTAACTTTAGAAACATGTATTTAATACAAAAGTATATGGCTTTGGCAAGAAATTAACTTATGTTAAAAATAATCCTAAGTACAATAAAGAACATGAAATCACTGTTATGAATCAATAATTAAAACTCAGAGTAGTGAAATAACAATAAAACATGTTGGTATATAGTTAGCTAGGCTTATTTATAAGCTAGACGGACTGCTCTTGATTCAGTCTCGGGTTGACAGAAATCAAAACATTGGCGGTCTATATTAGAGCCATTACAAGTGTTGGCGGTTTATCGTGAGGCCGCCAAAGGGACTTTAACGGTCTATTTCTGGTCCGCCAGAGGTTTCATAAAAATATGACTAGCGGTTTATCGTAGGGCCGCTGTACAGGGTTGGCAGTCGAAGAGTAGGCCGCTAGAGCACATCTGACAGTAAATTAAATAAGAAGAACTAATGTTTAAAATACATCATGTCTGGAAATCAACATATATTAACTTCTCTATCATGATGGAATGAAGATTAGGCTAACAATATGCATAGGATTCATGTATTATGTCAAAGAGAATTAATTTAGTTCATTTAGGGCTAAGAAAGATACATGGATGTATATATCCTATTAAAACATGAAATTCTCCGTACACAGTATATGAAATCAAGTGCAATAAGAGGGATTTTAATCCTAGAATGATACTTTAACCGTTCATGAGATGACCTACCTCTGGTAACACCTCTAGACTTTGAATTTCGGACTGGAAGTCAACCATAGTTTTGCACTTCCTGTGATAAATCAGTAACTTCATGCCCGGATATTTCTTGATCCACTTGACCTAAGGACGTGAAATTTGGAGGGTAAGAAGAAGATACTAAGGGAAACAAAAAGTTCTAAAGGCACTAATGCTAAATACCTCGTTTTGGATCTCTAATTTCCTGATCTTCACCACACCGTTGCACAGTTCCCTGAGTTGTTGATGTGGAACCAGCAACTTTGGAGGCTTCTATCTTCCTGATGGGTTGATCTCCTAGCACGAAATTTTGAGGCAAGTCAGTCCTTAGTATTGGGAATAAAAACCTCAAAAGAACCTACCAAAAATAATACCTCCTTACCTTAGTTCCACGCGAGCCAAATGTAAGGGTCGCGCATGTGAATCCTAGAGTCTATTTATAGGGTTTGACTAGGGTTTCATGGATTAGATCAATTGTAGAGTCCCTAGTTGGTACTATTTCGACTTCTGAGAGTCTTTAAGATGTTTACTAGTCCTCCCATCTCGGTCTCTTGGAAGATAAACGTTAAAAATCCAATCTTTTTGCTCTTTCATCGACTTACGGAACTGACAGAATGCAACAGTCTAAGACTGGACCGTCAATCTCCATATAGCGATTTTACGATAGACCGCCATTATCATTGGGTGCCGATTTTGAATTTAATTCAAACTCTTTTACTTACTTATCCATTTAATTATCTTAAATAGAGGTATTTATCCCTTATATTCCGTGAATAAGCTAATTAACCTTCTAGAATATGGGCCAAACTTTATGGACTTGGTCCTTAAGTCCTTTGGGCTTATTTTAAATAGGCTAGGTCAATTAGTTATCACACTTGGGCCTTAATAATGATTTTATTTAACACATAAATTCATTTATTATCTATTTTGGTCTTTAAAAATTCTTATAAAGTCTTAGAAAATTTTTAAATACTTCAGAAATATTCTATAAAATTTCCGGGGCATTACACCCTCCCCCACTTAAGAGAATTTGGTCCCCAAATTCAATGTATGGATTATACGGAGAGTGTACTTACAATTAAATAATTCTGAAAATCTTTTACGCATAGCTTCTTCGGTTTTCCATGTTTCTCCTACTTTCGTCCATTGAATCTTGACGACATGAATAGTTTTATTCCGCAGTTGACGTACTTCTCGTTCAATAATCTTGACTGGCCTTTGCTCGTATGTTAAATCCTTTTTAATTTCCAAGTTGTCGTAAGTAATGACATGGAAAGGATTAGGAACATATTTCTTGAGCATTGAGACGTGAAATACATCATGGACTTCAGATAATTGAGGAGGTAAAGTAATTCGATAAGCCACTTCACCAACTCTTTCTAGAATTTCAAAAGGACCAATGAATCTTGGAGTAAGCTTGCCTTTAATACCAAATCTTTGAATACCTCGACCTGGAGAAACTTTAAGGAACACATGATCTCCTACTTGAAACTCCAAGTCGCGCCTTCGATTGTCAGCATACGATTTCTGCCTGTCTTGGGCCATATGAAGTCTTTCTCGAATAAGTTTAATCTTCTCGGTAGTATCCCTAATGATGTCGGGACCGAGAAATTACCTTTCTCCTATTTCATTCCAACAAATAGGCAAACGACAGCTTCTTCCATATAAAGCTTCAAACGGTGTCATTTGAATACTAGTTTGGTAGCTATTGTTATATGCAAATTCTACTAGAGGCAAGTGATCATGCCAACTTCCTCCGAAGTCGATAGCACATGTCCTAAGCATATCTTCCACCACTTGATTTATCCTTTCAGTTTGACCATCAGTTTGTGGATGGAATACCGTGCTAAAATTCAGTCGGGTGCCTAAAGAATGTTGTAGACCCTTACAGAATTGAGATGTAAACCGAGGATCTCGGTCAGATATGATGGTGACTGGGACATCGTGTAGTTTGACAATTTCTCTCATGTATAATGCCGCTAATACATCCACAGACCATCGACTTTTGATTGGTAGAAAATGTGCAGACTTAGTCAACGGTCAATGATTACCCACATACCATCATGTCCACCTCTTGTCTTTGGTAAATCCATGATGAAATCCATCTCTATACTTTCCCACTTCCCCTCGGGAATATTTAAGGGGTTTAATTTACCTGCAGGTTTTAAATGTTCTGCCTTGACCTGTTGACAAGTGAGACAGCGGGACACGAAATCTGCCACTTCTCTTTTCATGTTAGGCCACCAGAAGTTCCTTTTAAGATCTTGATACATTTTTGTACCACTAGGATGAATGGTGTACTTAGAATTATGAGCTTCTTCCAGGATCAGTCTCTTAGTATCAACATGATCCGGTATACAAATTCGGCCTTTGAATAGAAACCTTCTATCATTGGCAATTGAGAAATCCGCCCTTCGCTCTATATTGGTTTTGATCTCCAACAATACTGGATCGTTGTCCTGCAGCTTGACCAGATCTTCTATTAATGTGGGTTGAGTTCGGATGTTGGCTACGAAATAATCTTCCTTCTTTATGTCAACATCTAAATTCAATTGGGCAAATTGAGGAATGAGATTTGTCATACTAATCATAAGACTCGATAGCTTTCCTATCGGTTTTCTGCTGAGTGCATCGGCTACCACATTAGCCTTACCAGCATGATATTGGATAACAAAATCAAAGTCTTTAAGGTATTCCAACCATCTTCTTTGTCTCATAGTCAGTTCCTTTTGGGAGAATAAATATTTCAAACTTTTGTGGTCCGAATAGACCGTAAATTTCTCTCCATAAAGGTAGTGATGCCATATTTTTAAGGCAAATATAACAGTTGGCAATTTTAAATCATGCACATGATAATTTTATTTGTGACGCTTCAACTGTCTTGAAGAATAACATATCACCTTCCCATTTTACATGAGAACACATCCTAGGCCAATGCCAGATGCATCCGTATAGACTTCAAATCCACCACCCTCAACGGGCAATGTCAGAATAGGGGCTGTGGTGAGATGATCCTTAAGAGTTAGAAAACTCTCCTCGCAGTCCTTCGACCATACAAAATGATTTTCTTTTCTTGTAAGTCTTGTCAAAGGAATGGCAATCTTAGAAAAATCCTTAATAAACCTCCTGTAATACCCAGCTAGCCCTAGAAAGCTTCTTACTTCTGACACGATCATTGGCCGGCTCCAGTTCTTAATAGCTTCCACCTTAGAAGGATCAACATCAATACCTTCCTTTGAAATAATATGGCCGAGAAATGAGACTTCCTTTAGCCAGAACTTGCACTTACTAAGCTTTGCATAGAGTTTGTGTTCTCTTAGTGTCTGCAAAGCTATCCTCAAGTGCTCTTCATGTTCTTCCTTAGTCTTGGAATATATAAGGATGTGATCAATGAAGACGACCATAAACTAGTCAAGATAAGGCTGGAAGACATTATTAATCAGTTGCATGAATGTTACCGGGGCATTAGTTAACCCGAACGGTATTACCATAAATTCATAGTGGCCATAGCGGCTTCGAAAAGCAGTCTTGTGTATGTCTTCATCCTTGATCTTGAGTTGATGATAACCAGACCTGAGGTCGATCTTGGAGAAATATTCTGCTCTTGAAAGCTGATCAAAGAGTTCATCGATACGCGGCAACGGATACTTGTTCTTGATAGTAAGCTAATTCAGTCGCCGATAATCGATACATAGCCTAAGAGATCCATCTTTCTTTTTGACAAATAGAACTGGCGCACCCCAAGGGGATGTGCTAGGTCAAATGAATCCCTTGTCCAATAACTCCTAAGATGTTTCTTCAATTCCTTAAGTTATGTGGGAGACATCCTGTAAGGAGCTATTGAAATAGGTGCTGCTCCGGGAAGAAGTTCAATGTAGAAGTTTACTTCCCTTTCGGGTGGTAAACTGGGTAGATCTGGTGGAAATACATCAGAAAACTCATTTACGATAGGAATATCTTCTAAAGATAATCTCCTTGGATTCAGTGATAATTACGGAAGCAAGAAAGGCTTCACACTCTTGCGAGATAAGTTTACAAGCATGAAGAGATGAAATAGTGGCACGATGCTTCCTATATTTGATACCAAGGAAGGAAAACCTTGGAAGACCAGGTTTTCAAAAAGAGATAATTCTGTTTCGACAATTAATGTAGGCATCGTGGTCCACTAGCCAATCCACACCTAGAATGGCATCGTAGCCCTCCATATCAAGGCATACGAGATTTGCAGGAAGATTGTGACCTTCTACTACCACCTCACTATCAGGATAATAGTTGGTAAGTTTAGTTCCGGGACCTAAAGGTGTAGTAATAGCAAGGTCCGAAGGTAAAGGAACTGATGAAATGGGCAAAGTCTTTGCAAAATCAGTGGATATAAAGGAATGAGAAGCACTAGTATCAAATAATACAAAAGCAGGATGGGAACAGATTTGGATAGTACCTTCCATTAGCCCATCATTCAGGGGCGCTTCTTCCTCTTCCAGAATAGCATTTAAACGAGCCCGATGCTTATGTCCACTCCTGGAAGATAGTTCCTTCATAAGGGGGCAATCAGGCATGCGATGCTGCCTGCTGCCACAACGTAAACAAGCACCAAGGCGCTTCCAACATTCTTCGGCCGAATGACCGAACTTCTCACAAAAGGTACAGGCCGTGGTGACCTGCTTATCTTCTTACTTGACTTTCTTATTCTTGTGGTAGCCACTACAAGTCCCATTCCGGGATCTCTTCTTGCTATCACGAGATTTGTAAGGTTCCGTGATGCTGAATTTGCTTTTTTTTATCACGTCGATCAGACCTTCGGCTTGGTTCTTTGCCCTTTCCTTTCAACTTTTCGACCTTCTCTAAGGTCCTTTCGCACATATATGCATGTTGGACCATCTCTGCATAAGTACAGATACTTTGAGTCCCGAGCTGCTGAATAAAATCGGGTCTTAACCCGTCTATAAACCGATTTGCCTTTAGTAAATTGGTACTGATCAGGTGAGGAGCATATGGCGCTAGCATGAAAAATAGAAGCTCATATTCTGCCACTGACAGCATACCCTGGCGTAAAGAAGCGAATTCCATAGCCTTTCGCTCCTTGACGTGCTCGGAAAAATATTTGGCACGGAATAGTATAAGAAAACCTTCCCATGTATGGGGTGCATCTGCTGGCGGTGCTGGAACCGACTTCCACCAAGTACGGGCATCCTTGTTAAGTTGAAAAGGGGCAAGGCGAACCTTCTCTTGATCCGCACATTGCATAACTTCAAATATACGGTTCATCTCATCAATCCAGTTTTCAGCTTCGTCTGGATTAAAAGAACCATAGAATCGTGGAGGATTTAGACTCTGAAAGTTGCAATGTAAATCTCCAGCCCTTGCTCCTGCGCCAGCTTGCGCCATAGTTTGTAAAGCCTGAGTAAGACCAACGATGGTCTCTTGTATTCCATTCCAGTCTACGCGATGAGCCATTATGATAAGAATAAGGTACCTGAGAAAAATAATGAATTTGTTAATTCTAAGGGGATGTTAATCTTAGAAATAATTCTAATGACTATCTCACCCCAGGTTCTACCCAATTTCTCTCACAGGTTGGGATTTTCTTTCCTACTTCATAGGTATGGGTTCTTAAACTTTGGACATAACCTATGACATGATATTTTTCCGTAAGTCCTTAGACTTAGGCTCTGATACCACCTTAACTGTCACGCCCCGAGATTATGCAGCGGAAATAATCGGGAACGTGAATAGCCGTCATGATAAGCCTCGAGCAAGCAATATAATTAGAGTGCAATAATAATCATACAAAGTAATTGCACAATAATTTAATCAACCTTCACTTTTATTTCATATTAAATAACCATAAGTCAAGTACATAATATCCCACTTTCTTTCTTGACTCAAATAAAGATAAAATTACATAGACTCAATCTAGACATAATTTGACATTCTAGGTCTTCACTCAAGTCCATATATCCTTTAATCGCTCTCGGACCCATCACTGGAATGACTTGAATCCGAATCCGACCTACTGGTACTTCCTGAAACATTGAGAAAGTAGGTAATGAGCACACTTGCCCAGTAGATATCTTCGCATCAACATGATTGGCAATGTTAAAGTAATTAATATCTTTTGCTCTAAAGAAAAAGATAAATCATGCAAATACGATCAAACATGCGATTAAAACTTAAAGTAACAAAGTATAATCAAGCTTGAGATACGATAAATCAAGAATATATCAAGAATGGCACTTTGGCCTTTTCATGAACAAGAATGTAACAAGAATGTACTAGCAAGTCATGTAACAAGCAAGAATGTACTATTCACTTAGTAACAAGTACTTCGTGAATTTCTGTGGATATTTCACCTCACGAGCCGTGGATATTTCCGTGGATTACCATGGACATTTCACTTATTTATAAAGAAAGTACTCCCAGCGCAATGCGACGACAGTAGCATCATACCCCTTGGTTTAAATAGTATGTTCTCGACAATCAGCTGAGGGGACTAGCATAGAGCCCTTGAACACAATCAGTGCTCGAACTGCATCTTCAAGTATAAATCAAGCTACTTCCACGTATAAAAATAATGTGGCCAAGAATGTACAATTTCAATGAATGTTTCATGAATAAGTATCCAAAAATAAGAATGCTTCTATTGAGAACAAGATGTCAATAAACACATTAATAACTAGGTTACGCCGTGGAAATAAATCAGCAGCGTAACGGTACATTTCTTAATTCTCACAATTTACTTAGGTATCCTTGGAATAATGTGACAGGTTCTAGATAATCAATTGGACTATCTAGGATCATAAGAATATTAACCCTTGGGTCAAACTTCGGGTCAACTGTACTCATAGAAATAGAGGTCGTTTACTGGGCACTTTCTTGAATAAAGCGGTCTAGTTTTGGACCGTTAAGGATAAGACTGTTCGATATTTAAAACAGATTATCTGGAGTAGTTAGCGGTCAAATAAAGAACCGTTAAGGATCCTTTAGCGGTCTAGTAAAGGCCCGATAGCAGACTCTGGCGGTCAACAATAAGGCCGCTAAGTTCCAAAAACATAAAACACCGGTATAAGTGCTTTCTAGACAATAGGTTTTAATGGTACAACCAACTCGGCATCCTGATGGGAATCCCAGGCTCACAGAGAATTACGGAGGCCTTGAAACAAGATTTCCTAGTCCGTTGGAAGGAATATATAAAGGAGAGGTTATCAAGTCCAAGATTGTGTGCTTAATGTGCTTAAGTGTAACTAATGGTCATATATCGGGATATATGCCATGAACTTATGAAATTGACTCTATAGATGATAAAGAGATCATTAAAATAGCGATCAAGGTAAACCATGAATCATCTAACTTTAGAAACATGTATTTAATACAAAAGTATATGACTTTGGCAAGAAATTAACTTATGTTAAAAATAATCCTAAGTATAATAAAGAACATGAAATCACTATTATGAATCAGTAATTAAAACTCAGAGTAGTGAAATAATATTAAAACATGTTGGTATATAGTTAGCCAGGCTTATTTATAAGCTAGACGAACTGCTCTTGATTCAGTCTCGGGTTGACAGAAATCAGAACATTGGCGGTCTATATTAGAGCCATTACAAGCGTTGGTGGTTTATCGTGAGGCCGCCAAAGGGACTTTAACGGTCTATTTCTGGTCTGCCAGAGGTTTCATAAAAATCTGACTAGCGGTTTATCGAAGGGCCGCTGCACAGGGTTGGCGGTCTAAGAGTAGGTCGCTAGAGCACATCTGACAGTAAATTAAATAAGAAGAACTAATGTTTAAAATACATCATGTCTGGAAATCAACATATATTAACTTCTCTATCATGATAGAATGAGGATTAGGCTAACAATATGCATAGGATTCATGTATTATGTCAAAGAGAATTAATTTAGTTCATTTAGGGCTAAGAAAGATGCATGGATGTATAGATCCTATTAAAACATGAAATTCTCCGTACACAATACATGAAATCAAGTGCAATAAGTGGGTTTTTAATCTTAGAATGATATTTTAGCCGTTTATGAGATGACCTACCTCTGGTAACACCTCTAGACTTCGAATTTCGGACAGGAAGTCAACCCTAGTTTTGTACTTCCTGTGATAAATCAGTAACTTCAGGCCCGGATATTTCTTGATCCACTTGACCAAAGGACGTGAAATTTGGAGGGTAAGAAGAAGATACTAAGGGAAACAAAAAGTTCTAAATGCACTAATGCTAAATACCTCGTTCTGGATCCCTAATTTCCTGATCTTCACCACACCGTTGCACAGTTTCCTGAGTTGTTGATGTGGAACCAGCAACTTTGGGGGCTTCTATCTTCCTGATGGATTGATCTCCTAGCACAAAATTTTGAGGAAAGTTAGTCCTTAGCATTGGGAATAAAAACCTCAAAAGAATCTACCTGAAATAATACCTCCTTACCTTAGTTCCACGCGAGCCAAATGCAATGGTCGCGCATGTGAAACCTTGAGTCTATTTATCGGGTTTGACTTGGGTTTCGTGGATTAGATCAATTCTAGAGTCCCTAGTTGGTACTATTTCAACTTCTGAGAGTCTTTAAGATGTTTACTAGTCCTCCCATCTTGGTCTCTTGGAAGATAAACGTTAAAAATCTAATCTTTTTGCTCTTTTTTCAACTTACGGAACTGACGGAATGTAGTGGTCTAAGACTGGACCGTCAATCTCCATATAGCGATTTTACGATAGACCGCCATTATCATTGGGCGCTGATTTTGAATTTAATTCAAACTCTTTTACTTACTTTTCCATTTAATTATCTTAAATAAGGGCATTTATCTCTTATATTCTATGAATAAGCTAATTAACCTTCTAGAATATGGACCAAACTTTATGGACTTGGTCCTTAAGTCCTTTGGGCTTATTTTAAATAGGCTAGGTCAATTAGTTATCACACTTGGGCCTTAATAATAATTTTATTTAACCCAGAAATTCATTTATTATCTATTTTGGTCTTTAAAAATTCTTATAAATTCTCAGAAAATTTTTAAATACTTAAAAAATATTCTATAAAATTTTCGGGGCATTACACTTGGTCCCTGGCTATTTTGGGGATGATGTGCCTACACTCCCGAAGACGGTTGTCAAGAAGAGTTCCCTTGCGTTGATGCCACTCTCTTCTCAAGCGAGGCCGGTGGCAATCTCTTTGCTCACCGGAGGTCTTACCATTGATGCTATTATTTCTTCTCGCTCTGTCGCTGTTCAGATCACTGGCCAAGAAGGGTTCTCTACCCAAATTGTGCTCACTCATGCGGCTGCCAAAGGTTTAATGCATTCTATATTCAAGGGGCAATTGGCCATATTTTCTGCATTGTCCAAGGACATTTTTCACATTCTATGCCATCTCCCTCAGTTTATCAAGCCGGCCACGTCAACGACGTGTATTACTCACCCTCAGTTTCATCCTTCTCTTCTATCAAGGGAGTTGTGCTTCAAGCTCGATTGTCGAGTGGAGTTGTCGAACCTCATGCTTCTAGTGCCGACTGACAAAACTCCATGGATTCACGATGCTTATTCATTTGCAGAGTTAGTTGTTCAAGAATGTCCTGATATTGTTAGCACCGGGTGTCCAGGGGCAACCGCCCCAGCCAAGCTGCATGTTCATAATCGGGCCAGGCCATCTGCTAGATAGGCCCGTTATTTGAGAAGATGTTTTAAGCCAAGAAGCCCAATGGTCCGAGCCCGCGCTAGGCGGGTCCATTATCCAGAAATTTCTGCCAAGAAGAGGCGGCGGCGCAAGTTCAAGGGCCATCGGTTGTGTACTCAGGGGACTGCTTCTTCCCCTCCTTTCTAGTCATCATTTCTTCTGTTGAGCTCCTATCCTTGGGTGGTGTACCTTCTTTCTCCCAATCATGTTTCTATGATTTTCTCCTCTCTACCCGGGTCCATGAGCCCCCACTTCTCTCCATCTTATATGGAGCCGTCGGATTTTCCTAATTTTCACTATTCTAGGCCTCGACTTAGGCCCTTCTTTTAGCCCAACGTTGGGACCTTTCCCGATTCTTCCTCCTCTCATCCAGAGCCTCCGGATCTCCCCTTTCGTTCTAATTTTGAAATTTCACTTGATTCTTCTCCTCCGGAATTTCCAGGCTCTATTCTTGATCGTTCCCCGACCATGTCGGATGACCGTTATTCTCCTTCTCTGACTTTGTGGGATGATTACAATTCTTCTTCTCCGACCATGTCAGATGACTATCATTATCCTTTTCCGACCTTGATGGATGTTTACTCTCATTCTCCGACTTCATCGGATGACCACTCCCCTCCTTCCTCACCTTTACAGCAATCTTATCGTTGTTTTTATATTCTTTTTTCCTCACCCTTTTGTGGTCGTTGCCCTTTTTCATACTATTTTCGAGGCTTTAGTCCGCCTTGATCTCTGTTGATCTCTATTTATTCTGTATCTGGTTCCTTGTTATCAGGGTCTCTGTGCCTTAACGAGGGAGTTCTAACCCTCGTCTCTCTTCCTTTTGTTCCTTCTTTGTCCAGTATGATGTCTGCCGCTCCTCCATGTCGAGGAATCTTAGAACCTTGTTATTCTCTCATCTTTGTCCTGTTAAGCAAGGAATACAAAGCTCGCGCTACTCAAAGCTCGATGATCAAGATCGCTTCAGGACGCTGTTTTCACGCTATGAATTTGCAAGGTATCTTTATTATGTGCAAGAATATGCCCTCATTTCCATTATCCTTATTTTTTCTGCTCATGGTTATAATATGGGTTCCTCAACATGTTTGAGTGGCTTTAGGAAGTTTGTTTAGTTAAGTTCCCAGTTCACTTCTGCAACATTCTTAGGCCGGTTATAGCTCCGTGCTGGGAGTCTAGTTCTTTTCCCAACTGTTGAGGGTGACCTTTGGCATGGGTTTTTCATACACTTCATGGCAAGCTATAGTCGGTTCCTCTGAGCACATGATTGCTGCTTTGGCCATACCATGGGTATGCACGAAGGTCTTTTATTTTCTCTGCTCGGTCGAGTGCAGGGGTAAGAGATTGATGGATAAAATTACCAACCTAGGTGCTCCCTAATATGAGAGAGGTCTCAATTAGGGGCAGTCTTGACCTTTGAAAATGAGCTTTCATGCTAAATCTAGCCAATAAGGGCTATGAAAATCTATGAATATATGCAAAATTATGAAATAAGGCATGGCAAGAGTGGCGGTACAGTTCCCCGCGGGACGTCATGAGTCCGGTCGCATGCGTGCCCGATAAATATGGGTCTCAAAATCAAAGACACAAAGTCCTGGCGCAACATACTGTATCTTTGAGGGGTAGTGCCCTGGAAGGAAGTTGAGTCCTGATATCTCCCATCATGTATTAAGTTTATCTCTATTTTTCTTCTATTTCTCCCTCTTAGGCTAGATTGTATCTTGGGTATGGCCTTAGTAGGGGCACCATTCTTTAGAGGCGGTTGGTTGTGACGAGCTACCCTCACATGCACACCTTGCACAAGGAAAGTTTTTAATGAGAGGGGGCGGAACGACGATCCCTAGCCAGTGGTTTGAGCCTGTCTTTGGGTGCTGTAGATTACATTTTAAAACAAAAATATAAAAAAATAGATATTGCCCAAATAAAAAAAACAAAAAAACCAGATATTGTCAAAAAACTAAAAAAATCAAATATTTCAAAATCCAAAAAAAATCAAAAAATACAAAAAATCAAAAATGTGTCTTTTGTTCCTTTCTGTCTCTTTATTTTGAGGACAGATATGATATGTTTGTTAAGTGTGCAGGTTGCAGGTGTTCAAGCATTCCTGGCTCTTTATCTTTTGTTCTATCTGTCTCCTGTTCATATCTTCTGATTTGTTCATCTCTTCGATCTAATCTCTTGATCTGTTCTGAGGCTCATGTCCTTCTCAGCTTTCACCTACCCCGCTTCATCATATCTTCATGAGAGGGCATTGCCTTACGATTATGAACCTGGCGGTTCTTCTTCATCTGATCTTGGGCTTTGATTGAAGAGCGTATTTGTCATGTCTTTTGTCCCACCGTGTCCTTATCACTCGTGTCTATGTCCCTCCGTGTCATCCCACATGTGTTGTTATGTCCCGCCGTGTCCATTATGTTTTCATCCCACTATGTTTTCATCCCATTGTGTCGCCATGCCATGTGTTGTTATTGTCATCCCACACATGTGTTTTCCGTGTCTTTTATCCCCCGTGGTTGTCATCCCACACGTGCCTTTGTCCCAAAATGTTCTTGTCCCACCACGCATGTTGTCCCACCGTGTCATGTTGTCTTGCCCCACCGTGTTCTTTAGTCTCGCTCATGCCTATTGTTTGTTCTTGTGACGTTTTACCTGTGGTGTTATGTTTCGTTCATCTTTGTTATGTTATATTTTGTTCATGTCTGTTATGTTATGTTCATCTCCCTTCTTATGTTGTTGTTGTCTTACGATGAAAATCCATAAAAAAATAAAAATAAAAAAAATAAAAAATGCCTTTTCGCTTGGCAAGTAAGTCAGGTATGACTCTCTATCCTTTCTCATTGTTACATTACTATATGATATCTATATTATTACAGCCTCTCAAGGACCGGCTGGTTGTCCATGTGTTCTAGGATCTGATGTTCCCCTTTACAAAAAATGATGATGATCAAGGAGCATACAGTTAATCGTTGGATAAGTCGTTAGTTTGAGTCGGGTGGGGGACGATGGACTCTATCTCGTATGCCGTGGTTGCAAGAAGACTCTTGACCCCGTCTTGCTCAGTCTAATAATAGTATCCTTGAGTATTTTCTATTTTATGTTTTCTTTACATTCGTTTTGATGATTTCTTTATTTTAGCCCATCATGCATCATGTCATTTTTGAGCATTCACACCTCGTGATTCTTTCAAGGTTTCTCCTCAACAATGGTTAATTGCACTTCAATTTTCTTGGTTAAGAGATCCTCATTCCACTCTAAATTTGATCGTTTTCTCCGATCTACCTGCTCGGTCTGGTTGGCCAGCGTGATTCCTGTCTGGATTTTATCTCAATTTGAATTTTCCTTTTGCAACTTTTCAGCTGTGCTTTTTTCGATCCCCTCATTGTCCGTGGATTGTGTCCCTGATGAGGTTGGTCGTGTTTTCCTTCTTCCCTTAGTTTAGCTTGTTATGTCCCTACAGTTTTGATGCTGTTCAACACCATGAGTCATTGACATTCTATGGTTTTGATGCTTTCTAACACTCTGAGTCATTAATATTCTCATCCCCTGATTGCTGACATTGACTGATATTCTCATGATAGATAAGCCAAATACGTCATAAGGGATGGCAAAAGAACGCGCCCAAGTCATCTCAAAGAATCTGTCTGAAGAAGCTCACAAGGAAGTGTCGACACCTTGTTCCAGCGTGTCGACACTATGGTCTTTCAGAGAGCATTGAAGACAGGACTCCTTAAAGGAAGTGTCGACACCTTGTACCAGGAGGTCGACACTATGGTCTTCCAGAGAGCGTTATATTGGCGGTTTTACTAAGAAGTGTCGACAATTCCTTGACAGGAGGTCGACACTTTGGTTCTTCCAGAAGCCTTTTAAGCTATTCTTCCAAACACGTCAGATCATCCAGGGAATATAAATATGAACCATAAATCTTTAAAAATATGGATTTCGAGGTCTGGAGCAACTCTCAAGGTCAGACATGTGACTCAACCATCATTACCATGTCTGAAATGACTTTTTGGTGGCAGCTGTGATAGAGTACAAACATGGCAAATGTCACACCACCTGCAGCTGTCAGCCAATAGGAGATGATCCTAGGAGGGTACACCAAGCATATAAGTGACCTGAGCCAATGAGGAAGCAGTCTGCTAGATACTGTCCACAAGGATCATTTAATGCTCAGATTTGGAACAAAAAGTGGACAAGAGTTTTGGAGGGAAAGTCCCCTCTATAGGGCCAGCTATTGTGGAACGATCTTTTTATAATAATTATTTATTTATATTTATTTATTGATTTATTAGTTAGTTTATTAGGCGTGCCAGTCACCAGAGTGACAATTTTATTGTGCGCTCGATCTGACTCAGTCAGTCGATTGTGAAGTCCGAGTCGGGACCGGAAGTCCATCATACCATAAAGACTATGACGTTAATTACGTCATTCCAAAGAAGGACAGCCCTTGATTAATCGCCAAAGTAGAAGGATCCCAGGGGCAAAACCAATGTGATAGGTATGCTCATTCATTTGCAGGATAGAAGATGCATGCAGATGATCACGTGATGCAAGATATGATATATTAATACACGGAGTAAATCCGACAGTATATCCCCTTATCTTGGTCTATGCCAAGTGGGAATATAGGACATCCATCCACGGAGTGCCGAGATGGACGCCAAAAGAAAGATGGGCATAGCCCGAGATCCAAGAGGATCTAGATGCAACGGGACAATATCCATTAGCATGATATTTATTGATATCCCCTTAAGAAACTATTGGAGGACATGCAGTGGCAGAACTCCAAGAGTCAGCAGGGTTAGAAGAAAACATCGCGGTCAAACGGTATAGGGGGTAAAGCCCCATTAATTTATCTCCCTTAGACTTGGATGAAGAACTATGATTCCCCATGATATGATGAAGGTTGGCATGAAGGCTAATGAGGTTGGGACATTAGGTTTAGACTGAGTTTAGGGCTCATTAAGGTTGCCGGGAAGTTGAGTGTTTGAATAGTAGATGGTATTGAGATGAACCGGCACAGAGGGGAGCCGGCGCGAAGATGAACCGACGCGGTGGGGTCCCGACGCGACGATGAACACGGGGGTATCGGCGCGGCAAGTGCCCGGCGTGACCTGCGTCTCGGCGCACCCTTCATCCGGCGCGGAACCCGCGCCGGGAGAGGGCGGCGCCGGGAGGCTATATGGCACCGAGAAGAGGGGCTTCTTTAGATTTCAAGGCTTTGAAGGCTTTGTGAGGTTATGGATCTTGGTGGGTTCTATTGAGGGAATCTCTTGTGTTTAATCAGAGCTTCATGGGCTCTGGCGATGATGTTTAGGCAAGCTGAGAGGGGAGGAGAAATTCATCCATAGAAGGTGTAGGGAGACCATGTGACAGTCAGCGGAAAATCTCATAATGATTATGTTCCCCTTTTACAGTGGGCAAAGGGCCATGAGATAGACTGTCTCAGATCTCTGCGACACAGTAGGGGGTTAATTCATTAGTTTAACGAAAACATCGCACGATTCGACAAAGCGAGGATCGTGAATGAATTTTGGCAGCATCTCCCCTTATTTTGGACTCTGCCAAAAGGGGAGTATAGGACATCCATCCACGGAGTGCCGAGATGGAGGCCAAAAGAAAGATGGGCGTAGCCCTAGATCCAAGAGGATCATAATCCAATGGGACAGTGTCCACTCATCGTGGTGTCTCATCAATATTCCCCTAAGGGAACCAGCAGAGAACATGCAGTGGCAGAACTCTGTGGCCCGACGGGGTGAAAGAGGGAAATCGGAAACTTAGATTGAAATAAATGTAGGGGTGAAACCCCATTAGTGTAGCTCCCCCGCTTCCCACAGAATCGGGCATGAATGACCCAACATAATCGATCCATAAAAATGTATGTGTTTATTCTTATATGCATGCAACCTGGGGGATTATTGGGGTTATTTTATGCATTCATCGAGTGTTCACATATTCTCATATGTATGTATATGGCAGCAAGTGATATTTACGTGGGGTGAAAATATGCATATGTATAAACTAGACAGCAAGTGGTTGGGTGGCAGATGCACTAGAGAAATGGGTTTCATGCATAAAACTATTCAATTCATATACCCATGCCTATTTAATCATTTATGTAGTGGAATGGGCCATGTTGATTTATGCCAAATGATTGGGTCTGCCTATGGATATGTGCACAATGGAATGCAATAGCTACAATATGTCATAATATGCATGGAGATATACAACAACATATTATATGCAATGGCAGTGGACAATGCTTCGTATGGCGGCTAGTCACGTTGACACAGTGGCCTCATGCGAAGGTAACACGGTGGCATGCATGGCTCGGCGCGGACGTAAAAGGGGTCTCGGCGGGGATTCACGTTCTCGGCGGGCTCATGCACTCGGCGCGAAAACGGAAAGGAGTCCCGGCGTGGGAGGTAATCGGCGCCGGTTTGGCGCTGAGAGTTGTTGGCGCCGAGACTAGTTGAAAGGGGATTGGAGGTTTAATTAAGATTTCATGGGAGCGACCGGGTTTGAGCTCATCTGAGTGAACAGAAAATCATCAGGAGAACACAAACACCAGAATAGAGCCAGGCAAAAAAATTACTTTTCCTCGTGATTTGGGGGACGGGAAAGTCACGAGATGGGCTGTCTCGGGCTCCCATCTTATATCAGAGGTATATAACTTCGACTATTCGCGGTAGAACTCATGGAGTAAGCACCAGAACTCGGTATTCCCGGAGCGTAGCAATGCCTTCGTGAATGTCATTGACAGATGGGATAATACTCCCACTGTCTCTGCGAAGTCGTAGCAGCCATAAGGCCGTCGCCCCGGGTTGAACGAAAGAAACGTAAACCGGAACTACATAAATTCTAGATAAAATGATTGAAACCCACAGGCGAATATCAAGGGGGGGGGTTGCGAACAAAACAGAGTACCATAAAATTCTATTGTCGGTGTCTTACTGTGTCTCGCTCACCCAAAGAACGAACCAGAGGTCATGCCACATCTTTGACAGACTCTTGGCCTTCATTTGAGACATCGACGAGTTAAGAGGATTTGTCACCCGCAGAGCATCAAAAAAAAGGGAATATAGTTAAAAGGAGATCAAAACCTCCGGCACAAGATCATGCGAGAAATAGGCAAAGAGATAACAGGGAAAGAGAAATGCACACACGGGGGAATACACAGATGGAACAGAGAAGATCAATAGATACCACCAATTGTATTTCATTCACTCGTTATCAAAATCTCATACATGGGATCGGGAAGATAGCTTTAGAAGAAGAATTACATAAAGAAAAGAAAACGGGAGAGAGATAACTGTAGCCCGAGAGGGCCTTACACGGTGGGACACCCACCTTCACAGCAGAGGGAAACCCTCTCTTCCTTTACTGCTCTTTCGACGCACTGGTGGCTCTCTCTTTTCTTCTCTCTCCTTTCTTTCCTGGCTTCTTCCGATGCTTCCCCCGCCTCTATTGTTTCTTCTCCGGTTGATCGATTTTTCCCCCTTCTTCATACACGCCGAAGGCGTGGTTATATAGAGGGCTGGCCCTCTTCTCTCGGCACGGGTCCTTCCCGGGGTGGTGGACAGTCGGCGTGCTCGACAGCAGAACTCTCGGCGCGCTCCTTCTTCAGTATGGGCTTCGACGTCCCTTTAAGCTTTGATATGGTCTGGGCGCCTTTGTGGGCTTAATGGGCCCTTGTAGCCTCTCCGCCTCTTCCTCTATCCCTAGAAAATAAGGAATATAAGATGATTTAGTAGGAAAAATATGTTGACATTATTTATATATATGTATATATTGTTATTTTATCATTTTTTATGTGTCAACAAATGCCCCCCGTAGGTGGCGCGAATGAGGGACGGGTGAGCGGGGCCTACGGGTGAGACCCGTTTGAAAGCGTGTCTTTTTATTCATGCGAGCATGCAGGCATTCAACAGCAAGCATAAGCTAGATATATGGAATAGGTCCCCTATATCTGGGATAGGACAAGGACATCGCCTATGACTCATATGCAGAGTACGGCTCACAAGGCACAACTAAGGGATATGTGCATGCGCAGAGAGGACATCGCATAGAATATGTGCACAGCGTAAGCCATGATCTACACCCGAGGCCACTTCTCCATAGTGTGATAGTGCAAGTATGCGAGCAGCGAATCTCCGACGTAGGGATACGCAGATGTTCTAGATAACATTAGAGCATTGCTCTAGCATCTACACACACAGCTGGGGCTCTCAATTTTCGGTAGCTTCGCACAACCCCCTTTAGCTTATTCCCAGTTCCGGACTTCACCGTTCGGCGCGAGTCTCCTCATGTGTCTCAATGGGGATTCCCGACTACTAAGATTCATCCTTTATAGCAATTTTATTATGGACTTCACCGTTTGGCGCGAGTCTCCTCATGTGTCTCAATGGGGATTCCCGGCTACTAAGATTCATCATTTATAGTGGTTTTATTGCGGACTTCACCGTTCGGCGTGAGTCTCCTCATGTGTCTCAATGGGGATTCCCGGCTACTAGGATTCATCATTTATAGTGGTTTTATTACGGACTTCTCCGTTCGGCGCGAGTCTCCTCATATATCTCAATGGGGATTTCCGGCTACTAGGATTCATCTTTTATAGTGATTTTATTGTGGACTTCACCGTTCGACGCGAGTCTTGTCGTGTGTCTCAATGGGGATTCCCGGCTATTAGGATTCATCCTATCTATCGTCCTTCTTCTTCCCCTTTTTTTTTAACTTGAGGGAAGGCAACTTTTTCCTCATGATTACCCCTCATGTGAGTGCAGACGTTTGAGCATCCATAAAGTATTAGGAAGAACCTTCTAGGATCCCTATGATAAGAGACCGCTGAACACATTGTGGTGCAAAATGCGGGAGTTTTGCTTTGGGTGTTTCTCACGAGTTGCGTTAGCGACATAGCTATGACTTTTCCACTAGACGCATGCACTCAGCCAATATTGACTTTTCATCCCTTAGTGTATGCCGTGGCGCACACATGCTTAGAATCAGACAGTTTTATTTAGCAAGGAGATGTGGTCTTAAAAAATTGAAGGAGGTGTATTATCTTATAGTATAAGCAAGCATGCAAGCATGGCCAACAAACACCCAAAATTTTGAAAGCAAGCAATTTTTCCTTTCTTTTTCTTTCTCTTTTTTTTATATTATTTTATATGTATGCATATATGTATATGTCACTATATATCCATTTATTTGTTCAAGCGCCTGATGCGAATACCTGCAGGTTAGTTATTCAAAAGCCAGCAGAATTGATAACAAAATAATGGAAAAGGGCTTTATGCAGCAAGTCCTGGCGGGACGAAGAGGGTTGGAACTGGCCAACGAGAGCCGTTTTATTCAGATGATGGACCTGGATTAAAGTGGAGTGGTAGGCCTCAACATGGTGCCTTGGCCAAGGACGGGCAGCGGGTTTGACAGGGAGTCTAACCTGAATATAGAAAGTGGACTATAGAAGTCAACAGTTGGCAAGGGAAGCGGGCTATGACAGCCGAAAGGTAACATGGCAAGCAGGCTGTAAAAGCCAGAAGATAATGGGAGAATAAGATGTGCTGTAACGCCCAGTAATTTTGGAATAGGAATAAAATATATACATAAGTATATAATGTTTAATGATTAAAGTTTATTCAAATAAATACTTGGTCAAGTGATATTCCTAAGGGGTTGCTCAGATCGAACCTGCCTCTGATACCTAGGACAAGGACTAATAAAAGTTAAAGAACTTATGAGCAATAAAATCTCTAAATGGAAGATTACTAAGATCTCAATGTATGTGCGAACTAGCCACACCAAATCAATGAGGTATAGAACCTTAGAGGGAAAATTATGATAGTCTTAAGAACCTTATTTATGCATATACGGAAATACATGCAAATTATAAAAAAAAAGATATAAGTCGTATGTGTAAGGTTTTAACAAATAAGCAAATAAGACTTCCAAACAAAGTAAACTTGTGTCAAAAGGACCAAATAGAAATAACTAGTTATAAATAAAATTATTACGCCTTGATAAAGGATTAACAATTAACCTTAAAAACATTTAAGTTAATGCTAAGCTCCATTGGCCCAAACTCAACCCAAGCAATTAATGGGCTTTTTAACACGTTTTATTATCTTCTCCCATATAGGCAATATATATATATATATATATATATATATATATATATATATATATATATAATAAGTACATAACATAACCCTGTATATATGTATATATATATATATACCTAGAAATAGAAGGAAAGTATATACGAATGAACAAATAAAAGAGTGAAGTGGAAATAACGCCTCTAGTACAGGCGCTACTTAAAGAATACACGCCCTCAGGGAAGGCGTGCCTAAAGAAAGGACGCCCACACGAGCGGTCGTCAATTCTCACGCGACCAAATTGGGCAAGTAAAAGAAACGCCCCTTTCATGGGCGTGTTTTTAAACACGAAACGCCCTTATACAAGGCGCCTTTTAAGAAACGCCCTATGACAAGGCGTCAATTTAAAATGCGACGCCCTGACCTACGTCGTTAATTACATTCCGGTTCCGTTCGAACCAAGAGCTTATCCTGGGAAGGATTAAGCTAATCTAGTAAGTATCTACTAGGGTAAGGACTCTATATTGGAAGCATTACTTCCACTAGAACACTAACTCTAATAGGACACCCAAAATCCTATAAAAACTCTCGTTCATCCAACTCTAAACCTATTTGATCGTTCGTCTGCTACGGTACGTGAAGAACATCATGTTCTTCTTCTTTCTTCTTTCCTTCTTCCTTCTGTTGTGATCGATCAACTCATGAAGAATAACGATTCTTCATCTTATTCGTCTATACAGGTTGAGAAGCTCCTGTGAAAGAACAAGGTAATGTTCTTCTTCTTTCTCCTCTGGTTAGGTAAGGTGAAGAAACTAATATCTGTTTCTTCTTTTCCTGTAGGATATACAGCAAATTGACAAAACGAAGAACGAGGGTTCTTCATCAAAACTAACTCCTCCTTCGTTAAACATAAAGCCCTTCTCTTCCTGCCCTTATTGCTGTTAGAAGCCTCATACACGGTTCATCTTCAGATCATCAGCATACCCAAAGGTAGGATTTTCTCATGAACGTAGCCCAAAGAGTATAATAATCATGTTAAATAGCATCTGTTCATACATGCATATAGTTTTAGTGAATTTTCAGAGTTTTCCGGGAAAATTTTGTAATACGCGACCCAGCTCAGGGCGCTACATTATAAGACACGACCATGACCAGGTCGTCAATTTCATATTTTGACGCCCTGCACATGGACGTCAATTTCGCTTAATTAATAAATACCCTGTTTAAAAATTATATATCAATGCAAACATGATTCTAAATTAATGCATGATCAATCCCTTGTAATCCTGCTATTTTTCATGTCATGACCATGTCCTTATTTCTTGAAATATTATTATCCGAAAACTTGATAATTTCTTGAAGTCACGACCTGGGAAAGGTCGTTTCTTATTGAACTAACGCCCCCGAGCAGGGCGTTTTCTTTAAATTCACGCCCTTGTCCAGGGCGCGTCTTGACTAAAAATCCAGATTATTAATATTCTGTAAAATAGCAATATTGGAAAGGACGACCTCTTCATATGTCGTCAAATTTAATAGAAACGCCCCTAATTAAGGCGTTAATTACATGAAAAATGACTTTACTAAAGTCGCTACTTTCTGCATTACGGATTTTTCCTGATTACTGTTATCCGAGGGATTCTTTATACATATATATATTTCTAGGCACTATTACTCCACTCCGTGAGTATAGTCCCACGTTTTCTACGATGATTTATCGCATTACACACTCAACTCTCATTGACATACAAGCTCTCCCTTGGACATTCCGTTCCTTTGGACTAGCGAGTTAGTCATAGAGACCTCCGTAAGACTCCTCGTACCTTGGATTCCCTCAAGGTCGACTGAGCTGGTTGTACCATAAAAACCCATTACACAATCTTTGCCATGTCACTCTAAAGAAACATGGTATACCGGCCCTCATGATTATGCTAAGTGTGTATCATGAGAATTCTCTTAATGGGATGAGATTATCATGCCATTTGATGCTGTTCTTATGAAACCCAATTCTATATTAAAAATAATGTTATTGTAGACCCCAATTCTATATCAAAAAGTGATGTTATTGTAGACCCCAATTCTATATCAACTTTGATGTTCTTATGGACCTCAATTATATACATAAAAGTGTGACCATCTACATATGGGCACTTATTTGTCATGGTACCCAAGTTAGGGAACCAATTCCACCCAGTTTATCGACATGTCATGATTTATATGCTTTGCGTGGATTTTATCGCCAGTAAGTCCTTACTCAAGGGTCTTGCCCTTGAATTCCATGAAAATCTTATCTTATCATCCTAATTAAAGCTTGTTCTTGGAACTCCTTATTGGCTATAAACTATCGTGGATGTCTAGATCTATCATGAATGCTGTGCATATAGGGCCCGATCTGGTCCTGGGAGGAGCGCCCGAAAGTACTAGTGCCCATGGGAGTTTTAATGATAACGGTGTCTAGCATTGCACCGGAGTACTCTTTATCTTGATCTTTGGCATTCCACGATCTCTCTTTTCTTACGTGCGTGACTTGACTTGCGTGACTTTACTAGCGTGGCCCGACACGGGCAATGTACTTGCGTGAAATAGCCAATAATCTATAAGGTCTCTCATGAATACTTCTTGATTAATACTCGCTTGGATGTTTTGCACGACGTGTTATTCTATTAATCAATTTATTTCACTTGCTCAGTTATTTATACATGCATAGTCCTATTGCATAAACATGTGAAAACTTGTAATTACTTAAACCCATTGCTAGTTCTTGAGATATAATTTCCTACTGAGCGTTCGCTCACTCCGTTTTATTCCAACATTTTCAGGTAATCAGGTGGCTAGCAAGACCGAGACCCACACGGGCGGGACAAGTGTGCAAAAGAGCTGTGGAAACTAGTGAACCCGAGTCTTTTATTTTCTTGAGTCTAGATAGTATTGTCTAGCTAAGTCAGCTTGGCGTCTCTTATTCAGTTATCTTGTCTAAGTCTGTTAGTATGTCGTTATCTTCTTTTCCGTTATGTTGAAGTCTCCAAGTTGGAAAACAAGTTATTGTAAGAGATTTATAATAGAAATATAAATTCTATTGTTGTTCGAAATTATCTTGGTCTTATGCGATTGCTCTTGATCATTCACGACTGTTTAACTGCCACGTTCCGAGCAAACGACACGTTCCGCTGCTATCGGCCCGGGGCGTGACAGAGGTGGTATCAGAGCTTCGGCTTTCCTATCCTCCTGTTATTAAACCATATCAGAGCTTCGGCTTTCCTATCCTCCAGTTATTAAACCATATCAGAGCTTCGGCTTTCCTATCCTCCAGTTATTAAACCATATCAGAGCTTCGGCTTTCACGTCCTCCAGTTGTTATATCCCCCAGTTATTAAAGTCCCAAGGATAGGTCATCCTTGTCAGTCATATCTGAGCTTCGGCTTTCTTATCCTCCAGTTATTAGGTTCCAATGACAGGTTAATTAAGCATCCTTGTCAGTCATATCACAGCGTCGGCTTTCATATCCTCCAGGTTAAGTATCCTTGTCTGTCATATCAGAGCTTCGGCTTTCATATCCTCCAGTCATTAAGTCCAGGAGATAGGTTAAGTATCCTTGTCGGTCATCCTATAGGAATTTCGTGAGAGATGGGTAGAACTTGGGGTAAAAGTTATAAAAGAAAGATAAAATATTTACATTTCAATAATATTAATTCTTGAGTAAATAAATTATCTCCCCAATCATCTTTGCAGGAACCTAGATAAAAATGGAAGCATCTAAGCCAAGCTTTGTTCATGAGATGATCTTAGTGGATATCCAAGCTTACGCGGACCTTGTCAGGAGAGTTCAAGAACTAGAGAAAGTGGTGGAAGAAAAAGAAAGAGTTGAAGGGAAAGATCAAACAAATAACTCCGAAAGTTTCGCCGTTACCAAGAAAAGAATAAATGAGGAAGATATTTCACAAAGGTGTAAGAAATGCCAGAAATGTAAGAAGTGTAATAAGAGAAAAACTCAGGCGGATCAATCGCAAGATAAGTGTAAATCTTGTGGAAGATATGGTCACAAATCGGAGGAGTGTTGGTGGAGTTCGGGAGCATGTCTGCATTGCGGGAAGTTAGATCACAAGATAGCGGAATGCCCCAAGAAGCCTCCAAAAGGAGTTCAAGATTTAACCAAACTTGCCAAAGGGAAAGATGCGGAAGGTATCCCTCAACCGTAATCCTAAACTAGCCCTTTTTCATTCTGAAGATTTCCTCTGCTCGTAATAAGTTATAGCTAGTTCTCTATTAGGAATGGAAGTTGATGTGAATTTGGGGACCAAATTCTCTTAAGTGGGGGAGGGTGTAACGCCCGGTAATTTTGGAATAGGAATAAAATATATACATAAGTATATAATGTTTAATGATTAAAGTTTATTCAAATAAATACTTGGTCAAGTGATATTCTTAAGGGGTTGCTCAGATCGAACCTGCCTCTGATACCTAGGACAAGGACTAATAAAAGTTAAAGAACTTATGAGCAATAAAATCTCTAAATGGAAGATTACTAAGATCTCAATGTATGTGCGAACTAGCCACACCAAATCAATGAGGTATAGAACCTTAGAGGGAAAATTATGATAGTCTTAAGAACCTTATTTATGCATATACGGAAATACATGCAAATTATAAAAAAAAAGATATAAGTCGTATGTGTAAGGTTTTAACAAATAAGCAAATAAGACTTCCAAACAAAGTAAACTTGTGTAAAAAGGACCAAATAGAAATAACTAGTTATAAATAAAATTATTAGGCCTTGATAAAGGATTAACAATTAACCTTAAAAATATTTAAGTTAATGCTAAGCTCCATTGGCCCAAACTCAACCCAAGCAATTAATGGGCTTTTTAACACGTTTTATTATCTTCTCCCATATAGGCAATATATATATATATATATATATATATATATACATAAGTACATAACATAAACCTGTATATATGTATATATATATATATACCTAGAAATAGAAGGAAAGTATATACGAATGAACAAATAAAAGAGTGAAGTGGAAATAACGCCTCTAGTACAGGCGCTACTTAAAGAATACACGCCCTCAGGGAAGGCGTGCCTAAAGAAAGGACGCCCACACGAGCGGTCATCAATTCTCACGCGACCAAATTGGGCAAGTAAAAGAAACGCCCCTTTCATGGGCGTGTTTTTAAACACGAAACGCCCTATGACAAGGCGTCAATTTAAAATGCGACGCCCTGACCTAGGTCGTTAATTACATTCCGGTTCTGTTCGAACCAAGAGCTTATCCTGGGAAGGATTAAGCTAATCTAGTAAGTATCTACTAGGGTAAGGACTCTATATTGGAAGCATTACTTCCACTAGAACACTAACTCTAATAGGACACCCAAAATCCTATAAAAAATCTCGTTCATCCAACTCTAAACCTATTTGATCGTTCGTCTGCTACGGTACGTGAAGAACATCAGGTTCTTCTTCTTTCTTCTTTCCTTCTTCCTTCTGTTGTGATCGATCAACTCATGAAGAATAACGATTCTTCATCTTATTCGTCTATATAGGTTGAGAAGCTCCTGTGAAAGAACAAGGTAATGTTCTTCTTCTTTCTCCTCTGGTTAGGTAAGGTGAAGAAACTAATATCTGTTTCTTCTTTTCCTGTAGGATATACAGCAAATTGACAAAACGAAGAACGAGGGTTCTTCATCAAAACCAACTCCTCCTCCGTTAAACATAAAGCCCTTCTCTTCCTGCCCTTATTGCTGTTAGAAGCCTCATACACGGTTCATCTTCAGATCATCAGCATACCCAAAGGTAGGATTTTCTCATGAACGTAGCCCAAAGAGTATAATAATCATGTTAAATAGCATCTGTTCATACATGCATATAGTTTTAGTGAATTTTCAGAGTTTTCCGGGAAAATTTTGTAATACGCGACCCAGCTCAGGGCGCTACATTATAAGACACGACCATGACCAGGTCGTCAATTTCATATTTTGACGCCCTGCACATGGACGTCAATTTCGCTTAATTAATAAATACCCTGTTTAAAAATTATATATCAATGCAAACATGATTCTAAATTAATGCATGATCAATCTCTTGTAATCCTGCTATTTTTCATGTCATGACCATGTCCTTATTTCCTGAAATATTATTATCCGAAAACTTGATAATTTCTTGAAGTCACGACCTGGGAAAGGTCGTTTCTTATTGAACTAACGCCCCCGAGCAGGGCGTTTTCTTTAAATTCACGCCCCTGTCCAGGGCGCGTCTTGACTAAAAATCCAGATTATTAATATTCTGTAAAATAGCAATATTGGAAAGGACGACCTCTTCATATGTCGTCAAATTTAATAGAAACGCCCCTAATTAAGGCGTTAATTACATGAAAAATGACTTTACTAAAGTCGCTACTTTCTGCATTACGGATTTTTCCTGATTACTGTTATCCGAGGGATTCTTTATACATATATATATTTCTAGGCACTATTACTCCACTCCGTGAGTATAGTCCCACGTTTTCTACGATGATTTATCGCATTACACACTCAACTCTCATTGACATACAAGCTCTCCCTTGGACATTCCGTTCCTTTGGACTAGCGAGTTAGTCATAGAGACCTCCGTAAGACTCCTCGTACCTTGGATTCCCTCAAGGTCGACTGAGCTGGTTGTACCATAAAAACCCATTACACAATCTTTGCCATGTCACTCTAAAGAAACATGGTATACCGGCCCTCATGATTATACTAAGTGTGTATCATGAGAATTCTCTTAATGGGATGAGATTATCATGCCATTTGATGCTGTTCTTATGAAACCCAATTCTATATTAAAAATAATGTTATTGTAGACCCCAATTCTATATCAAAAAGTGATGTTATTGTAGACCCCAATTCTATATCAACTTTGATGTTCTTATGGACCTCAATTATATACATAAAAGTGTGACCATCTACATATGGGCACTTATTTGTCATGGTACCCAAGTTAGGGAACCAATTCCACCCAGTTTATCGATATGTCATGATTTATATGCTTTGCGTGGATTTTATCGCCAGTAAGTCCTTACTCAAGGGTCTTGCCCTTGAATTCCATAAAAATCTTATCTTATCATCCTAATTAAAGTTTGTTCTTGGAACTCCTTATTGGCTATAAACTATCGTGGATGTCTAGATCTATCATGAATGCTGTGCATATAGGGCCCGATCTGGTCCTGGGAGGAGCGCCCGAAAGTACTAGTGCCCATGGGAGTTTTAATGATAACGGTGTCTAGCATTGCACCGGAGTACTCTTTATCTTGATCTTTGGGATTCCACGATCTCTCTTTTCTTACGTGCGTGACTTGACTTGCATGACTTTACTAGCGTGGCCCGACACGGGCAATGTACTTGCGTGAAATAGCCAATAATCTATAAGGTCTCTCATGAATACTTCTTGATTAATACTCGCTTGGATGTTTTGCACGACGTGTTATTCTATTGATCAGTTTATTTCACTTGCTCAGTTATTTATACATGCATAGTCCTATTGCATAAACATGTGAAAACTTGTAATTACTTAAACCCATTGCTAGTTCTTGAGATATAATTTCCTACTGAGCGTTCGCTCACTCCGTTTTATTCCAACATTTTCAGGTAATCAGGTGGCTAGCAAGACCGAGACCCACACGGGCGGGACAAGTGTGCAAGCGAGCTGTGGAAACTAGTGAACCCGAGTCTTTTATTTTCTTGAGTCTAGATAGTATTGTCTAGCTAAGTCAGCTTGGCGTCTCTTATTCAGTTATCTTGTCTAAGTCTGTTAGTATGTCGTTATCTTCTTTTCCGTTATGTTGAAGTCTCCAAGTTGGAAAACAAGTTATTGTAAGAGATTTATAATAGAAATATAAATTCTATTGTTGTTCGAAATTATCTTGGTCTTATGCGATTGCTCTTGATCATTCACGACTGTTTAACTGCCACGTTCCGAGCAAACGACACGTTCCGCTGCTATCGGCCCGGGGCGTGACATATGCAGACCTAGCGATAGCAGGGAAGCAGGCTTCAAGGGGAGCCCAAGTCATTGAGTTGTAGCAATCATCACGGTGGGACATGATGGTCATTGCTGAAGTAGGCCTAAGCCACAAGGGTAGCGAGACAATGGGCTTGAGGAGATGCTGGTCGACCTTGCCGATGATGACAAGGGCCATGAGTAGGTTGACCGATCTCGCCGATGGTGACAAGGGTCAAGAGTAGGTTGACCGATCTTGCCGATGGTGACAAGGACCGGAAAGGGTAGACGGTCTTGCCGATGGTGTCAAGGACCGAAAAGGGTAGACGGTCTTGTCGATGATGACAAGGACCGAAGAGGGTAGCGACCGATCTTGCCGATGGTGACAAGGGTCGAAGAGGTGGACTGTCTTGCCGATGGTGACAAGGACCGAAAAGGGTAGCGACCGATCTTGCCGATGGTGACAAGGGTCAAAAAGGTGGACGGTCTTGCCGATAGTGACAAGGACCAAAAAGGGTAGCGACCGATCTTGCCGATGGTGACATGGGTCGAAAAGGTGGACGGTCTTGTCGATGGTGCCAAGGACCGAAAAGGGTAGCGATCGATCTTGCCGATGGTGACAAGGGTCGAAAAGGTAGACGGTCTTGCTGATGGTGATAAGGACTGAAAAGGGTAGCGACCGATCTTGCCGATGGTGACAAGGGTCGAAGAGGTGGACGGTCTTGCCGATGGTGACAAGGACCGAAAAGGGTAGACGGTCTTACCGATGGTGACAAGGGTCGAAAAGGTGGATGGTCTTGCCGATGGTGACAAGGACCGAAAAGGGTAGACGGTCTTGCCGATGGTGACAAGGACCCGAAAGGGTAGCGACCGATCTTGTCGATGGTGACAAGGGTCGAAAAGGTAGACGGTCTTGCCGATGGTGACAAGGACCGGAAAGGGTAGCGACCAATCTTGCCGATGGTGACAAAAGTCGAAAGGGTAGACGGTCTTACCGATGGTGACAAGGACCGGAAAGGGTAGAGACCGATCTTGCCGATGGTGACAAGGGTCGAAAGGGTAGACGGTCTTGCCGATGGTGACAAGGACCGGAAAGGGTAGCGACCGATCTTGCCGATGGTGACAAGGGTCGAAAGGTTAGACGGTCTTGCCGATGGTGACAAAGACCGTAAAGGGTAGACGGTCTTGCCGATGGTGACAAGGACCGGAAAGTGATGATAGCAGGCCGTGGGGACCAGGGTAGCAGGTTAAAAGAGCCAGAGGTAGCAAGCTGTAAAGCCAGGATCAGCAGACTATAAGGTCTGGAAACATAAAACTATATGAGCCAAAGATAGCAGGATATAGGAGCCAATAACAGCAGACTTTAAGAGCCAGAATAGCAGGCCGTAGAAGCCAGGAATAGCAGGCTACGAGATCCAGAGACAGCAGGCCATAAGAGCCAAGATAGCAGGCCGTAGAAGCCAGGAATATAAGAGCCAAGATAGCAGGCCATAGAAGCCAGGGATAGCAGGCCGTAGAAACCAAGAATAGCAGTCTATGAGAGCCAGAGACAGCTGGCTATAAGAGCCAAGATAGCAGGCCGTAGAAGCCAGGAATATAAGAGCCAAGATAGCAGGCCGTAGAAGCCAGGGATAGCAGGCTACGAGAGCCAGAGACAGTAGGCTATAAGAGCCAGAATAGCAGGCTGTAGAAGCCAGGAATAGCAGGCTACGAGAGCCAGAGACAGCATGCTATAAGAGCTAGGATAGTAGGCTGTAGAAGCCAGGAATAGCAGGCTACAAGAGCCAGAGACAGTAGGCTACAAGAGCCAGAGATAGCGATCTGCGAGAACTAGATATAGGAGGCCATGAGAGCCAGAGAGTAGCAGAGATAGCAGGCTGCGAAAGCCAGAGAGCAGTAAGGAATCGGGCTTGTGAAAGCCGAAAGGTAGTTTAGCCGAATTATATGGTTGCGGGTCTTAGCTGAAGAGGCTAAGCCAGAATGTAAGATAGCTGAAACGTGGGATAGCGAGCTTCAGCCGAAATGACTAAGCTAAAGGACGAGATAGCTGAGAGTCATGATAGCGGGCTTTGGCTAAGCCGAGAGATAAGATAGCTGAGGTGTGAGGTAGCAGCTTTGGCCGGAATGGCTAAGTCGAAAGATAGGATAGTGGTCACATGTTGTGGGGAAGCGGGCTTCCAAGCCGACATCTAGGAGAATGGAATGTGAGTTAAAATTGAGGAGAGGGACTGAATAGTCATAATCAAGGGAAGTGGGCTTCGACGACAGGTCTAGGCCGTTGCATTGCATTGATTATTGCAATGGGACGGGTGGATGAGTCCTGATAGCAAGCTTTGGCCAAAAATGGCTAAGCCGATGGATGAAGTAGTTGGAAATTGTAATAGCAGCTTTGGTCGGAATGGCTAAGCCGAAAGATAGAATGGTCAAAAATTACGATAGCAGCTTTGGCCGGAATGGCTAAGCCGACAGATAGAGTAGTTGAAAATCATGATAGCAGCTTTGGCTGGAATGGCTAAGCCGAAAGCTAGAATAGCTGAAAATTATGATAGCAGCTTTAGCCAGAATGGCTGAAAATGTATAATAGTGACTTCGGCTGTCATGGCTGAGTCGGGGGATAAAATAGCTGGAAGTTGTGAGATATATGGTAGTGGGCTTCAACCGAGGTGGATGAGCCAAAAAAATGAGATACTTGAAATACATGATAGGGCGTTGGGCTCGCCAACAAGGATAGCTGGCTTCGACTGGATGTCAAAGGCCAGAGGATAGGATAGCGGATCCTGGTAGGATGTTGGACTTGGAAGCAATCTGGAATTGATGTTGCCTTGACGGACTGCCGAAGACAACCCATGCATCTGACCCAGACGGGAGGTCTGCGTCAAAGGTAGAATCTTGATGCCAACCTGACAATATGTCAGAGCTGACAAACCTTACTCAGACGGTAGGTCTGGGACAAGGGTAGAATACAGACGTCGACCTGACGAGATATCGGGACCGACAAACCTTGCTCGGACGGCGTGTCTGGGACTAGGGTAGAATACAAACGTCAACATGACGAGATGTCGGAATCAACAAACCTTGCTCAGACGGGAGGTCTGAAACAAGGGCAGGATATATAAATGGGCATTGACTCGATAGAATGCCGAAATCAAGCAACTCAGCGAAGACGTGGGGTCTAGGCCAAGGTTAAAACTTAGCCGACTGGAGAGGGCTAAGAATGGTACCCTCCAAAAGTACTCCTGGTACAGACCAGCCCATAGTGCAGGTTGTGTTGTCCGGTGGGACTATTGATGGATTTGACTGTGTTGTTATAGCGCCGGTGGGGCTAGGGATTAACATCTGAGAGCTCGGCCAAGGCGGGGTGCCTTGAGCCAGAGGGAAAAGGTTTATGGGCCTAGCCTGGTGGCAATACTTAAGAGCTCGACGCGGACGGAGTACCTTGCGCCGAGGAAAAAGCTTATGGACTCAGTTCGGTGGGGCTTGATGGGCAAAGTCTAAGAGCTCGGCGAGGGCGGAGTGCCACCAGACCAAGGCAGGTAGAACTCGGCCAGGGCGGAATGCCACCAGACTAAGGTAGGTAGAGCTCGGCCAGGGTGGAATGCCACTAGACTAAGGCAGGTAGAACTCGGCCAGGGCGGAATGCCACTAGACCAAGGTAGGTAGAGCTCGGTTAGAGCAGAATGCCACTAAACCAAGGCAGGTAGAACTTAGCTAGGGCGGAGTGCCACTAGACTAAGGCAGATAAAACTTAGCTAGGGCAGCGCGCCACTAGACTAAGGTAGATGGAACTTAGCTAGGGCGGAGTGCCACTAGACTAAGACAGGTAAAACTTAGCTAGGGCGGAGTGCCACTAGACTAAGGCAGATAGAGCTCGGTTAGGGCGGAATGCCACTAGACCAAGGTGGGTAGAGCTAGGCTAGGGCGGAATGCCACCAGACCAAGGTAGGTAAAGCTCGGTCAGGGTGGAATGCCACTAGACCAAGGGTAGGTATAACTTAGCTAGGGCGGAGTGCCACTAAACCAAGGTGGGTGAAATCTAGCTAGGGCAGAGCGCCACTAGACTAAGGCAGATAAAGCTCGGTTAGGGCGGAATGCCACTAGACCAAGGTAGGTAAAACTTAGCTAGGGCAGAGTGCCACTAGACTAAGGCATATGGAGCTCGGTCAGGGCGGAATGCCACTACACCAAGGTGGGTAGAGCCCGGTCAGGGCAGAATGCCACTAGACCAAGGTAGGTGAAACTTAGTTAGGGCAGAGTGCCACTAGACTAAGGCATATAGAGCTCGGTCAGGGCGGAATGCCACTAGACCAAGGTGGGTAGAGCTTGGTCAGGGCAGAATGCCACTAGACCAAGGTAGGCGGGACTTAGCTAGGGCGGAGTGCCACTAGTCTAAGGCAGATAGAGCTCGGTTAAGGCGGAATGCCACTAAACCAAGGTGGGTTGAGCTCGGCCAGGGCGGAAAGCCACTAGACCAAGGTAGGTAAAACTTAGCTAGGGCAGAGTGCCACTAGACTAAGGTGGGTAATACTTAGCTAGGGCAGAGTGCCACTAGACTAAGGTAGGTAGAGCTCAGTTAGGGCGGAATGCCACTAAACCAAGGTGGGTAGAGCTCGGCCAGGGCGGAATGCCCCTAGACCAAGGTAGGTAAAACTTAGCTAGGGTAGGGTGCCACTAGACTAAGGCATATAGAGCTCGGTGAAGGCGGAATGCCACTAGACCAAGGGAAAGATTTAATGGGCCCGGTCCAATGGAACTGATGGGCGATGAGAGCTCGACGAGGGCGGAATACCACAAGCCAAGGGAGAGGTTTTATGGGCCCGATCCAATGGGACTGATGGGCAACGTCTAGAGTTTGGCGAGGGCGGAGTGCCACAGGCCAAGGGAAAGGTTTTATGAGCCCAGTGGGACAAGTTTGGTATCTCTTAACGTGTTCGTGTAGCTGTTTATGGTGGAATGTCGAAGGATGGCAAGGATGTATTAGTTATGAATGTGGGTTCCACACTGGGGGTAGAGAGTCAATCCCGGTGGGACTAATGGGAAGCATTTTGCAGGATAAGGAGGAATCCCATTCTAACATTGAATGAAATGCAGCAGATGGGTCCTCTAAGCGAGGAGCTCGAAATCTTTAGCAGTCGAGCTTGTCAAACAGTTAGCATCTGCAGTGGGTTGTCCAGTTCACGGTGGGATGTTGGTGTGCCCTGAATAATCCCGTTCTCTCTTCTTTTAGCTTTGGATGCCCCCATGATGGGGTGGATAGTCGGAGAGTTCATTCTCCTTTTAATGCCCCCAAGCTAGGATGGATAGCTGAAGACGAGTTGTTCAAAGCACGTCTTTCCATTGGGTAGCTTGTTCGCTTCACGAGCAGTTGTGTAGGCAGACAATAGCAGGGAAATCCGACCGTTGGACTCCACCCTCTTCTCTTTTGTTGGCAGCCCCCGAGCGGGGAATAAAGTCTTGCTGTGCCCAGCGGCACCTTAGAGCTTGATTGCGGCTGAGCATATTTTCATTCTTGCCCCCCCTTGCTCGGAGAGAGTTGAGCCTTCATTATTGTGTGCTGGAGCATGTAGAGCAGCGGCTACGTTGTGCCGGGTCATTTCATTTGGAAGGAGATTCTTCCTTGCATCTTTATCATTTTACAGTTGGCCCTGATATGAGTGGACTCCACTCTTGAGCTGATGGCTTGAATAAAGAGGGCAACACATCGAGCAGTAAAGTATCCTCTTTTCTTTTATTCTTGGGTTTATTTCTATTTTAGTCTTCAGTAGTTGCCCCGGAGACGGTGCAATAATTGCATTTGTTCGGCCTCCTGCCACAACGGAGGGACCTCGGGATGCATCTTAGAAGGTGTACCGTCCCAATTGATGTACGGAAACTGTGTTAGTCTTCATCTTGAAAATGGGCATCAGGTGAGGGCGAGGTGGATCTACCCTATATTCTCCAAGTTGTAATTCACCACTTTGGACTAAGTCTTCCATGATGTCTTTGAACATATAGCAGTCCTCGATGAGATGTCCCCTCTTTCGATGGTAGGGGCAAAACCGAGGGTCGTCTTTTCTTTCGATGTCATTTGGTCTCTTGAGCTCCGGGAGGATGACCTTTTTGTACTCAAGGGCCCACTCGAATAGCCGCTGGGTCTTGTCTTGCGGAAAGGAGTATGGTCTTTTCATTCTTGCCCTTAGTGAAGGGGGTTTTTGTTCAGCAATCCCGGTAGAGGAGGAGCTAGTTGCCTCCTGTGCTTTCCTCCACCGACGCTCGAAGACTACAAAGTCAACTGCTTCTATTCCTTCTAGTGCCGGCTGTTCTTCAATTGGCTTGTGCACTTGAATTGGAGGTGTAAAAGCCGAGCATTATTTGGCTAGAAAGGCTTCAATTTCAATTGCCACATCTTCTAATTGGTCGAAGGTTTTGACTTCGAGGCCAATTACCCTTTGTAGGATCTCTTTCCTCAGATTGCGCTTGCATAGCTGGACAGCGTCCTTGCAGCTTGGCTGATGTTTGCATCCGGAGTGGAGGTTCTTCTAGCGTTGAATGTAGTTTGAAGCAGACTCATCATCTCTCTGTTTGATCATATATAATTCTGCCTCGGTGACTTCTTCCTCAGCAGATTTTATCTCAGTTGCTTGTTCTATTACTGGCTTGTTTGTTATGGCTGTCGCCGCTAGATTCCGGCGCAAGCCAGCTGATTGTAGAGGGGGCATTGCATGAGGCGTGAAAGCTGCCCCCTGAGGTGCTTGGAGAGCTGAGGGGTACGCTGGGGCCGCGTGGTATAGCTACTGCGGGAGGGTGTTCCCGTCGTGGCCTTGTGTTGACTGGGGCATAGCTGGTTGCAGTGAGGCTTCAAATGATTTAGCGCCACCTTGTCAGGCTTTGGATGAGGGTCCTGCCTGCCCGAGTGTGACTGGGAGTAAGCCCATCTCAGTCAATCTTTCTCTTAGCGTCTCTACTTCTTGTATTTTTTGATAGAGCTCCATCATCAGAGTGGAGTTAGCTTGGTAGGAGCTGGGAGTGCTGTTTCCCGTGCTGATTCCAGGTGGGACTAGCAGCATTTTATTGTCGACGCGGGACACGTATGGTCCTGTATGAGTGGATGTTCTTGCCCCCATGCTCTCATGTTGAGGAGGGGTATAATAGCATGCTTTTTCAGCAGGCGGTGGAGGATGCCCCCACCCTTCATGGGATTGATGGCGAGAAATAAATGTTGCTGCTTGACCTGCCCTTGCTGGTGTATAGCATATTTCTTCGTCATCTTCTTCAGTAGCTCGGCTCGCATAGGGCCAGGCCGATAGGGTATTGCAGGAGAGGAGAACGCCGCTCTCTCTATCTCTTGGCTTATTCTTCTCTTGCCTTTTTGTAGTTGGCACCTGGTGTGTGATGCGAACTCTGGTTGTCTCTTGAGACGACAGCTGGCATAGAGACACTGTATTGATTGCTCTTTCCATAGCAGGTAGCTCATGCGGGCGAGGAGGATCAACCTTATAGTCGCCCATTTGTAGCTCCCCTCTTCTGATTAGCTTTTCAATAGCGTCTTTAAAGACGTAACAATCTTCAATATGGTGCCCAACCATATGGTGATATGGGCAGTAGCGAGGATGGTCTTTCTTTCTAGCATCTTCCGGCCTCTTCGGCTCTGGTAGAGTAACCTTGTTGTTTGCGACAGCCCACTCGAAGAGGACTCGAGTCCTCTCCTTGGGGAAAGAGTAGAATTTTTTCATCTTGGCCCGCAAGGACGGGACTTCTTGCTGCTCAGCTAGCTTAGCGGTTGGAGGGTTAGCCACTCCTTCTTCTTTTTCTTCTTGTTGGTTGAATGCTTTGAAGTTAATTGTGTGAGCTTCCTTGGGCGATGGCCACTTGTCAATAGACTTGCCCTTTTGGCTTGTAGCAGTTGGAGTAGAGGGAGAGCTGGAGATGAAGGCTTCAATCTCTGCGACCACATTATTTAGCTGGTCGAAAGACCGTATTTCAATTCCGATCATCCTATCGAGGATTTCCCGGCTTATATTCTGCTTGCATATTTGCACCGCATCTTCTGGATATGGCGGCCGCTTGCATCTCATACTGAGATTCCGCCATCTTTTGATGTACTCCAGGGCTGACTCATCATGTCTTTGCCTGGAGGCATACAGCTCGGCCAGTGTGACCTCTCTTTCAGCAATATGGAACTGCTCCTAGAACTTCTGTTGCATAGCTGCCCAATCACTTATAGAGCTGGCTGGCAGATTGGAATACCATTCAAAAGCTAGGCCTGTCAGTGAGGACCCGAAGAACTTTAGCAGGTAGGCTTCATCTGTTGCCAGGTCGCCCATTATTGTCATATAGTAAGCAATATGCTCTTTAGGAGAGCCCTACCCGCCAAACTTTTCAAATTTGGGCGGCTTGTTGATGCCAGGCGGGAGCCTCTTTGCGGCATACTGCGGCGGATATGGCACCTTGTAAACATCAATAGTGCTGATATCACCATCTGTCCTCTCGGCCAGCTTCATTTCAATTAGTTGTTCCACCATTGATCTATTTACCACGGTTGGGTCCACCGGCACCGAGTGGCAATGTGCAGAATGCTTTATAGAGGGAGTGAGTAGTGCTTCAACATGAGGTGTCGACGTCTTCGTTGGTGGCAACTGCTGCACTGGTGGAAGAGCTAGTTGCACCAAGGGTGACTGTATGGAATGTGGTTGCAGAGCGGCCTTGCCATAGCCTATTGCTTGAGAAGTAGTTTGGGGTGTAGCATTGACTGGGTTAGGAACTTCCCGGGATGATTCAGCATTCACGCCCTGTTGCCAGGGAAAAGGGTCTTGTTCATTTCTTTCATTCAGTTGCCTCTTCAAGGCTTCAATCTCTTGCTGGTAATTTTGTAACATCATTAAGATAGCTGGGTCTTTCACTGCCATAGCAAATGTACCCTTGAATGCTTCGCCCGAAACATCTTCAGACGGGGCTGGCAGAGTAATCTCTTCTTCTTCAGAAGTCACCCTGTTGGCAGTCGAAGTAGTGATAATTTGCTTCTCTTTGGCTGCTTCGAGCATTTCTCTTGTAGCTTTGCCTCTTCTTGTCATTAGCCCGGGCCTTTCAGCTAACTTGGCCAACTCTTCTGGTTCTTCAGGTAGGGCCCCATATCTGCTAGCCACCCCTGCCATGTTGCAAGTGAAGACTTGGATTCTTTTTCTTTGCCCCCAGACTGTCTTCTAGACTTGACTGGGGAAGGTTGACTTTTCAAACCTTGATATCCTTTTATTCTCTTCGCACTGTGGAGAAGCTTCAGAGCACTTGGCTTGCAAGCCATCTTCATATTCATTCATGAGTGACACCATTCTTCTTCTTTCTTTGCCTTCTTCTTTTCTTTCGGCGCTAATGGCGCAGAGTAGCCTTTGCCGACTTTGGAAAGAACTTTCTAAGCCATAGAAGTAATCCCTGACCACCTTGGTCATTTCTCCTTGACTGCGCCCTAGAGAGAGGGCAGGAATTAGCAGTTGGTCTTGCATCGATGCCATGTAGGAGTGCCGCGATAGTCTAGTAGCTCCGTTCGACCTTGTCGAACGTCAGAGAATATTAGTCTGCCTGGCACAGACCCTATGAGCGAGCGGAGAGGCTACTGGCATGACCTCTTCTTCCTTTGGTGTAGCTTTATTGCCCGCACTCATGGGGTCCTTGACAGTTGATGTTGAATCTTGCGGGGTCAAAACTGGGCCCCGGGTTCTCTTGAGAACCCAAATTTGCTTGAATTTTGGTATCTTGGGAGCTAGCTTCCCCCGGACATCCATGTCTAGATTGGCCTTCTAGCTTGCTAATGCTTGGAAGGCGTTGTGAACGGGAACTGCCGGGAAGATATGAACCGGCAAAGCTTCAGCACAGCGGCCGTTCAGATAAACACGAGCGCCACCAATTAGAACAGATTTCCCGAAAGTCAAGAGTCGGCCTCGGGAAATAGCAACAGCACTTCTTCTTTGATTCTTCCTCTTCTTCCCCCCGAACGCCTTGTCACTGGCGGGGACAGCGTGGTAGTCCACGTGGTGGACAAAGCATGAGATAGTATGGCAAGACGGAGTGGTTCCCCATGGACAGCTCGCCATTGCAGGGGCTACGGCCTTGGCCGCAACAGTCTTGTTAGCTTCCTCTTCCTCGATCCTTAGCAGGCCGATGAAGGCGACTCTGAGAAAATTAGGGAATCCCACCACTGGTGGCAGAGTTCCGAAAGTAGTGGGCACCGCCAGGTACCCATGCTCCGCGTGGGTAGCGACGACTTGAGGGCCGAATGCAAGCGTGGCAAATCCGCCAGCCATTGAGATCACTGGAAATCAGAATGAGCAAACAATTAGTATTTTGGGGAAGGCCTCCAGGCCTTCTACTTTGGCGAAGAGATGAAGGGAGACTCGGTCCCACCGGGCGTGCCAGCTTTGTGGAACGATCTTTTTATAATAATTATTTATTTATATTTATTTATTGATTTATTAGTTAGTTTATTAGGCGCGCCAGTCACCGGAGTGACAATTTTATTGTGCGCTCGATCTGACTCAGTCAGTCGATTGTGAAGTCCGAGTCGGGACCGGAAGTCTATCATACCATAAAGGCTATGACGTTAATTACGTCCTTCCAAAGAAGGACAACCCTTGATTAATCGCCAAAGTAGAAGGATCCCAGGGGCAAAACCAATGTGATAGGTATGCTCATTCATTTGCAGGATAGAAGATGCATGCAGATGATCACGTGATGCAAGATATGATATATTAATACACGGAGTAAATCCGACAGTATATCCCCTTATCTTGGTCTATGCCAAGTTGGGAATATAGGACATCCATCCACGGAGTGCCGAGATGGACGCCAAAAGAAATATGGGCGTAGCCCGAGATCCAAGAGGATCTAGATGCAACGGGACAATATCCATTAGCATGATATTTATTGATATCCCCTTAAGAAACTATTGGAGGACATGGAGTGGCAGAACTCCAAGAGTCAGCAGGGTTAGAAGAAAACATCGTGGTCAAACGGTATAATGTGGGGGTAAAGCCCCATTAATTTATCTCCCTTAGACTTGGATGAATAACTATGATTCCCCATGATATGATGAAGGTTGGCATGAAGGCTAATGAGGTTGGGACATTAGGTTTAGACTGAGTTTAGGGATCATTAAGGTTGCCGGGAAGTTGAGTGTTTGAATAGTAGATGGTATTGAGATGTACCGGCACGGAGGGGAGCCGGCGCGAAGATGAACCGGTGCGGTGGGGTCCCGGCGCGACGATGAACACGGGGGTATCGGCGCGGCAAGTGCCCGGCGCGACCTGCGTCTCGGCGCACCCTTCATCCGGCGCGGAACCCGCGCCGGGAGAGGGCGGCGCCGGGAGGCTATATGGCGCCGAGAAGAGGGGCTTCTTTAGATTTCAAGGCTTTGAAGGCTTTGTGAGGTTATGGATCTTGGTGGGTTCTATTGAGGGAATCTCTTGTGTTTAATCAGGGCTTCATGGGCTCTGGCGATGATGTTTAGGCAAGCTGAGAGGGGAGGAGAAATTCATCCATAGAAGGTGTAGGGAGACCATGTGATAGTCAGCGGAAAATCTCATAATGATTATGTTCCCCTTTTACAGTGGGCAAAGGGCCATGAGATAGACTGTCTCAGATCTCTGCGACACAGTAGGGGGTTAATTCATTAGTTTAACGAAAACATCGCACGATTCGATAAAGCGAGGATCGTGAATGAATTTCGGCAGCATCTCCCCTTATTTTAGACTGTGCCAAAAGGGGAGTATAGGACATCCATCCACGGAGTGCCGAGATGGAGGCCAAAAGAAAGATGGGCGTAGCCCTAGATCCAAGAGGATCATAATCCAATGGGACAGTGTCCACTCATCGTGGTGTCTCATCAATATTCCCCTAAGGGAACCAGCAGAGAACATGCAGTGGTAGAACTCTGTGGCCCGACGGGGTGAAAGAGGGAAATCAGAAACTTAGATTGAAATAAATGTAGGGGTGAAACCCCATTAGTGTAGCTCCCCCGCTTCCCACAGAATCGGGCATGAATGACTGATGGGGACATCCCTTGCCCCTCCACATTTTCTAAAGCTCGGATTGATCATCGGTGTACGCCATTATGTTCCTCATGTGTTAGTGAGTCAAGTCATGTAATTTCCTTATTTTTATTTGAGTCTTAATCATGTAATTTTCCCTTTATTTGAGTCATGTACCTAGGTTAGAAAGTCATTTTCCTAAGTCGTGTGTCATTATGTTGGTTCATTAGGCTATTGGGCCCAAATAGTGGGCTAGGCCCAAGGGCGCCCCTCCCTTGGAGTATTTGGTCATTATGTCAGTTGTCAGGGTCAGTATGGTCATGTGAAATATCTTGTGCCTATAAATAGGCCACCCCACTCCTCATATGGAAGAACTAATGCATGAATATTGAATTCCAGAAAAACTTCAAATCCCTCTAGCTTCCTCTCTCAATATCTCTCTCTCTCTTTATCCCTCTCTCTCTCTCTCTAAGGGGTCCCCCCCCTCTCTCTCTCTCTCCCTCCACCCCAATTTTCAGAATTTTCTCTCTCCTCCCCATTCACCCCTCATTAAGACCTCTCCCCTTCCCCATACACTCATTTAACTCCCCCCCCCAACCCAAGGTGGCATCCTCCAATCCACACCCCACCTCCCAACCCCCAACTACCCAACACCACTTCCTAAGCACCCCTTCCTCTCCCCAAGGTTGAAGGGGCTCTTCCCTAAGCCCAAATTCAAATTTTCCTCTCCCTAGGGCAGTGCCCTTCCATCTTTCCACCTCCCAAATCACCCAAAGTCGCAGCCCCCCTTCCCCATACCAGCCAAGTTCACCCTCCACCTCTTACTCTCTTGGCCATCCCCTTCCTCACCCCCTCATCTTCTTCTCATTCAGCCTCTGTTTCAGGCAGCAGAGTTACAGCGACTTGCAGAGGCAGCCACGACCATCTCTCAAAGATTCAGGTGGCAAGGCCTGTATTTCTGGAATCGCCATCGAGATAGCTTTCCAACGGTGGTGGTCTCGCCGGCTTCCGAGTTCGGAGCTGTCCGGAGGAGCGTCATCTTCAATGACTGCGCAATCTGTCCCAGACTGAAGACCAGAGCGATCTTGGAAGCTGTTCTGCGGTCAACCTTGGAGGAATTCGAGCACACTTCCTTCTACAAAATTCTTCTTCGTCTAGTCCTCCATCCGTAGCAGAAAGAACGATGCCAATCGCCTGCCCGAGCTATTTGTTCTGAATTATTTCGTCGGAGTGTGCAGTCTGCCACCAGTGGACTCAGGTTTGACCTGTCTTCATTTATCTAGCCACCATTCTCATCTCCGACCTCGGATTGTGGCCCCGTCAACTTCTGCTCGAAGCTACTCCGACCATGATCGCGTCACCGCCAGTTTCGTTCAATTTGAAGTTCAGGAGCGACCACAGCACCTTCTGCAATCCACTACATCAGTTCTGCATCAGTCCGAAGCAGAGTGTTGCTGTCCTGCTCCAGTCGCTGGTTCGATCAGCCCCGAGGTCCAGAGCTTCCCAAAAAATTCAGGCATCATCCTCTGTCAGTTGGGAAACTTTTGGCGCAGGTTTCGTCAAGATCTGAGCTCTGTGGAATTTGTGGCAGTGACATCACCGGCCCCCTGTCCAACAATTCTGAAGGTTGGCAGAACCGGCGGGGATCGGCAAATCGGGTTTCCTTAGCATAAGTCCCCACCCCGCTTGGCCGGCTGAAGGCCCCTCCCTGCGTGGAGGTAGTATTGGATGTAATAAGATTAATCCCCACCCCAAGATCACCCCTCCTGCGAGAGGTGTAGTGATGTAATCTTTCCATTTCAGGTTGAAGCGACACCGACGCGGCGTGCGGGTGCATACCCTCGCCACCCCGCTCGCCCCCGTCTCCGGCCGGAGTCGGCGTCTTCACGCCGGCTAGGTGAGCTCCTAAACATCTCTCATTGCTGTAATGGACTTGCTTAGCTTAGTATTGCTATAGTTACTCCGTCGGCGGTAAGAGAGTGTCCGATTTTAAATTGCTACCCAAATTGAGTGACCACCGCGGGCGAGTTGTGAGAGCATCCACTTAACCCACACCCTTGGTGTGTTGGCCGCCCATGATTTGGGCATCCTAGGCCCATTTGGGGTTCTCCCCAAGCTAGCCAACCATTGGAGCCTCAAGGTCCCGCCTCGGACCCTCTCCAACATCGCCTAGTCGCCATCGGGCACTAGTGTGCGCCATACGGGTGAGCTCACTAGTGTGAGTCCGCTGCTCAAACTTGAATGCTTGCAAAATAGGTCCATAGGTGGTGTCACATCAAGTGGTATCAGAGCAAGTTCATAACTTGTCTCTATCAAGTTGGTCCTAGGGCGTGTCTATGCATTTAGAGTCTTCGGTTGCATCTCTTTTGTCCACTAGCATGGCTACTTCATGTAAGTCACATCTATCTCACTCGGCCCTCCGCAAAGGTCCGATTGACACCCCTTTGGGCATAGTCCTATTTGAGGACCTTATCTTTAATGGATATCACCCTAGTGCATATTTAGAGTGGGAGGAAAACATGGACAAATACTTTAAGAGGAATCCAATGACTGAACCCATGAGAATCTACCTTGCCAAGAGTCGACTTGTGTACCATGCCGAGGATAGGTGGAAGTTCATTGAACAATTTAGGAGGGTTATGAGGCTAGAGCCTATTAACACATGGGAGAACATGAAAGCCGAACTTAGGAAAGTCTACACTCCCCGACCTCCTCCCTCCTACCCGAGTTACCAAAACTCGAGGGGCACTCCCACTCCTCCAACCCCACCCGTCCAAACCCTTACCACTAGAACCCAAGTGTCCAAGGCCTCCACCTCCCCACCTAACCCCATGAGGGCCCCCACACCCCAACCAAAACCCCCTTCCCTAACCTACACTAGTCAAGCCCCTTTAGCCCCCACTTCCACCCCAAACGATCCCAAGGGCAAGAGACCCCTAACCGACCCAATTCCCTCCATGATGACCACCACTCATCCAACCCTCACCATTCAAAACTAAGTGGACACCGTGTCCACCCCTCCACCTAGGCCCATAATGGCTATCACCCCCAAACCCAAAACCCCTCACCAAACCCGTACCCCACAAGCCCCCTTGACCACCACCCCAAACCCACCATCGTCCCCAAAAAGGGACACATCTCCCAAAACAAATCAACCCAAAACCCCTCACCCAACCCACCTCCCACTTCCTACACCAATCTTTCCCCAACCTAGGCTTCCACTACTTCCCCTCCGTATCCAAAACCAAGTTTCCCATTACCCATCACCCCGGGTACACCATGCACCAACCATCATCACCCCACCCTCGATAGACCATCCCATTCCCTTGAGAAAGGAGACCACAACCATCCACATGGGAGTAGATACCATTCCGGAACCCATCCCCATCCTTGAGAAAACCCAAGTTCATACATATGGTGAGGAAGAATCACAAATGTCCCCTCCACATAGCTTGGACCCCCAAGAGCCACAAGCCTTCACAAATAGCACCGTAATCATAGATGGGCCCCTAGCTAGATGGCTAAAGGAGAGACCAATTCACCCCATCATGTCCTATGTTTACCCACCCATGGAGCAAAACTTTTCCATTGTACCCTTCCACTCCTATCACACCACAATCCAATCCTACTATGAGGTAGAATGTTGGGATGATCTCCTCCAAGGTCTAGAGTGGCAATTAGACTTGACTTCTTTGTTGACCCTAGGGGCGGACCGACCCAAGTGCCTTGACCTCATCCATCCATGCATTGGGTCTATCACCTCGATTTGCACTATTGGTTGCTACACTAGTGACCTCCTTTTCATTCTCCCCATAGTGGAAGAGCCCATCCCGGTCCACTCCCCTACCATTGTGATTCCTAGAACCTTTACCAACCAACCCACCCCATACACCGGCCCAACCATTTCATTAGAGGAAGGCGACTCCCCACCATATGAGGACCTTGAGGATATGGAGTACCCCTATCTAGGTGACCTTTACCATGATCCCTTTGACCCTTTCCTATGGCAGCCTAGATCTCTATGTAACCCACTCACCTTAATCACCACCCACCTTACCCTATCCTTACCGCCCATATTAACCCAAACCCCTCCCTTCCTAGAATCGGGTTACACCAAGGGAGCATTGACCTTAGGCAACATAAACCTTGGGATTGAAGAATTGTCCCACCCCATGATGCCTCCCTTCTTAGATCCCTTTGATCCATACGAGTGGAAGCTCAAGTGCCACCCCACACCCATGCACATGGAAGTCATCTCTAGGATAGGAGTGCATGAGTCTTGGCACAACACACCACTTGGCATGATTAGAAAGTCGGGTCCATTCATTCACAACACCCACATGTCAAGTAGGAAGCATGAGTGGTCCCTATTTGGGTGTAACGGTCCTCCCCAATTCACCATTGGTCTTATGAATGCTAGGAGCATACATGGATGTCCGGGTCCCCCGACATTCGTCATACCCATGCATAAAAGGTTCATCTATGGATGTCTCGGGCCCCCTAAGTCCACCACAGTCCTCATGGCATCAAAGCATGATCGAACTACATTTGGCTGCCCCGGACCACCTTTACATACCACACATTGTCCACTCCCACCGCATCATAAAGTATGGCATATGCATCCAAGCAAATATCAAGTAGCAAGCGGTGAGATTCACAATAAGCAAGCAAAAACTCGTGAGCGCCACTTGAAACTCCAAGTTGGTAACTTGACGATGATGATTTTGGAGTGGCTCTACCCTGGGGTTACCTCCAAATTGAGGGCACGAGGACTTGGACCTTGCCAAGTTCCGAGTGGCTTTGGCAACCCGGCTTATGGGTTGAACTTTCAAAAGGGTTTTTGGGATTCTCCCCATCTCTCATGTGGCGGATCCAGCACCCTCTAGGGGCACCGCGGTGGATCCTAGTGAGTGCCTTGAGCTCACACCTATCCTTGCGAGAGACACCTTCGGAGTGCCACCACAAATTATCCCGAGAGCCCGACGTGAGCATACAGCAGCAATACTAGGCAAGCAAGACATCATAGCCAGCATGAGGGTATGACCGAGCCACTTTGTCGAGCTGAAGCGCCGTTCCCCGACTATGGTCGCGGGTTGAGTATGGAGATCGTGGATCGCCCAGAGCCGCAGTTCGGTGTGCTACTTCCCCCGTGGACCCATACTCGACAGGGTCGAGTTTTCCCCACCCCGGGGGTATGATGGGGACATTCCTTGCCCCTCCACATTTTTTGAAGCTCGGATTGATCATCGGTGTACGCCATTATGTTCCTCATGTGTTAGTGAGTCAAGTCATGTAATTTCCTTATTTTTATTTGAGTCTTAATCATGTAATTTTCCCTTTATTTGAGTCATGTACCTAGGTTAGAAAGTCATTTTCCTAAGTCGTGTGTCATTATGTTGGTTCATTAGGCTATTGGGCCCAAATAGTGGGCTAGGCCCAAGGGCGCCCCTCCCTTGGAGTATTTGGTCATTATGTCAGTTGTCAGGGTCAGTATGGTCATGTGAAATATCTTGTGCCTATAAATAGGCCACCCCACTCCTCATATGGAAGAACTAATGCATGAATATTGAATTCCAGAAAAACTCCAAATCCCTCTAGCTTCCTCTCTCAATATCTCTCTCTCTCTTTATCCCTCTCTCTCTCTAAGGGGTCCCCCCCTCTCTCTCTCTCCCTCCACCCCAATTTTCGGAATTTTCTCTCTCCTCCCCATTCACCCCTCATTAAGACCTCTCCCCTTCCCCATACACTCATTTAACTCCCCCCCCCAACCCAAGGTGGCATCCTCCAATCCACACCCCACCTCCCAACCCCCAACTACCCAACACCACTTCCTAAGCACCCCTTCCTCTCCCCAAGGTTGAAGGGGCTCTTCCCTAAGCCCAAATTCAAATTTCCCTCTCCCTAGGGCAGTGCCCTTCCATCTCCCCACCTCCCAAATCACCCAAAGTCGCAGCCCCCCTTCCCCATACCAGCCAAGTTCACCCTCCACCTCTTACTCTCTTGGCCATCCCCTTCCCCACCCCCTCATCTTCTTCTCATTCAGCCTCTGTTTCAGGCAGCAGAGTTACGGCGACTTGCAGAGGCAGCCACGACCATCTCTCAAAGATTCAGGTGGCAAGACCTACATTTCTGGAATCGTCATCGAGATAGCTTTCCAACGGTGGTGGTCTCGCCGGCTTCCGAGTTCGGAGCTGTCCGGAGGAGCGTCATCTTCAATGACTGCGCAATCTGTCCCAGACTGAAGACCAGAGCGATCTTGGAAGCTGTTCTGCGGTCAACCTTGGAGGAATTCGAGCACACTTCCTTCTACAAAATTCTTCTTTGTCTAGTCCTACATCAGTAGCAGAAAGAACGACGCCAATCGCCTGCCTGAGCTATTTTTTCTGAATTATTTCGTCGGAGTGTGCAGTCTGTCACCAGTGGACTCAGGTTTGACCTGTCTTCATTTATCTGGCCACCATTCTCATGTCCGACCTCGGATTGTGGCCCCGTCAACTTCTGCTCGAAGCTACTCCGACCACGATTGCGTCACCGCTAGTTTCATTCAATTTGAAGTTCGGGAGCGACCACAGCGCCTTCTGAAATCCACTACATCAGTTCTGCATCAGTCCGAAGCAGAGTGTTGCTGTCCTGCTCCAGTCACCGCTCCGATCAGCCCCGAGGTCCAGAGCTTCCCAAAAAATTCAGGCATTATCCTCTGTCAGTTGGGAAACTTTTGGCGCAGTTTCGTCAAGATCTGAGCTCTGTGGAATTTGTGGCAGTGACATCACCGGCCCCCTATCCAACAATTCTGAAGGTTGGCAGAACTGGCGGGGATCGGCAAATCGGGTTTCCTTAGCATAAGTCCCCACCCCGCTTGGCCGGCTGAAGGCCCCTCCCTGCGTTGAGGTAGTATTGGATGTAATAAGATTAATCCCCACCCCAAGATCACCCCTCCTGCGAGAGGTGTAGTGGTGTAATCTTTCCATTTCAGGTTGAAGCGACACCGACGCGGCGTGCGGGTGCATACCCTCGCCTCCCCGCTCGCCCCCGTCTCCGGCCGGAGTCGGCATCTTCACGCCGGCTAGGTGAGCTCCTGAACATCTCTCATTGCTGTAATGGACTTGCTTAGCTTAGTATTGCTATAGTTACTCCGTCGGCGGTAAGAGAGTGTCCGATTTTAAATTGCTACCCAAATTGAGTGACCACCGCGGGCGAGTTGTGAGAGCATCCACTTAACCCACACCCTTGGTGTGTTGGCCGCCCATGATTTGGGCATCCTAGGCCCATTTGGGGTTCTCCCCAAGCTAGCCAACCATTGGAGCCTCAAGGTCCCGCCTCGGACCCTCTCCAACATCGCCTAGTCGCCATCGGGCACTAGTGTGCGCCATACGGGTGAGCTCGCTAGTGTGAGTCCGCTGCTCAAACTTGAATGCTTGCAAAATAGGTCCATAGGTGGTGTCACATCAATGACCCCACATAATTGATCCATAAAAATGTATGTGTTTATTCTTATATGCATGCAACCTGGGGGATCATTGGGGTTATTTTATGCATTCATCGAGTGTTCACATATTCTCATATGTATGTATATGGCAGCAAGTGATATTTACGTGGGGTGAAAATATGCATATGTATAAACTAGACAGCAAGTGGTTGGGTGGCAGATGCACTAGAGAAATGGGTTTCATGCATAAAACTATTCAATTCATATACCCGTGCCTATTTAATCATTTATGTAGTGGAATGGACCATGTTGATTTATGCCAAATGATTGGGTCTACCTATGGATATGTGCACAATGGAATGCAATAGCTACAATATGTCATAATATGCATGGAGATATACAACAACATATTATATGCAATGGCAGTGGACAATGCTTCGTATGGCGGGTAGTCACGTTGACACAGTGGCCTCATGCGAAGGTAACACGGTGGCATGCATGGCTCGGCGCGGACGTAAAAGGGGTTTCGGTGGGGATTCACGTTCTCAGCGGGCTCATGCACTCGGCGCGAAAATGGAAAGGAGTCCCGGCGCGGGAGGTAATCGGCGCCGGTTTGGCGTCGAGAGTTGTTGGCGCCGAGACTAGTTGAAAGGGGATTGGAGGTTTAATTAAGATTTCATGGGAGCGACCGGGTTTGAGCTCATCTGAGTGAACAGAAAATCATCAGGAGAACACAAACACCAGAATAGAGCCAGGCAAAAAAATTACTTTTCCTCGTGATTTGGGGGACGGGAAAGTCACGAGATGGGCTGTCTCAGGCTCCCGTCTTATATCAGAGGTATATAACTTCGACTATTCGTGGTAGAACTCATGGAGTAAGCACCAGAACTCGGTATTCCCAGAGCGTAGCAATGCCTTCGTGAATGTCATTGACAGAT